>PVKB01000549.1:0-684681 GCA_004027205.1 Ctenodactylus gundi | reverse complement strand
TCCTGCCTCGCAGCCTAGCCCCCGCAGCCAGCAGGATGAGCCTGGACATGACGATGTGTGGGAACTTGCTAGTATGGTTGGTTCCACACTGTACTTCCGTCAGCTGCACTTCGTATCCGAAGGGGGAAGAGAGAACTAACCTGTGCCTAGCTTACTTCTCAAATGACGTCAAATCCACAGGGATGCTAGAAACCAGGCTACGGAATCCTGTAAGCTAGGTTCTCAAATTGAGAACCAACGGAGGTTAATATTTTTAGCTAATGATCTGTTTTTGTTTTCCTTAAAAAAAAAAAATCACAACCTCCTTGCGGTGTCCCCTCCACTTTGCTAGTATATAACAAATAAACAAAAACTTGAAGGAGTGTGAGATCTCATTAGCAGCTTATTGATCCGCAATCTATAGGACTGTGGGATCGCACTGTGAGCAACAGCAAACACATCAGGGCTCCCTACGGGCTTCCGGTTCTTGTAACTGGATGAAGATTCAGAGAGCAATAGGGACTTCCGCAAAGGAGAAAAATCTTTTCTTATGAGCCTTTGGTGCGACTTCTCTTTACACTGAATTGAGCTGCCATTTTTTTTTCCATAAATAAAACCTTTCTGATTCATGCCGGCTGGTTTTCTCCTCTCAGACCATAATTTATAATGAAAAGGTAATTCTCTTTTTGAAGAGCAAGCTTTTGTTTTTTCTTGTTTAATAACACTAAGTCTCTTAATTCATGCTTTGGTTTCCAGAACATACATTCAGGAAGCTTTCTAGGTTAACTAGAAGAACATTTTTAAACTTTTTGATAAATTTTTGGACTAGGTTTGGAGCTTTCATTTTAGAGATAAAGAAAAATTATGAAATCCTTCAGTTTTAATTGTATTGAGTTTGAGGCCCACAAAAGTTCATTTGCTGAGAACTTCCTGGGACGGTAGAAAGGAGTGGTAAGACTGAGATTTTTCTGATGAGTTCTTATTTTCTATTGGTAATGGAAAAACATTTCAATAAATATTTGATTATAGCTAGGCATATTGGTACACACCAGTAACCTCAGGAGTTGGGAAGCTGAGGCAGGAAGACTTGAGTCCAACTCTAGCCTGAATTGCATAGGGAGACAATATCTCAAATCCAAAGCAAAAATAGATTGATGGATGGATGACAAGTAGATACTGATGGAGAGATAGAGGATCGATTACTTGGTTACTTTGTCAGAAAGCAGTGAGAACACATTAATGATTCTGTATCAACAGGGCAGGCTGAAAAGCTTATCTTCTCTTTTTCTCCAAACCACATTACAATAATAAGAATATAATTTTTAGAAATGTTTGGCATTACCCTGACAAAGAGTGCAGGAAGTGTCTTCTACCGTGGGGAAAATAGAAAGTGGACAAAGCATGCCAACAGCCTGGGCCAGATGTGACATCACACTGTACAGTTCTGACCAAGAAGGCATCAGAAGGGAGCCTCGGTGTGGATGAGGAAATGGCACAGACAGTTGAGTCCAGCAGTTGCCACCCTCCCCACTTTCCCTGTGCAGAACAGCCTGAGACCCGGGGACTAGTGCTTAGTGCTTCAAACAGCTCCACAACTCTCCAGTAGGAAAGAAAGGGGCCTATTGCCATGTGGGCCCCTCAGTGTCAATCTCTGCTAACTCAGGAATTCAAAGCTCTTCCCGCTAAATGCCAGATCCCAGAATCTTCACCCTTAAAAGAATCATTACCACACTGAGTCACACAGAAAAGCCACTCCTCCCTCTTTCCTGACATTTGTGAACCTATATCCAAGACATCATTCTTGTTATTTTTATGACCCAACAATCAAGATACGTGAAGACAAAAGACCAATCTAAAAAAAGAAAAAGACGATCTCAGGAGGAAACCAAGGTAATTTCCAGAACAGAAGATGACATTGAAAAATATTATATGCTGCCTTCAGAGACATTCGCTCAGATCCGGCAGCCATGAAAACTAATATATGTTATGCAAAAGGCGGCGATTAAAAGCCAGAAACAGCTACTAGAAATAAAATGTGTAATTGACAAACATAAATCTCACATGAAGCTTAGAATATGAAGTAAATAAAATCTCATAGAATGGAGACCAAAAGCCTGCAGAGCAAGAAGAATGTGAAAGAAAGACCTAGGAGATGAATGAAGGTGGGTCATGAGGGGTCACTCAACAAAGTCCAAATGGAGACCAACGCAGAGGAAATACGGGGAATGTCACAGGAGAAAACGTAAACTAAGAACAGGAAGTGTTTGGATGGAAAGTGTCTATGGAGGCCTAACACGGGAGCATCAAACAACACATAAGGAAAGGCAGAGAAAAGTTACTGGAAAGCAGAAGTGTGGGAAGATAGAAGCCAGATCTGGCCGTCAGAGGGCATTCTGGGAGTAACCTTTGGCAAGGGAGGGACTGATCCAGAGTGGTTAAGATATTGGACCCCCAAAAGGGTGAATTTGACCTCAAATGGAAATGAACAGAAGGTCCAAGGGAACAGCCACACACTAGCAGTGCCATCTGTCCAAACTGCAAAATGGCAACTTTGGGGAGTGTACCTCTAGGGGAAAAACAGCTCAAAACAAAGACAATGTAGTTGTGAAATGGGAATAAACTGGGACTCTGATAAAGGCGTGGTAGCAGTGGACCCAGGAGAGAGAGCACGGTAGTGGAGAAAGCAGGGAAAGGCTACATGTGGGCTAGCCTTGAAATTAGCACTGGCGGAATTTTGCTAGAAGATCAATAGTTTAACATGAGCAAATGATATAAAGCCAAGAATTTTATTTTTAGAAACTTGAGATTTGAAAGTTAAGGGTCAATTCAGTATATGTGCAAAAATGTGTGGTTTGAATATACAGACATTTGTCTGAATTAGATCCAAACAACTGGGACATCAGGAGAATCAATTTTAGGTGTAAGATTCAGAAATAAATAGAGTGATTAATATCATGTAGATGCTGAGAATACCACAGTAAGATAAGCAAACAGCTGTAAGAGAGAGAAAGAGACAGACAGACAGGGAGACAGATAGATCACAAACTCCAGGAAGAAACAAACGCAAAACCAAACTGTACACAATATGTGTGAGCCGGACATGAAACTTCCCTAAATGTGGTGATAGTTTGAGTCATTCATTTATTTATCTATTTTGTATTAATGTATTTGTATGATAATGAGCTGCCATTACGTATCAGGAACTGTAACAAACCAGTGTGTCTTTCGATGGAGAAGATGAACAATGAACAAATAGACGATACAGTCAAAAGTGCAAGCAGAAAGCAAACACATGGTCAGTGGTAGAACAATGAAGAACACGCTTTCAAAGTGATGATGAGTCCTAGCATTCTGGGAGGCTGAGGCAGAAGGATCGCAAGCTCCAGCCCAGCTTGGGCTACTCAGTGACTTAGCAAGACCCTGTCTCTCAAAAAAAAAGGGTGGGGAGGGTGCTGGAGAATGCAGCTGTGTGTGAATGCCTTGGGCTGGGTCCCCAGTACCACACACACACACAAAATGGTGGTCAAGAGAGCCTTCCTTGAGGAAATGACATATAAGCAGGGATTTGAATTAAAAGAGAAAGTGGATGACCCGGATATATATTAAAAGAACCATTCCAGAACGTGCAAAAGTCTTGATGCAGGGCTGTACTCTGGCATCCGAGAAGCAGGTGTGACTGGGGATGAGCAGAAGGACACGTGGAAGGAGAAGAGGCTGCAGGGAGAGGTGACGCCAGGTCACACGGTGACACCGTGCCCTAGTCTAGCTGGGATGGGAAGCGCCCGAGGAGTCCAGGCAGCAATATGACTTCATTTATTTGTACAGTGTGCTGATTTTTTCATTAGTGCATGTAAGTTAAACAGAACAGTGGGTTTCATTTGACATATTTGCACACACATGTGACATGAAAACATTAGTGTGCTGGTAGAGATTAGGAAGCTAGAGGAGAAGGTGGGAAGAGGAGACACAGGAGGAAGTGAGGATGGTGATTCCTGTGAGAATGGATGCAGTCGTGGAGTGGTGAGAAACTATGGGGTTGGAGTTTTAGTTTGCACGTAGAGCTCGCCAGATTTGCTAGTAGAAAAGGGATTGATTATATATATAAAAGGCAGAGAACATGTCCAGGATGTCCACTTTAACAGCTGATCCAATGTGCGGCACGGCAGAGTCATGAGTCAGTGCCGACTTCATGGAGTCGGGCAAGAGCAGGGTGCATCCTGCAGCGTCTGCCTTGGCCAGCAAGGCTGTCTCCTTGGTGGTGGAAGCGCCCAACTTGGTTTTCATGCCCGACTCTAAGCTCTATTGTCTTTTCCCCTATGGCAGGACATACAGGAAGCCACTGCAGCTGCCTGGGTGGAGGAAAGAAAAGGCAATAAACAGACTTTGGAGAAAAGAACCAGTATGACTACTTCAAAGTATAATCAATAAACTATGCACCTGCAAACACGGAGTATCCAAGTTACATCCACATTCTTGTGAAAGCATGTCTGAGGCACTGATCAAAATTGGTCACACAGATGGGATCTTTCTTTAGGATATCCGCAAGCAGGGAAGAAGACAAAAATGTGGGTGCTGATCACTCTGGA
Source organism: Ctenodactylus gundi (assembly GCA_004027205.1). Lineage (NCBI taxonomy): Eukaryota > Metazoa > Chordata > Mammalia > Rodentia > Ctenodactylidae > Ctenodactylus > Ctenodactylus gundi. The sequence continues at coordinate 680,116 of PVKB01000549.1, read as the reverse complement.
GGAGAAGAGGCGGGTATGTTTGGATCTGGAATGTCCCCCAAAAGCCTCAGGTGTAGGGAATAGTGTATTGTTGGGGCCTGGATGGAAGGATTATGTCAGCTGTGGAGACTGGGGGCTGCCCAGAGCAAAGCTTTCTGGTGTAGGCTGTTGGCACAAACTGGAAAGTGAAGGAGGGGCAGCCACCCTGGGTGTGGGGTCCAACCTGCAGCTTGAACTAAACAAAGGAAGAAGAAACAATGTTGCGATTGTTACAAGAAAAGATGTTAAATGTAATGAAATGTAAGGAAAGCTCTGGCCTTGCCTGAGTCTCCAGCAGTCAGCATCAGACTGCCTCTTTCGCTTACTTGGCTTCCGTCTGCCATGCTGTAAGCCATTCTCCAGCCTCTGCCATGTGCTTCCCCTGTTGCCGGCTGCCTGAGAACAGACTGTGTGAGAGCTTCTGAACCTGTGAGCTAAAATAAATCTTTCCTCCCTCAATTCGTGGAAGTCTGGTCATTTGTCCCAGCAATAAATAAGTAACAAAGATGGAGGGAGCCTGCAACTTGGACCCAGGGCCTTGCTCACGCAAAGTGCCACTGCCTAGCTATACCAGCTTATGAGTTCTGAAGAAGTGTGCTTTGAAACTTTCCATGTAACCAAATCTATCTGAGAAAATATACATTCAAAATAATCTCTGTACCAAGGACTTACTCCTCGTTCTTCCTTTCTATGGGACCCTTTCCTTCTTTCCCCATAGACATCAAGTGACATCGAGAGGAAGGTAGGTACCTGTGGTGAAGAGGGAAGGCGGAAGCCCGAAGTAAGGTGGCCACCCAAGCAGATGTAGGTGTGGCCTTGCTAGGGAAGTCGCAGTCTAAACAGGGTGAGGACACTCTCGTCCCTTCCAGGGCATGTGGCTTGCTGTAGGGCATCAGAACCTAAGCAAGCATCTAAGAGCGGCATCTAAGAGTGGCCCTTTGGCAGATGGGGGCGGGGTGTCACAGCCTGGGCTGTGGCAGAAAGGCAATTACACACCAAGGGACACAAACTTGTCCAAGGTAGACATCCATTTTGGCAACACACAGAGGCCACTGTGAAGATCAAAGAACAGAAATTAATTCATTTTCATGAAAGAGGGTAGTAGGAAAACTGGAGTTCAGTTATAGACAGGGGACTGACCAAATAAATAAAGACATTAAGTATCATGGGAGACCTATTCTTGGATATCGGAGAAGGCAGACAGAAGTATGGAAAGGGTTCAAACTAGCTTAGACCCTGTGGTATTGAATGGGTACCGGGTATAGCAGGGTTTCAAATATTTAAATACATAAAAAAATGAACACACACACACCCACCACACTCTGGGTTCTGTTCCCTGTCTGGGATCAGTGATAAGCAGCCCTAGAGCTCAGGCTGTGGATTCGCAAAGCCATTTCCACTAAGAGCCACCAGGGCTCATGAAAGAAATGGGGCAAGTGGACTAGGAGGTGAACCTAGGACACCTGATGCTAGGGTCTGAGAAATGCTCAGAGAATGAAGGAGACCCACCAAGAGAACACAAGAGCAGATCGGAAGGCTCCCACAGGTCACGCAGGGACTACATGAACACCCTAAGAATGACCACAACGGGCTCTAAGCCACCAAATTAAGAGGGGAATCATGAATCTATACAGAAATAAACTTCAGTGGAAAGGAGGTTGAAAACAGATTATGTGCAGAGCACTGGAGTATTCCAAAAATAAAATAACAAAATATCTACTAAAAAAAAAAAGAGTAACTTTACAGCACACATCAGGGTGGATGACATTTTAACCAAGTGGCCAAGGACAGACTTGTCTGTCATCTTCCTGCCAAGGTGCACCATCTGAATCTAATCATGTCCAAGCAAACATCAGGCACATGCAAAATGAGAAGCATTCTACAAAGAATTACCAACTCTGGCGGTGCCAAGGCCTTGACAATCAAGAGTAACAAACTCTTCCAGACGAATAGACACCAAAGAGGTGGAAAAGCGATGCACAGTGCGTAATTTTAAAACATTTTGTAGAAAAGCAAAATCTTAAAGCAAATGATGATACTTTAATGGTATCTGAGCCTAAGATGGAATATTTATCAGTGTTAATTTCCTATCTTTGATGATTGTAGTGTGATTATATAGACAGAAAGTTCTTGTTTATAGGAATCATTCAACAGAGTATCTCATTTTTATATACAGTATTTAAAAGCTATAGGCTATCAGTTTGGCAAAGCAGCTTTCAAATGATTCATTTAAAATATTCCTCTCCTATAACTTTGTTATTAAAAAAAACTAAAAATATACTGACTCGAAAATACACTCAAAATAACTCTGAAAACATATAGCTTGAATCCAGGAGTTCAGGACACATTATTTCACTTTTTTACAAGAATATATGATCTTTGCCCTAGAAACTAGCACTGAATCTAGAGAAAGAAGAATAACATTTCAATTTGGTTTATGAAGCTAACATCATTCTGACACCCAAATGCCAAAATATAATATCTATGAAATAGAGAGCAATCACTTCTGAGAATGTAATATGAAACCCCAAATAAAATACCACCATTCATACTTGCATAGTAAATCATGAACATTTAGGGTTGAGCCCAGGAATAGATCTATTTAAAATGTAATAATTAAAAACCTGGGCACCGAGGTAAAATGCACATGGACTCTAATCCCTGGGCTGCCACTTACAAACTTCGGTGAGCTTGTATAGTTCTCTAATTTCTTTAAACCTCAGTTTCTTTCTTCATTATCTGTTTTATTGAGATGGGGAAAAGAATGGAAAAATGCATATATACAGGATGTCTCACAGGTTAGCATGCATATAAAAACATTAAACATAATATAAAAACATATAGGATTAATTTGTCATGATATTTGAAATAAAACTAATGCTATGAGAAAAATTATGTAAGTACAAATTGTACAGAGTATTGTGGTTTCGACCTGTAATGTCCTCCAAAATTATTATGTGTTTGGATGCTCCAGATAATCTGCAGAACTTTGTGCTGTTAGGAGAATGGGGCCTGGTCTGGGGAGGGGGATTTTGGGCACGTGGTGGAAGACAGGCATGTGGTGGGCACTTAAGACTGGAAGGGGTAGAACACAGAAGCTGGACCCAGAAGGGGTGAATCACTGGGATGGGACCTGGAAGGATAAATGCTGCTTCCTTCCTTCCTTTGGGGACTTGACTGGACTCGTCTTGGCTTCCTGTTTGGACGGGCGTCTACTTCCGCCTCTGCCATTTGCTTCCACTGTTGCTGGCCACTCATGAATGGACTGTGACCTTCTGAAACTGTGAGCTAAAATAAACCTTTCCTCCCCAGATTTTTGCATGGAAAGGCATTTTGTCACAGCAACAAAAGGCTAAGACATGTGTCCCAAAAGTTGCCATATGTAATTAACAAGTTTTGGGGACAACATATATATCTATATAGATACAGAAGTAGATACATATAGAGAGACACATATTAGCTAACTATTATTAATAATAGAAGATATAACAGTAATTATCTATTCATCCAATCAGAAAAGTGAGAGGAGCCTCTTTGGTTCTAGAGGAGCACTTATTGAGCCACACACCTAGTTTTGAATAAAACACATACATGGGTACACATGACAAGTACTACTGCCATGAATTTTAGCAGAATCGAGAACACCAGTCTTCATGTGCCATCTGCTGCTACGTCATAATTTATGTTGTTATCAGGATGTGAGTTGAGGCTGTAGTGATCTGAAGGCTTACCTGCTATTATGGTTTGGATCTGGAGTGTCCCCCAAAGCATCATGTACGTGTGAATACTGTGTACTGTCTGGAGGTGGGGCCTGGTTAGAAGAAGCGGGTAGTGCTTAGGGCTTAGCCTAGAGGGTGCGTGCTGGTTTCACCTTTCCTCCACGACTTAGTTTTGTCCTGCCATGCTATGAGAGTTTACTGGCTACGGAGCTGCAGCTCAGACTGTGGCCTGCCACGTGATTCCACCATTCCCCAGCTGCCCACCTATAAGTGGATTTAAACCTTATGAAACTGTGATATAAAATAAACCCTTCCTCTGTTAAATTGTGGATGTGGGGTATTCTGTCTTAGCAACAAGAAAGTAACTAAGACACTTGGCCTGAAACTAGGTGTCCAGTGTTGTTGTGACCAGCGAGACACGGGAGCTGTTGGAGGCTAGCCTCAGACCTCCAGGCACATGTCCCTTGAAGACTGCTTTAGTGTCCTCAGCATATGGCACTTGGCTTACCCCAGAGTATGCAGTTCAAGACAGCAACACCGAAGCCACATGACCTTCTGTGGCATAGACGGGGCTGTCAATCCATCACGTTCAACATACCTACATAGACCAGACTTGGTTGCTAAGAGAGGGGAATCCTACAGGATGTGAGTATTAAGAGTCAGGCATCACTGGGGACTCTCTTGGAGACCAGTTACTGCTTCCTTAAACTGGTTGTCAATGCTTCATCCTTGCGAAGACTTGGAGTGGATTATTAGGGTTTGGATGCATAGACTTCCCCATACACTCCCTTTTTAAGTTACGTGTTAGTTTTTCATCATGTGACTAAACACCTGAGGATAAAAACTTAAAGGAGGAAAGATTTATTTTGGCTCATGATTTCAGAGGTTTGAGTCCAAGGTCCATGTGCTCCATTGCTGTTAGGGCCTGCCTTTGACAAGGCAGAAATATGGTGGCAGAAGGACGTGATGAGAGAAACCTGCACCCCTCACGGCAGAAGGGGCAGCAGAGAGGGGAAAGGGAGCCCAAGAGGAAGAAGCCAAAGGTAAGCTATAGCCTTATAAAGTGTCAGCCTATAGACTTACTTCCTCTACCTGCGTCCTACATCCTAAGGTCACCTTCAGCTATGAACCTACCACTCCATCAGCCATGAGTGAGGACAGCATCCTCATGATCCAACCACCTTTATCAGCTCCACCTCTAAGAGTTGTTATTGGTTAGTCACCCAGGCTGTATATTTTCTCTTTAAGTTTTTGAGTGGAGCTGTGTCTCCTGTTGGTGGTATCAGAGACATTGATGCCGCTCCTGACTGATGGAGGGAGCCACACAGTCACATAATAGAACTATGACCAGGGGCTTTGGGCACAGAGTAAGCCTTGGTCCCTAGTAAACCTAGGCTGTCAAAGACACTGGTCCTCTCACGGACGACAGAGAATGTAGGTAGCCTTGGGATCCAATGGTCACCATTTTGGAATTGGGATTAAAATAAAGCATTAAAATTAGAATAAAGCTGACCCTGAGAAAGGTAAGGAAAGAAAGACAGAAAAGAAAATTTGTCCTTGTTGTTACATTCAAAACCCCATGACCAGCTTTACATAAAGCCTCATCTGTCTCCAGACTTCTTATTTATATGAGCCAATAAACTGTACCTTATTTCTTAAAAGCTAGAGGCATTTTTATTTTGCAATTATGAAAAATGCAAGAACATTTTTCCCCTCTAAGTTTTGTTTGGAGAAAATAACAATAATTTTCAGATCTGTGGAAGTAGTCTACTGTGAGAATATTTTTAGCCCTGGTAATATTTTCACATTTCTTTTATTTAGAGAGCTTTTTCTCTCTCATCTCACAGTCTACAGGAGAAGGCCTTGAATTATCCAGGTTGCACCACAACGGTCTACTCTTCTGCCTGTATAATCATCAACCTAACAAAAAAAAATTCTTCATTATTTTTCTGGCTTGTATAAAATAATTTGACTTTCTACCCATGTTACACACAAGATGTTTTTTCTCTATTTTTTATCCTCAAGATTTAAATGTGAGTTAAAACTTGCAAAAATGTTGAAAGAATATTGTAATGCACAACCATAAATACTTTACCTACATGGTTCCACTCTTAGAATTTTGCCCCATTTGCTCTTTTTCTCTTCCTACTTCCATGTGTGTGGCTACACATGAATTTATAGTCACATATGTGTGTATGCGTTCTTTTTTTTTTTTGAGACAGGGTCTCACTCTATAGCCCAGGCTGGTCCTAAACTCATTATGGAGCCCAGGCTGGCCTAGGACTCATGGAAATCCTCCTGTCTCAGTCTCCCGAGTGCTGGGATTACAGGCGTGCACCACCATGTATGGCTTATGTGGTCTTGGAGAATCAAACTTAGGTACTTAGTGCTTGACTTAGTGCTTGCTAAGCAAGCACTTTAACCACTGAGCCACTCCTTTAGCCCTAAGTACGTGTTTTTTTCTATAGGTGGAACTCAGGCATTCCACAATATAATGGCTTAAAATGCAAATGTTATTGTTATCTTTCACGGTTCTTTGGGTTGACCAGGACTGCCTGGGCACTCTCATGGATGGACAGATATTACACAGTGCCTGAGGCGGAGGTCATCTGTAGGCTTTACTGAGCTGAGCACCTAACAGATCCACTTACATGGCTGCCATCTATTGACACAGAGGACCTCTTGGACCGCTTCTATTTTCTTGTTTTCTTTATTTCTGAGCTTTCCTGACTGAGAGTGACTGCTCTCCAGGCCTGGTTAGTTCTTACAGGTACGCCAATGTGGCCAACTTGCCCTCATCTGCAGCTCAATCAATTTGAACCACACACTCTGAATCCCTTCTCCGCCATCATTCTACTCCAGGATGGAATATTCCTCTGTACCCATCCCTCTAAGATCTGGTTCAAAACAGGATTCAGCCCCTATTCCTAGAGCCGCCTGCGTTGCTGTAAGCCCATTCCCTTCATCTCCTCTGTCTCACAGAAACCACCATAAACTTCCCATCCGTCCACACTTCCCACTCACAGCTTCTGTCTCCTTAATGACCCTGGAGCTTCTTCCTGGGGCCCTGCATTCAAGAAGGATTAAAATCACTAGGATCAAGGTCAGATTTGACAGCATGAAGTTTACACAACTGATGTTAATGTATAAAAGCTTTTCCTATATTTCATTTAGGTCAGTGTTATGATTTAGATAGGAAATGCCCCCAAACCCTCATGGATTTTGGTGTTGGTGATAATTTACGAATTTTATATTCTTTTAGCAGGTACAGCCTGGTGAGGAGGGGCAGATTACTATGTGGTACATTACTGCGCATGTGGCATATTACTAATACAAATTCAAAACCCAGCCCAGGAAGTGCAGTGAGATCTTGCCTCAAGTAATAAAAACATCTGGGGATATGGGGATGTGGCTCAGTGCAATATAAAACAATTCCTAGCACTGAAAAGAATCCCCTTATGATTCTTACTAATGAAAATTCTTTTTTTTGTGATAGAAGTCAGTGAACCTGTTATCTGTCCCATTGATAGAACTGGGCAAGGTTCGCCCATCTCTCCCTTGGGGGACTGTTATGACTTAGATCTGGAATGTTCCCCAAAAACTTGTGTATGTGGATGTTGTCTATTATCTCAGGATTCCACTTGCTGTTGAGAGGTGGGGCCTGGTTGGGAAAAGTGGACTATAGGTTTGGTGGAAGACAGGCATTTGGTAAATTATAGATTGCCAGTACATGACATGCAAAGGGCAGATCACTGGAGCTTGACCTGGAAAAGGTGGAACACTGCAGCTTAACCCAGAAGGGGTGGATCCCTGGGACGTGACCTGGAAGGGTATGTGCTAGATCCACCCTTCCTCCCTCACTTGGCTTTAGTCTGCCACACCACGAACAGCTTGTCTTTTGCTCTTGCACCTGCACGTGCTTCCGCCATTGACAGTCGCCCATGAATAGACTGAGTCCTCCTGAAATTGTGCGCTAAAGTAAAGCTTTCCTCCCTTAAGTCATGAACATTTGGTATTCTGTCCCAGTATCAAAATAGTAAGACAAGGGACCTTTGTGAACTCTTTCTTGTGGTAGCTTGTTTTTTAGATGGTCAAACCCATCTCTCTCTCTCTCTCTCTCTCTCTCTCTCTCTCTCTCACACACACACACACACACACACACACACAGAAGGAATGATGTGTGTGTGAAACATGGGTTTGACATTATACAAAACAATCATCTTAGCCCTTTTTAAGATTTCTCTTTTTGGGGGAAGCGGACAGCGGGTCTTGCTAAGCTGTACAGGATGGCCTTAAATTTGTAATCCTTATGCCTCAGCCTCCCAAGTAGCTAGGATTGGGGATGTGTGCCTTTGCACCTGGCAATAATTTCTTTTTTTTGTATTAGTTATTTAAGTTGTAAAGGATGATTGTTGAGTTATATCATTCTTCTTAGTTTGGTTTTCTTTTCTTCAAGCCTATTTATTCATATAAATAAATTTGATAATAGTTTTTGATATGATAATTATAACTTGAAAACATGCAAAACTGTACAAATATTTGCCTTTGAAATTATAAGTCTTTGAGAGATCGAATGACTTGGTGCATGTTGGACAGACTTTAATGTGGCTGCGTAGCTTTTCCCTGTAGAATCCATGCCCTTTATAATCCATCTCCCCACCTCGAGTACGGACAGGGCGTGAACTCGCTGCTTCTCGATAAAATGTGGCCACTGTGGAGGTGTCTTGCAGAGAGGATTCATTCTAAATTACTTGGCTTGAGTTAATGAAATGAGTGGGCCTGACTTAATCAGGTAAATGCTCTTAATAGAGGAACTGAGACTTCCTTCAGGTGACAATCTCTGCTGCATGCTTGACAAAGCAATAGGATCACTTTGGTGATGTCCATGTGGCATGACACTGACCCTAGACTGCTTAAGTAGCTCCAGGAAAAGTAGGTGGCCTGCATTGCCTGAGGGAAGCCAGCCAGCAGGGAGCACAGCCTTTAGCTTTACAGTTATACAGGAATGATTATGTCAAAACCCTTCATGAGCTGGGAAATATACTTTTTTTTCTTTGTTGAGTCCTCTGAGGATGCCCAGAGTGATATAATCTCAGCACTAAGAGAGACTGAGGCAGGAGAGTCACAAATCCAGGCCCAGACAGGAAAATTAGTGATTAAATGAGAATTTGCCTCAAAATAAAAAAAAAACAAATAAAAGAGACTGGAGCCTGTCCTTAGATGGTTACATGTAACTTGTCTTGGATGGAGAGGAAATGATTAACTCCTAATATTCTTTCAGCATCCAATGTTTGGTGGTTTCACGTTACTTCATAGGCCAAAAGATTGTTTATGTAACTGAAGCTTCATGAATATTCTGCAACATGTGAAGGTTTTGATCTTTGGGGTTAAAAGTAGAATGACATGAAGGTCATGCGGATCTTCAATCTGCTTCTATTAATACAGTCCATAAATCTATATTACCACTGTTACCGTGACTGCACACAATTTTCTTCCCTCTCCTCCAAAAGCTATAATCAACATCAACGTAGAAGCATAACACTGGCCCCACTTAAAGTATGCCATACAAAAACAACACATCTAGACATTTTTGGCCTCTTCAGAATAGTATTTCAGAAACTAAGTTCTACCTGGTAATCTATACCACATTTTAAGATGATTTGAGAAATGCTTTCCACTAAAAATTATGTAACAAGGAGAAAAAGAAGAATTTCTAATGTCATTCCTCAGACAAAGACACTATTTTCAGCTTCCTTTTAAAACACACAGAGAAGTTAAAATAACACTAAATATATGTGACAATCAACCTGCAGTAAAAAATGAACGTGCGTTTTTTCTAAATTTTGCTTAATATTAATCAATACTGCTTAAGCAAATATACAAGATCTTCAGGAAAATAGAAATGAAATAAAAGTGAGTCAGATACTGTCTTAGTTACTTATTTGTTGCTGGGACAGAACACTCAACATTCACAACTTAAGGGAGGAAAGACTTGTTTGGTTCCTAGTTTCAAAATGCCTCACACAGTCCATTCATAGACAGCTGGCCCAGGTGGAGGAACAAGGCAGAGGCTGGAGAGCTGCCCACCCTGTTGCAGACTGAAGCCAAGGGAGGGCAGGAGCAGAGGGAGGAGCTGGCTGTTACCGGGAGACTCAGGCCCGGCTAGAGCCTTCCCATGAAGAAGCTGCAGCGATGTTTCTTTTCCCTTCCTTTACTCAGTTCAAGCGCCAGTTGGGCCCCTCACTCCCAAGCTGGGTGCCCCTTCCTCACTTCCTGGCCCACAAGTCAACAGCACAACCTGGAAGCTCCACCCCTGGAAATCCCTCAGTCTAAACAAGTTGACACAGTCTCTCCAGGTGAAATCCTAAGCACCTGCCGCCTCCAGCCAGGCCCTACCTCCCAAGAGCACACGCTTCCACAGTTATCCCCTCTATATCCAAATACATCTGAGGCTTTGGGTGGGTGGGTGGGTGGGTGTGTGTGTGTGTGTGTGTGTGTGCATGCGCGCTCTATCCAAATCATAGCAGATACTAAGTAGTTGAAGGGTTAATATCCAAATTCTGAGAAATTACAAATTTGTCCTGTTTCTGATATATTTTCATAGGAACAGAGGACCCAGTATTAGTTGCTCTTATTGAAAGATCCAGTGCATGTGAAGATGTCTACGTATGAAAGACAGGGTGGGGGGGGGGGGGGGGGTGGGGAGGCATCAATGCCTAAATGTCTTCTACAACACAGTATTCAGGTTGAATATAAAGGTTTCTTTTGCAGTTTTTAATCGGTCATATTAGTGACACCCAAGGATGAGATCTATGGTCGTACCTTGGCATGTGCACATGACATATTTCACTTATTATTTTCATCCCTACTAGCCTCCTCTTCCTTTCCTTCCCTTTCCCTTCATCCTTTTTTTGCACCTTTAAAAAAAATCTTCTAGTATTCTATCATCTCACTTTTATCTATTTATTTTAAATTTTAGATGGCTTACATAAGAGAAACACACAGCATTGAACTCGCGGGGACTAGCGTACTTAGCTCCCAGATGGTCTACGGTTCTCTTCACTTTTCTGTAAATTACGTAAATTTGTTCTTTATGGTCAGATAATACTCCATGGTTTATATAAACCCCTTAGTTGTTAAATCCGTTAATAGGCATCTAGGCTGTTTCCTCAGCTTGGTATTGTGAACTGTGCTGCTATAAACCTGAGTATCCAGGTATCTCCATAGTATGCTGTCCTCCAGGAACAGGGGAACCTTGGTATTTGTCATTAATTGACTCTAGGGGGTCATAACAAGCATCAAAAACAAGGAGTACAAACAAAATATTTCGGTGGAGAAGGCAGCAAGTCAGGAGGTCATCAACACTAACAACAAGCAGCTTGCATGCGAGGTACCAAACGAAGATGACTGAGACAAAATGTATGTGCCTGTACCAAATGCCACCACTTTCAAAGCAGTTGAGTACCAACGTATGGCTCTCTTTTTAATTTTAATCGCTGTGTACTGACTTCCACAAGGGGTGCACAGTTTCTATTCCCACAGGTAGTGAAGGAAGATTCCTTTTCCTTTCCTCCTGGCCAGTATTCACTGTTTATTTTCGATGATAGCTGTTCTAACCAGAGTGGGATGAACTCTCAATGTTGTTTTGATTTGTATTTCCGTGGTGACGTTGAGGTGTTGAATTTACCTTCATGTACTTCCTAGTCATTTGTGCTTCTTCTTTTGAGAAGTATCTACTGAGTTCATCTGCTCATTTAATGATTATTTGTTTTACAGATACTAATACTCTGTGAGAACAGTAGTTAGCAAAGATCTCCTCCCATTCCATAGGAGCTCTCTCTATTCTGTTGGGTGTGTCCTTTTTGGCACACTAAAGTTTTTAATTTGATGCAGTCCTATTTGTTTATTTTTGCTCTTTTCTGTGCCATTATAGTTCTGTTTTGGAAATCCTTGCCCGGGTCTGTGGCTTCCGGCATTTCCCCAGTGTTTTTCTAGCCGTTCCAATGTTTTCAGTCTTATAGTTAGGTCCTGGATTGATTTTGATTTTAGTATAGGGGAGCAGAAGGAATGTTCTTTCAATCTTCTGCATAGGTATGTCCAGTTTTCTCAGGATCATTTGCTGTCTTTTCTTCAGTGTATGTTTCTTTGGTCCCTTTTAAACATTCAGATGACTGTAGGTATGTGAGGCTGTTTCTGTGTCTTCCGCTCTGTTTCATTTGTCTGAAGGACTCGGCGCCATTCCCATGCTATTTTGGTCACTCTGCCTTTGTCGTGCAACTTAAAAATGGGTCTTGCTCTTTTTGCTGAGAATTGTTTTTCCTATGCTGGGTCGTCTGTGGTTCCATATGAATTTTAGGATTCTTTTTTCTAGTTCACTGAGGAACATTGTTGGTATTTTAATAATGTTCACACTAAATCTGTAGATTGCTTTTGGTCACATGGCATTTTAACAATATTAGTTCTGTTGATCCATGAATAAAGGAGTGATTTCTGATGTCTACACCTTTTTTCTTCAATGTTCTGTTGTTTTCATTGTAGAGATCTTCCACCTTCTTTGTTTAGGTATATTACTAGTAATGTCATATTTCTACATGTTTTTTGAAGCTGTTGCAAATGGATTTGTTTTTCCCAGTAAGCTCATTTTTGATCAGTAGGAAAGTTATTGATTTTTGCATGTTGATTATGCCACTTTGTTACATTTGCTTATGAGATCTAAGAGTCTTCTAGTGGAGATTTTAGAGGTTTCAACATAGAAGATTATATTGTCTGCAAAGAAGAGTAATTTATCTTCTCCCTTCTTTATTTGTATTCATTTCATTTCTTTATCTTGCCTAATTGCTCTGGCTAAACTTTCAAGTACTAGATTAAATAGGAATGTAAGAATGGACAAGCTTGCCTTATTTATGATTTTGGAAGAAATGTTTTCAGTCTTGCCCCGTTGAGCAAGATGTTGAAGAGTTTCAAATTAAAATTAGAGAAAGAAGTGTCTCTTCCACCAGCATATAACTACCAGCAGTGTCCGACTAATCCTGCCTTAGCTTCAGGGCTTTACAATCTACCAACTCCAATGCTCCTGTGATAACCTATTGTCTGTCAAATCGCTTCATTAGAAATGCTAAACCAAATGCTCTCCATTATTTTCAGTTACCTTTTTAACTATTTGTGTAGCATGTCCAAACTCCAGTTTTCCATGTTATAGCTCTGAAATGAGACTATTAACCTGGATGCTGGTGTACTGACTGCAGACTGTGGCTTAGAAGGAGTGCAGAGGTGCAGTAGCACACAGATGAGACTGCAGCAGAGTACTCAAGACTGGGCAACACACGGTGAGCAGACGTGCCTTGGCTCCTGTTGTAGAGACTGGGAAGAGTCCAGGACCTCGCGCTAGTATGTGGTAGGGGCCTTTTTGCCACATTCATTCCAGAGTGGAACGTGGAAGTGAGAGAAAGAGAGACAGACACACAGATAAAAGAATGAACTCATTCTTGTATAAGAACCTACTCCTGAGATAACAAAACCAGGCCTGTGGCATGGTGTTAACCTATGATGATTAGAGGCTCATTCAAATCCTTTCCTAGGTTCCCAGCTCAGTACTTACTAGACTGAAAATTAAGCTGCTGACATGTGCTTACTGGGGACACTTTGAAGCTTTCATGAGAAGTATGGCAAAGCTCATCACGTGCGTTTGGTTGTTGTCCTTTTTCATAGTATTTTCTTTTAATTGGTGATGATGAAAACAACATTGAACAATCACCTTATATTCAACTCAAGAAACATGACATGCACCATTTTACAAAATTTTGGGTGCAGTTTTTTTTTTTTAAACTGTATTCTTTATTAAAAACTTATTTGCAGAGAGAAAACTAAATAAGCCTATAAAAGAAAAGTAGTTGTTAAGATACTTAAGGAATTAATATTTACTCTTTATCCATTCTTTCTTTTTGTAATCTCATTCAAATCACAAATAAAAAAGAATATGCAAATTACTATAAAATTAACATAAAAATCCAAATAGCAATTCCACTTTTTAAAAATAGAAACTTTACATCATAGTCATGATAAAACACTATTCTTTTCTATATCAATAAAGTATTTTAAATTTATTTTACCTCTTAAATTTACTGTTAGCTGCTTTCTTACTACTGATCTGAGAGTCATTATAGAGAAAACATTGCAGATGAAAATATTTATATGTGTGTTATTCTAGCACATTTTTTTTTTTGGTTAGCATTTCAGGAATGCTATTTGTTAATAACAATTTCCATATAAAAAAGTGATTCTGGTTATATTTTGGGAAGTTGGTTCCTTTCAAATCTAGGGCCTGAACCTACAGGAGCATAATGCATGTGGGTGTCTATGACCACAGGAAGTGAGGGATTAAAAGGCATTTTTCACGTCCATATAGAAATGTCCTGTTACCGGACTTCTCGGCATTAGTCTACTGTGCCGTAATCTGGTCAAGAATGATACCAAAGGCTATTAATCAATCTTCATAGCAGGGCAGCAACACAAATTTATTTAGCATAGTTACTCGCATTATTTTGACACATTAGGGAAAAAAATGTCCTGTCAAGTTGGCCTTCCGACTCCCACTTCCTCCGGTTGGTGTTAACCTGTGATTATTTCAGTTCTGTTGACTGCTAGCGGCACGGTCAGCACAGCCTGGTTTCAGATCTCCGCACACGGTTCCCACTAGTCCCTGCCATCTTCTCTGTTTGGGTGATCATAAGGGTGGGCATCTTCAAAGACAGACAAGCTCAGGGGGAAGCTAGCGCACCCTGGATAAAGCCACGTGGCGATGCACTGTCTGTGCAGCGGGCACCGTCCTGAGAACTCCTACCAGAGGCGCTGGGTCTTGCTTTCTTCATGTCACCATCTGCACACTGATTTCTCAGTCCCCAGGTCCTGCCCATCCTCAGAGTCTGTGAGGTCAGGATAAGTGACAGTGGCTTCTAGGAGAAGTCACTTGAGAGGCTGGCCTCATTTTTCTTAAGACCATATGAGAACCTTTGTTGTAGATGGACAGCGTGCACTTTCTGAGCCCCGAGGATTGTTTAATATTTCTCCTTTAATTCCAGGATTCTTTCAATGCCTGTTTCCTTAAATTTACATCTTATTTTGCTTTATATTTATAGTTGCTAGTGAGAAACGGGCATCGAGGAACTCTGAATTTCTCAGCCTAAGGAAAAGCCTCCATGTGTCTGTGCACGTCTGGCCAGGGCACTGACCCAGCCGGCCACTGTGGATGGAACGTCCCGGCTGTCACCAAAGGCGGTGAGTCCTGGTTCCCATTCCTCCCATCGTCTTCCTCGGCAGCTGTGCTCAGCAGTGACTCCAGCGCCTGTCTTTAGCCCTTGCCTGGCCTATGCTCTGTCTCCAGGTTATTCTCACTGGGTTTATTGGCACGTTGCATCTAATTCTGCTCCACGTCTTTTTTTCTGAGATATTTCAAAACAAATCTCAAATATGCTGTTTGCTTAGAATTTAATCTGTACCCTTCAGATAAAGCTGTTCACAAATAACTCCACTGCTATGACCACCCCTGAAATAACCACAGCCACGAAGGCTCTACTGTCCAGGTACTGTCCACATTTTCTTGCCTAAGGAACAATGCAATGGGCCCTTACCCTTTCAAAACGCAATTTATGGAGCTGCCCAAAGGCACACACCTGTAGTCCCAGCTCCCTAGGAACCTGAGGTGAGAGGGCAGCTTGAACCCGCGAGTTCACAGGCAGCCTGGGCAGCCCCGTCTCAAACAAAACTCAAATTAAAACAAAACATGGCACTTACTTGTTGCAACAACTGAATTCTGTATCTGGTGGAATTTGGCTGATTACATTTTTTGTTTGTTTTTCTGGTGCTGGGGATCAAGCCCAGGGCTTTCACACTGAGCGCCATCCCAGTCCATTTATTCATTTATTTATTTATTTATTTATTTATTTATGAGCCAGTGCCTCACTGAGTTGGTAAGTTGCCAGTCTGAACTTGAACTATCCTCCTGCCTCAGCCTCCCAGAGGCTAATGTCATTTGCTATGTTCATCTATTGCCCTATTTCCTGAGAATTTCCTTCTGGAGGGAGGTATAAAATGCCGATGAGTAACTTTGCTCAGAAGTACTCCAAAAAGGATGTCAGCCTGTTTTTCCAGTTTTTAACCTTTAAAAATTACTGCTTATGAGCTCCCATGGGGTCACCTGCCCCGTGTCCTTCTTCATATTTGGCAGGTAACTTTCTCTTCTACTCCCAAATGGAAGCCACTGGAAGAAAAATCTTTAATACTCTGCCAAAAAAGTAATAAATCTATCTCTGTAAGTACCAGATTTTTACTAAGATTGAAAGTAGCGTAGTTTTTACTACGTAAGATTCATCCCCCCCCCCCCCCGATTTCAAGAAAATTACTTCATTTCTATCTTTCAAGTTAATTTAATTTTTCTGCATTTATTTTACTTTGGTTGTAATATGTCCCCAAACTTTTGTGTGTTGGAACTTATTACCTGAAGTCACATTTTAATGATATTTGAGAGAGAAACCTTTGAGAAAGGAACCTTTGAGAGAGGAACCTTTGGCCTATGGGAGAGGGGACATGTGGGAGGTGACTCAGACCTCATGATTGATTAACTTGTACATGGATACGTGGATTATTGAGGGAGTGGCTTTGATATAAAGCAAGCTCTCTTAGGCACAATTGATCTGTCTCACTATGTGCTGTGCTACGATGCTTTGGTCTGTGTTAAGATGCAGCAAATATGTCATCACTAGACACAAGTGCTCTGTTCTTGGAATTCCCAGTCATCAGAACTGTGAGCCAAAATAAACCTCTGCTCCTTATAAATACCACACCTCAGGTGTTTTGTTACAGAAACAGAAAACAGAGGCACACATATCCAGTTAGCATTTGGAAAATATTTCTGTTTAAAAAGATAAAGGACTTTCCTTTACAGCAACAACATTCTCCAGAGATCTCGCTCACATAGTTCACGGCCAAACCCTTTCATACTGATCGTGAATTTATTCTCAACCTCCCACTCACAACTCTCTGCAATTTAGCTTCTTTCCCCCAACAATTTCATTGAAATTGCCGTTGCCAGGGAAATTGGCCATTTCTAAATCAGTAAACGAGATGAGCCCTTCTCAGTTCTTATCCTGGTTTAGTGCCTAGAAATATGCGACAATCTTAAGACTTCTCTCCTGAGGACTTTCTCCGCTTTGTTAAAAGATAAGGTGATCTTGATGTCCCTTCAAACAGACCCCAACACCTTCAGCTACCCAGGAGCCACCCCGAGGTGAAATGTTCCAATAGTCGCCTCTGTTAGTGGGACCAGAATACCATGGGAGAATTTCAGGATCAGTATTTCTAGACTGTATCTCTGGTGTTAGCATAGATGCAAGACTTGTCCTGCCTCTTCTCTCAGATTTTCAACATTTGCTACCAAGACAACTTTCTAATACCTGTTCACTTCATATAAAGAGTTTTAAGTAGACAGTTAGCAGCCTAGGAGGAGAGTCTGCATGTTTAAAGGAAGTATATCCCTTTTCTTTTATTTCACTTTAGGCAGACAAGACCTTGAATTTTCCTTCTTCAAAAGCCAGCTAATTATAAGGGTGAAGAGATGCTAAAAATAGAATCTCTGACCATTGTATCTGAGGAATGTTTTTGCAGTTCAAATGAATGTTATTTTAAAAAAAATTCTTGAGCTCCAAGGAATTAATTAAAAGTGAATTAGAATAATGAATGTCAGGGCCACGTAGGTCTTGTTGGACAAGCCATTTTATATTAAGATAATTAGCTACATTCTAATAATTCTATTACATACATTAGAGTACCTGGGTTCTCACGGATCTTTTGTAAGTAAAATATTCTGTAGCAAAATCAAATCATTAATGCACTAAATATCTTTATTTCAATAAAATGTTTATACCTTGAAATTTCTCTTTATAAAGATACTCTAAAGAAATAGTATTACTATCAAGAAAGGACCACTGCCACCACAACTGGATTTTTGATGATTTTCTAATTTATTGATATGTGTATCAAAGAACCATTACGGTCTTAGTTTAATAGCAACAAAGAAAATTCCACCTTCGTAATTCAAGGAAATATTATTGATGTCTAGGCTTTAAAATACTGGCTATGAGAATATATGTCTTAAATATTGAAGAGTTAGAAAAAAATTTTAAATAGAGAAAGTCTAAGGTTCTGATGGCAGAAACGATATATTTGTAGAACTTGACATGGCATGTAATAACACATAATAGAGAAAAATCTCATTAATTATTTAGGGTTGCCTGGTTGTTATCATAGAAATCTCGGTAAGTGTTGTGCAATAACTAGGGACTTATGCTTGTGCTAATTCTGCTGTATTTGTTAGTAAGTGATTGAAGTATGTGCTGGGAATTGTTTGCATGTTCTACTAAAGTTTTATTAAGTTGAATTTGAGAAAATTAAGAACAATGTCTTGGGTTGGAAAGACTGGAAAAATATTATCCTTAAATAATAATAACATGCTAAATAGACCAGCATTAATTTCTACCTTATAAACACAGGCATGGCTAAGTCATTGTGTAAAGATCAGAAATACTGTAGTGATTACATA
The DNA here is from genome assembly GCA_004027205.1 of Ctenodactylus gundi. Classification (NCBI taxonomy): domain Eukaryota; kingdom Metazoa; phylum Chordata; class Mammalia; order Rodentia; family Ctenodactylidae; genus Ctenodactylus; species Ctenodactylus gundi. The sequence goes on along the minus strand of PVKB01000549.1, from coordinate 661,786 downwards.
ATGGTGCCATGTAGTATACGACCCATAACTGATGCTAAGAGTTATACAAGTCCAAAGATTCTGAGGCTCTGAAATGGGACACTGCTGTATGTATGGACCTCACTGAAACGGAAACATTTTTATTTTATTGTTACTTATTGTGAGACAGGGTCTTGCTATGTTTCCCAGGCTGATTTCAAACTTGTGGGCTCAAGTTATCTTCCTGCCTCAGCCTCCTACGTGCTGGGAATACATGCACAGGTCACTGCACCAGCTAAGATTTTGCTGTGTTTGTTTTGTTTTGTTTCTATCCCTAGATGTTGAATCTAGGATCGTCACACTAAGCTACATCCTCAACCTTCATTTTTTTTTAATTTCAAGAGAAATTCTTATTACTTCACCTAGCTGACCTGAAATTCGCATCTGTCTCAGCCTCCTGATTTGTTTAGATTATAGGCACACATCGCCGTACATGACTAAGGTTTTCCACTTGTTTAAAAAGTTTTTTTTTAATAAAATATATAGAAGTCATAAAAAGTACATTGGGAAAAGGGAAAGGTTGGTAAGAGGGAAGGAAGGGGAGAGGGTAGTGATATGTAAATTAAAACCTTTTTTAGCTTTTTAAATTTATCACCTTGACAGTTTAGGGGCAGAAGTGTCCCCAGATCCACAGTGACCACAATAAGCCCTGCTGCGTCGAGCAGGCTGAAGAGGTGCGGTGAATACCACGAACGCAAGCACAGTGAAGGTCGCCTTACAGAGACAGTCACAAGTACAGAGACCTCTGCAGTGTCCACAGTTTTCCTACCCTAACTGATCTTCCCCCTACAGTCCCAGAAGAGCGGAAACGTGAGAAGACGAAGCCACAAGATGCCCTCAAGTCCTCCTCAAGCTCCAAATGCTGGACCAGTGGGTAGTGAAAAAAGAGCAGCTGCAGGCAAAGCACTCAAAGGCCGAAAGTTTGAAGAGAAGAAACAAACAAACAAACAAACAAATGAACCTCCAAGTGTCTGGTGAGCTCTAAATCAACAAATAAGGGGTCAAATTGCGAAAATGTTCAGCAACCTCAAAGAAAACACAAGTGAAAAGCTAATTGAATTAAAGAAGACAATATAAAATATGAAAGAACATTCCAGCAATTCACTTATTAGGTCGCTGATGAAAATTTATCCTAAGAAAACTGATTGATGTAAAGATAACCCTGGGAATGTACCTTCCAGTATTCAGCTAAGGCACTTGAAATTTAACTTTTTTTCCTTCTTTCCCAAATGTACTAGTCTTTTTTTTTTTTGTACTACATGCTTGTAGTTATTTTCTAATGTGAGCTGGTGGGTAAGGCCAGGTTTAAGAATAGCAATAAAGATATAGCAAAATATAGGAAAAAAAACTTTTGGTAAATATCCCAATAAAGGGACTGGTTGGATTCAGAGAAGAGGCATCAAGATTTAACTACTGCGACCCATTCGAGGAATAGGAAGCTGAGTTAGAGTGGTGACTTAAGTGAAATGATTTAGGTGTGGAAAATTAATATGTTAAAACCGTATGGTTTCTGTGACTTGGAAAATCCAGAACACAGACATTGTATAAAACCACATGAAGTGATAGCCGGAGTTGGGGGAAGGGAGAAAGAGGGTGGGAGGGTCAAAAATGGGAAGGGATTGTAAAGTTGATATGACACATATGTACACAAAATACCCAAATTCATTGTAAATACTATGTATTACCTATGTATATTAAGAAAAATAGTGGGAGAAAAAGAACATTCCAACAAAGAGTGAATGCTTATGAAGAGAAATCAAGCGGAAATCAAGTCATGAATAACAGACACAACCAGTGTGAGGGGAGAAGATCCGAACTTGAAGATAAGGCTGTAGGGATCAACCACGTACTTGTTGCTATTACTACTGTTTGGTATATATTCTTGGCTCAATTTAGGGAGGTCCTGTGAATCTTGGAATGCAGTAACTCCCAAGATGTTCCGATTTATTGAGATGTAAGCTTTGAAAATAATTTCTGATGAGTCTCCAATTTCAGTAGAGTCTCTTGCAATTTCACCAATTTCACTTCTAATCATATGGACTTGGGCCTTCTTTCTCTTTATAAAATAAATTTTTACTTTAAATTCGAGAGCAGCTTTAGTGAGGAATTTGGGGCTTAGAATTTAGGGGTTTTTTGAATACAAATACTAAGTATTTTTTCCTAGATGTTGCTGCTTTAAAAAAAAAAGTCCATCTGAGTGTAGAACTAGTAGAATCAGGACTACTAGAAACTGGGAAGTGTGTGGGGGGCAGGTAATGGGTCCCCAAACACATCAGAAAGAGGGACAAGTTTCAATGTGGCATAGAGCTCTGAGAGGCTACTGTCCTTAGTGACCTATGCTAGAAACAAAGGCATCTGGGGGCTCTAGAGAAGACACAGCGACAAGGGAACAGAATTGCCAGAATCCCGAGCTGACCAGCAGAGTATATTCACATCGAAAGATCACACGGCACCCCATAAATATGCACAATTAATTACAAATTAAATAAAACATTTTAGTGTTTAAGGAGATGGAAAGTTTAAGTCTCCCGATTTAATTATTACACTTACACGTTCCAAGTGATCACCCCACTGTCCTCCAGAAACTTGCACGCTTACAGTAATAATTCACTTTAAGAACCAGAAACTGGGTGGAGGGCTCTTGACTGTGGCCAAGGTAAGTGCCGTGTCATATTCCACGAATGTCTTTCTTCTGATTATGCCATTTACCGTATGTTTATGTCACCTGGGTGCTTCTATTATTCTTCAAATATTCCATTAGAAACATTTTGGGGGAAAAAAAACCCTGAAAAGCAATCAACCCAAACACTTTATCTGTCTCTTTCCCTCCAGTTTTCTTTCCCCTTTTTGAAACTAGGATGGGACCTCCAACACGTGAGTGAGGCTCTTCTTCGGATGGTCTTCTTTGAGCCTTTACCTTAGATGTCTCTCTATCAGGAAAGCCACCTTGGGTGACGTTGGCATATGTGCTACTGCTGTCCAAACAATGTCCTCCCGTTACTTATTAGAATTACAAGCCCATCTGTGCATGTCCTCTCTGCAAACCTCTCTGGGGAAAAAAGGACTGTCCTTTTTCCTTCCCATGAGCCCTGCTGCCCAAGCCCCAGCTATGTAATAGAAACGACTTTGATGACGGAAATGCTCTATGTATGTGCTGTCCATCTGTCGGTGCCAGCCATATGTGGCTCTGAGCTCTGAAACGTGGTTAGTGAGACTAAGGCAGTCAGCTTTTGATTGTATTTACTTTTTAGTGATTTAACTTTAATCAATTTAAAGCAGCTTTAGTTGAAATAGCCATATGTGCCTATCTGCCTCTAGACCAGGCAGCACCCGGCCAACCGACAGCATCTTGTATTGGACTGACCTCATTTTATGCATATCTGGAAATATAAAATAAATAAAATACGTGAAGAAATAAATTACATTTATTGCATATTCCCCCGTTTTTGACACAGGGTGTCGCTCTGTAGTCCAGGTTGGTCCTTAACTTGTTATCAAGCCTGGGCTGGCCTCAAACTCACAACAATCCTCCTGCTTCAGCCTCCTGAGTGCTGGGATTACAGGTATGTACACCACACCCAACCTATTTTCCGTATTTTTTCTTATAAAACAGAGAAAATTTTTGAGCCAGCATTGATCAATCAATGATTCTAGGGCCCATTATTATGTAGTCACTTTGTAAAGAGGCAAAATGATTTTCTAAGTTACTTCCTTCGAGGGTGCTTTATGTACTCAGCATGCATAACAGGGCCTATGAGACAGCTCCCGTAAATACACTCGGAAGTACGTATGCATTAGTTCTACACTCTTAACAAGCCACCTACCTGCAGAGCCTGTCCAATGTACCACAATAGTACTACAGCCAAAAAATACAAGCTCCAACATGAATACATTCTGAGTTTATATTAATCACACTTTTTTTTTTGCTTGAGACTAACAGAAACCCCAAATCAAATTTACTTCAGAAGAAAAGGAAACTATTAGCTTGTATGACTGAGTTGTCATCGGAAAAGCTTCATTTAGGGATGGTGACATGGCAACTGTCCCAGTGCAAGGTCAGGGTGTTTCTTGGTGAGCTCCATTCTCAAACACAACGTGGTGGTTCTGGCCCCAGTTAACCATTTTCCCAGTACCACAGATAACAGACGGTACCCCCCCCCCCCCCCGCCCCACCAAATGCTTCAGTAAGTCCAGAGATTTACTGTGATTTGACTGTGTAAGTCAGATACCTACGCTAACTAATCCCAAGGGATAGTGGACCGTTTGTAGGACAAAACAGCAGAGTTTCCTCCTTGGAAAGATGTGTAGATTAGTGACTAGATGGGGAGCAGAGGCTTTTCCAGAGAAAAGTCAACACAAGGTTACTAAGGCCTGGACATGTGTGAGTGGGCAGACATCCCTACGCAATCCTGGAATCACTCTAACTCATTGTGTGGAGAAGTGAAAGGAAGAAAACGTTTAAGAAGCAAGAGGTTGTTTGGTCTTGTAGTATCACTCAGAGTAATTAAGTAAAACTATTGTCCTTAAAGACATCTGTGTGTACTTGCTAGGATTTGAATCTGGTATGGCCCTAGTACTCAGGGCAGAGCTTTCAGTGTTGTGTGTTGCTGACTTGTGGGGAAGACAATGAGAGAAGGGCACCCTCCTTGGGTGAGGTGGGCCCAAGTGGCAGCTTGAGCTAAGCACAGGAAGGAAGAAAAAACATCGTTATAGTTTCTTCTTGGGAAAACTCTGGTCTTGATTTAGTCTCCAGATGCCAATTCACTCTTCCCTTGCCTTGGCTTCAGTCTGCAGTGCCTTGAGCAGCTCTCCAGCCCCTGCCATGGGCTTCCGCTGTTGCCCAGGCTGCACGTGGAGAGACTGTGTAAGACCTTCTGAAAGTGTGAGCTAACTAAATCTTTCCTCCCTTAAAGTGTGGATGTCAGATATTCCCCCCAGCAATGAATAAGCAACTAAGACACCAGTGCTTTGTTTATTCCTTTAATCTCAAAGTAGGTTACCTCAACAACTTTATTACTGATAGACCTCTTTCAAAGAATAGAGGTACTTTTATTAGTTTTCCAGTGGTGTTAGCTCATTCCTCTTGTTTCACTGGGACATATCCGAGCTGCTGTAAGTAAGCACAGCAGCCACATGGCCACAGCTCAGGGGTGGACTTGACAGTGCAGTTAGGTAACTGATCTATTGGCTCAGTGTACAAAGCCTGAGGGCTGCATTCTGCCACTCTGTGACTACATCTCAGACAAGTTTCATTTCCTATAGCAGAGTAGTTTTGGGGTCGCTAAGAAGGTAATATTTCTCTTACATATTTCTGGAGGGAAAAGGACTTTGCTAAATTTAAGTTAATTAATAATATTCACACATCTTCAGGCGGGAACAGATTAAATACCAATGGAAGCAACATGACGCAGAAGGGTAGGGAAGGTGTCAAATGAACATAATCAGAGACATAACCAAAGCTCCAATGACCTAAATTTTAAAGTGAATCACGTAAAACATAAGGGAGAAGGACCCATATTCAAGTTAAAAAGACCAGCACACTTCCTGTCCAGATGGATAGGAGTAATAATGTCAAAGCACGTGAACCTCTGGGTCATGTGGCACACTGAGCTTTGAATCCACCTTTAATAGCATATCGCGTTAAGTCTGCACAATTTTATGTGTTTGCCTTTATAGATTTTATGTTAGATACACAATAACATATGGTGAAGGTGAAGAGAGGGGTTTTTAAATGTTACCAATTTCCTGTGTAGTCACCACAAGTTCTCTTTACATAAGTGTATATTTTTGTACAAATTCATCTCTGAAACATTTGTATAAATGTGCTGCATAGCACTGTAAAAAAAAGACTCTTTTCAAATTTCTCTTTGAGGCTTGTTTTCTTTGAGGCATGTTTTCTTTAATATCAAGGGAAATACTCAAAATTCTCAATTCTCATTCATTGCAAGACATAAAAGAACAAAGGCTTTTTTAGTGACTTGAGGACCCCCTGCTTTTTTCCTCACAGCATCCGCCCTGTTGCAATCCAGCCACATGTAAATTAAAACTCAACTTCCAGCGCTCATTCATCTGTATTCTGTGTTTCAATCAAACTGAAGTGCTATGACTATCTTTTACTAAATGACACTTTGCCAGGCACCATGAGGTACTGTGCTAAGTACTTAACAAAGCATAAAATCTCATGACAACTCTATGATGGAGATATTATTGTATAATCTTCATTTTGCTACAGAGGAAATGGAAGTTTAGAAAAAGAAAGTATGTCAAGTTGAAGAGTCAGCACAAGGAGTTCAAAGTCCGCGTGGCTCCAAGTCCACACCCTTCCACTCAACACCGGAAATACCGCCTCCTCTTCGTATCTCGTAACCCAGCAAATAATTAGACACCACACGTCTTGATGAAAGACACAGGGACTATGACACACAGTCACAGTCATATTTCATCACCGTATGTGTCTCTGACACTCTATTCTATTGTGCAAGGAGTGGTTGTGTGGAGTGGTACTTGCCACAGTAGATCTTATTAGGAAATCGAGCACATAATCAAATACGGAGGAAGGAAAAACATCAGCCTTTTTTGGTCTTTTCTTATTTTCTAAATTCAAGTGCAGAAAAGAAATGCAATTCAGTCTACAGAGTGGTAGAGATTTGAGAGTAGCTTTTCTAAGATCTCTCTGGCCCCTGCTGGGAGAGTGAGCCCCACTGCTTTCTCTCTGTTCTGCCTTCCTTCTTCCTCTCGACCCCTCACCTATAAATCTCCTAGCACACTGCCTTCAGCTTGGACTGGCAGGAAATTCTTCCTTGATCTTGATTCTTGGGAAGCATAACAAAGAAGTGATGCCCTGGGGTTCTGGCTTCCTGGGATGAGGGCTGGAGGAATACTAAGCCCATGGTCAGGGGGACTCGCGCAAGAAAATGTAATGTCATTTCCTTCATGCTGGAAAGACTAATCTTTTGTTGATATGTATTTTATAAGTTATGCCTTATCCAGGCTACCCAGGTGTGAGTGTGTGTGTGTGTGTGCTAGAGATCAAAACATTTGTGTGTGTTTGTGAGAGTGTACCGGAGATGGAATCTCTTATATGTTTGTGTGTGTGTGTGTGTGTGTGTGTGTGTGTGTGTGTGTAGCGATCCCAGGACATTCACACTGAGCTACATCCCTAGCCCATTATTTTATTATTATTATTATTTGAGACACAGCCTTGGTAAGTTGCTAACTTGGATAAATTAGGTTCAAAATTGTAATCCTCCTGCCTCAGCCTCACAGAATGCTGAGATCACACTCCTCTGTCCCCATTCCCAGAAGTCTACCTTTATATTTGTGTTTTCCAGTGTCAGTTCCAGAATGTAAGAGGCTCATCAGGAGGTTAGGAAATGAGTCCCTCCACCTTTACAAAACATCAGTCCTTATTCTAACAGGTCAGTTTCCCCCAACACAGCCCACCTGGCTGGTCACTATAGCTGTGGGAAGCTTTCTTTTAATTCAGCAGATATCTATTGGTGCTCTAAAGCTTTTAGTTTTTAAGTAGCTTCAATATTCTGATGATTTCATAGGATTGGGCACTGTTTCGCTCTGCAAGTGCCCAGATCCTCCTTACCAGAAAAAGCCACTTCTCAATTCTACCCCTCCGTGCTGAAACGCGAGGAAGCACACTCTCTACCAGGCTCCACTTAGCTGTAGGATGCAGCGTGAAGCTGGGTGGCCCAGATCATGGTGAAAGAGGGCGCTGTCCCTGCGCGGACAGGAGACACTGCAGTGGGCGAAGGAAGGAGGAGGGGTCGACAAAGGCTGCGGTGCTGGTTGTTAATATGTGGGGAGAAGCTGGGCAAAATCTTATGAGGAAATGATTCTGAATTTGATGTTTAATTGAAGAATAGTTTTTAGACGTTCCTGTGCTACATCATAAGGACTTTAGAACTCCTCTGTAGGCAGTAAGAAGCCACAGCGAGTTTAAGCTGGTGAGGAAATTCACAGATGCGTGTTGTAGAGACCTGGGTCGCCCTGGAGACAGGGAACCTGCCCAGAGATATCTGTAATGGCTTGGTAATGACAGCAGTGGGCTGTAGATGCCAATTAGGGGTGGCACACTTTTTTCATGAATATAGTTTGTAAGATAAAATAGCAGTGATAAAGAAGAATTTCACATTTCCTAGAATAAGGATCTGATGTATAGTATTGAAAGGGAGACTCAACCCACAGAAGCAGGTTTAGAGAGAGATTTAGAGTTCCAAGCTCTAAATGTAAAGCCCTTCAAGATAACCCAAGATGATTCATCTACGAAAAATAACAGATTTTGAAAGAACAGTTAATAGGGCACAGCAATACTTACAGATGCAAAAAATAACACACACACACACACACACACACACACACACACACTTAAATCTATTCTTATCAATATCTTTTCAACTCATTCCCAATTTAGTAAATAACTAAATTATACTGTTATCATTTTAAAATCTTTGACATTATGAAGTTTATAAATTACAACTGGTTGAATAGAGGAACACATAGTACAATTTTCTATCACAGTTCAAAGAATTGAGATAAATGTCAAATACTAGATAAATGGCAGAAGTTACAACACACTACAGAAGACAAGTTGGTGACAAACGGGGTGAAGTCAGGGTTAGGAGGATGAGGAAGTTGTTAACGAACACACTGAAAAGGAAAAAAAATTAAGATTTGACAACTTGGGACTGAAAAATGGTATAACTTTTATGGAAATCAGTATGAAGATTCCTCAAAACACTGAGAATAGATATTCTTTTTGACTAAGCTGTCCCTCTTCTGGATATCTTTCCAGAAAAGCATCATATCGCAGAGCTACCTGCAAATTTACATTCACAGTAGCACAATTTATAATAGCTAAATTATGGAAGTTACCAAAATATCTGTCAACAGATGAATGAAGAAAAGGTGGTATATATACACACACCAGAGTACTACTCTGTCATAAAGAAAGATGCATTTGAGTCATTTGTAGGAAAATGGATTCACCTGGAGACCGTTTAGTGAAGTGAATCGGGTCCAGAAGAATAGATAGTATATGGCTTCTCCAATATAAGCCATCCAAGGTACAAACATTTTATAGAGCCTAACGAGAGGGAAGGACACAGAGAGACAGTTGGACAGGAAGAGGGTATGAGGGAGGGTGAGGGAGAGTGGGAAGGGGGAGCAAATGTGAAACTGACGCGGTGAGCGTGTGCACCAACTTTTTAAGTTTAATACAGCTGGTGCAGATCAGAAATCTATACTAATAAAAAGACAATTTGGCATGAGCGCAATATTTTCACATGGTCCTTGTAGTGCTCTCATCGGTGTAAAATCAGAGCCCTGCCCTGTGACTAGATCCCCAGCAAAAACATTTTCAAGAAGGAGACACCTATTTCAAATTTTAATTCCAGAGGTTTAGTCCATGGCTCCAAGATAGAAATGTCATGGCGGAAGGGTGCTGTGAAGAAGAGTTGCTCACTTCCTGCCTTCAGGAATCAGAGAGCAGGGAAGGTCAAGAGACAAAGGAGCCACAGAGCAGATATAATTCTCAAGGTCACGTCCATGACTCACTTTCTCCAACTAGACTCTGTGACAGAATAGTTCACTCAGCTATGAACTCATCAATGGTCCCTTTCATCACTCAGTCACTTATCAGAAGTCCCTTAGTCCACTTCAGTCAATGATCAGAATTAACCAAAACAGCTGGTATATTCAAGTTTAAATGAAAAGAAAAATCAGATTACAATTACTTTTATACTGTGAAGGATATTCAATCTAGATGAATAGGTATTACAACTGTCTTGGATTTAAAGTGACTTCTGAACCTCTAAATTATATTCAATAGAAAATTCAGAATATGTGTGAATTCTTTAGAAGAAAAAGGAATGAAAAGAAAGACACAAGAAAACCCATAAGTAGTTCTAACACAAAGAACTGTGTCTGATAAGTTGGTAGTCACAACTGTAAAATTCAGCAGCCTATTGGTGCAACTATCTGTAGAAATAAAACTGACCCTGGGCCTGAGAAGTTCATAGGAGATTTCTATGGACAGCAGATACCATGAAATAACACTGTTCTAATTTTACCCATTAAGAAAAAGCATTGTCTGTAATCAATCAAAAAACCATCCATCTCAATGACAAGGGAAGTGCAAATGTGGCTTGAAGAAGCAGCAGAAAGAGAAGCCTGGGGTTTGTATGAAACCAGGAAGAGCACATGTATATTGGTAGAATTGTCTCTAATTTCATTCCCATTTAACTTTAATACATTTGAGACAACCAGAGACACATGTATATACAACAGAAAAATTTACCCACCCACCCATACGCAATTTTGCCGCAGTAAAAACCAAAGCAAGGTCCGCCCCATGCAGGTACAGACCCTCACCCTCAGCAGGCTCTGTTCTTTACATAGGAGCTGTTTCTACCTATTGAACTGTTGCCGTTTTATTTGGTATCTGTCCTGGAAAAAGCTTTCTTGGCACAGGTAATTTTTTATATCACTTGAGGAGAAGTATAGGCTTTAAAAATCATAATTTATGCTCATCTTGATGATAAAACCAGCATCAAATTCTTAACAAAGAGTCTTTCTTGACTTCAACTGTTGCTATAAAATTGAGGCAGGAATTACTTCCATGCCTGGAGTCCCAGTTCAAAGTCCTCACCTCAAAGATATTAAAAATAAATCTGTCATGCAATCTCAATTGGGCCCATTATTATTATTTATTTATTTATTTTTATCTCGAAACCCTTATCAGACTGAGCTGCTTCTTAAGAAGAGGGTAGGGAGAGGCGGCAGGGACCTCAAAGGGCAGGCCACTGGTGATGTGGTCTCTGTGCCAAGACCCCCCGGTTTAAGAAGAACTCAATAATTAATTGGTGGCATTAATTCTTGACAGTTTTATTTCTAATATCACTTGGTTGACAGAAACGAGCCTCCTTCAATTTTTCAAATGGGGAGAGCAGGCTGGGAATAAAGCCAGTGGTACCTAAGAGTGAACTCCAATGCATCTGAAGCCGTAGGATTGTTTTCTTAATTGACAGAGGGGAACAAGTAACTTGAGACGTTTAATTTGGGGCGCATTTGCTTCCACCAAGCCATGTTCCTGGCTCATTGCTCTCAGTCTGTCTGACCTGCAGACAGAACCCGTCTATACTTTGCACTTAAACACTACTTGCAAAGTCATTAAGAGTCCTTGGGGGTGGCCACAGACACCTTGGGTTGGCCATGAATAGGCAACGGAACAATATGGGAGGTCATTTAATACAGTTGGAATCGATTGCTGCTGTCGCCTTTCCGGCCAAGCTGCTGAGCAGGGACAGATTTTTAATTAAATAAATAGCTGGGTCGGCAGGCAGGTGCGCGGGGAGGGGCAGGCAACCTGCCCCGGGATTCGGTGAGCCGCGGTTGCCTGGCAACGCAACACAGCCGGCTCTGAGGAACAGCTGCAGCCTCCGCAGCGGCGGGCAGATGCTCACACCTCTGAGAACCGCGTCAGGAATAATGATTTGTGCAGAATAGTTCGTGGAGCTCTCTAATAAACGGGGGGAAAGAGAGCTCGAGTGACAAAGGCAAAGATACTCCAGCCTGTTATGGTGCACCTGAGCGTGCATTCAGCGGAAGCGCCAGAAAAAGAGAATGCTGATAAAACACCGCGGCGACACTCTAACTGCAAAAGAAAAGCGTAGTGTGGAGGACGTGGATCAGAGAGGCTTGCCTGGGCATTTTCTCATTTAATGTTCCCCGTAAACTTCTAAGTATTCCAATACGATGAGTGCGTCAGCTTCAGCAACCAAGCTTCTGAGTTCCAGAGAATTCAAATCTCTTACCAACACGACTCCCGTGTCATGATGAATTAGAAATCAAAGATGGGGTGTTTGACATATTACAAGGGGAAAAACGTGTAACGTGATAACTGTTACTACTAGCAACTGGTCGCTGCGTCAATGTGTAACTGCCCTCCTCGGGCTTTGTGCCAATAGGATCATGCTTGAATTTAATTTAACCAGAAATTTGACCAATTTGGTTTGCTGCCACTGATTAGAAATATAATAAAGTTACGTCTGGAAATTCTGAATCACAGTACTCATAGCAACGTATAATTAAGTTATAATGAACCAGAACCCCCTGCTGTGGAGCTCTGATCTGTCTAGCCCATGCCATGAACACATGGCCACGCTGAAATGTTCCTTTTGGTAGAAATTCAGTTCGGTGAAATCATTATGAGAATTTTCTAACAGTATTTTGGTAAAGTGAGAAAAATAAGCAACTTTTGACATTTATCTTCAAATTGTAATATGTATATACAAGAGACTTTACGGTTTTTGTGAAGATAACAGGTGACAGATCACACCCCCTCCCAACCACGCTGTCATCCTACACACACGGGGAGGGAGGACTCAAGAGCAGCAAGAGACGATACAAGCATACAATCGCTAATCACCTGGCACGCTCTGGGACAAGGAGACCATCTTTTTTTTCCTGAATTTGTGATAACTGGGTATTTGAACAATAACAAAGCAGCCCTACTATAAAAATATAGGTTTTTAATAAAAATATAAAAGCTTATTTTGGGTTACTATTTGCTATTAAAGAAACTACATTTTATTCCAAAACCATGCTTAAGTGAAAGACATGCTTCCTCAAATATTGTTCATTCATTTAACTATTTTTCTGACTCTTTGGATGAAAAAGTATTCATTTTTCCTTTAGTAGCCTTAAAATTTTAAGTTATTTAAACAGCATTTTAAGTGTTATATCTTTTGACTGGATAGCTAAGGCTCTTTTAAAAGAAAAAAATGAAAGCTCATACCAACATCAAATATAGCAATTATTTGAGATTTAATATTCAGTTAATGTTGAGTTTCTAAGCAAGCAATCCTTGTTGAGTCAACAAATCACACATTGTACATAATCTAGGGTTTCTTTCATAATTCATAATCTTTTTCAAAGAGGTAAACAAATCTAAGGAATCGATCATAAGATACAGATGAACTGGACTTTCAAGAGTGAATCCTTAAGGGAAGAAAAACACTCCTTTCTGATGAGGGCAATGTCTATTGATTAGACATATTATTGAATTTTAGGGGGGTAAAGCCCTTTTACTCATATTCTTAAGACAGATCTAAATGCTCGGCTCATTTTCAACAAATACTAAAAACAAACACTTCACTCATTGGCTCCTTAGCGGTGTATAAGTATGGAGGGTAAGATGTAGGGCGCACTCTGTCTAGCTGCTGTTTAGGATGGAGTTTTGAATAAAATAGACCATGGAAGTTGCTGCCTCATGTTGTCACTGGCCACTCAGATTTAACTGGACAGGTTTCCTTAGTGAGTGGAATGACTGTCACTGCCTTCAACCACCTCAGAAGTGAGCTTTAGCAATTTTTATAAAACCAACAAAGAAAAGAGAAATGACATAAAGATCTTTCTTATGTGATGTGAAGACAATCTAATGTGGTGTGTAGAATTCTCTCTACAAAATGAAACAGAGACCGTGGGCTTTTGGAGTCCCACACAGAGCTCCATTAAGACATCCTGCTATGATTCAATGGGCAGACTACATCGCTTGTGGGCAGTTGTGGCTACAAACAAGAAGCAAACTTAATGACTAGAAGGAGAGCCTGCAAAGTGCGTTATTAGTACCATTCAAAAGTGTCAAAGTCTTAGTGACTGAAGAGGTACTCTAAAATGAAAGAGATTACATAAAAATTATAACTCAACACAACATGCAATTTCTTCTAGGACTCTGAAGCAGTGAAAGACGTTGATGGATAGCCATCAACATTCGAATAAAGTCTCAAGATTAGAAGAGAGCACTGTATCCATAGTGACTTTCTTGTCATTCCTTAACTGTGGTTATCTAAAATGTTAACATTTGCTGAATCTGGATGCGAGCTACACGGTAATTGTCACACTGTTTTTGCAAAGGGTTTCGTTAAGTAGATAGCTTCAAAATAAGAAACCAAGTAAAACATTTAAAACTCCCTTCCACGCCATCAAGTCACTGTTGGGAGCAAGTCACCACCTACGAAGAGCCATCTATTGTGCTTTCATTAACAGTGACATCATTTTCCTTGGGATGGCAATGGACATGCACAGGACAAAAGGGAAAGCCGTGCATGGACCAGCGCCTGTGGACACAACCAGACTCCTCAGGAGTCAAACCAAGTGTTCTCAACAGGGCACAGAGGGATTAAGCAGGGACTTATTCAGGGCCCACTGGGGTGCATGGCCAAGCTTCTTAGAGACCCCACTTGGGGAAGAACTTTCTGGACTTACAAAGGAACAGACTGTAATAAAAGTGGCTATGTTTCTTTGTGCTCCGACCACTTAGCACTGCGCCTAGGGCGCAATAAAAGCTCAGTACTAATTATTGAACCACACTGGAGTCTAGTGAAGAGGTCAGCTTCTTATGGTGGAAAAAAGAAGGCATACTCTATGCTTTCCAATTTAACCTGACGCTGACCGGCTGCTCAGTAAGTAAAGTTTGGGCAGACAGATCAATATTTCCCAGCCTACTGTTGTATTTTCAAAACTATTAATGTCTTTGGGATTTACAACCACATAGATGACACAAATCCAAGAGGCAGAGAAGATGTCAACTCCGGAGAAAGGGGGGTTTTAGAAAGAGAGGGATGGGCTACAGCAAAGTTGCTAGAAATGTCTGGGATTTCTGAGGAAAAAGAGGAAAGCAAAGTTAAATGTCTTTATTTCTTTAGAGAAAGCATGACCAGCAGACATTAGCGAATCAAGAGATTGCTCTGCAAAGGCCACCCAACTGGAATGTGCCATGCCCAACAGCGCAAAGCAGAAAATCATGGTGTGCTGGTCTTTCCTGAGGTCCACTTCAACATGCATGAGCCCTAAAGGCCTCGACAATCAAGCGATGCATTCAGGATCTGGTGCTCGACATTGTTAAGTATGTTGCCCTTCCATAAATGAGATTGCAGTTCTTATGTTGCCCTCTTAATCACAACCACATATTAATATATGCCTGATGTCTTTACAAGTAACAATAGCAGGAACAACTTGATTGCCTTCGACTCGTGAAAATAAGTTCATTTTCCTAACAGATTGCAAGTATTTTAGGTATTGACTATGTACTGCTGCATTGTCAATTAAATATAAATGTTCCTCTACCTTCCGTGTTTCAGCTCCTCAAATTAAGGAATAATTAATAAAACTTATATCTCTTTCCTAACTTTCAACATGGAAAGGTTTTATTTTCTGTGTTTACCATTTTGATTAGCAAAACTCAGCTCTAGAGCTCAGTGTCTTAAGTGTTGGAACATACCTGCTTAAAAGACAGAATGATTTATAGAAAGCTGGAGGAATGGGTGGCCAAGGCAGGCTGTCTTTAGACTGTGGTGTGTGTATAAGAATTTTACAAGAATTTTCTGATTTTATTTAGGAAACCTCAATTTAGAAAAACACAAGGGCAAAGAAAAACCCAATAAAGGCAAGTTCAAAGATTTAGATACTAGGATTGTATTCATCAAAAATATGAATATGCTGGCTGATAATGAATTGATTATTTTTTACAAATCTTAAATGACATTTTAATATCTCAGGATAATGGCTTTTGTTTTTATGGTAGTGGAGATTTGAAGCCAGGGCGTCATGCATGCTTACTGAGTACTCCACTACTGAGCTATATCCTTGCTCTTTGAAAAAAAATGGCTTTTAATTTCTCCTGGGGAAATAGAAACTTACATTCCAGCAAACTTAAATATCTCTTCTTCCTCTGAATTTGCACTCAGCCGAAAAAGTATGGCTTAAAGAAGTTCTGGAAGTAGAAATGGGAAAAAAATAGAGGTACTAAATTATTCTACACAAATAGTTCGGATATGAAGGACCATAATTCACCAGCAGCAGCGATGGAGAATCTTGAAAGGAAAATATTTCCTTGTAACCTTAGAGACATTGTCAAAACTTTCTTCCCACCTTCTACTCGCATCCTTCCTTCCCTAGATGCATAACAGATTGGTGACCCCTATGAGCAAGACACAAGTTTAGGAACAGACATGGTAACAGAGAGGAAAGGAAGCAAAATAAAAGCTGGACAATATTTTCTTCTTCATTTTAGAGTCCCGGCACCAAGGGGAAAGTCAAGTTCAGGACATTTCATATGCTTTGGAGACAGACAGTATGTAAATGAGCCAAATTTACTGCTATTAAGTTTATCTGGGCCAAGTACAAGTTAGAGTTGGAAAAAAAATCCTATTTTGCCCTTAGTTTAGCGAGAATAAGCGGTTAAAATGGGGTCATTTGCTGTTATTTAAATTGAAATATTTAAATATGGCTCTGTTGCTACCCTTTTCACCCAAATGTATATTTATAGTTCCATGAGCCCTGGCACTAACTCTTACCTCAGCAACTATATAACTTTAATATATATCATACGGGGTAACAAAGCCGCTGTAGACCCTCAGATGGGCTGCCTGCTTCTAGTTGGTGTGAGGGAGCAGCCAGGGAGGCTTTGGAAGGGCTGTCATTTGGATGCCTACATGTGGGTCAAGATAATTGTTGACCTTTGATGTGAATAGCTGTTTTGTTTTCCCTTCGGTATAAATTATGTATTAGGATCACCTCTAATGCTACTAAAGATATTAATATCCAAGACCCAACCCAGATGAATGAGTTAGACTCTCTGGAGTTGGGACCCCAGTGAGGGTCCTACAGCACCTAGTGACAGCATCCATGTACATGCTGCGATGGGCCCTGGCACCTCCAGGATGGTGGCTGCTTCCTCCTTATCCCCATGCACTGGTCCTGTGACCAAGGCCACATCTCTTCATCTGTTCCATGAGAATGAAAATAGTCCCAGCCTCATAGGACTGCTAGACTCATGACATGAATTTAGATTTATAATGTAGTTAAGATGATATAACAACTATGCAAATGTCTTACAAATATATATGAAAAATAAATCAGGTATGGAAGCAAAAGGAGAGGAATTTTAGGTTAGTTACTGAGTTCTTGGGGCTGTCTCAAGTCGCTGAGTACTTGTTGTCATTGGAACACCCTTAAAGGTTAGCTCGGGTGTGATCATGAAGGCCTGTCAGACAACCAGACACTCCAGGATGGTTGACGGCTTATTTGGCTGTAAACGGCCCAACTCAAACTGGCTGAAGATTATCGATGCCTATGCCTGAACACACCAATGGGTCAAACTGGACTGCATGTTTGGACGCCTTCCCTCCTGTTTACCCGCTTTTCTTCCTTGGCATCATGCGCCTGTGTCCTCTCCTTCGTGGCAAGGAGGGTGTCTCACAGGTCACCTACTTGCAAACCAATCGCACTTCCTCTCTACAGGCCATGGAAAGTTCCATGGAATCGGGCTAGCCCTGTAGGAGCCCTGCTCATAAGCCCTAACAACTGCCTCCTGGTTTACCTAACCCTGAGTTTGTCCCGAGGCCAGGGAAATGGGATACTCTTAATAATTAGAATCAAATGCACACACTCGTTTTCTGAGCCACGGTTGGATTTCACCCAACACAGAGCAGGTCCAGAAGAAGGAATGGAAAGGGGAAAATGGCAGGCAAACAGCAATGGAGGTCACGATGGCCACAGGATAGTATCACTTTGTGCCTCCTGGGACTCCTTTGTGAATGTGTACACAGCTACATGTAATGCATGGGTAGTAGGTTCAGTGGCACTGGGATGATCTTTGTTCACTGCACAAAGCTGTCCTACGTGTCATTGTCCTGACCTCTGAAACTTGAAGACACAGCATTTATGCTGAGACTTGATATATTAAAGAATGTGGGGAAGAAAACAGAGTTATCTAAACTGGGCCTGGTGGCACAGGCTTGTAATCCCAACAGTCTGGGGGTGGAGGCAGGAGGATTGCAAATGTAAGCCTTAATGACTTAGCCAAACCCGGTTTCAGTTAAAAAATTTTAAAAAGGAAAAATAAAGTAAACATATTCATCTAAACTCAAATTAAGGTATATTTGTCTGATGTAGACTCTTCTTTGGGGCTAAAAAAGAGTTGGGGGTGGGTCCTGATGGGTAAGCAGAAGAAGCCTCGGCACAAGCACACAGGCAGAGGCCAGTGAGGCATCGGGCAGACGGTGGGTCCCCACAGCGCCATGCTGGATCACTCATCAGAGGCTGAGAAGCCAGAAACACAGCATTTCACTGCCTGGCATCTTACGGCACTCGATGGAGTTTCCAATTTCACAATTTGCCTAAAGTACCCATGACTCTAAATCAATTCTTCAGTGGTTACAGATGGGGGGGGGACTGCGATGCCAAAAACAATCCCTCAAGTCAACGAGGGCCTTGGTCATTTGACATTATGTGGATTTAGTACTGTGGTTATGAAATCATTTCTTTCATATTTAAAGATGTTGCCGGCACACCACTCAAATGAGTCAGAAGTGACAAGAAATGCTCTGTACCCGTAAGACTTGGGCCCTTTTATTTGGGTAACCTGGTGAAAGATGAGGAAGGATTTCTCTGGTTTTCCAGACACCCTGTGTAGGATGCTCTGGGCTTTTGTTTTTCACCAACCTGCCCAATTTGTCCTTGATCCTTCCTAATTTACAAGTATAGACTAAGTGACTCCTACACTCCTATATCCTGTGCCACACAGGAGAATAATGTGCCTTTAAAACATCAGCTTTTCTGAAATCCCAGAGAAGACTGTGCCAAGATTCTGTCATGACATGTCATTTCCATTTTCTCTGATTTTGGACTGCTAATTTTACCCTCCCATATTCCATGCTGCTGTGAAGAATTACATGAATGTTTTCAATTCTACGGCATCAGAAGCATCTGGTTTCCCTACCTCCTTGCTATGTTATCCTCATCTATGCAGAGTGAGTGGTCTTAGACTAGAGTTCCTTGTGCTTCCCAAACTGGGTTAATAGTTATTTCTTACATGTGTCTATAAGATGCTTTTGAAGATCTGAACAACCTTTAAAGCAAAGTGCGTTGTTGGCAGGTTGGTATTTAAACAGGTTGAAGAGAGAAACCAAGTATTATTTGCTGCCTTAGTTCTACTACTCAGCTAGAAATCTAGAACTGAAAAGAAAGTGCTTCTTGCTAACAGAGTAGATCCTAGACTTTTGGCTCAAGGGAGTCATATGACAGAGAGCACAGGGCCTCCCACAGCCTTGCAAAGGGGACTTAAGTCTGGTCCACTGTGACAGCTGTGTCACTGCAGGTCCATAGGATCCTAAATCTTTGCCAATGAGCAGGGAGTCTGGCTGACTTGGAACTCAGTGCTTTACACTTACATTTAGGGCTTCTGAACTGAACTCAGAATCAAAATTAAGACAGGAATTGTTTATATCCAAAAGAGTTAAACCTCAACAAAGTAGAGACACTGCCTCAAAGAGTTACTGGAAAGCAGAGAGTCTGCAACAGTTTGGAGGGGGTGATTACTGTTATTGCATCACTTTGGTAGGACATTATCCTGTGCATCCTTTAAAAGGTGCTTTTTTTTGAGAAAGGGTCCTGTTCTGTAGGCCAGGCTGGTCCTAAACCCATTGTACAGCCCGGACTGGCCTTAAACTCATGGTAATCCTTCTGCCTCGGCCTCTCAAGCGCTGTGATGACAGGCATATAATCCCGTGCCAAACATATGTGGTGCTGGGAACCCACCTCAGGCTCTTGCACATGCTAGGCAAGAGCTCTAACTGGTGCATCTCCATTTTTATGATGAATTCATTTCTAGAAACTTGAATGCAGATGAGAATAACGACCCAAAGGAAAGAGTGACCATGGGGTCTTGTATGAGTACTTGGACCAGCCAAGGTTAAGGATACAGAGGGTCTCTCCAGGGCACCGGAGGGAGGGCTTCCTCGAGGTGGGATTATATCGCTCCTCTCCTGGTAATTTCTGTTTTTATACTAAGTAATCTAGCAGGGCATTGCTGGGAAGGGACATGCATCTGAAATGCAGAAAGAATTAGGCAAGTATATGAATGAATTTTCTAACAGAACAGGGGAGTGACTTTCACACATCAAATGCATGGACCATAGGTCTGTCAGCATCTCAATGACAGCATTTCCCCGCTTGCTACTGCCCCTGCCTTTTACCACTTCCTTCCCATATGCCTTGCTTGTCTCAGCTTCCTGGCCACTCCTCTGCAGTTTCCTTGGCTGGTTCTACAGAATCTTTCTAACCTCTACAAGTTGAAACGCCCATGGCTTCAACTTTGAAATGCTTCCTCTACCACCTCCTCTCAATCTTTCACTCTTATGTCTACAGAAGACGTGCATGAGCTGATGGCTCCCAAGTTTCCCTCTCCAGCTCAGATCTCTTTGCAAGTTCCATAGTAATACAGACAGCTTCCCCCTTCAGGTCTCCACCAAAGATTATGCAAAAAGACCTCTGAAGCTCAAGTTCCAGATGAAATTACTGGTTCTCCCTACTTCCTACCAACTCTGATTCTTTTGTATTCTTCCCAAACTCAGTAAATGACTACTCCAGTCTTCTGATCATTCATACACGAAACTTGTCACCCTCAGCTGTTGACTCTGGCAAAAACTCATTTAAAACTCATCAGCAAATATTTTTGGCTGTAATTTCAAAACATATTCAGATTAAATTCCATTTCCACAGTCTCACAGCCATCACTCTAGAATAAGTGGCCATCATCCTTAGACTCCCAAGTGGATACCCTTCTTCTAGTCTACTCATTCTGTTTACCTACTGCAGTTATGCTCCCCACCACTGTGTTCCTGGAACACCCAGGCAAGGTCCCAATTTAGGGTGTTTGTACCTACTTACTATTTTCTCTGTCTTGAATCATGTCCCCTGTGTTGGCCATATGGTCTGCTCTCATTCTCTGCAAGTCTTTATGGATACACAGAAAAAATTATGAGAGATTATATGTCAACATATTATCTTTAAAAAAAGTCTCACATGCACTTAACTAGACTTCTAGCACACATTTTTTCTTTAAATGGAACTGAATAATTCAAGTCCTAAGGTTGCTGCTCATTCTTCCTTGTGGATACGGACTGCAGCACATGCCACCTGCAATGTCCCCATCATTCTAAACTCTTCTCTTCCCGTTCTGGGTTTCCCTTTGTGTACATTAGTGAGGATTCAAAGATCTGACGCTGAGCTCTACAACTGCATTTTAAAATTTTTATGTCCACTGTTTCCTAATAAGATATGAGTGTAAGCCCATCTGCAACCACTTTCTGAAAGTGAGCACTTCAGGATGCTGGGGACAATGACACCAAGGTTTGCTAATAAAAGTCATTTAACATTGCTGCGCAAATGTGCAAATACGCGATTGAACCTTCTAGTCCTTCTTCTTTTGCTAATTGGCTACAATTTGTGTGCGTGTGTGTTTGTGTATGTGTGCGTGCGCTCGTGCGTGTGCGTGAGTGCGTGCGTGCGCGTGTGTGTGTGTGTGTGTGTGTGTGTGTTTCTAGAGATTACGCCCAGGGCTTTCCAACTGAGGTATGTCCCCAGCTCATTTTTATTTCTGATTTTGAGCCAGGGTTTCACTACGTTGTCAAGTTGTCTGGGCTCGATTCAATCTTGCAATCTTCCTGGCTCAGTTTTCCAGAGTGCTGGGATGATAGGCCTATGCCACTGAGCCAGAGTGCCTATAATTTTCAACAAGTTCCATCTAGCTGATTTCTCACTTTTAAAACTAATATTTTTGATTTATTTTTTTCTCTGAAAACATTTCCAGCCTTACATGTAAAAGTTATTTTATAAATGTTTGCTTCAAATGTGAAAGTATGTGCATAGCAGTTTTGTACTCCAGTTGGAGTCTCAGAGCATCCATTTTAAAGTAACATATTAAAATATAAAGAAATTTGATGAGTAAATTTTGAACTTCCCCTGAAGACTTTCACAGAGACACTAAAGTTCTATGGCCACACATACCATTTAAACAGCGGGTGCTAGAGCACCTGCTCTTTCTGTTTTCATTGAAATGGGGTTAGAAAGGCGATTTGTTCTTGGAAATATTTGCCTTATGCACACAAAGTCCTTAGAATTAGATTCCTAATTATGAGTAAGAGAAATGTTGAATACCCAGAGCTTATTAGAATGGTAATTATAGCCTACCACCCTCCACAGAACTCTGAATGCAGTGAACACTAGGAACCGGGATAAGGCTTGGCCAATCTGAGGTAGAGATTGGCTGTTTCATTAAAAACACTCTGAGCTGAACATGTTCAACTCTGGGAACGAAAACAAAACAAAATCTTTCCCTGATGTGCTTTAAATTGAAAAATCAGGTAACAGAACTGAATGAAGAATAAGGTCTTACAGCCCATTAGGTTATCTGAACCACAGGGGTTGAAAGGAACTCAGCATCTGGGGGCCTCAGCCGAAGAGGGAGCGAGCTTCCATGGACCCTCTATCTCAAGGTCCCTGTTTCCTACAAAGGAACTATTGGAGTAGAAGCAAGGAGGAAGAAGAATTCATCCTAACTGCAGCAAAACCTGCCCCAGACCGGAAACTGTGTCTTAGAGATATAACTGCGTAGCACAGTGGTGGTTTATTTCTAGGCAAGCGTGCGCCTCCCCATTTCCAGAAGTTAGTGTCTCTTCCGGGGCCTGCTGTGGATTGGGCGCCCTCTGGTGGATGTGGACTCCGGCTCCTGAATGCTGGAAGCCACATTGCCTCCAGCTTCATCTCCCAAAAACTCTGACCCAGGAAAATACCTGCGGTGAGGGGTCCGCCCTTTGTTTCTCTCCTGCTTTCCTAGTTAAAAGCTGGGAGGAATACAAGAGCCGATCTCAATCACATTAAACTCAAATTGGCGATACCACAGGACTTTGTTGACATCTTGTCCATCCTGAAGTCCTGGATGACTCTTCATCCTTCAGGCTGGGGCTGGAGTTACCTTCTTCTGCGGAGATGGATGTATTTTTTTCTACCTTCAATTAGTTTCCTAGATGATTTTCCTTCCAGATTTTGTCTTGGCGTTTTTCTTATGGCTTTAGTCGTTGCCCCTCCCATTTTTTTAGTATATTCTTTTTTGACTAATCAGGTTTTGCCTCATTATCCACTGCTCCTTTGTTTTGTAACATCTAGGATCCTTCTACTACTCTTCTTTGCCAATGCAAGCAGCAGCAGTTCTGCTTTAGTTTTACTTAAATAACTTTTATATTTCAGATTTTCCATTGGTAAATTGAACTTGGTTTTAGTTTTATACATCCTTGACTTTTTCATGAGAGTTGGAGAAGAGGTGAGCCACTTCGCTTGGGTAGTCACCTTGATATAAAAGCTCCGTTTCTGTTTTTTCAAGGGTAGAATGTAAACAAATTCATTCTACTTAAGCAGCTGGTTGCTCCATTTTTCATTGTGATGGATTGAATGTTTGTATCTCCCAAGAGTCATAGTGGGAGCCGCAACTTCCAGTGTGATTCCTGGAAGTGAAACTTTTAGGCAATAATGAGGCTTTGACTTGTTCATGAAGATAGAGCCCTTGGGATGGGACCGGAACCTTTTAGGAAAAGATAGCAAGTCTCTGTGTCTGCCTTGTGAGGACACAGGGAGAAAACAGCCACCTACAAGCCAAGACAAAGGGTTCTCCCAACAACCTGGCCATGCCTGAAGTCAGGTGAATGGAATTATCATAATCTTGGGTTTCCATCCTCCATTACTGCGTAAGCCATTCAGGCAAGCGTATTTTGTTACAGCAACCTAAACTGACTAATACGCTCTCTATGCTTTCTCTGTTTTCCTACGTTTCCACATGTTTGTTATAACTTCAAGTTTTTCATTTCTTCTTCAAATAATTTTTGTTTCCAGCATTTTCAAAAGTTTTTCTGACCCTCATCATTTCTTTAATGGAAATCAGTGATTCTGTGGGATGGAGGAATAGCACAGTGGTTAGAGCACTTGACTCGCAAAGCACAAGGCCCTGAATTTGATTCTCCAGCACCACATAAGCCAGGAATGGTGGCGTATGCCTGAAACCCCAGTACTCGGGAATCTGAAATAGGACGATTGCCACAGATTTGAGGCCAGACTGGACTATGTAGCGAGTTCACGACCAGCCTGGATACAGAGCAAGACTGTACCTCAATAAAAATTTTAAAAAGCGATTCTGATGGTCCTGTATTAATCCCACTCTGTTAAAACAGGGCAACTCTTCTGCAAACATTTACTATTATACAAACTGGACCTATCTTAGTGTTTGGAGATAAGAGAATGCTTGTATTTGGTTTTCTTTTATTCTTTTTAAAACTGAGATCTGTCACGACTGTGAAAAGCAAGGATTGTGGTTTTTATCTCATACAGAGTACAGTGAGACTTCCTGTGATGGAGAAACAGACCTAGGTGGTAGCCATCAGAGAAAGGGGCCTGGATGGTTCTAGCCTGGTTCTGCTGACATACCATCTTTTTTTTTTATTGTACCTGTGCCTACTGGCTGTGGGTCTTTGTCTCTCTTCACTCCCCTCACTTTCCTATGCCTTAGCTTTTTCATCTGTGAAGTAGAATATCAGATTAAGTACTAATCCAGTGGTGAGCCAGCTACAATAATTTTATAACTATGACTACTAACAACTTAAATAGTCATGAGTCACAACAACAGGGATATGTTCAAAGAAATGAGTAAGTAGAGGCTTTTGTTGTGCCAACCTCACAAAGTACACTTGTACAAATTAGGCTAGCTGTGATGACACTAGGTGATGGAGTTTTATGGACCAACATTATCCCTCATTAACTAAAATGTCATACAGCACATGACTATACTTGTGTAGCACTTATTTGCAAAGTACTTTAGAATGTAATTGATGCAAATCCCAGCAGTCTTGAAAGCTGAAGATTTAATTGACCCATTTGACTAGTAAGAGAAATGAGACTAAGTAATTTGCCCAGCTGGCACATCGGTAGGTGATGGAGCTTGAAACCAGCAAGCCCTAATTCTGAATTTCCTGTTCTTTCTTCGCAGCACACCTCAGTCTTTCCTTACTTGGGATGCCAGTGAGGTATCTGCCTTTTTCTTCATTAATCTCCCATTTAACAGTTCCTCGTGTCAGACTATTCTCTTTCTAAAGTAATACAGAATGCATTGCACGTTCATCTTGTATGATTTTCAAAAGCCAGCTCTACCTTCAGAAAGCGACCCTCCGTTCAATGGTGGGAACCCTATGCCACTGCTTACCACATTCCTCTCCTTTGAAAGCGAGGAGTTTCTGAATTATGGGGAAGATGCCATGACCATTTCTAAGAAGTGGCATTAGGGATTTGAAGACAGAGAAAGTAGGTTGGCATCAGTGTTTGATTTCCAGATTCCTTTTCAAACTCCAGAAAGGCTCAGGAGACACTATCAACTGAGCATCGACACCCAGAGAGGTTGTTTTTTGACCATAGAAAGAGCAAGTTCTGGGGCCTGGTGAATCTGAATTTATATATATCTTCTTCTTTTCTGGTAAGCTGAATGATGAGCTTGGTTTTATCACCCCTTAGACTCTAGCTCGGTTTATCTGCAAAATATCTACCACACATGTAGTGTCATGTGTGAGAACATGTAACTCGGTGTCAGGAGCACTGATGGCGTACGCTAACTTTGTGTCTGCTTATACGGACTACCTGGTACACTCGACAGTTCAACTGAGACAAGATAAAGAAGCCTCTGTATCCACTGACAATGCTGAGATTTGGAAAAATATTCAGAGCTGCAGTTTAAAAATAGATATAATGCTCCAAGTGCAACGATACAAATGTGGTCACACTTTAGGCTCTGACTGAGAAGCCCATCATTACAGTGAGCTAATTCACCTAATTCATACATATTTACTGAGCATCCACTCATCCTCAGGGCTGGAAAACAAGAGAAGTATTTCCTTGACCTGTGTGGAGTTTTATATTTTACTTACTTGTCTAAAGAAACAGAGCTTCAATGCAACTCTTAGGAATCTTGCTGTTGACAAGTCAAAATTCACTTTTCACTTTGGTATAAACTTCCCTTGACAACACAGACTCCCGTGAGCATAACGAGGCAATGGATAGGTTTGGCACAGGCACTATTTATGTCCTGTCCTCTGTGTTGCCAGGGTGATGGCAGCAATATTGAAAACACTGGAGGTGGTTGTTATTGGCGAGGATCCCGGCTTTCCCTTCCAAATGGAAGGACTGTAAAAAGCAAAGTGTAGGCTGAGGTGTGGGCAGTTAACTGGGCTCTGGCTATACATAAGCCAGATGAATGGATCATTGGTGGTTAACCTGTGCGCATGCAATTCTTAGAAATGCAATACTCATAGATAATATCTCCTTAATGATATTCCAAAATTTATGACATGGTAGTGATGACATCTAGGACTTAGCTTTTCAAAGGAGGTAAAAAAAAAACAACTATTATATGATTGCAAATGGAAGGGTTTTTTGTTTGTTTTTAGCCCCTCTTCCTTTCCTCTCTTTTCTTTTGAAGGAAATAATTTACAACACAGACTGATCCCCTCTGGTCCCTCCTTGAAGTAAGAGGTGAAATATTGCCACAGCATAATCTTAGCTTCTAAAGGATTTTTAAAACACATTGATCACATACTTTAAAGGGAATAGATGATTATATACTAACCTGAAAAGAAAAAGTTGTTCTGTGAGGTCTAAGGTATTTTCTGTCGTATTTGAAAGGACCGCATTTATTCAGATTCCATGAATTCAGGGGTAGGTCACTGGTGAGACATTTCCTTCATTACTGTTTTCAGCCTAACTCCTCATCCCTGAATTAATTACAGAGATAGCAAAAGCAAAACCCTTTAGGACTGACCCTATTGAACTCGATTTTGTCCTTCTAGTGTGGTGATTTTATGTGCTGTGGGGGATGGGGGGGGGGAGAAATAAAGACAGATGGACAGAGACAGACAGAAGCAGTTTCACATTTCTTAACATTGCTGGGCTGCCTGCTGCAGGGTTTCTCGACCCGAGTTTGGTTCTGCCGGTTCTATGCAAAGCTGTGATATTGAGAGCCAGACATGATACGGAGACACATTTCCTATGTTAACTTGTGTTGTTTGCTTCTGCTGAGAATCAAAGTCATGTTGGTGGGAGGTTTTTCTGCAGCAGAATTTTAGGGTTGATTTTCTAGCTCCTTGGGTTTTGAGAAGCATTTTACAGCCCTCCCTGGAGGCCCAGCCAAGAGCTCATTTATTGCAGCTGTTGCAACAACTTTTTAATTACCTAGTCTTCTGTTAAACTACTTTGCACTCAAAATACTCAAAGTGGCTTTAGTTTCCTGTATCCCAAATTCTGTGATATGCATATCCTTCGCTAAAAAACTTAAAACTTAATATCTTCAACCAATCCGCTCTTTAGGGGAAAGTACCCACAACATGAGCGTCACATTAACGACACTGTGTAACAATCAATATTCTGCAGTTGGAGGTGTACCTTGTATGTTTCTATCCAGTCTGTTGGGCCCTCCTCAAGTGGGTCTTCATTACCCATTACTTAGCACCACATCTCTCTTTTCTCACGTCTCTGTCTCCTTCAGGTCGTTCCTTGGAATCCATCTTCCTTCAGGCATTCTCATTCGGTCTCCCCTCACGTGAGAAGCCTTCTTTGCTCTTCTCACCAGAATCTGTGTCCTCTTGATAAACTATCCTGGTGACTGTGTTCTTTCAGGGTCCTGTAGGCCTCATTAACAGGTTCCAATTTCATTTGTGGAATGACAGCCCTCTGTGCCACACCTTAGAGTTCATGCGCTCACCTAGTACCTAGTGAGTCCTTTCAGAAGGCACAGAGCCTGGGTCCCAGTGGTCACATCAGAAAGATTACAGTGCAATGATCTGACGGACAAGCTTTATAGCACCGAATCCTCCTTGGGCAATGTCAGCACACCAGTGTATGGTCACGGTGTTGGTGTGTGAGATATTTTGTACTAATTTGTCATCTACTAATTCCTTCAGGTATGAAAAATAAGTATTGTGACTTAGAGTGCACAGCAAAAATGTAAAAATATGCATATATGTAAGATTAACAATATCTTTTAACATTTAATATATGTGTAAAAAGTTAATGTCAGTCCTAGCAGAGAGTACTTATTTTGGGAACTATTTTATGAAATTTCAGAGAAAAACAAGTTGGGCAGTCCATGCGGTCAAAGGTAATATGCTTGCTTTATTCTTCTTTCAATATTATCTTCCCAGGATTTCTTTGTCTAATACATGACCCCACTGTTTTCATCTGACCACTTCACCTGGAACTGAAACCTCCTCTGAAGATACTAATATGAAATTTTTTAGTAGACTGAGGGACAACCCTCCATTAAACATATCTGCAAGAGGACTGACGTTGAAAAACAATATGACCACACAGAAGGAAGGAAGGAAAGGAATTGGGGGGCGGGAGGGTGTGGCCTTTGGAAAACATGCCCTACTATCTTCAGTGAAGCCCTTCTGTCCTCCTAGGGCATGACAAGTCTAGATTCCTCCAGGTCCTTGCAGTTGAGTGTCACGTTATGATCAACCATTTCCAAATGGGATGCACTGCAAGTTCTGCATGCTGACTTCTAGGCACAGGTTCTCAGCACGCCACGTTTGCCTCCCTTTTCCACAGACACCTGACTGAGGTCATGGGCCCAGGGCCCATCCAAGGGACTCCTCACCTGAGTACTACTACTGGGTGGTGTCTCCATTTTCACTGATTTAGGATCTAGACAATAAACTATAGTAGTAGTAACAGTACTTGTGGCATTGACAAAAAACATCACAGACATTTCCAAATTGTATATGGCCATTGAAGATTCTCCAAGTACTGCTTCTGTCCACGGTGACATCAGAAATGCTGGCATTTATACCCACAATACAGACCTCTTGTAACTTAAAGTGGTCATGAAAAATATTTATATATTTATTTATAATGGTCTATCAATGTAATTTGCTTCCTTTTTAATGTGATGCGTTTTATTTGAGGCATTTAGTCAACATTATTCAGAGAAAGTGTTCATCATGGATTTAACCCTTATCGCTGTGGAGAGTTCCCTGGGCACAAATACATAAGCACTGGAGACACCTGGGAGTGGAAAAATAGGGTCTTGGAAAGAATTTAAGTCTATGAATTACCAAAGAAGAGACGCTTGACAGTCCAGAACATGAAACTCAAAATTTTGTTTTCATGAGAGAAAGAGGAAAAGGAAAGAAACAAAAAAAGATGGATCTTTCTTGGGGTCTTCCTTGCTGCCCCCGCCGAAGTGCAGCCTCCCTAAGGTGTCACCAGGTTCCCTTGCCTTATTCCAGAGACGATCCACTATTTACCACTTTTTCTAAGAATTAAAATTACAAGGAAAATTATTTTATAAGAAAGAATTCCTACACAGAATTTAAAAAGTGCTTGATATCTACCTGTGTAGATATTCAGCTGCAGAAACCTGGCCCAGTGAGAAACAGGACTCAGGGAATGTTTTGTATTCCAGGAAATGCAAAAAGCTGTAACAAAGAGCACAGGGGACACCAGAAAGCTGTGGCATCCCAGAGGTGTCATTCTTAATTTAATCCTCTGAAACAAACCTCATTATAAACCAAATTCTTAGTCATGAAATTGAAGTGAAGAAGGAGACATGGATGGGTGCTGAAAAAGTAAGTCTATATTTTTGAGAAGTGTAACTGGTAAAAAAAAAATTGCCAAAAAAATCTATTTCCCAAATTCCACATCTCTGTAAATATATTCTCTATAACATGAATTTTCATATTAAAAATTTGTAGTATAAACCCGTAACTGAAGAATATTGACAACATATACAGATTTGAAAATAAATGGCATCTAAGGTGTATCTTTTAGCAAAACTTGTTTTAGTTGATGTCAATAGCATTAAAATTGGTGTTAAATACATATTTTACTGAGAAAAAATGCTT
This sequence comes from Ctenodactylus gundi, assembly GCA_004027205.1. Lineage (NCBI taxonomy): Eukaryota > Metazoa > Chordata > Mammalia > Rodentia > Ctenodactylidae > Ctenodactylus > Ctenodactylus gundi. The sequence goes on along the minus strand of PVKB01000549.1, from coordinate 631,982 downwards.
CAAAAATCAATGCTGAAGTTGAGCCTCTGTTATTCAACTTTCCTGTCACTTTCACGGTGTTTTCATTTCATCCTTCTCTGTTCAGTTGAGAAATATTTCTTTCTCATTACTGATTTTTACTTCCGGTTTTGTTTCAAGGAACTGTTATTCTCGTATGGGGATTTTGTGTTCTTAGGTTACCATTTGACCTGCTGGAACCTCATTGCTCTCCGCAGGAATGGTAGCTGGGAAGGATCAATCTAAAGAGGCCAAAAGTGATTGAGAAACACCTGGCCTGCCCTAGGGAAAGGGGCTAGATTTTTCCCACTGGGCTGCCTTGGCCTTCACCAGGAAGGGAATCAGACAGGAGCTCTTCCTCAGTACCTCTTGTGTTTCTAACTCAAAGTGATCTGTATGTACACTGTAAATGTGGGCATATTTGATACATTTGTAGAGTATGTAATTCTTTATTATGAGAATAGAAACTCAATAAACATTTAAGGTACCTGTAAAAGCTTGCATAATCCTGTCTCCTCTTTCACAGACCCATCCTCTTCGTATAACATTAGAATGATAGAACTTGGAGACCATCCACATTTTCATTTATCTATCTACTTAAACAACCTTGAGATGTTAATACTATTCATTTATTCACACATACAATTTTTAAAACCTATTGAATCCTTGCTGCCTGGCGGGCACTAGGCATATTTCTGGGGATACAGTAAGAACCAACAGAGAACCACCGCCTGCCTTCATGGGACACAGAATCAGTATGGAGAGAAAGACATTGCTATTATCACCTGCAAATTGTCATTTGTGTGACATGGCAATTCGTAGTGTAAACAGAGGTGTAGGTGGCTGGGTGGAGGAACCAGAAGTGTAACTGATGAATGGTGTTTAATAAAGCAAAGATAAAAGGAAAGCCCGTATAAAGCTGCGTGGGGGGAGGGAAGACAGGAGAGCAGGGAGGCTGCGCCACGGTGAGTATTTGAAGGGCAGAGGCTTCCAACCAGGCAGAGCTGTATTAACTACCTGGTTTCTCAGGGTTTTTGTTTGCTTAATTTCCTCTGCACATCATGAAACGATGGAAAAACATCGATGCATGAGTAGTGTAGAGAGACTGCCTGACTTGTGGTTTGAGCAAATCACTATGCTGTGTTTCTGAGACTATTTGGAGAAACACTGGAGGGTTTGTGGGAAAGCTTAAAAGCCCCTTGGGTGGGTTTGTGGGAGAGATTATGGTTCTTCACTATGGTGGGGAAACAGAGGAAAGGCTGGGTCAAGATACCAGAACTTATGGGAGCAATGCCTTTACCATTGAGTCCAGTAGGGTGGTAAGAGAGAGCCAGTGTAAGGAGTTGGACAGCTGTGCCCAGTGAAGTGCTTGCCACTGGGACGTGGCCACATTGAGTCACATGTGAATGTGAAGTGTTATCAGCAATCAAAGAAATGCCAAAGCGGCAACTGGATGTTTGGATCTTTCACTAGCCACACACATTTTTGAGTTATAAAACAAAATGGGTCTCTGTGGGGTGAAAGAGGTTTACTCTAAAGAGTATCTAATGAGAAGGCCCCACACTTAGCAGTAATTAACGCCAACGTTCAGTGGTAAATACCAGCCTAAATCCCTGTTTTATTGAATTCACAACTACATACGTTGGGGAAAATGACTTAGCATTGATTATATACTGGTCAATCTGAGGCTATACCCCTGTGACCTGGGATTCTACCACATTGCCAGTTGGCCAGAGCGGGCAGCAGGTCAGTGCCCTTAGACGGAGCAAGCTTACACAGAGCTCACAGGTGGTGCTCTTCCTGTCAACTTCCTGCTATTTGTCCTCATAACTTCCGTTTTTCCAAAAGCCCAGTCCCATGCTCTGCCTGCCCTTCTTCGTGTATTCTGATGACTGAATGTTGCATTGATTATATATTTTTCAAAGTCTAATGGGCAATAAATACCCAAGAATCTACTTATCACATGAGGCAGTTAAGATCAAGTGGGCACAGGCAGAAAGTGCCAAAAATCACAGTGGGACAAGTCAGTGGCTCTCCGGGAAAACGGGCAAAGCATTAACAGGAGACAGGCATTTTATCAGGCCTTGAAATATATCTCAAGAGGTTTTTTTTTTCTCCTATTCTTGATTTTCTTTTAAGAGAAATTGAAACTACCAATGGGATTTTAGAAAGTCATGGATGTCTGCTGACAATTAGCAAATAGATGTATGAGAGAAGACAGAATGCATTGGAAAGGAAGAATGTCGAGGCAGATTCTGACATAGGCTTCATGACAAAATCAAATAGATATACTATTCTTTTAGTGCTAGAGAGCCGGGGGTGGGAGGGAAGAATTCAAGCTATGAAGCTTTCTCTCATGTGTAGTCCTAGCAGGGTTAGATCTGCTTACAAAACAAGAATTCCTCTTTATTTTCCCAGTCACTTCATGTAGCTACCACCTACCATGCATTGCATATAAAGACCACTTGTTTAAACGATTCAGCTCAGATATCAAGTATTGGTTCCCTGCGTTGCACCTTGATTCTGAAATGCAGACTGGGCATACAGAATAGAGCTGCGTTGGCCTATAAACTACAAAGTCACCCAAACTAATGTTGCTTTCTTCACCAGTTTAACTTTCAAGTTCAAAAACTTTTGCCTCTTGAAAATAATTCCTGTGTACTTGCTTGCATAACCTAACCCAGGTGATGCGAAGCTGTGTATATTTCAGTAAGATAATAACTATTTCTGTTCTCAATTAACAAATGAATGTTCTAAGCCATGTAAAAAATAATTAGGCTCATAAACACCTATCATTACTTATTTTATTAGGACAAATTATTTCTAGATTGTAAAAATGAGCCACGGACACTGATAGGATGGGAAAATAAAATGTTACAGCACAAGGGCAAATGCTAGCTTTTGAATTATATGTGGTGATGATTCATGGGCACAACCATAAATCTTAAGTTACACAGCACATTCATTCCGGGGCACTGTCAGGAGCATATGGAACCTTCAGGTGCTGACGTGACAGATGACTTCAGGCCAGAGTGAAGCTCCAGCTGCCGCCTACCCCTCTTTGTGAGGACAACAGAGAGGAAAGGCTTTCTGACATGGGTAGATATCGCCTGATATGTTATCTCCAGTTTTGAGCCTGATGGCAAATCCGAAGTTCTTTCAGATATTAAACAGGAAGGTTTTTAGGTCAACTACACTGGACCCCTCATGTACTGATGGATGCCCCTAATACTTGGGCACCCCTGGCACAGCCCACTTGGACCAGTTCCTTCAGGATCCTTCACCCTTGTGACCCAGCCAAGTTATCTTCAGGTCTTAAGAACAAAGGTACAGGGAAGAATGTTCAGTGTGAGGGAAGTGTTAAATTTCAGCCACGAAGACCCACCAAATTGATTCAGCTAGGTATGTCCATTCATGAAATAAATATTGTTTATTTTGCACACAATTTCCTGCATTTTTATTAAAAATAGAATAAACTTTTTGGAGTGATTTTGTATGAAGCAAAATAAAGAAGTGTAGAAAACCCACAAGCCAAGACACAGTAGAGGATTTTAAGCCTCACCTCTATCAGATTTAATATTATCTCCTAGGAGGAAGTCAGATAATTCTGACACGAAATGCATAGATTATTTGTGGCCTTTGACCATCCTCTTTTCTGAGTCTGCAATTTGATCTCTGTTGATTTCTCCTAGGGATTTTCCAGATGAATAATTAATTGGAGTCCATGTCAATTTTTCATGGTCATTGAGTTCTGTAGAAATCTTCCTGGAGTAAAACTTTTGATTTGTAAAAAGTGAATCGTCGCCTATTCTGCTTCCCTGGCAATTCAAAAGTTGTCTAGCCCCTATGAGATTCACCTTTAAAATCTCAAGTATCCTTAAATGTATAATCCCTGACACTTGGCTTGCCACGCCCTCTATCACTTCAACAATACCCTGGAAAACCTCTAGTATAGCTCTACCAGTTTGTCAACCCAGCAACCACTTAGCACACTTAGCACTCAAAATAGTTAGATTGTAAGAGAGAGAGAGAGAGAGAGAGAGAGAGAGAGAGAGAGAGAGAATGACTGTTGCCAGCTCTCATGAAATTTTACATTTTTACTTGATGGAGACATTCTAAGAATTTCTTTACAAAAAAACAGCAAGTAAATCAATGATTATAGAAGTAACAGAATCATATCACTAGAGGCAAAGTTGTGATAAGCACAAAATCCATGTATGGATTTGCTCTGAAATATGAGGGTGGTCTGCAACTTTTGATATTAAGTTTATTAAATCTTTATCATTTGTACATTAAGTATAATTTTATTTATTGCTCATAGATTTCAGACATTTTTAAAGAAGTCTTTTTCCTCAACTACCTTTTAAAAAAAAAAAGGCTTTACTTTTGGATCTCACTCTTCAGATTACTTTTTGTTTCCTATTTAAACCTTTTAAGGTTTAAACCATTTAAGATTTCAAATACGCTTTAAGGAACAGAATAGAAATTAAGAGTGTATTAACCAATTCTGGACACAAGAAGTTTTATAACTCAACCCATTTCTACCTCACAAATCCGTCTACCTATCTGATTTTATAAAATAAAATATTCATGACTTAGATTCAAGCTAATTAAAATGTATCAAAATAATTCTTATGCATTACTATCATATACTATTTGATTTTTTTTCCTTTTTGATTGTTCCTCAGATCTATTAGTATTGATGACAGTCATGACACTGCATAAAATATTGTAATATATACTTGGAATTCACAATACTCTTCCAACCTTCCTCTATAGCTTTTCTAGTCTGTAGCCATCTCCACTTTTTTCTGCACTAATATATATCGAGACAAACGGATTTGCTGGCCCTGTCCCCAGTTTTATGTCTACTCTTCCTCCTGCTCCCTCATCCCTCCCTCTTGTCCCTCCTGCTCCTCATCTTAGTTTATTTCCACCTAAGAAAGTCTTGTCTTTCCTCAATATCCTCCAAAAGGCTTTTCTTTTGTCGCCAGCATAAAATAATAGTTCAAATCTCTAAAACACCATAGATAATTTTGGCCCTTCTTCCACTCAACAAACTTTCTTGAGTACCTGTTATTTGTCAGATGCTCTTCTAAGTGCTGGGAACCAATGAACAAAAGCAAGTCAATGTCGTAAGAAAGCTTGTATTACAGTGAGTGAGGAATCAGGGGAGCTCCCTCAAATGTATAAAAATCCTATGATATTCCGCAAGAAAAATAAACACACAATTGTACAATATATTGAAAAGTAGAATGTGGCAGCGAGTACACAAGCGGAAAAGTGCTCTCAGTTTCTGTTTTCTTTTCTCATAGTTTTTTCTACCCTTGCAAATGCCTGGTTATTTTGGATTGGATGCCAAATTACATGTGAAAAGTCCCATAAGTAACCTGAAGCTCTGCTTATGTTCCCTGGGAGGGCTGGTCCGTTTTCATTTCAGTTTCTGAAAGACTAGAAGGTCTTTTGCAGTCCTTCCACCTCAACCTCCCACAGAACCAGCATGGTAGGTATGCCCCACCCCACCTAGCTGATGGGGAGTCATTCACTGGGCTGGGTTTTACAAGTTTGGTGACTCACCTCACCAAAAACCCAGACCTTCAACTTCTCATCTTGGAAAAGAAGACATGTTTTTGCCCATGCACAGCCCAGACCCCTTGCCCTTCACTGAGAACCATTAAGATCTGGCTTAGAGATAGGGCATTGCCAAAGGGGGCTTTCATTTAGCCGGGAAAAGGGAAACACATCAGCTTAATCCATATGAGACCTCAGCTCTAATAATCTAGGAAAAGTTTTGTATTAAATGATGTCTTTACCAATATGGTCTTCGTAAGTTTGATCTGGTTGTTCCGTTTCTACTCACAAGGCTGTTTTGCCTGTTAAATTTAATAATCTATGTGAGAATCTTGTTCCACTACCCACTAAAGATCATTTGGAATGTACCAGTCTAAAATCAACCATGGATTAAACACTCCAGAAATAAATGTGCATGAAAACATTTGCCATCACCTCTTTTTTTCTAACTCATAATATTTCATCAAACCCTAGCAAGTATAAGCTGGCACAGAGGAAATCGTGTCTTTCACTAGCCAGTCTTGTCTCCTAAATTTGCACAACCTATAACACTCTATCTGCCCGTCCACCAGGTAGTGTTTACATGTGCAAAGTGGACACAACCCACATTCCACTTCTTTTAATGACAACCACAATGGTGTGTGTTATGGTTTGAATCTGAAATGTCCCCCCAAAGCCTCAGGTATTTGGATGCTGTTAAGAGGTGAATCTGGTTAGAGTGGGTGGAACACTGGGGCTTGACCGCAAAGGGGCAGACTTCCTGGAAGGGTAGCTCTGTCCTTCCTCCTAGACTTGGCTTCCTGTCTATCATGCTGTGAAAAGCTCTCTGGCTGTGCCCTCACCCTGAGCAGTCACCATTGCCCGCTGCCCATGTATAGACTATGAGCTTCTAAAACTGTGAGCTAAAATAAGTTTTTTTTCTCCCCTACATTGTGGATGTGAGGTGTTCTGTCCCAGCAATGAAAAAGTAACTAAGACAGAGGCCTGGAGAAATCTTCTTTCTTTCAACAAGTGTTTATTGAGTTAAGACTCCTATGGCTCCAAGCAAGGGCTGAAGGTACTTTGGCCAGGCACATACACAGAAGAGATTCAGGACTGTGAGCACTTGGGAAACTGGGGAGCAGGACTTGAGGTCTAAGAATTCAGGACAAAAAGAGTCATCGCCCCCATTGCTTCTGGGTGAAGTACTCTTCCTGTGTACCATTCAGTGCCTGGGCTTTGGCCATAGACTGATAGGTAAGTCTGGACCAGTGATGAAGGCTTGTAATTCCAGCACTCTGAGAGGCTGAAGCAGGAAGATTACAAGTTTGACCCCAGGTGGGTAATCTAGCAAGTTGACAAAATCCTATGTCAACATAAAAAATCAAAACTGGGCTGGGGATGTAGTTTAGTATGAAGGCGCTGGGCTCCACCTCAACTACTACCGAAAACAAAAGTCTGTCTTTGCAATCACTGGTGAGGTGACATTGGGCATATCACAGCATGACCCCTGTGTGAGGATAGTGACACCCTCTTATTGGACCCTGTCCCTATCAATGCGACCCTGTAGAATTAATCTGGCTAGGCTCCATTCCAGTCTAAAATTTTTGTTTGGGTTTTATGTTTTACCTGTTGAATTTTAATAATTGCTATGAAAAATTTAGCCCCTGTACAGACATTGCTGTCTTTATTTTCACAGCACCCAGCTCTCTCATGTGTAGGCAGAATCTCCTGATGATGGCTGCCATGCTGGGCTATTAAATGCAGTGAATCAATGTGTGCAGAGCACCAAGAAAAGTATTTTGCCTGGACCATATCAGGCACTATCCAGATAAAAGTCAGCACATAACCAGAAGCTGCTACTTTCCTCCTAAAATCTCTGCGTTGCACAAATTATTCTTTAGTTCATAGTGGACAAGATACAGGAAAGAGTTTGCAGAACTACAAATTGCTCAAAGAAGTAGCATGATTTCGTTGCGAAGGAGCACCTCTGTGAAGCCTAAGGATGAAAGGCAGACAAGGGCACATACCGGAGCACAGCTGGAGAGAAGAGAGGCAGAAACCTGTAAACAAAGTCTAGACTGCAAGAAACCATCCCTGCAGCTACTCTGAGACTGACAGAGCAGGAGAGGATCCTCCTGGGACTCAGGAAAGGCCACGACACTGCGAAGCACAGAAAGATGAAAGAGGACTGGAACCTGAGAGGAAGGAAAAGCTTGAAGGGCGCCGGAATTCCATGGTATCTTAGGAAAATCTTCCCGAAGTTACCATCAGAACCACACTGTGACCGATTTCTCCGCCTTCATATATAATTGCACATGTGTATGCAACCATGTATACATGACTTGGTTACAAGATAAAATATTTTTCATTTTAGAGAGCTTTTCTGTCATTTGAAGTACGGCCTGTTGAATAACAAATATTCAAAAACCACCACTTCTTATCCATAATTGCCTATGCAGGGGTCTAAACCCTAAAATATGGCATCCAGGTATGCTTTATAGAATGCTGCCTTAACAAACAGTCACTGAGAGTCACAGTCATGCTCCTTATCAGATTGCAAATACTCACAGAAACTGCAATGGATGGGATTTGGGTGGGGAGGGGAGCATGTAGCACTATCTGTACAATTTTAATGCCAAATTTATTCCTCAGAAATCAAAACTATAACAAATTTTGTTGAAGCATCTATGCACTTATGAGTTTGATTATATTTCTTCAGCAATTATAGTGTTTCAATTAACTGCAAATTCCTCGAACAGTAGATACACAAAAACGATCACGAAGCTCATTAGTAAATTTATATACATATTTTTACAAATCAGCACCATGGACTTAATGTACTTCTTCCTTTGTCCTTTACTGCTTTCTCATGTTCTATTGCCACCACTTTTATTTTGATAACCCCGTAGGGATTCAGTGATGTCACTTTGATTTCTCCTGAGGTTTTACGAGATGCTGCACCATCTACATGGTGCTTTTTTAGAGCCCCTGAGTTTCCAGATATCTAGTAAAAGATCCTGAGATCTTACTTGGTTATTGTATATAATTCTAACTCCTTAAAAGGGTTTTCATTTGTAGGTGTAACAAGGGCTGGCTTTCTGAGAAGGTAGGAGAAGGTTATGAATCCTTGTAGAAGTTCTAGAAGAGACCTAGGTGGTGGAGAGGGGTAGTCCCAGGGCCAGCCCTGGTGGAGTCTAGCCCTGACTGCATATGGCCTGGCCACACACACACATCCCATGAGCTCTGGCTCTCACTTTCCAACTGTAACATGCTAAGGATGAGGCTGATGATGAGGGCACCTGACATGACCAGGACTGTGAGAAGGAGTAAGCCCACGGCAGCATGTTACCACTACTGTCTCAGTAATCATTATCACCACCGACAGCCATTGCTTCCGAGTGCACAGTCCCCCTGCAGTCGTCATCACATCGTGGGTGCCTCTGTTTTCTGACTACTCAGACTGACTAGTTGTCAGTGTAGGAAGTACTTTTCTTGTGCTACTTAGTTTACACATGGTCGTTTATATTTGTTTATTTATTTTCTTTTCAAACAGGGTCTTGTTCTACAGCCCAGACTTTTCCTGAACTCACTATAGGGTCCAGGGTGGCCTTGAACACACAGCAATCCTCTTGACTCAAGTGCTAGGATTATAGGTGTGTATCACTGTGCCTGGTTACTATGTGGAGTTGGGACTGAATCTAAGGCCTCTCACTGCTATTCTCTGTCCCCAGCTTGCATTAAAAAGATGAGCTATCAGCCAGACCCACTGGCTCAGGCCTGTAATGTCAGCACGTTGGGAGGCTGGAGGCTGGGCAACAGAGTGCCATAGAGAGACTCTGTCTCAATATATATATATATATATATATATATATATATATATATATATATATATATATATAGAAAGAAAAAAAAGGAGAGGAGGAAAGAGATGAAGGATGTAGCTCATGTGAAGGACATGGACTCAATCACACAAAAAATGATGAAATACACGCTGTTCATATGTATTTCTCAGACTAGCATAAATGAGCTTGCTGATAGACTACACAGTAAAGTAAAAGAGCTGCCTCGCCTATCACATCCTCTGATCTTGTTGGACCCTTCCCTATCACACATGCTGTGCTTTCATGTTTGAATCTGGCATGTCCTGACCCTTCCGTAGAATCCATGGTCATCTTCATGATCATCACGATCTGTACTATTGACCCTTAGGAACTAGTTTAAGTTGGATTCTGAGTCCTGTGACCATTTCCCGAGAGTTCTGCAGCATGTCTGAGCCAATGGCCGGCACTCTCCCCGTTGCTGCTGTCCTGGCCTATCGACGCAGTCACGCTCCAAGGAGCATGAATCCCTTAAAGCAGTGGGAATGGGCTTGAGAGTGCTGGATGCACACAGGAAGGCTTGGGGTCGGAAGAGAGGTGTAGAGAGAAGACACAGCCCTGGGGCCACTACCAGTTACAGCACTACTTAGACACATGCCTCCTAAGTCCGTAACTCATTGCTGTGGTTATAAGTTCACTTGGCCCGTCTCATTTATTCCCTATTTAATAGGTGACATTAGTACACTAACCTTTAACGTATCACATTTATCACCAAAAATTTCCCCTACTCTGGTAACAGGTCAAATTCTAGCTTATATTTTTGGAAATCAAAGCCCTTAGAAAACTCGGCACAGAAGAAGAAAACTTAAATATTAGATCATTAAACACAATTTATATCATTAATCTGGTTTCAGGTTTAGGAATTAGAGATGTGTAAAGTGCACATAACTCCTTTATAGCCAGTGGGTATTCTCATCTGAACAATGACTAATCTGTCAAATGGGAAGAAACTTTTCATTTTCCCCCCTTTTTGCTTCTTTCTTCTATTCCTAAGCTCAAAATCTTCATTTCTGATTCTATATAACCATTTTGCCTCTTTAAGACACTAACTACTTGCTGATGATTAAGAGCACTACAACAGTGCAAAGTGGTGTGTACCACTTCCACGTCCAGGTTATGGCGTAGCCCAGGGACAAGAGGGTCCCTAGGAAAGAAGGGGTCCCTGGGTAGGAACTCCTATTAACTCCTGATAAGCTGTGCATCCTGGGCATCTGCAGACAGGAAACAGATTCTGATACTGATCATATGTTGAGAACTACAGGTCATGTGTTATGGAGAAGACTCTACTCCAAATCTGCTTTTAGTCATCACTGTCACTTTAAAGCCATCATACGAAGTCAGTGTAACTTTAACTCCTAGAAGCTGACTCCCTGTGCGGCTGGGGAGTGGGTATTCGAACATTTGTAATTGGAAGGCACAGAGGTGTTGAGGTGGCTCCTTACAGCAGCACCACTGAGGCTTTTGTGACAGAGATGTTTCTGTCTTTAGATAGCTTATGTTTTTAATCTGTCCCCTATGATGGAGTTGGGCTTAAAGATCAACTGACCATCTGGGGTCCTGAAGTCTCTGAGTTGGCAGGTTTATGGGGACACTGTGGTGTTGGCAGGGTTGACCAACTCGGGCCTCCGAGCTGGACCACTGCTCTACAAGGGGGGCAGAAGACCCTTTAGGGAATTATCATACCCTATTATTAAGATCAATGGGAAAATGTAACAACCAAATCCAGGCAGGATGACAAACGGGTGAGAATCTTTAGGAAGGAAGGCATGGGTCACCCCTCCACGTAAAGAACTAAGACCCACCAAGGCACTTGCTGAAGGCCAGGGGAACAGAGAATGGGCAGTGGAAAAAGGCAGCTATCCATACCAGCTACAACCAGACAGCCAGTTATAAAAAAATAAGAATTGTAATTGTCACGAATCTTTCTTATTTTGCTAATATGCTTGTGACATATGTGTGTGTTGTCTTTGATTTCTATCCTTGTAATCATATACCATGTCATATAATATTAATGGGCTTATTCCAAGCACTCAGGTTATTGGCTAATCTATATTACAAGTTATGTGATGCCAGGAGAAGAACAAGCATTGCCCAAAGGTTTGCCTCCTGTGGTGGGACAGGAATGAGTGAGTTTCTGCTTTGGTGAAGGATGGTTGCTGCGTGCTTGGCAGCCGATTGTGAGTTCCCTAGTGCCTTCATCTGGTGACCAAAGCCAAGTTTAAGCAGGTGTGCCTGCTGGGGAGGTGACAAGGTGTGGACTGTGGTCTTTCGATCATGACACGTTGACCTGATTGGATTAACACAGGCCATGCTGATTAGCTGCACGCTTCCAGGTGTGCCTGGGGGTCATGGAGGTGTGACCTTGGGGACCACTGTCCCTGCTCCCTTCCTGCCCTGTACTCGCCTCTGCACCACTTCCTGGATCCCATGAACAGAGCACCTTGCCTCCATGGAGCCTCCCGCGAGGGCGCCTCTTCCTCGGAGCCAGTGAACCATAACTTGAATCTCCTCCAAACCCAGAGGCAAATCTCCCCTTCCCTCCTGGGAATTGTGGGTGCTGCTCTATGTCTTGGGAAGGGGAAGGTGACCAACAGCCAGGATTCTCAAAGAATCAAACTTCCTTTTGGCTTTTTAAAAATTAAGTACCCTTTAATGCTCTTTTTCAGGAAATACCTGAAGATAAATACTCTGCCCCAGACAGAACAAGTAGGAAGAAAGCAAAATCCTAGGATGCAGCTTTTGCAAGGCTCCCAGGTTGCCAGCTACATCAGGTCAGAAAGCCACCCATCCAGGATGAGACAGGAGATGGGGTACCCCAGGGAGAGTAACGGGAAGCATAAACTCCCAGGTGTCCCTGGGCTCTCTAATGCGAGGGAAGGAGGGCTACCCTTCTGGGGACATCTAAAGAGGAAGTGGCGATAGGTATTCATATATAGAAAACTAAGGGGGAAAAAAGATTCTAAAGAATAGAGTTGTATACAAAAGAAAATATAAGTCAGACCTAGCAGCATAGACTTGTAACTCAGGAGGCTGAGGCAGGATAATTGCAAGGTCAAGCCCAGTTTGGGTAACAAAAAAAGGAGGAAAGAGAGAAAGAGAGAGAGAGAGAGAGAGAGAGAGAGAGAGAGAGAGAGAGAGAGAAGGAATGAACAAACAAGCACGTCCAGTTTATCTGTGACTGGCACTTACACAGTCGCAACAATAAAAACACAGATTTGCAATGAAAATTGTGATACACTACCACGAAAAAGATGGCAAGGAACAGTGCCACAGAGGTAATCCACCACCTCCCACGAGAGGGAGCCGGTATCTGGCCTGTGAGGCGGAAAGCAGCCAGTGTCCCCTTGTGCAGTGCGCGTGGGGAGACGTGGCGGTGACGGGAGAGCGAGGGCCCGCGAGAGGAGAGGGCTCACGCAGGTGCCAGCTGCTGGCGGGTAGGGGCGAATCAGGACATGATCCGGCAGCACCGAACCCTTGGACTATTTAAACTATGAACATATACTCAGAGTAAAATAAAAACGATTAATAAAAATATTCAAATGAAGAATTCCTGCTTAAGACAGCCATGCTAGACAAATTCCGCCCTGCACGGTCCGCTGCTTGTCAGATTTCGTCATCACCTGGCGCCTGGCTGGCGACCTCCGGGTCCAGCGGCCATGCGATGTCCAGCCTTGGCTCTCACTAGCCCCCCGCTCTGCCGGGCTCCCTGCTAAGTGCCCTCTTGCCTTCAGGTCTAATAACAGGTTGTGCTGAAACCAACTTTCTCTCCTCCACTGATCTAGACATGGATGAGACTGAACGGTAGGGTTGTTTTTTCTTCCTGCTCTTACGTCTGTATTTTATTGTTGTTTTTGTAGTACTGAGGTTTGGGCACAGAGACTTGGCACTGACTTATATTCCTGATTTGATTCATTTTTTAATTTTTGAGATGGCATCTCATTAATAGCTAAGTTGCCCAAGGTGGACTCAAAGGCATGATCCTCCTGCCCCAGGCTCCCAGAATGCTATAATTATAATCATGACACACCATTGCAAGAATATTATTCCATTGCAAGAATATTATTAAGAGTTTCAAATTTGCCCTAAGGGTTTAACCACAAAGTGCTGTCCTATAGTTTAGACGTCAACCTCAGAAACTTGGGTCCACTTGGGCCTTCTTGGGCCTGGGTGCTGAGCCCAGAATGGGAGACCACTGTATGCTACAGACCAGGGACTTCACTTTTAGGATCTGTGGCCAACATCATAATCTTTACTGCCCTGAAATGACGCTTCCATCATCCGGGACCAAGATTAAGTTTTCTGGGCCTAAAAAATACATTAAGAAAATCAGAAGATGTTGGCAAGGTTGTTGGGACAAAGGAGCCCCTCTACATAGCGAGTGGCTCCATTTGACCCATCTGGGCATCTTTTTAGAGGAATTCTCAGCATCATATAACAAAGATACACGCATAGCCATGTTGGTGGCAGCACAGTTCACAATAGCTAAATCAGGGATGATCAGTGGGTAAAGAAGATGTGGCGTACACACACAACGGAGTACGACTCTGCCATGAACAAAGATAAGCCTGAGTCATCTGCAATATCACATGATTTCTCTAATACGAGAAATGCAAAGAGTAGATAGATAATAGAGCCAAACAGGAAAGGGGATAGGACTCAGGGAGAGCAATGTGTGGAAAGGGAGAGGGGACACCGGAGACAGTGGGGGTGGGGAGGGTAGTGAAGGTGAACCTGACACCATACGTGTGTGTGCCAGCTCGAGTTTAATGTAACAATAACTTTATACTTTACAAATACATGCTAACAAAAATAACTCTAGGGCAAAAAAGAAAACAGTACTGAGCAGCAATGATTTTGCTTTTTTTGGCTTTTTTCCTTCATATGGTCAGACAGAAATGCCCCTTAATTTGTAGAATAATATTGGTATTCATGGTTTGATGTATTCATTTACAACTTTGACAGAAAATGTTGATTAGCAGTTTATGCAAAGTTTGGAAATTGTATTGAATCCTAAAGGCCCTAAGCCCTGGGGTGGAGGCAGAGATTTATGGGTAACTGCAACTTCTGGGTCAATCCACCAATAGCCTGTTCCCTTCCACTGGCTGCCAGTTACTCTGCTAAGTGGATCGAATCTCGATGGCACTTCATCCCACTGTGTGAAGAAACCTCTGTCCCTAGGACACCGTGGACTGAGCCACTCTCTATATTCTACCCATCTAGACCCCAATGATCACAGGGCTCCAGGGACTTGCTTCAAGGAAAGGACCACATGGTCAATCAATGTCAAAGCAGGAACTCAAATGAGCACCCGCGATTCAGCGAGAGGCTACAAATCAGAGTGACGGGCTCCATTTGTCACCTCCAACTCTGCCATAGGAACAGGGCTCGATGAAATGCAGTAACTTAATCCATCTGGAAACAACCTGCCACATCCATCAGGCAAGCGAGACCCCACCTTGTGCAGCGACTTCCCCATAGAAACTTTCTGAGTCTGACTGGACATCTCCTTTGTCACTCTTACTGGTTGCTCTCATTTAGTGAGTTATGTAGGAACAGTCTTAGGAGTGCTTTAACTGCATATTAGTGAGGTTAAAATATGCATTTATATACATTTTGCATGCCATAATCATTATACACTTTGCTTAAATCCTGAAGTGATAAGTGTAAAGCTTATCCTTGCAAGGAATTTTATGAAAATGTAGATAATGATTTTTTTTTTAAAGATAGGTATCACTCTGCAGTTGAGGCTGGTCCTGAACTTACGATGGAGCTCAGCCTGGCCTGGAACTCACAGCAATCCTCCTGCCTCAGTCACCCAAGTGCTGAGATTACAGGTGCGTGCCACCATACCTGGCTTGGAAAATAATTTTTCCAGGCTACATTTAACTGCAGTCCTTCTGTGCTGCATTTTCCCACGTATGTAAATGTATTCTACAAAAAGTGCATCTTCAATGTACATTATGCAGTGGGGTCATTATTCAAGGGCTAAAGATACCTCCCAGGTGAGCAAAGGTTTAGGTGGACAATGTTTCAGGAAGTATTGACACTCAGTTCCCCCAGCACCTGGGCTTAGAGCACAATCCATCCTGTGGCCGAGCCTGAAGGACAAGGGCAGGGGGGGTGTTTATCTAGTTGGAGGGGATTTGTTACCTCAGACATTATCCGACACAAAAACAGATGTGCCCCTGTCACCACTCTGACCTCTTTAACAAGATGAATGGCGAGGCTGATACCTTTATTGATCAGAGCGAAACCCATTCCGTCGGAAATAGACAATAGTTGCACACTGGCGTAAATGAGGGTTTAACTTCTGTCCCAAGTAGATTGGCTATTAATCTGGAATCTAAAACAACCCCACTAGCTGCCCAGGAGTATTACCTTTTAATGCCAGTACACAGTGAAAAAAACCTGCTTGTATTACTCAGTGAGCAATATTTTACAAATATGGATAGTTGTATATGAAACTTGTAAATCAAGGAAGTCGAACTCGGTCTGCCTCCTAAGCGAGCTGAACATTGAAAGTGTCCAGCATTCTGCAATTAACCTGCCTCTGCTATTTTTCCCCCAAGGGTAACATAAAGTGTTTGCATAGATGTTAGGTGGTGTTTATTGAACAACTGATTCAGATGTTCTTTCTTTACATGACATAGCCTAACAGAGAGCATAAGGTTAATAAAACATTAAACATCGTAGGGTGACAGAGTACAAACATAATTTGAACAAATGGAAAATTCAGGTTTGCTGAAAGCAATTGTATCAATTTGGTAGTTCAAAAACTCTCTTCAAGTCTTTGAATGAGTTTTCTTTTTTAAAGACCCATAAGAACTGTGGAGAAAAGCAACTAATGAACACTGCATGTGAATTGATTATATGTGACTAGAAGGAAAAAAATCGCTTTTTTCTCACCCATTTTCAGGGTTGAGCCCCAATGCAAGAGACAGATCAGCAAGAAAAAAGCACACAAATGTACTTAAGTTGCATGAGACACAGAAGACGCCAACTGGCTACATTTATAGTGGGTTGGATGAGGGCTGGCTGGCTGCTAATGACCAAGCCCTCCCTCCCTGTTCAGACTCTTCTTGGCCCCTGGTGTCTTCAGGGACAAGGCTGTGCCTCTCCTCTGGGTTCTATAGAAGCTGTTATGGTTTGGATCCAGTCTGTCCCTTTTGGAAGATGAGTGAATTGTGGAGGTTAATTGTATCAGTGGATTAATCTGCTGATGATATTATGTGCTCATAAAAGGTGAGGCCTAGTCAGAGGGGTGGGCCACCTGGGGCATGACCAGGATGGGCACACCTGCCTTGCCAACGCTGCTGTCCTCCTTTCTGCTCCTTGGCCCTGATGAGTGAGTGGCTGGCATCTACCGGGTCCTTCTCTGTCCTGCCCCCTGCCATTGCCAGCTGATGGGGCATGGAGGGACTGGACTGTGAGTTAAAATAGACCCCTCTCCCTTAGTAATCTGTGGGTGTTGAATACTATTTCCAGTAGTGAGAAGATGGCTAAGGGAAGGGTCTTACATGACCTGCTGAAGGGAGAAAAGGCAGGGAGAAAGCAACAGTGGCCTTCCAGCTTTTGCTGTTTTGTCAAGTGTCCAAGTGCATATACTGAGCCTATCACTAGTTTAGGGCCATGAGTCATAGATCAAACAGAAATTAGATATACAAATAATATCTGCTTGGGGAACTAGAGTAGGATAGCTGGATAGAATGGTGGGCCTAGATATTTTCATGTATTTCTATTTTTCCTAACATATCCTCTCAGGTACTTAACTAGAACATTAGTTGGATGAATACACACACACACACACACACACACACACACACACACACACACACAATTAAACTTTCTGCCTGTCTGGTCAAAGTTATAAAGGGGAAAAATGATGTGTGTTTACTGGGGTAAAAAATTTATATCAGGATTACATGAATCAATCAATAGATTTTCAAAATGATTTCATAGAACAACTTTTGTGCCAACTCATATGCTATAAATATTAGATATGCCATACTGAAATTGCTTTTTTCCCGTGGAGATTTACAGACAAATCTAAATCCCTCAACATTCCAGATGGAGACTTTATGCAATGATAGATGTTATTAACCATTCCTCCAACACTTGTCTCATTTCTTTGTCCACAGAGCTACAGTCTTAGACTAAATGTCACAAAGAGATGGAAATTCTTAGGTTGTATCTCTTGGATAAGTCAATTCTCTTTCATACAATTGGGAGTTGCTTAATGAGGGTGTAGCTCAGTAGTAGAGCACACAATCAGCATATGCAGGATGTGGGTTTGAATCCCAAAATGATGAAGGAAGAAAGGGGAAGAGAGAGAGTTAACTTAAATTTTTACTTAATGGAAATGATTATAAATATATTTTCAAATAAAAATTTATAAATAATAAAGATAATGCCCTTAACACAAAAGATCACTCTTGAACTTTGGATGCACTTTTAAAAATTAGGAATAACTTACAATTTCTCCATCTGTGACCAATTAGTCTACCTTAGTAGTATATTAACTTTAAAAGTATAAAATTGGGGCTGGAGGAATGGCTCAGCAGTTAAAGTGCTTTCCCAGCAAGTGATAAGTCAAGTGCTAAGTACCTGAGTTCAATTCCCCAGCACCATATAGGCTGGATGTGGTGGCACATGCCTGTAATCCCAGCACTTGGGAGGCTGAGCCTATGAGTCTAAGGCCAGCCTGGGCTCCATAGTGAGTTCAGGACCAACATGGGCTGCAGAATGAGACACACTCTCAAAAAGAAAGTATAAATTCTATACACACTCAGGGCACAATTGCCAAAACTGACCGTGTTTTAGTTATTTTCTCATTGATGGCACAAAATACCCGGCCTCTACAACTGAGAGAAAAGGTTTATTTTAGCTCACAGTTTCAGAAGGTCTCAGTCCAATCATGAGTGGACAACAGTAGAAATATGGCAGAGGCCTAGCAAGAGGAAAGCTGTTCACAGCATGTCAGACAAGAAGCCAATTGATCAAGGAAGAATGGGGAACGTGTACACCCTTCTAGGTTAAGCCCCAGTGATCCTTCCCTCCTGGTGAAGTGGTAGATATCTTCCCTTTCTGGGGGTCAAGACCCAAGAACCTATCCCTTCTGGCTAGGCCCCCCTCTTAGTAGCACACAGAATCCATAGGTATCCCACAGCACCAAAAATCTATGAGGCTTTTAGGGGAACATTTCACATCTAAACCAGAAGAGATCATGCAAAGATATTTTATTCGATTCCTATTTGAGTTGAATTTGCTCATGGCATAATTCATTCACGGCCCTCGTAGTCACTGAGGTTCTTTCTGCACTTGCCTTAACTAGTATTTGCTAAGAATTTGAGAGGTGGAGGCATAGAGCAGATGTTGGAATTCTCTTTTCCTCTTTCAGCTGAAGACCTTTGGTCCCAGTAAGACACAGAGCAGAGTATGACTTCAGTGTTACCCCTAACTCTCAGGAGTAACATGTGCACAACACCCACATGTAGAAAAATGTTTCCATCTGCATTTTCCCTTGCTCTTTACAGGTGGGTAGGTGGGTAGTAAGTATAAATTATTTATTGTCATTAATAAGTAAGGGTTTGAAGCAGGATTATTAAGATTTGTGTAAGGCTCCTTTTGAGCTGCAAAGACTCAACTCACAGACTTTTGTTTATAGCCCTGAATATAGTTCTAGCACCCCAAAATGCTCCTGAAGTCACCTGCCAAAGGTGAGGTATTTGCCATATGGGTTACTGAAGAGGACTTCTGGTCTTATAATCTTCATTTCAATAACATTCTGCCATTCTTAAATGCAAGAACTAAGTCAGATCATCTAAGATCTTTGTGACCGGATTGAGGAGAGAAAAGCAAAAGTCTGAGGTGGGGAAAAGTTCAATGAGTATGGTATTAAAAGTCTAAATTGTGGTCCAGGAGACTAAATCAAAGTTCAAATATTTGGGATTTATATATGTTCATAATGTTATGGAAACCTAAACTAACCTCTTTTTAAAAAAATTTTCTTCTGCCACTTAGCTACTGATAACTTTTTGGAAAAATTGTTTATGGAATCGTTATGACTTTCCTCCCTGTTCCACAAATAAAAAAGTAAATCTTAGTGCCTTACTTCTGGCAGCCTTGAAAATGACACAGTATATGACTTGGAAGGGCAGGGCTGTGGATCACATGCCACAAGTTGGGTAGATTTTGTCCAAAGAGTGCTTTCCATTGATGATTATAATGACAAATTACATTATTCAATTCTGTAGCCTCAAGGTCTCCTGGATTGTTAATCACATAGTAAACACTCGTTAGTCAACTGTCATAGTAAACACTCAATATTAGTTAACTGCTAACCAGTGGATACCCAGTACCAGTCATGGAAAAGGATTTAGCAAGCATCAGTAGTATAACCCCCATAAAAATAAGAAAATAATTTGTTAATTACCCATAGTAACAACATCATGCAGCACACCTGATTTTTGCTTTTTTTCCCACCTGTGTATATATACTAGGTATATAAATTTATACAGAAAGAATTCATTCATTTTCTTTTGTTTACTGTTCTATATCAAATCTATAGTTTTTCTTTTATAATTTCTCTTATGAATTTGTTCTTTCATCCAACGATACTTATTGAATGCCTTTTTTGACAGACAATGATTGATACTAAGACTTTTAAAGTCCATTTTCCAGCAGGTTGTAGCGTATCAGGTGTGGAAAAGCCAGAACTACTTGATCAGCTTTCATCTTCTTTCTGTGCAAATAAATGGTTATTAAGCAGCTTCCATTGTCTGAGAGAACCCATCCAAGAATTTTCTTCCTGAGGCCGGCACTGTTGCAGAGCAAAGCAAGCACATATTGTTCCCCAAGCTGAAAAGACTGAATGAGCACAAAGGTGCCCAGACGTGAAGCTCTGGCTAGGAAGTCAGCCCAACCACTTAGTGAAGCACAAAATTCACAATGTCCATATCTGATTTCAAAGAAGAATGATTAATAATCTCTTCCCTTTCGGGCACTACCATGTTTTCTTTTGTGCCATGAGATTAAAATAATTATTTTCCTGCACAATTTTCTTTCTTTCCAAAATGCTTCTCCACTGTCACATCTATTTAAAATATCCACCATCCCACATTCTATTCATTTTATTCAAGGACTCTTTCAGGCTACCACCACCTGAGACATCGGGCTAATTGAATCCATAGATCTCTCTTGAAACCCTCTGGAGCTAACATAGCATCTGTGACATTGCTTATGATTTCCAAAACACATTCTATATAGCAACTGGAGTCGTGGAGTCCGTAGCAAAACACAGAAAGGGAGGATGATGGGTCTGTCCTCCTTCAGGAATGGAGAAAAGGAGAAGTCTCTGGGAAGACACACCATCCCAAACACATCTCCATCTGAGGAGGAGGAGAATCCCTCTTTGCCCCTTCTCAGCCCTTTTTCTCTAAAGAACACCATGCCCTCTTCCAAGTATAACAACATCTTTCCTACGAGTGGCCACTGAGAACATTTGTACCAGTTCTCAAGTTCCACATCCCGTGCCTTTTCATAACTCGCCTTGCTCCTGTCTTTCTTCACACTGTACACAAATTAACCTCTTATTACTGTTACAAAATGTTTTCGAAGCATTTTGGAACCCCATCATACTACCTAAAAACGGAAATAGGGCTGTTTTGTTGGTCTATTTATCTTTCTCTCTTTCTCAAGATTCAGTACCTAGTATTTTTAATTTTTTTCAAAGTACTGAGGATTGAGCCAAGGCTCTTCACACTGAGCTACACCTCCGGCCATTTTTAATTTCTTTAGTTTGAGACTGTTTCACTCAGGTAGGACTCAGGGTGCAGTGGCCTTGCCTTAGCTTCTCACAGTGCCAGGATCACTGGCATGTGCCACCACCCTTGGTTTAGCATGTCATTCTGTTCTTGATGTGCACTAGCTTCTCAAGGAACAACTGGTGACTATTAACAGCAAGTGTGAAAGGCCAAATCGGCTGCACAAATTTGGAGCATCAGAAGTTAAGAGAGCTGTGGCAGCACAACTGGACACATCTCCAGCACTTGGAACAGAGGTGCTGAGAAGACAGAGGAAGAAAATGTCACCGGGTTGGCACCAAGCCTGTTTAAGATTTCATGAGAGGAATTTATTTATTGAAAAATACTATGGAATTTATTATCCCATAGGTTTTTGTTTGTTTGTTTTAGGAAAATTCCATTGCACTAACCAGAATTTTAAGGCAGTTTATTATAATATATCATAGCATAAAATTTTTGAGAAAAAAACAGCAAAAATTATACAATATTGAAATTCTCTATAAAAAGTAACCAGTTACTTGATTTTTAAATTTGATAAAAATAATTATTTAGGCTATTTATATCTTGTAAGAAAATAACTTTTCAAAAGTAGAGGACAAAGCTGTTTGTAAAACTCTAGAAAGAATATCTTACTCTAGACTATTAAGACTAAATGATTAAGGCGAGAGTTTGATCTTACTATAATATTAAAGATAACACACCAAAATATCATGTGTGTTGGTTCCAGGGACAATTTTTAGAGGCAAAATATGTGGAACTAGCGACAGGTTAGCAACTTCTTGTAAGAACCCCTGGGAGCCAGAGGTATTTTGAAACTTAGCCCTGTTTGGACTCTGACAGAGGATGGGTGGGAGGGGCGCGAGGCACCAGCCTGTGGGGTCTGGAGCTGCATGTACTTCATCAAGCATATCTGTATTTCTGCGGGGACACATACAGATGCTCAAAGTGAATAATGTCACAAAAACTGAACAAATTTTGTCATTTTTTTCTGGTTGAAATTTACAGCTGGATGAGTCAAAAATCAGCTTTCAAGTCAATGCTGAATTTCATTATTGTGGATAAGGTATGGTAAAGTTGAACTGTTTTTGAGCTTATACTGTCCATATACTGAAATCTAAATCTAAACACCAAATCACTTAGTGTCAGAAAATAAACTTGAATGGGTAGATTTTGTATGCATAAGAAGTTTCTCTTCTTCACAGAACATCTACATAGATGGAGACTGCACTTGACTGTCATACGAGCACCACTGGGTGATAAGATTTAGAACTTGTGAGATCTTTTCTGGTCACTTTTGACAATCACAAAAGAACTCTAAAAAGAAAAAAATTCTTCCCTCTTAACATTAAGAATAACAAATAGATTCATTATAATTCTTGTGCCAAAAATTAACATCTAAAGTCACAATTTTTTAAAAAATAAAATTATATGAGGATATGCACATTCAGAGGATGTCACCATGCACCAAAATCAAATCAAATCAAATCAAAGTGGATCAAAGACCTAGATATTAAAATTGAAACACTGAACTTTCTGGAAGACAAATGAGGCAAAAATGTAAAGGATCTAGGTGTAGGCAAGGACTTTCTTGATAAGGCACCCAATGCAACAGAAATAGCCTCCAGAATCAACAAGTGAGATCAAATCAAAAAGTTTCTGCATTGCAAAGGAAATTATCAACAGAGTGAAGAGAGAAGTGACAGAATGGGAAATAGTTTTCACCAAGTATACCTCATGCAAGGCTAATAACTAGAATATAAAAGGAACTGGAGAAAAACAGACCCCTCAAATTCAAGAACCCAATTAAAAAGTGGGCAACAAAAATGAATAGGTAGTTCTGAGATGAAGAAGTTCCAATGGCCAGCAAATATATTGCAAAGATGTTCAACATCCTCAGCAATTAGAGAAATGGAAATCACACATCACTAAGACATCATCTAACCCCAGAGAGAATAGTGTATATCAAGAACTCAAACAGTAGTCAATGCTGGCAAGGCTGTGGGGAAAAGGAACCCTCTTACACTGCTGGTGGGATTGTAAACTGATTCAGCCACTATGGAGGGCAGTATGGAAATTCCTCAAAAGGCTGAAAATAAATATCATCTTTGATCCGGGGATACCTCTTTTGGAAACCTTTCCAAAAATGCTAAAAGCATCATATAAAAGAGATATGTATAACCATGTTCACAGTAGCACAACTAACAATAGCTAAAATATGGAAGTCACCAAAATACCCATCAACACAAACTGGTATTTATACACAATGGAATATTGCATCTATAATGTCCAACAGCTTGGAGGCTTTTGCAGGCGAATAGAGGCAACTTAAGAACATCATGTTCAGTGAAGTGAGTCAGATGCAGAAGGCTAAATATTGGATGGTCTCTCTAACATGAGAAACCCTGCCATTTCATAGGACTAAGGCGGGGGGGGGGGGCAGTGAGTAATGGGAGTTGCGAGGGAGGGTGTGGGAAGACGCAGAAGGGAGGGGGAAGGGTTTGTAATTTTGACAATATATATATATATATATATATATATATATATATATATATATATATGCACAGAATAGTCAAGCTCAATGTAAACATTACGTATTGCATACATAGATATTATTAAACAGGAAAAAATAAAACATAACTAAAATTACATGAAAAAGCAAGACAGAGATTAAAAGAAAATATATGCACTCAGTCACTTGCTAATCAAGAAAATATTAAATAAGTTCCTTGAACCTTCAACTGGAAAATAAAGAGACCCTGCAGTGAGCAAAGGATGCTATCATTAGAGATGATAAATAAATCAATTATTAGATAATCCAAGGCATGGCCTTTTTTCTGAAAGGTACAATAAGTCACTTGATATTCTAATTAAAAATAAATGGCTACAAATGAACAAAATAAGCAATGAAATGGAAGAGAAAAGCCATGATGGAAAATAGCTATGAAAGCCCCCCCACCCCCGGATTCTATGGAGATATGAAAATATAAAGGAAAGGAAGATTTTCAGCAAAATGTTGAAATATAAAATTGAGTTTAGAGGAGATAAAGTTGATAAAGGGGTGGGAGAATACAAAGTACTAATTGCAATTCCCTCAAAATGTCAAACCAAATGAATAGTGTGAAATATTTAAGAGGAAAAATCTCTTGAACCATCTAAACCATTCCAAAGCACAACGAGCATTCAGATTTTTTCATGATAGAGATATCATTTAAATACTAATATCACAAGGTAGAACAAAATAAAACTACAGGATAGCTTCACCTACGTATATTGATAAGAAAACGATCCTAAACAAACTACTATGAAAACTCACAAATAACATAAGCAAAGCTCAGTGGTACTAATTCAGAATATTAATAGATCAGGAGACAAAATTTAAAAAAAAAACCCTTTCTTCACTGTTACACAAAAACATTTGCTAACACTCAGCACACACTTTGTGATGGTAATATGCATTAATATCAGTCTAAAGGCAATTCCTTAACAGGCCTGTCATTGCTGTGTTTATAAAATATTAGAAACTTAAAATTTACCATCAGAAAAGCATGGGAAATGTAACTTCTGGTTACTACTTTTACAGCTTTAGTTTTAGGCACAATTAGAAAAAAAACGCCATGATTAAAATAAAAAAGTGTAGGTGCCTCCTTCCACCAAGATAGAGTTTCAATAGCAGTCCGGCTGGGCTGCCTGAGGTACACACACGGGGGTCCTCCAGGAAGCCAGTCGTGCCCTGGGTGTGACATCCCTTCAGGTCTGGCATCTGGCTTGCACAGCAGAGCCTTCATCTCCTGCCTGGTGGTCTGACTGTGAGCTCCAAGGTGAGGCCTGGGCCTGTGTTCCTGCCCTGCTTCCTCAGGAATGGAATCTCTCTTTCCTCTCTGTTGATTGAGGCTGGGAGAGGGCTGTTGGCCGCGGTCCCTTGGCCAACAGGCCAGCACAGCTCTACTGGCTCAGCCCTTGGGTTTTGGCCTGGTGTTGGGGTAGTGATTTCACCACGGAGGAAAAGGGGAGCCTCAAAGATCTAAGACTTGGACCCGGTTGTTTTCTCCGTCACCAGAGTGGGAAGCATCGCTACCTGTGCAGCTGGAGTTGTGGGAAGATGAAAAAGACAGCTCTTTCCTTATCTTCTTTAATCTGTCTCCTGGTATTAATATAATAAAACCAGACACTCTGGTCTCTTACCTGGCTTTCTTGACTCTTGTGAAGGTAGTTTGGTGCCTGAGTAGCTGTTCTCGTGAGTGTGTCTCTGGGCAGCCATCATTGGAGGGCCTTACGTAGCCGCCATCTTGCACTGCCTTCAAATTAAAATATTGTGCCATTTGAAAATCACATCTCTAAGTATTTATGTACTGAATAAAAATAATACCAGATTTTCAAGTAAAACTACCCTTTACAATATTATTTAGACCATTTTACTAAAAAATACCTTGAAATAATCTAAGGAAATTTTTTCATAATTGTTATACCTTAATATGATTGTAACCTAATTGTAGCACCTCAATACATATCACCTCTTGAATGCAGACATGGAAAAGAACCCCACCATAATGTCAATCACAACTGAGTAACCTGTGGCATTTTTGGTACTGATACATACGTCTTGCTTTCTTTTAAGAGCTCCCCTCTTTCCATACACCTGACTTCTCAGGAGAGTTGACTAATCAAAACTCACTACGAAGGAAAATTTCTTGCCAAATGGACCCAGAGCAAACCATTTATTTTGTCTTCATTTTATGGGTATAATTTAGGGCTCTGTGGACATATTGCTTTGAAATCTGCTCTGGGAATGAAGTAGGGTCTATTTATTTTCCAAATGTTAACAGCTATAGGAGAGATGACTAAGAAACCGGAGGTGGCATAAAAATACAATTTGGCCTCGACATCAGCTTAAATGGGCCACATGCCAAAATTGTTCCCAGGTGTCTTGGAAGTCACCTCAGTGCTGGACCTGAACAGCTACTTACCTATCCTAATAAATCAGGATCCACATATGGGCTTCACAAAACAACAGACTTTTCGCAGGGAATCCCTCTAGGTATCCCTTAAAAAGCAAACTAAACTGGTATATTTAGTGTTAACTTTTAGGAAAAATTGGTTTAAATAACGTCTTAAATTGAACCTTGGTTGTGCAGGTTAAAATGTATCTGTGCCAGGGTGTTCTGAGGGACATATCCAAGTCATTCAATGGGTCATTTTTCTACCCAAGCTCGGCAAGTCTATTTGTTGCTTCTCCGTAACAGTTTGTTTTTAGGAACACAGTAAATGACAAGGAAGAAATTCTATGTTACACCTGAAAGAGATTTGCTGTGTGCTGAGTTTGCGGTTTTGAACTTTGTCCCATTTCCTGGCCTCTCTCAACCTGACTTGTTCCTTAGCGGTGAGGTTCCTCCTGTTGCTGAAGGGTCCACGTCTCAGGAAAGCACCTACTCCGGTAAGCGCAGTTAGCGCACAGGCAACTGCTGAGGAGTGGGCAATGGCCAGCGGGGACTCATCGCAGAGCTGGTCCCTCACCACCCGCCATCTCAGGAGTCCAGCTGTCAGGCCACCTCCATTCACAGTGGCAGGGACAGGAGAGGGACCTGGATGGGACTTGGCAGCTGAGAAACACGCGTCTCTGCCAGTGAGCTGCTGATTTACACAGACACAGATGCCTCCCCGGAATCGTAACAGAAGCTTCGTTTTGAAGCTTCATGTGCTCAAAAAAAAATAAACAAAAAAGAACACCCCTTTCCTTTAGAGTGCCCTGTAGTTTATGTTTTTAAATTAAGCAGAATCACAATGGACCAAGCAAGTCCAAATGGAAGTTGCCCTGGAAGCTTGGTCTCTACCCCAGGATTATGAAGGCAGGGTGACCAGGCCCTGAGATGAGACAGCTGTGTCAGGCCTACAGAGAGCAAAGGGAGTTTCAAGCAGAGAGGAGAAGACGCCCAACCACGTGAGGGAGTAAGATGGGAATTGATGTAGTTGGTTGGCGGAGGTAGAACGTGGGAGAAACAGCGAAGACACTTTGGCTTGGCAGACCTCACGTGTGGTGACTACGAGAACTAGAATAAGAGTTTGGAAAAATAACAATTCTTGCCAACGTAATGTCTAATGTCAGTAATGTCTAATAAGACCTGTCATATCTCATCATCCATATCTAGATGAGTACACGTGACAACCTTCATGTGAACTTGACTTTATCAATTATGTTAGCCAGCTCCTGCTGCCTAACAGGATAGCACAGACTGGATGGTTGAAATATCTGAAATTCCTTCCTCCCAGTTCTGACAGCTAGGAAGTTCAAGATCAACCCCAGGAGCTCTCCGGTGTCTGTTTTTTGTTTGTTTTGGGGTTTTGGAGAGGTGTTTTTTGTATTTGTTTTATTTTTGGTTGAAGTGTGGTACTGAGGATGGAAACCAGTCTTTCATAAGGAACTATACTTCCAGCCCTTTTTAATTTATTCTATTTTGAATCTCACTATATTTCTCAATTGCTCAAGTTGGGCTTGAATTTATAGTCCTCCTGCCTCAGCTCTCCTTAAGTACTGGAATTACAGGCCTCTGCCACCACACCCAGCCCTCCTTCCTGTGTTTGTCACAAGGACATCAATGCTACTAGTTCAAGGCCCCACCCTGTAACTTCATTTAACCAGAGGGGTCAGGATTTCATCGTACAAGTAGAGGTTGGGTACATAGGTAGTCAGTCCACAATATCTCCTAACATCTGAAATGTTAAACAGTAAAGCCAATTATTTTGCAAACAAAATTGTCAGCTACTTAGAGCATCTGTCAATGGTGTCAAATGATAAGCTGCACTATTTGTAGTTCAACTATAAACAGAAAATATACCTGATGTTGTTTCTCACCAGGTATATACAGCTGGTTTTCTAATTTTATTTCTTTCATTCTTTGCCTAGTCGGTTGAGTATTGAACTCTGTGTTTAGTCAGCTCTTCCCTTAGCGGACACTTGTGGCAGTTGTGGAAAATGAGACCCTGGTGACCACATCGTATTGAGTGGGCGGGGGGGTGGGGTGCTGCTCTTCCTGTAGAACTTTCTAGAATAGTGGCCAAACAAGTTCACTAAGAGCAGTATAATGGCCTCAGCAGCCTGGGAACCTAGATCATCTTACAAATGACCTTCCATAACAAGACAGACTCATGTCTGTCGCTCCTATGTGCCTGGCACGTTACTCCAAAGCAGACTAGCGGCATCATAAATGTGTTGTCCTTAAATAGAGGATGCCATAAGCCATCTTGTGTTTATTTATTAATTATGGTGCCAGAGATGAAGCCCAGGGGCTTCACAGTAAGCTACATCTCCCGTTGTTTTTGTTTGTATTTGTTTTAGTTTTGATGTTGATACAGGGTCTCCTGAAGTTGCTAAATTGTCCAAACTGGCTGGAACTTGTGATCATACTGCCTCAGCCTCTCAGGGTGCCAGGATAAAAGACCTGTGGCACTGGGCCCAACTTGTGTCTATTTTCTGTTATAGTCACAGAGTTTCCTTAAGCTGAGTGGGATTCCGTGGTGACTCCTGCTGTCTGGTCACTGTGCCTGTAGCTCAGCTCAGCTGTGACAGAGAGGGTGGACCTGGGGTGGCCCTGCGCCCGGGTGCACTCCCAGCCGTGCCCCCAAGTGCTCTGCTTCACCCACTTTTGCCCCATGTGCCGTTTTTACATGAAACTGACAGTTTCATCTTTCAGTGCCAACGAGAAATGAAGCCCTCCTCCTTTGTGAATGAGCTGACACTCTCTGTGAAGCATTATAAAATTTTGGAGAAAACAATTGGTGTCTTTCAGAGCTCAAGCTGTCCACATTGTGAGACCAGTCAATCGGATGCTGGCCGCATTCCCTTCCCTTTCACTGATGTGTGTCTTTTACTCTCGTCTGTGTTATGAGAACGTCCCTGGAATTCATCACGATCACCAGTTGTTCTTTCAGCCAAATTTGAGTAACTGCAGGCAAGTGCTCCCTCCTCCAGGCCGTCAGTCCTCAGCGTGGACACAGTGGATGACTGATGAGAGCACTGAAGGAACTTCTAATTGCTATTAATGAGCCCTGCGTGCTTCTACCCGAGCTGCTACTCTCTGCAGTGTCAGCACCTACTGCACCTGTCTCCCCCTCCGGAGGCAGCTTCTGGGGCAAGATGGCGACCTCCACAGCTCCGCATCCTGAGGATGCAGTACAGCATTATCAGGTCAAGGTGAGGGGCACAGTGCTTAACCCCTAGGAGTCACACTGGGGAGGCTTTAAGAGCATGGGCTTTGAGAGCCTGAGACCAGGCTCTCGCCCCTGTCCCCTGGGTAACCTGAGAAGCCTGTCAACACCTGCTGTTTCCATTCCCACCCTGATTTCTTTCTCCTCTTCCCTATATCATTTCCCCTTCTTTGAGTCGAAGGGGTGCAGATCTCAGGTGATCCGACCCCATCCCCAGCTGAAGAGAGAGCTGGGGTCCAGGCTACGTCTCCCGGGATCTATCTACAGATGGCAGGGACTGGCTCAAGATGAGCAGATCCCTGGGGCTTGTGGCATAGGCCTGGCACCCCAGCACTCTGGGAGTCTGAGGCAGGAGGATGGCCAGTTTGAGTCAGCCTACCCTGGGTGATTTAGCAACTCAGTGACACCCAGTCGCAAAATTAAACAAAATTAAAGAAACACAAAAGGAAGAAGAACAGGGAACCGAGCTCAGTGTGAAAACCCAGGGTTTGATCCACAGAAATGCAAACCAAAACAGAAAACAAGCAAACAAGAATAAAATCAAAACCAGGCCCAACATCCAGGCAAGGCTTTCCCTAGAGATTCAGATGGGGGAGTTAGCAGAAGGGCAGGAGGGGGCTGGGCTACATGGCTGTCCCCAGCAGAGAGAGGCACAGAGAGAAATAACACAGATGCCGGCACGGTGGTGGCTCACACCTGCAATCCCCAACTAGGAAGGCTGCGGCAGAATTGCCGTGGGTTCGAGGCTAGCTTGATCTCCAGAGTGAGTCAGGACCAGCTCAGACTGCAGAGTGAATTCAATATGAGCCTGCATTGCATAGTGAGTTCAAAACCAGCCCGGACTGTAGAGTGAGTTCAGGACCAGCTCAGACTGCAGTGAGTTCAGGACCAGCCTGGGCTACAGAGCAAGACCCTGTCTCAAAAATATATATTGGTAGCTATAAAAAATAATAGCCAGTATTCTATATGCTAAATCCTATTCTAAATGCTTTACAAATTCTAATTCATAAATATCTATCACACTCTGAGTTACGCATTTTGTTAAGTATTCTTTACTTAGTTATTTTTAGTTATTTTGAACTCAGGGTGTTCATCCTGAGCTGCATTCCAGCCTTTTGCTGCTGTTGTTATTACAGAGTCTTGCTCAGTTGCAAAGTTGCCCATGCTGAGCTGCAACATGGGATCCTCCTGTCTCAGCCTTCCAGAGCACTGGAATTCCAGGCCTGCACTATCACACCAAGTAAGTTTAAGGAAATGTTTGCAGTCCCTGAGCTTTCAAATGGCAGGCAGAGGGTTCAAACCTAAAGATTCTAGCTCCAGAGTTTATTTTTTCCTGGAGGTATTTGGTCACAAATTTACTCAAAATGCTAAAAGATTTAGGATTTTTACTTTCCATTTTTATCTAAAAATAATCAGAGCCAGTCTTGGTAAGTGTAGGCCTGTACTGCTTGCACCCTGGGAGGCTGAGGCAGGAAGATGGCATGTTAGGGCTCAGGCTGGGCAGCTCAGTAACGTAGACCCTGTGTCAAAGTTAAAAATAAAAAGAGGGCTGAGGATGTAACTCAGTGCCAAGGCCCTGGGCGCTATTCTGCACAGCCACCCCCAATATGTATGTCTACAAACAAACAGAAAGTCAGATACTTTAACTGCAGTATCCATAAAGTCCATAGGATCTCAGTGCGCAGCGTAAACTCCCCCTCAGGGCAGTGAGAGTGGCAGAATGCCCCAGCCTCTCTGCCATGCTTGCCCTGCAGTCTCTTGGAGCCAGCTCACTGGGTGATGGCATGACTGGTCCTACAGCAGCCGCCCCCTGCCTGGGGCCTGATGTTTTGAAGGAGTCTCACATCAGAGTCTGCATCAGAATCACCTGTGGGGCTCACTAAAGCCCAGAGCTCTGGGTCCCTGGTCCCCTAGGGCTTCTGACTATGCCTGGGGCACACCAAGACTGACCTTCCTAATGAGACACAGGGGACGCCCCACACCCACCCAGAGCTCCCTGACTTTTTTATGTGTATGTGTTAATTACTGAGGATCAAGCCCAGGGCCTTCAGCCTGAGCTACATTCCCAGCTTTTTAAATTTTTATTTTATTTTTTATATTTAGCAACTCAATGAGACTCAGTCTCAAAATTAAAATTCAAAAAAAAAAAAAAAAAAAAAAAAACAGAGAGGGGACCCAGCTCAGTGTGAACCCCGAGTTTGATCTGCAGAAATGCAGAGCAAAACAGAGAACAAGCAAACAAAAATAGAATCAAAATTAGGCACAAGTCCAGGCGAGGCTTTCCCTAGAGCCCAGTGAGATCCAGAGGGGAGAGGAAGGAGCTCACTAAATTCCCCAGGCTGGGCTCAAACTCGGACCCCTCCCGTCTCAGCCTCCCAGAGCGCTGGGACTTCAGGTCCTCATTACTAGGCCCAGCCACACCAGGTCACCAGGTTGTAAGGTAATATTGGGGCATCTCTGAAGAAGGCTGGTGCCCAGGGAGGAGGAGGAGGGCCCAGGGAGGACTTTCCTCCTTTCCTAGCCTGGGAAACCCACCTTCGCCTGTCCTGGGATTTGAAGGGTTCAGGGAGTCACCCGCCGGCTCCCTGACCAGAGGCTGGTGGTCCCGCCAGGGCTCTGCAGGCCCGAGAGGTGGAAGGAGGTCACAACAGAGGACCCAGGGCGCTGCCCCGCGGCGAGTGCGCAGCCCTGGAAGCCGCCCGGAAGCTCGCCGCCCATTCTCCCTCCCAGCTGGCCCAGGGTACCTGCTCAGGACTGGGAGGGAGAGCCACAGCCTCTCTGATTGCTCCACCTGGACCCCGCCCAAACGCCAGCTGTCCCGAGACCCTCTCCCAGACACGCCCAAGGGTCTCCCTTCAAGGTGCCTCTCAAGGGACCCAGGCCAGCCCCCGTGGACCCCCTGCCACAGGCCGGGAAAGGCCCTCAGCAGCTGCACTTCTACAGCCCAGAGGGAGCCGTGCTGCTGCCTGCGTGGGCACAGGATGACTGGCGTCCTGCAGGGCCCATTCCCTCGCTCCGACGGCAGGTGGATTTTCAAAAATAGAACCCTAGTTTTTTCAGTCATATTTATTTTTCCCAGCTTAATTGCCCCCATGTAAAACAGAACATATCCTATCATACGTCATGTATGTAGAGCATTTTGAGGGCACATGTCATGTCCTGGGAAGAAACAAATGCGTATTCCAAATTTCTGCAGCTTTATGGGATGGATATGGATATATATATATATATATATATATATATTTTGAGACAGGGTCTGGCTCTGCAGCCCAGGCTGGTCCGCCAGGACAATCGGCTTGCCTCAGCCTCCTGAGTGCTGGGATCAAGCCACCACACCCAGCTTTATGTGGCGCTGGTGATTCGAACTCAGGGCCTTGAGCTTGCAAGGCAAGCGCTTTCACCACTGTGCCGTTCCTCCAGAGCTGCAATTTCTTTCCTCGTTTTCTGCACCCGGTCTCTGGCCTCCAGCAGCGCTGCGGCCGCAGCCACATGTGGGCGCAAGCCTGCTTCCTGAGGATTGGCGGGAAACAACCAAAAGCCACTCCACACGACTTAGTGTAGGTCTGGGCTTGACACAACGCTCCGGGAGATGCGAAACTTCACATCTCAGTTAAAAACAGTCTATCAGGATTCGTGAGAAACGGCCCAGCCCACTATCGTCAGCAGCATTCGGCCTCTTGCTCCTGCTCCTGCTCCTGCTCCCAGCCCTTCTCTCTCAAGCACATATGAAAAACCTTTAAAACAAACAGAGCAGCCAGCCGGAGTAATAGCAAATCCGCCCAGCTCTGTGGCGTGGCTTCTGTCGCAGCCCCAGCCCCGGCCTTGCGGTGTCCTCCCTCCAGGGTTAGAAATACTGGATTATTAATTACACTGTCCTGAGAAGGCACTTTAGCAAAGTTAACGCTTTTCCTTTTGGAATGGGAGGGAGACGGAGGCATTCTGTTCTTGATATTGGTGGTATGATTCTTAAATGACTGACAGGGGGTGGGGCGGGGCAGACAGACAAAGTGCTTACCCTTTGACCCCTTGGCACAAATTTCCTTCATAAAAAACAAACTTCATTTCTAAAATATGGTTATCCCTAATGGCACATTGCCTTAAATTCATACACAGAGAGATAACAGATATTGGTGCTGGTCCTGGGAATTGAGCCCAGGGCCTTTGCACTGAACTACATCTCCAGCCCATTTTTGATTTCAAGACAGTCTCACCAGGTTGCTAAGGTGACCGGGCATGGCAAGAACTTGCAATCATTCTGTCTCAGCCTCCTGGAGTGCTGGGATGACAGGACTGCGCGACTAGGTCTGGATAAGTCACACAGATATTTAAATGACCACCATGAGTGCCCAGAACTAGAGATGACGACTGAGAAACCCCCACACACAACCCCGATGGCGGACGGAGTTCCCATTTCTCCCACGACTCCTGCTCCCTCCTTTCCTGTTAGTGCACACTGTGTCACATTTGCACACACACGTAACGTATTTCCACCATCCCTTCCCGTCACCTCCTCCCCACTTCCTCTCCTCCGCCATCTCTTTCTTAAAGTCTCTCTCTCATGTTCTCTCTCTACACACACACACATTTCTTACTTGAGAGAAAGTCTGCAATATTGGACTTTGTCTGCCTTCAGTCATTGAATATGACAGTCTCTGGTTCCACATATTTTCTTGCAAATGACATAATTTTGTTCTTCTTTATGATTAATATTCCACTGTGTATATATGTCATTTTTTAACCCATCTGTCTGTTGGTGGATGCCCAGGCTGGCTGCCTGTCTTGGCCACAGTGAACTGTGCCACATAAAGGTGGGGAGCAGGTTACCAAGGAGCTATGCTGGCTCCAGTCCCTCCGGGGGCATGCCAAAGGGGCTAACGCTGGGTCAAACGGGAGCTCTCTCTGGACATTTGAAGACCTTCCACCCTGATGTGCGAATAATGTACATTCCCAGCAGCACTGTGGAGGGGTTTTCCCTCCCCTTCTGAGCATTTGGTTTTGGGTATTCTTGATGAGAGCCATTCTGATTGGTGAGAAATGGAATCTCAATGTAGTTTTGGTTTGCATTTATCCAATGGCTAAAGATGCTGAACATTTTTCACATGCTTATTGGCCTTTTGTACTTTTTCTTCTGAAAAGTGTTTAATTCGCTTACCCACTTGGGGATTAGGCCATTTCTGGTTTTAATTTTTTGAGCTCATTATCTGTTCCAGGTATCAGTCTTCCATCACAAGTGTAGCAGGCAAAGACTGTCTTTGATCCTGTGGGCTGTGCCTTCACCCTGTGGAGTGGCTTCTCTGGTGCGCAGAAGCTCTATAGCTTGATGTGGTCCTGTTTGCTGACTCTTGCTGCTATTTCTGGGGCTATCAGCACCATGTTCAGGAAGTCTTTGCTTGGGCCTTAGACTTTGTTTCCCTGATATCTTCTTGTAAGAGTTTCAGGATTTTTACCTAGACCTTGGGTCCATCGTAACTGATCTTTTAATGAAGCTTGAGAGGTGAAGACCTAGGTCTAGCCTGCTGCCTGTGGGTGGCCAGTTTTCCCAGAACACACATTTGCCCTTATCCAGAATCCGATGACTGCAGTTGTGTAGGTCTGCCTGTGCATCCTCTAGTCTATGCCGTTCTGAGATCTCTTTTCCAGGCCCTCTGAGAGTCAGCAGGCATTTTGTGTGTCTCACAGAGCCTTGTTGTGAGCTCAAGGAGGGAGCAAGTCCCCTGATGCCTCAGTTGGTAAGGCCACAAATCCCATCACAAGGATCCCACCCTTGTGACCCATCTAACCCTAACTACTTCCCAAAGTCCCTGTTATGGTTTGGTTCGGGACCGTCCTCCCAAAGCCTCCTGTATCTGGATGTTATGGGTTCCCTATGGATTCCATGAGCTGCTAGGGCCTGGTCGGGAGGAGCAGATTATTGAGTGTGTGGCAGGTCCCTACGAGTGTGGCAGATCACTGAGGGTGCAGCCTAGCAGGCTCTAAGCCCTGGCTTCTCCCAAGCCCTGAGCCTTCCTCCTGCAAGGCTGTGAGCAGCTGCTCTCCACCAGACCCTCTGCCATTACCAGCGGGCCATGAACAGACTGGGAATTCTAGACTGTGAGCTAAAATTAATCTTTCCTCCTATAAGTTGCAGATGTTGAGTATCTGTGACTCAACAATGAGAAAGTGACTAGGACAGTCCCACTGGAGGCTATGGCTACTACATGAGTTGGGGGAAGACAATCATGAGGTCTGCAGCAGCTTTTTAAGCGACACTTAGCTGCTATAGAAGGAAGTCATTTTTCTAGGTCTATGGAGATAAAAATGCTTTCCTTTTCTTATCTTTGGGTCCATATTATGAAAAACAAAAATGTCATACACAATCTTTGACTTTACAGGATGCCAATTACTGCTTGTCCAGAATCCTAACAGGCACACTCCAGCAGCTAAATGGTTTCCAGATGGGTTAAAAATTAAATTTCTAAATCATGCTCCTACTCTGAGTGGTCCAGGAAACAGTCATTTAAGTAGCATATTCATTCAAACAAGGAGTTGGAGGTTGGCACATACGTACAGGAGAGCTGGCTTTTAGTATGTCCGAGACTGTGTCAACCCCTACCAATGTCATGCAGAGTGGCACCTCATTGCACACCGTGCCCGCTCCATGATTTCAGGGGAATTTCTGTTTCCCCTCCTACGTGGATAGTGCCTAAGACTTTTTTGTTTCTTCCAGTCCTGGCAGTACTATCATGAACAAGAGAGCAAGATTCAACTACCTTCTGGACTTTTCTGGATGTGGGAATCTTAGTTTCTGGTTCTAAACATTTTTCACGGGAAAATATTACCTTCTTCCAATTAAAAAAATTCAGAACAAAACTGTGAAAAACTGAAAATACAAACTCGTTGTATTTTTAGCTTTCTGAAAATAAATATATTGTTTTAATAAACTCTTTCCACAGCTGAATGTCACTATAGAGAAAGAATCACCTGACAGTGTTCACACAGTCGGGAGAATGTTATTAACATTTATTACCACGCATGGCCTCATTAATAATTTACAGAGTAGCTGGCTCCAAAAGGGGCCTTAAATCTCTAAAAAGCTGCTGTCTTATTTATTTCTGGCCTTTCCTTGAATTTGGAAATAGAAATAGAAAATCAAAGCTTGTAGGGAACTCTGTTGAATTTTAGGATAGTCACTATTTAGATTATAGTCACAATTTTTAATCCCCTTGTTATCTTGTTCATTCTAAATATAAAGTAATCAATGGGGAAATAAAATAGGGTTACAACAAATTAACCTTATTAATCTTTTGAAGAAAGCTTGAATTTGGAGGCCCTTCCTTTCAAATATTCTGCATCTTTCCTTTGTCAGATACTTCAGTTATAGGCTATAAATTTCCAAATTATAGACTGTAGGTTAGATTTGGAAGAACCTCAAACATGCTTTTTTTTTTTTTTTTTTAAACTGGGGACTGTACCCAGGATCTTTGTACTGAGTTATATAACCACCACTCTTTTATTTTTAATTTTTAGACAGGGGATCACCAAATTGCACAGGCTAGACTCCAACTTGTGATCTTCCTGCCTCAACTTCCCAAGGGACTAGAATACAGGCATGCAGTCACTTCTTATCTTTTATCTAATTCTTTCTTTTCCCATCCCC
Organism: Ctenodactylus gundi; assembly: GCA_004027205.1. Taxonomy (NCBI): domain Eukaryota; kingdom Metazoa; phylum Chordata; class Mammalia; order Rodentia; family Ctenodactylidae; genus Ctenodactylus; species Ctenodactylus gundi. The sequence goes on along the minus strand of PVKB01000549.1, from coordinate 594,918 downwards.
CGCCCCGTGCTTTTCTCTCTCTCTTTCCAACCTCCCTAGTAAACTCCGTCAACATCGTTTTGAATTTTACTTTCTTCATTCCCTAGGTGTTTTATGTGACCCTACTTGCAGGCCTTGTATAAGGCACTAAAACAATGAAGAGGCCCATGCTTTCAAAACATCCTGACATCACACAGAACCAACTCTGTCTCCTACATTTTAATAAATTATGTCATCATTTAGTTTTCAGATTATGATTTTCTGAAAGACGGGACTGAGAAATTACTCCATTTTCTCAGAACTCTGCTACTCCAAGTGAGACTTGGAGGTCAGCTTAGCATCTCCTAGAAGCTTCTAAGACAGGCGCATGCCACCTGTCTGGAGGTCTCTGATTTGATCAGTCTCCTTTCTGAAGGCTGTGAAGGAAAACTCTGTACACGTAATATGACTTCAGAAATGCAAGAAGTGAGGAAAAGGGGGATTGAGAGGGAGAAAATCAAATTTATCTAAAACATTTGTAAAGTTATTTGCACCTGATAATTAAGGCATGTCAAATGATTCCAAGGATGATTTACAAGGCTTGATAAAGTCCTTGAGAATAATTAGGATTTTGGACTGGGGTATAGGTCATTGGAAGAGCAAAAGGCCCTGGGTTCAATCATTCAATCTCAAGCACTTGCGTGCTCATGTACATAACACACACAGCGGAATTGCAGAATACTTGGATTTGGGTGTACATAATGAGTCTGTGGTGATATCAGCTTTTATCCCTTTGGGTTTCCTCTGCCTAGAAATCTGGGAGCTGAGCCTCCCTTAATCCCTGTCCCCCAGAGCGTGGAATCCCTGCCTGGAACCTCAGCACCATGCGTGGGAAGTGTGACCTTTGTTCTCCCTCAGGCATGCTTGTGGGCTGTCTCTCTCTGAAGCCACTTCCTTTTCCAGCTTTTCCTGTTCCATGGGAAACAACAGCTGCCTGTGCTCTTGTCAGCAGAGGACATTCTGCGACAGCTCACACAGGTCTCTTTTCTTATAAATAAAACCCGTGCTCAATCTTGACAATGTGGTTGGCTTAAGAGAGCCCTAGGAGATTAGGAAAGCTCACTTCAGGGTGTGTCATAGAGGTGTGACCCTGGGACCGTGTCTTGTGTCTTCTTGTTCTCTTTGTCTCTGTTTGGCAGCTGTCCTTGCCTCCAAGGTATTGGCCTTAGATTTCACTGATCAAGAACTGAACCCTCTGAAGCCAGGAGCCAAAATAAACCTTTTTCTCCTTTATACTGTCAATGTCAAGCTTTTGGACTAGTAACAAAAACTGCTTAATTCCAGGCCAGAACCCTCATGTGCTTTTTCAATCCTAGAGAGCATGAAGATGGCTCACAAAGATCATAAATTCTTCGTTCAATGCATCTGATGCCAAATATCTTCCTTTCGGTGTTTGATGAATAGTCTTTGCAGCAATACCAGCTATTTACCAGTGGGATAGATCTGCCCAGATCCAGTGAAAAGATGACAGTGAACCCTGATGAATCACCAATAGGAAAAATTCAAACAATGAAGAGACACATTTACCATTTCCAAAATCCTTCCCAATAGCAACTTTGCATTTCTATTTCAGACTTGCTCAGTATTCTGTGACTATCATTATTATGTTCCTTGTGGCATCTCCTTCCTCCTGAAATAACACCTCAGCACCCCGTCACTGGTAACACTTCAATAAGAAGAAAAAAGCTAGTAAAAGTCAACAAGTAGTAAAGTCTCTACTTTAGGGATCATAACCTGTTAGTCTACTGAATTCGGTATTAGAAAAGTTGAATGTTGACTGATTAAAATAACGTGCAGTCTTTGAGTTGTTTTGGAGAGATCTTAAACCATTGACGCTTGTCTTTAGTGACTTTGTGACAGCATTAACGTTTGGTCCATAGTCAGTGATGGAGTGGATGATTTAGGACATTGCCTTTTCCCTGATCAGAAATGCTCCATGGTTTCCCTTTGTCTCAAAAGATAAAACTCAAACTTGAGAACAGAGACACAATGGGCTTGTAAATGACCTTGAAGTAAGTGCCCCAGACTATCCGTGTCATTCTCCTGGTGCCCGTACACTGCAGGCTCTATTACAGGAGTCCCCAACCTCAAGACCACGAGCTGGTACTAGTCCACTGCCTGTTAGGAACTGAGACACGCAGCAGAAAGTGAGGGGCGGGGTAGTGTGCAAAGCTTCACCTATATTCACAGCCAGTCCCCGTCGCTGGCATCGCCAGCTGAGCTCCGCTTCCTGATATAGCAGCAGCAGCACCAGGTCATCACAGATCAGCATAGGTGTGTGAACCCTGCTGTATACTGCATCACAAGGGATGGAGGTTGCCTGACATGACGACCAGCCCAACTCTTCTTCCCTCCTCAGGCTAGTAAACTAGATAAACACTCCAGGTGACAGCTCTGACACCCATCCTTTCTCCTCTCAGCTGTGGCCTCTGTCACATGACACTACTTCCCTTTTCATCCTTTGTCCTTCCAGATCCCTAGAACCCAAATTCCCAAGCAGGATAACAGGCTTTGTTGGTCTCTGTAATGTAAGGCCTGGGAGGTGTAGGTGTCAACAAGGGTTTGATAAGCAATTTTGTTAAATAATTTAGAAAAGCCACACTTTGAGTATTTGTGGTTCTGGATAATCCAATTACCTGCCTGCTATAGGTCAGCTGGGTAGCCCCCATCCCCTTTACTCTCGGCCCCAGGCTGGAGAAGAAGGCTTCGTCTGAGACACGGCTGGTGTCAAGCAAGAGCGAGATGTGGGTGGACCCACAGAGGGCCCAGAAACCTCCTTGGACAAGTTCACTTCCCTTATGACCTACGGGTCAAGGCGAATCGCGCAGCATATCAGTGAGATAGAAATAGAAGGTATTGCTGGAGAGAAGATCAATACTTTTTTTGGATATAAGGTCTTTCTATGTTGTCCAAGTAGCCTGGTCTTGAACTTACAGGCTCAAACAATCCTCCTGCCTCAGCCCCCGCAAGTTGCTGTCAGCACAGGCACACGGTATTATATTCAGTACAACCCACACTGGAAACCAGTATTACTCCCTACTATATAACAGGCTAAGTACTTGACATAGATGATTCTTGTGCAGGCACTCTAGAAGCTTGAGGCCAGAAAGCAAGGAGATGGAAGGTTTGAGTCAGGCGCCGGCAATATCACAACTCAGCAAGACCCTGTCTCAAAGGGGAAAATTTTTAAAAATGGGCTGGGGATGTAACTCAGTGAGAAGGCCTAGGATTGACCCCCGGTACAGCCCAAAAAAAAAAAAAAATTGGGCAAAGCAAGGGACAATTTGGTTGTTAATATTTGGGGTGGAGATGGGATGGGGAGTTGTTTGCTGATGACAGTAATGGGAGGGGCCAGTTGTGCTACAAAATTTTCTACACCAAATAGGACAGTCACCCCCAGCAAGAATTACCTACTCCAAAATGACAACAGCATCAAGATAGTCCTAAGATATGGATAAATACTGAGTCCACTTTAAATGTAGGGGTTACTCTTAAAGTAGTTAATAACCACAGAAGTCTCTTTTTCCTGATTAGAATAAGCCGTTCATTTTTACTCCATGTTAATGTAGAATCTCTCCCCCATTTTCTGATAGCATCGTGGAAATGATTCACTATTTGTTTAAAAACAAGTCAAGCTCTGTCCATGTTTAGGAGGATGGCATCATTGGCAGGAAGGTGACCTTCAGAGGAGCCCTGCTGAGCACCACAGGTGTGTCTTCAGGCCGGGAGCAGGGCAGGCGGAAGCTGGGGAAAGCTCCACCAGCTCCTGGAACCAAGTCACGTCCTTGTGCACCCTGGTCACATTTTCCCTCTCACAGCTCTGCAAATGCACTTTGTGCTCATTAGCTAATGACTCACGTGTTTCCATAAAGAAAACCCAGGTAAGCAATCATTACTGCCCACCTTATCTCTTCTGGAGTTGAATGAGAATAACTTAATCTGCATATAATAGGTAGAAATATTTCATTACATACGGCTCTTTTTTCTTGATATATCTCTTAGAATATTTCTCAAAGTTTGTGTTCTTACAAACTCAAAAAGCTTACTTCTAAGCCAACATTACAATCAACTTATATTCTAACCTTTTATTTACTTTTTTTAGTTACATCAAATGATTTAATGAGAGTCAAGAGAAACCAAGATTTAATAAGTAAGATTGTAATATACACATGCCTCAAACATTTTCAAGTGGAACTGCATGATGTGCATGTGTTTGCCAGAAGCCCAGGGGTTGAAGACTTAATTCTCACATTTGTATGAGGATAATACGTGGAGGCAGAGCATTTGGAAGGTAATTAGCATTAGATGAAGTCGTGTAGTTGGGGCTACCATGATGGGGCAAGTGGCTTCACCAGCAAAGGAAGAAGTGCTGCAATGCCTGCCTGCTTGCTTGACCTCGCCACGTGGTGCTCTCCACTGGCTTGGAGACAAGGCTACGCTCACCACAGGGGTTGAACGTCCTGACCTTTGAAAGTGTCAGCCAAACACGTCTATCGTCTGCCACTTATGCTATCTGTAGCATTGTGTTACAGTGGCAGGAAATGTATTATGACAATTGGAAATACAGTTAATAATCAATGCTGGAAATCCTTCCATGGTATTTTGTTTCTGTAAACAAAACTGATCTGTTTGTACAGGTCAACTCCTTTAACATTTTGAGGAAACTGTGTCTTACAAGGGTTGGCAAGCTTTGTCTACAAAGGACAGATTTTTTAAACTTTGTGGGTCATATGCAACTCTTCCAAAATGCTACTGTGGCACAAAAATTGCCACAGATTGTATGTATGTTTCCCCTTGACTTTTATTTAAAAGGAAATCACTTGTAAAAATGACCCTTCCCCACAGGAATTACTTAGTGGATGCCTGTCAAAAAAAAAAGAAAAAAAGAAAAGAAAAGAAAAGAAAAGAAAGAAGAAAAGGGAAAGCAATTGTAATTGCATAGAAAGGAAAACTTTTCTTCTAATGAAACTTTACAAACTGTAGCTGAGTAATAAGAACTCGGCCCCATCTGTCCCCAATTCTCAGGATTTCTTCTATGTTGTTTTATAGACCTGAGGCAACAACCTAAACAAACCATTCTTCCAGTCGCTAAGTGATATTTAGGGATCCCGTGCCTGCTGTGCTTACCTACTTTATAATACTAAGCGCTCGACCTTAAGTACTAGCTCTGTGAGATGCTCCATCCTGAAGAATGACCCCAAAGAGCTCTGCCTTTGACATTGTCAGGAACTTTCTTGCATCTAACAAGAAGTGGCCATGACAGGGTCAGGAAGAAAGTATAGGATTTCAGGTCAGACACATAAAGACTTGAATCTCAGCTCTGCCACTTGTGAGTCATGTAACTTTGTAGGGGACACCTGGACTCTTTGAAGCTTACTTTTTAATCTGTCATATTAGGTAACAAATACTTGCATGAAAGTACACGATTAGAATTAATTACGTGATTTAGTGGGGTGGCATGTCCAGGTGCAGAGCACATGTCAGAAGTGCATCATGATCACAAAGTGTACCAAGTATAAATGAATAAATAAACAAAGGGTTTCACAGCAAAGCTGCCCAGCAAAACTTTTTCTATTCTTCGTGAAAATACCTATGTGATACAGAAGAGAGCTGGGCCAATGGACAGAAAGTGAGACTTAATACTGAAGCACCCAGAGGAATCTGATTGGTAAAGGTGGCATGTCAAATTTAAGAATGGAGAAAAGTGTGTTAGTCACTTCCCATTCCCTGACATGAGCAAAAGAGGCAATGATGGTTCTGGCGCCGTCTGGGAGGCTTTGGGCTGTGGCGGGGAGGGTGCACTGTGTTTGAGCCTGTAGTAGTGTGATATGTCCTTGTAGGAGCAAGTGAAGGAAAAAGGAAAGGTGAAGGAAACGGATAGCCACCTCATGGCTGGATGTGAGAGCTCAAGTTAAAGATTAGAAGGGCTGAGGTCCCAATACCCCTTCCGTCTCCGGAGGACACTCTCCTGAGGACCTGGGCCCTCTAAAGCCCTGACTCTTCAAGGGTCCATGTTGATCATTTCCCAGTACAACACAGGCTAGGGACCAAATCTCAGAGGACATTCCAGATACAAACCAAAATGATTAAAAAGCATTGTTCAAGGGGCTGGAGGAATCGCACAGCAGTTTAAGCACTTGCCCAGCACATGCCTGTAATCTCAGCACTTGGGAGGCTGAGACAGGAGGATTGCTATGAGCTTGAGACCAGCTTGAGCTACATAGTGAGTTCAGGACCAAGCTGAACTATAGTAAGAACTTGTCTCAAAAAAGAAATCATTCAGTACTGCTGTGCAAGCTGCTACTGACTAAAACAACAAGCCACAAAAGTAAGTTCCAAGTAGTTCAAAGATTTAAAACATCAAAACAACAGAGGCCATAACTAAAACAGAGGAGAGCAAGAGTGCATTAACTCCTAATCCTCGAGCATGAGATTTTGGGACTAGACAGCAATCATAAGATTGAAAAACTTGACTTCATAAGGTTCCCAACTTTCTGCGGCAACAAATACAAACTCGAAAATTAATAATGGGAGAAATATATGCATGTAACAAAATGTTAATTTTCTTCATTTACAAAGGTTATGCAAATCAATTTAAAAAGATGAATACATCAATTTCTCCAAAGAGCTAGGCAGTTTTCAGAAACTTCGAGGGATAATAGCTGCAAGCAAATGATGCTCCATCTCAGGAACAGCTTAAGAAATGCAGATATGGAAAGCATATCGTATTTCCTTCCGATGAAAGCAGCCCGATCTCTAGGTGTTGGCCACGGTGTAGAGAGCAGCTGTCCTGTATTTTGTCACAGGCAGTATAAATTGCTGCCTTTTTTCTGGTGGACCATTTGGCAATTCTTATCAAAATTTGAAATGCTTATATAACCTTTGCCTCCTGCAAAAACTTTGAATCTACTGATAGACTTACAGGAGTTTGTCGAAAATGATGCACAAGAGTTTTAGCTGTAGACCCTCTCGTGAAAACAGAATGCTGGGAACCACCACAAAGATTATTTAAAGGGAACAAATTAATACACTGTGATAAATGAATAGGATAGGATAATGGACCATAATGAAAAATAACAAAATACTGAAACATGCGCTAGTATGAGAAGATCTCTAAAATCCAAGTGTAAACAAAAATGTGTATTACGTTAAAACCTAATTTGATAAAATAAATTTAGAACTCACTGCATAGATATGGATAAATATAGTTTTCAGAGAAGCTGCTGCTAGCTGTGAGGGCTTTTCCACATGGACCAACATGCTGGTGAGAAAGAGAAAGGTGGCAAGCGCTGGAACTGTTCTCGACTCTATCACAGAATCACTACCACCAGACAACTCTTTACATTTTGTTTGTGTCTGTTGTAGAAGCCAAGTGGATCATAAGCTTGAGGCTATTTTGCATTTTCTTCTATAGTTTGAAAGCAACAAATATTTTAAATATATAGATGCACAAAAGTGTGATTTTAGAGGTAAAACCATTCGCTGGAGGATTCTTTCAAGTGATGTGTTGTACAGTGTTAAGCATAGACAGATGATATGGAAAACTCAGATGGCTAGAAGAAAACTCTCTGAGGGACTGATGGGCAAGTGGCTGGTGGACAAATGCGCCTTGGTCTCTCCGAGATTCTGCCCTCACACACTCTTTCTTATTTAAGAGAAATGTGGTTTTGAAGACTCGTTAGTTCTCCCTCCCCTTCTTAAAGGTGTATGTTTTCATCATGCCGGGGACAGTGGGTAGAAATAACCTATTTTTCAAGTGCATGGTACCAGCAACCAATATTTTAAAGCCAATAAATAGGTCATCTACTTTAAAGACTTCAGGTTGAAATTTTGCACGTCAAATCTCAAAACATGATTGTTTCTGGAGCCCACTACAAATTTAACTCAGCTTGACCTGTGTACTCAAGGTGGCCTTCAAATATTTTTAAAGACTAATTGTGTAGTTCGTAGTGATGTTGGGTGCCTCTCCCAGAGCTGCACCTCAGCGAGGGCCCGGCCCCGCACCAGCCTCTTCTCTCAGTCTCTTCCTCAACTTGACAAATCTTGGCTCTTGCCCTTTTTCCTCGGAAAATGAGCCAGGACCCGTCAAGAGGATTTAACATGGGTGGGGAGGGGCAGGTCAGGTGGAGCATGCCTGAAGAGCCCTTGAGGGTCTGACGTTGGATGTCCCAGGTCTACACGGCCCATCCCCTCAGGGTATCCTTGTCTGTTTAGCTCCTTGAGTTTCACCGGCCTTTTTCTCATTGAGAACTCACTGGACCTGGGATTTTTAAAAATTCACTATATTTGCTTTAATGTCTTTTATATAGTATTGGCTTATTATTCACCTGTGGTTATTTGTAAAATAGCATAGTGTTTTTCTCATGATAGCTTATTCTGTTTTTCAAATAACTGCTATTGTATATATCTGAAGTTATAATGCAATGTTACATCATAATACCATGGCTACAACAGCCAAGGAGACCAAACCCAACTACTCTGCCATCTAGCTACATGTATTGTGACAAGAACAGGAGAAATCTGCTCTTCTAAGTCTACTCACCTAAAATCTGCTTACTAGTTTTACTCTACTTTGTTTATATCCCTTTTCTTTCTCAAGACTGGTTTCTCTGATTGAGGTTTCTAGTACCATATTGAACAGGAGTAGTGAGAGTGGACACCTTTGTCTCATGTCTGATTTTAGAGGAAACGCTTTCAATTTTTCTCCACTTGTTAGAATGTTGGTTATGGGTTTCTAATATGTCCTTTTTATCAAACTGAGGAGAAATCTTTCTACACCTACTATCTTTAGACCTTGTATCATGAAGTAATGTGGTATTTTGACAAAAGTTTCCTCTGTAATTATTGGGATGATCATACCATTTTTATCCTTGGTATATTTATTGATTTATGTATGGTGAACCATCCTGGCATCCTTGGGATGAAATCAACTTGGTCTTGTACTTTCATCTTTTTAATGTGTGTTGAATGCCGGCTGCAGGAAACTCATTGAGGATTATTGCATTTATGTTTACTAAGGATATTGGTCTGTTGTTTTGTTGAGTCTTTGTCCAGTTTAGAGATCAAAATGATACTGTATTTTAGAATGAATTCAGACCCAGATTCTACAGGTGATGCAACCACACCGAGCTGCTCCATATTGCCAACCACTACCATGTTGACATCCATTTCTTTTATTTCTCAGGGACCTACTTGGGAACGCAATTCCTATTGTCATGTACATAGTAGATTTTCAATATTTATAAGCTGAATGAATTCACAAATACATACAGAGTTAACCAAAGGTAATAACTACCCCTTCCATCGGGGAGGTATGAACTGCTTCAAAATTACATTTGAAATATTAATGAAAATGTGACTTCAACTCAGTATGCTCAAAACATCTTTCAGAAGTTATTTTCCAAGACTTGCATTACTTTTGAATAGTTATATCTCTTTTTTAAATTTTCTTTGATCAAGAATACTACTTTTGGTATTGTTCTAGAAGTTTTCATGCATGATTTTATTTTCTTTGTTGCACTTGAAAATAGAAATTGAAGTTATGAAGTGATAACTTAAAGATACATGGAAGCTGTCACAGTGAAGGTCGTGTAATATTCCCTGGCACTCCTCCGCGGTCATGTCAAGGATGACTAGTCACTTTCATTAAGCACTATGACCTGCGTGTGAAAATCCAAAGCTATTGCAAGGGGTTGTCAAAACGGTTTTGCTCTTTCAGCATCTTCTTGACCATTTGTTTTAAAGTTTAAGAAATAAAAACAAAGATTATCGAAGGATGGCATAATCATGGTTAATGATTATGAATGATAAATCGTGACTGATATTAGAAGTGCTCATTGGAAACTAAGTCACTATGGAAGTGGGGGGGGGTGGTAGAATTCAATGTACATGGGAGGGGCATCAGTTGTGTGTAAGGTGCCTTGGCCTAGACTGACCCTAGTAGTGGGAGGGCTGTGAGAAATGAGGTCATTCTTACAATTTAATGGGGTGTCCCCTGCTCAGGATAAAGGAGGGGTTGCATCACACTAAGGGGGTCCCATGTAGCCAGATCCGAGTTTTAAAAGAGAGAACAGGCATCTGTAGTATCTGTGTGTTCTTCTGAAATATAAAGACTGACAAGTATACAAACTTACATGGGAAGTAAATTAAAGCTGTACGAGTCTACTTCAAGCCACTGGTTACAAGGCTGGAGCCTATTAAGAGGACAGTGTAATGATCCCTGGTCAAAATAAGCCTGTACTGCAGGGACCCAACCAAGCACTAAGACCATGTGTGGATGGAAGCTCAGCTAGTCACACACCACAGCACTGGGCCGGATAAGGCTGGCCGAGAGCAGCGGGCTTTGCTGTAAGGACAGGTGGGGGGACAAAGGCCATCCAACTTTTCCCAAGGCTGCTTCTTGCTTTTGATCCTGCCTCTGCTATTCTATTAGTACTATACAAGCCCAGCAGCCAGGCACAGGAGGGGAGATAACACCAGTGGTACTGCAGCCAGTAAGGTCTCCGCTTCTTTGTAAATAAGCCCTAATAAACTTAGTTGTTCACCAAGATGGGCTTGTCTGAATTGTTCCTGGGGCAGTTAACTCCCTCTCTAGGGGGAGGTAAATGTGTCTTTAACATCCCTCTGGGAAATTCACACAAACGAGAGCAACTCATCATTACACTCTGGTTTCTGTGCTGTGTGTTTTCCAATGAGTCTTCAGGAAAAACATTTTACATATAAGCATATATGTTTGCAAAATCAAATGGACTTTGGCCAATAATTTGACCAAGTAATTTAACCAATTATTTGGCCAATGGTTCTTGAGAATGATTTTGTAATGTTTTAAAATTTATAGAGCCAGCCAGTATTTTAGTCAGTCTTGTTAAAAGTAAATAAGTAAACGATTGGATGAATGGATAGGAGAGAAGAAAGTGCAGAGAAAGGCCACAGATCGACAGATTTTAAAAGAATGGAATCTGACATCAGGAATTCTACAAAGCCATTGGAAAAAAGGAGTATCTGCACACAAAAGTGAATTTGATTATAGAAAACAATCAACCCATGCAAATTCTTAAAATGTAATTAACCATTATACGAGGAGCGGGCAGATTTTCATTAGTGCCTGAAAGCCAGGCTCTTCCTAAGGGGAATGCTGCTAGGGGTAAACAGAAACCACAAAAGAGAAAAATAATTCATAAAGTCTTGCATAGCCAGAAATACCCTGGTGGTTTCTTATAGATGTGTACTATGTGTCTTTGTCTTTAATATTATATATGAAAAATGATATGGAGCCTGTCACTCAGCTCTGGCATCAAGTGCTATCTTTCCCCCTTAGTAGGTGTGTATTTGGGGGTGCTCCGTGGCTTTGCCCTCAGTTTCCCCACACCAGAGAGTTGTGAGGAAGTATGTTGGGAGACGCAAAGGGAGGAGAAGTCGAGCCACACTGTAAGCACTCAGACCGTATAAAGCATTCCAACGTGTAGCTTGATTGAGTCTCTAATGTTTTATCCTCAGGACAACTATATTAAGTCCTGGTGTCAGGCACTGAGGAGAGTGAGAGGAGCTGCCACTGTAGACATTCTCAATCACTAGCCAAGGAAATACAAACCAATGTGTCCAAAAATGCTCCACAGTGTGCTTTTTACAGAATATTATGAAACATACGTGGACCAGAAAGGGTCCAAATGAGGTGAGTCAGGCGGGAGGCGGATGTTTTGCAGGTGGAAGAAGGGAAAGCATCAGAAGAGAAGAGGGAGAGGGCGCCCACCGCACAGCAGGGATGTGGCCTCCTTGCCAGGGCACGGCCATCAATGTAGGAAGTGGTCAGTGGGACTTGGTGAGCTGGGGAGGGGTAGGTCTGGTCAGGCCTGTGTCTCTGCTCCTAAAGGCCATCGCCGTGCCTTGTAGATCACATCATCTTGTGGCCATCAGGAACTTGCGAGCACGTACCTAATGGCTTTTATACATCACTTTCTGCTCTATGTATTGCACTTGTTTTTAAGGTTTAATCTTTGAAAATCTACGAGCCAAGCGCTATTATCAATGCATTTTAAAGATAGTCAAACACAAAGATTTTAAAAAGAACTTCCTCCAGGTCACACAGAGAGTGAGGAGCAGGGGTGGGTTCTGCACCAGGTTCTCTAACTCCACATCTTCCCTGGCATGTGGATTCCCACGGTCTTAATTTCTCTGCAGTGTAAGCACCGTGAGCTGTTTAGAAACACTAATGCATCCGAAGTTAATCACCACAGGTGCAAGGACACAGGAAGAAATAACAGCCAAATTAGCTAACTCAAAGGTCCTAACTCAAATAGGAAGCTCTTCCAGAAACTCAAACTTTGGGATTGTGACAGACACATAACAGGTTTAGAACCAAGTCCCTTTAGTGTCAGCTCTGTAACAAAAAGTATGTATGCAAATTGATCCTAGCGAAGACCCAGACCTGCTCTGGTTTCATTACCTAAAAGCTTCATTGGATAATTTTTCTTTTGTTTCTTGGATATTTTTTCCAAAAAATGACTTTTTCATCAATCCTGTCAATTCTATTTGATTACACCTGAAGCAAGCTGACTGACAGGCGAGGGAAACATGTAGGAGAAAATCTAGGAGGAAAGGAAAGACAAGAGAAATAAGACAAGAGATGCCCGATATTCCTGCGCATCAGGAAAATGCAAATGAGAATGAAGAGAGATATTTCTCCTGATACAGGTAACAGCGGTCTGTGGATCTCCAAATCCTAAGGCCAAGGATAGGCAGCCAAAGGCAAAGAACACAGGTGGTGGGGTCCCAGAACTGATTCAATTTTCACAAATTATAACACCAAAAGACACATTCTCTTTCATTCCCCTGAAAATATTCCCCCTTTCTTCAAACACACTAGTCCCATTCGCCTGCTCCTTTCTGAGGCAACTCTGAAAGTGCTCTGTCCGGAGTGCCATTAGTTGTGCTGTTGTGGCTAGCTTGGTGTCCTGAATAGATTCAAAACATTTTCCTTTCCTGATCATTTTGACCTTGGGGAAGTGCTGGAAGTCGCACAGTGCCAGACCCAAACAATACGTGGGTGAGGACACATTAGCGAGTGTGTCTGAGCCTGCCTTTCCATCAGATGGCTCCCAGCAGCAGCAGTCGCCATATTTCTCATCACACCTTGTAAAAACACAGGAGAGGACATCTGGACCTGCTTCTGAAAGTGGCAAGAATGATGAGATATGTGTGCTTGAAGTGAAGGGGAGGCGTGGGGTGGGGATAGTTAATGTCAATGTGGCTTTTACGGTCATAAGTTTAAAAAGTATATCATGTATTTTAATCACATCTTCTATGTTGTGAAGTATATAAAAGACAAAACATAATGTCTGGTTTCAGGAAGTAAAAAGTGATCCCTGGGACAGAGGTGGAAGGAAATGATGTCAGAGGCAGAAAGGAAGGGACTTTCTGTGACAATAGGCATGTTCCGGATTGTGACTGTCGTGGTGGTTACATGAACATACAATTGCCAACAGCACGTCAATCTATATGTTTAAGTCAGAAAATGGGTATAAATCATTTCATATGAACTATATCTTAATAAATAAAAAGTAAAACAACACAAGTTGTTCTTTGGAGTTAATGCCTAACATGTATTCACTGGATCCTTTTAAATTTCAATTTGAAAACCCATTATAAACTTTTAGTGTTGATGCCTTTGATCATGTTTTACCACTCTAATACTTAATAAGATGCATAATACATAATAATTAGGGCAAAAATACATTCGACTAACTGGACTTCTTTCAAGCTATAATGTGCAGATATGGATGCTCTTTTGTGCATAAAAAATTATCTGTTAACTAGAATGTACTTTTTTGTTGATGTTGGTCTGCTAAGGACTACCGACTCATGCTCTCTAGAGATTTTGCAAGGCTTCAACCCCCCGTTCTTACCCCACATTTGGGGAAGATTTTTTGAGGACACCACATATATGAAGAGAATCTTTAAAAGTTGCATGAAATGCATTTATAACTTCTCATTACAATTTTTTTAATTCACCAAAATTCTTCCTGGCAAACAAAAAGCGGAAATGTGTTTCAGTTGTCTTGGGAACAAGCAAATATTTTTACCAGAATATGAAGATCTAATAATTCTCTCCAAGTTAGCCGGGAGAATTAGCAGCTAATATTTTTGAATTGCATATTTGCTAAGATAATTCAAAAGGCTTTCTGGGATTTTGTGCCCGTTCCTTTAGAGACCAGTCTTGTTTTGTCATAGATTAAAATCTTTTTTTCCCTGAAAGTTAAATTGCTGAGTATGACCTATAGTACAAAGCTTTATAAATATTCTATTCAGATTTCTCAGAAGATGTAGTTGAAATTTCACCTAAGATGACAGACGAGATAAGGAAGACAGAGCAATATTTCTTACACAGCCTGTATTCTGGACAGTCACGATTTATGTTCCTATTTTCTACAAAGGACGAAGGATACCATGTTTCTCTCATAAATCTGTTCCCATTTGCTGTAGAATGAACATCAGAGCTAAATGTTTGAGTGCATTGATTTGGGGTTTAAAAGAGTTGTTTTATTTCGAACAGGAAAAACAAGAGATGATAGAAGAATGCTAGCAGGCATATCTTGGTAAATGTTTAAAAACCAGCTCTCAAGGAAAAGTAGGAAAAAATGTGATTTGTAGTGTTTTCTGTTTTCCTCCGTGTAAATGCTTCTAATCAACTGTGTGCTGTCAACAGGCTATCAATTCTTGAGATCCCAACTCTGGTTTTCGCTAGTCATCACTCGCTGGCCTTACCTCATGGGCAAATGCCACATGAGATGTTTCAAACTCACACCAAGGCCATCATCCAAAAAGAATTTCTATTTCTCTTTTCACTGAAAATAGAAAATAAACTTCTATCCTTATTGAACCAAGCTGAGATTTTGCTACTGTATTATTGCTTTTCATATAGAAGGAAAGTGCAAGGTGTCCCAAAGGTCATCATATATGTGTATAAACATTAAAAATGTAAAATATAGTACAAAAGCCTATTTGCTTAGGATTAATTTCTCACTATATTTGAAGTAAAATTAATAAAAAAAGAATATGGAGGTACTAAATTCAGTTTATAGGTTGTCCTAAAAGTTGCCACACTTAGGAAAATTCCAGCTTTTTGGATACTTGCTCATGCACACACAAGTGTATAAGCAACCTCTGGTCAACCTGGGGCCAAGCCTTGGTTTAGCCCAGCTAATTAGCATCAGCCCTGTGTAAGTAGGCTTCACAGCGAAGCCTCTTCATGACAGACACAGGCCTATTCTTAAATAAAACAAGTAGGATGAATCAGGACTTCCAGTTTGGAACTCATAGAAGTCACTACTGTTCATCACAACAGCAAACCGCAGGGGCTTGAGAACATAATGATCTCACATTGGTTGGGTGGAGCCTTAGCAGAGTACACAGGAGTCTGTGAGCAAGTCATACACTGTGGCCCATAGTTCAAGAAAGCGTCTGGGGCGGGGATCTACGGACGCACTTGGCACTTGAGATCAGGGAGTCTTCAGGAACCCAATCTCATATCCCTCATATCTCACTCTCATTTAAAAATCGCATGTCAATTCAATATTTAAATTAAATCCCAGTGCCTTTGGAGTGTGAAGTTTTAATTAAAAGTCAGTACGCTGTGGTTTTCTCATGTAAATTCACTGCTTGGAGGCTGAATGGCAAATAAAGGATAAAACGGAAAATGGCTTTGAGGTAAACTCAGCAAATCCACGTCCCTCTGAGGATGGCAGCAGGGAAAACCCCCTTGGAGGCGGAGGGCCAATCCAGCCTGTGGTCCCCCAAGCTCCCTAAACTCCAGCCTTTTGAAGCTGTTGGTAGCAGCTGTCTCCTCCGTGCACCATGTTGCACGGCCTCACCGTGTGTGACAACATTGAACATCATTAAAAAGGGTAATTGGAACAAAAAAGGAAAGTCCCGTGTAGTTTTTGCAATAATCTGTCCTTGAAACAACAGAAAAAGGGCACAATAATAAAGTTAACTTTTCTACCTTTCAAAATACATGCACAGAAGAAGGTAGTCTTTCGATTATTTTAAGAGACCCATCTAAACTCTAAAACAAACTGCTAATGAGAGAAAATCCACTGCTTCATATAATTCCTAAGCAAGAGAAACAAGGTTCCTAAGGTTACAACCACCTAAAAATACAATAGAAGGGTAAGGTGAAACAAAACACTCATAGACACGTCCTTGAAGAGATTTATGGACCAAACAGAAAGAAACTGTTGCTAGGAGCTGAGTGTGGCTCATGCCAATAATCTCAGAACTCTGGGAGGCTGAGGCAGGAGGATTTTAAATTCTAGTCCAGCCTGGGCAACTTGACAACTTAGTGTGATTTTGTGTCAAAAATAAGAAAAGAGACTGAGATAGAAGGTCAGAGCCTTAGGTTCAATCCAAGCACGGAAGGAAGGAAGGAAGGAAGGAAGGAAGGAAAGAAACTGCTAGTATTAGTAAAAAAATTAGAAAAATAATAAAATCTAAATATGAAATATCCATGTGATGCATTAAATATGCATTATCAGACATACCTTCTAATACAGTTTATAATAGAAAAATACTGAGTATTGTAAACAAATTTAAGATGTCAGTACACATGGAAAAAGATTGAAAAAATCATAAAGTAAAATATTTAGTAAACAGTCTTACTGTTTACTATTCTCTAGAACTAGTTATTAAAAACAAATAATAATTTAAAAATTCATTTAGAAAAATGACTGAGTTTTTCACACAGCGTCTTACACACTTTCTCTTGACTGGGACACAGTACTGAATACCCACAGCTTACAGGAAGAGGATTATTTTAGCTCCCAGCTTTGTAGGCCTGAGTCCACACACAGGGGCTGGCTGCCTACGGTGGAAGGGCCTGGCACGGAGGAAGCTGTTCACCGCAGGGCAGCCAGGAAGCACACAGAGAGAGTCTGGAGGAGCTGGGACAGGAATATACCTTCCCAGGCCGTGTTCCCAACAACCCATCCAGCCAGCCAGGCCCCACCTCCTGGCAGCACGAGAAAGTTTTCCATTAAACGATTCAAAAAAAATCTGAAGCCAGTAGCCAATCAAACCCTTGCTTCGAAGGGGAGGGAGGAAGTGTAACTACAAAGATAATACTTGCTTCCCTCAGGAAAATTCAGCAGCAGCTTTGACTCTAGAATGAACTGAACTGTTGGGTCACATGTTTCTTGACCGTTCTCAGCTTTGCTTTCAGCTGGACTCACAAATCACTTGTAATAAAACACACACACGATAAGAAGGAAAGCTCTTAAACGCTGAAAGTCTGTGTTAGCTATCCAAAATTAAGCAACTATTTTTGAAAAAGAGGGGATAGTCGCTATGAAAGATACTTCACGAATGGGTTCAAATGTCGACAAGCCAGAATTACCCTCCTGAAAGTCCCCAGGGCACCTTGAAATTGAAAGCCAGCGTTTCTTTCCATTAGGAAAGAACTTGCGTCCTGCTGAAGGCAGGAGCGGTCTTCCCTTCTCCCTCTCTCACTGCCACGTGCTCAGGCGCAGCTTCCGCGCAAGCCAGACAAAGAGGCCCGCAAGAAATGATTCACAGCGCTGTATTGAAAAAGTTGACCAACTCCCGACCCTTTGCAGATTCTTCTTCAGTTGCCAAGACCAAGTTTGTAATGAGGATCACTCTGAGGCTGAAGGATGAAAAGGAAACGGCGTGATCACACCTGCCTGGAATTTCAACACTAGGGGTGGCTGAGGCAGGGGGATCATGAGTTTGAGCCTAGCTTGCACAATGTAGAGAAATCTCAAAATATTTTTTTTAATTTTTCCCCACTATTTTTATTAATATACAAATGTAATACATAGTATTTACAATGAATTTGGGTGTTTCGTAATCTATGTGTCACATCGACTTTACAATCCCTTCCCATCTTCTACCCTCCCACCCCCTCCCTGTCCCTTCCCCCGGCTCCGGCTATCACTTCATATGGTTCCAGAGAATGTCTGTGTTCTGGGTTTTCCAAGTCCGAGAAACCATACAGTGTTTAACATATTAATCTTCTGTGCCTAAGTCATTTCACTCAAGTCACCACTCTACCCCAGCTTCCTATTCCTCTAATGGGTTAGCAGTAGTCAAATCTTGATATATCCTTTCTGAATCCAACCAATCCCATCATTGGGATATTCACCAAAAGTTTTTTTTTTTTCCGTATTTTCCTACAACTTTGTTGCTATTGTTCAACCTGTCCTTACCCACCAGTTCACACTAGAAAATAATTATAATTATAATTATAATTATAATTATAAGCATGCAGTTCAAGAGGCTAGTTAATTTGGGAGAGAAGAGAAAATAAATAAATAAAATTCAATTGCCTTAGCTGAATACTGGAAGGTGTGTATTTGTACATTCACAAGGTTATCTTTATATGAATCTGTTTCCTTAGGATAAACTTTCATTAATGATGTAATAAGTGAATTGCTACGACTAAACAAAGTCAAAACCATATCACACTGCTACATTAAATGAACTTAAATCTATACCATATAAACATACTTAAAGCGACAGACATGAAGGCAAATCTAGTTATTTCTTAATTTCCTAACTTTCATATCTTATTTACTCATATTTCACTGATTACTAACCCACTTTTTTCTCAGCTCATTCTCCTCTAGCTGTTGTCACTTTTTCTCTGGGGTCATTGGTGTCGCTGGTCTCCCTTTCACTGTCCAAGTTTCCTTCAAGTATTCTCTGCAATACTGGCTCAGTGGTTGCAAATTCCTTTAAGCTGTCTCTGTCAGAGAAAGTTTTAAGTTCTCCCTTTAAATTAAAAGGTAATTTTGCTGGATATAGCAGTCTTGGTTGGCAATTATGTATTTGTAGTGCTTGGATGACATTGCTCCACGATTTCCTTGCTTTTAGAGTTTGGCTTGAAAAATCTGCCTTTATCCTGATGGGTTTGTCTTTATATATTCAAAATAATTTTTTAAAAGGGCTTGGGAGACTGAAGCATAAGGATGGCACATTTGAGCCTAGCCTGAGCATGTTAGTAATGTAGGGAGACTGGCATAAAATTAAAAATTTTTTAAAGAGTCAGGAGATGTAGCTTAATAGGAAAACCCTAGGTTCAGTCCCCAGTACTGAAAAAAAGGAAGAAATCCTTCCACATCAGTGTCTGATATGTGTTCTTACTAGAACCTTTGGTCTCCTTGAGAAGAATTTGCAAAGATCTTTACGAAAGACTTCAATAAACCTAGGTGGGACCAAGCCAGTTAGTGTCCCCCTTCCTGGCGTGCACTCCTGTTACTGTGCCTGCTAGAAACCTTCCTTTAACCTTCCAGAAGGAGGACCTGCTTCTTGTCCTAACTCACTCTATGCTGTCCCTGTGGTCTGTTCTCTCTCCTTCCCAACTGATCTCCAACCCAGGACAGCTGAACCAGCAGCCTGCTACCTCAGGCTGGGACTGGAAACTGATCCCCTCCCCAGTCCTGGCACCGACAGGACCCCAGAGGGGCAAGCATGCCGCAGATGGCAAGCCAGCTGGCAGTGCCGGCACGGGTCGGTGGGCGCCTCTTTCTCCCCTGGAGCGTCCTGGAGTGGCTGTCACTACCGCAAAAGACGGTTTCCCGGTTACCCCACATGCCTTACGAAAATAAACTCCTTTCCTTCATCTTTCTCTCCTCTCCTCTCTTCCCCTCTGCTCTAACTGAACTCTCTGGGTGGCAGGTGGCTGGATCTGGTCTGATGGGAGCCTGGCGGTCAGGCGTCTGGTCCCGGACCCAGGACTCCCGTGATGGTTGTACCGCCGGCAACGCCTCAAGACAGAGCATCACTCTGAGAAATCCAACAGTCCTGAAGGCCACCCGCTAGAGGAAGGACAGCAGCTCTGGCCGCCCAGGCCCCACCTCTGGGGCTCTGGGGTAGGACCCCCACAGCAGGGCGTATTCTGGCCAGATCTGACCTCAATTCTTCCCTTCTGTATGGAAACACACTGGGGTCAGGATCCAAAGGGGAGCAGACGCGTTCCAGGGGGATGCGGGTGTGACCTGTCCGATCAGCAGCCGCCCTAATTAGCTCCCTGCCCTTGGAGAGCCACCGCTGCTGCTTTCTCCTGTCTGTCTGCTCTCCAGGAGCGTATTTTGGGAGTCACCACCTAAGCCGAAAGCTAGACAAGACACCTTGTTACTTTTCGCTGGCTGCTAAATTACGGCAAGAGCGTTCATTATTTATAAATGTTCTATCTGTTGGTGTTAGTACTTAACTTTTCTCTCTGATTTTTTAAACTTATAATTGAAAGTAGGATTACAGCACACTCCCCGGGCTACTGGTCAGAACCACAGGCATGATTTCAGTTCCAGCGTATCTGCAATATGCTCGTCATTGCCTATTTTGTTTTCAAAAATAGAAATGGATACAGATGGCTATTTAGAATAAATGGATTTTTAAAATGAAGTACATTTATCAGGCTGCACATTGTCAGTGGAATTTAGGATATTGGTTTATTCATTGCCTAATCTCTAAAAGTATAACATTGGAATTCTTCTCTAATGTAAAGGTATGCCATTTGAAGCAAACAATTGTTCCAGCTTTATTTTTTTATAAAAATATTTTGTATGTCTCTGTAACACCAAGTAAACCTCAAATCATTAAGTGTGCCTCGTGGTTCATACCTGAGTAAGCCACAGAAACCTCCTGACTGATTTACATGTCTAGAAAGATGTTTTATCATTAGTAGGTCCTTCAAAATTGCAATAAACCCATTTATGGGACTGTTCAAATGGAATTAGTCTGATAAAAAAATCTCTTGCTTAGAAAATTTGTGTACTTCCTTGAAGGACATGACTTCATGTATATGAAAGATGCCAAGAATAGAAGTGCCTTTTCTACTACAATGTAGGGCTTAAATGATTATTTACATCATTTTAAGTACAATACCAGAAAAATTCATGAGAAAGTAGGCCCAAAACATGACTAGATCTCAGGAAGGAGACACAGCAGAGGCAGAAACAGCCCTCCATGTATCTGAGTTTTTGAAATTACTAGTGCCAAGCTGTGAAACAATTATGTCCACTGCAAGAGACAGGCTTGAAGATATATATACTGGAATGGGAAATTCAGCAAGGAGACAGAGAATTATTGAAAATGCACACAAAAACCTCATACTTATTGATAAATAACAAAGTCAAGCTAGTTGGGAACAAAGAAATTTCCATTTATTTGGAGCTCATTACGATTGTCGTCTGAGAAGATGGAGACTCAAGCAGTCTTGAAAATGTGTTTAAGACAACGGGGGCTGTGTTTATAATTTAAGCCACAAGGGGGCCTGAAAATCTCGTGTCAGTTAGGAGTTGTGAATGGTGCTGGCAAAAGTGACGCTGTCATGTCAGAAAAGGATCGGGAAGGGTCTGGGTCTCTGGATGATTTAGAGAAGGGGTCCAGGGTACAGATGTCGGCAGAGGTTAGGAAACAGTGTCTCTGATGATGTGGCTTCATCCAGCTTAGTGGTAAGCTCCCATAAAGGTGGGAGTGGAGAAGAGTAAGGAGTAAGTAGGAGCTGATGGGTTCATCTGAAGCCCGGGTCAAAGGCTCAAGTGTGGTGAATGTCTCCTTGGTTCCATTCAACAATGGCCTCCTGACTCCATTTTTAAAAGCCCTGAACCAATGTGTCTCCATTTTTACGTCCTTGACACAACTATTTTAAAAAGATACATGAATGTCATAGCCAACTAAACACAATAGAAAGGAAAGTTAGAGAACTAGATTGTATATCAGAACAAAACATTCAGAGAGACACAAAGTTGAAAATCCGAAGGAACGGAGAAGTGTAGAAGCTATACTGAGAAGATGGGATAGACGTTCTGTCAAGATCCCAGAAGGAAAGAACAGAATGAGGCAATATTTAAAGTTATACTTGCTGAGACTTTAATTCACGCACTCTAGTATCCATGATAATCCAAATCCCAGCAAATGAATTCTGCCCATAAAAACACCAGAAGGAAGCTGGGGTCGGGTTTAGGGGAACAGTGGAAAGAGAAATAGAAAAACTCTAAATGCATCTAGACTAAACAGTAAGAAGACTCGCCACTACATTGGGAGAAAAGGAAATTTTCTGCTGAAGAAAAGGAAACAAGACCCCACCTGAATAGTTATGGAGTAATTGCCCCCTGACTAGAAGAACAGCCACTCTGCTGTAATAAGAACGAAGTCGGGACAGAGAAGAGGACATGGCTCCGGAGTGACTGGAGAAATGGCAGAGTTTCCATCACGGTCGCTGGTTAATAACAATGGGAGAAAAACCAGGCTTGGGTGCCGACAGGCCCACCATTTTCCGGACCTTGAGTTTTCGAAAACATAACAATAAAAAGTTTAACAAGAAAATTTTTTATCATGTAAATGCTGTACATTGGCTATGTATTTTATATGTGGCCTAAGACATTTCCTGAGTTAAAACAAAAATTAAGGGCAATATACTGGTAGGCCACTGGTTGTCATGCCTGAGAGTGGGCCACACGAAGACACACGCTAGGAATGAGGCACCAGTTACATGAGGATTGCACAACAGTGGCAGACCAGAGAGAGCTTGACAAGAAGCTTTTCTGACAAAAGGAGGTTCCCAGGTAGGAGATTTGAGGGATGACGTAGGAGGGAGGCTGTCGAGAGAGCGCGCATCAACCAGGATGCAACTGAGGACATAGTAAATTGACTCCAGGATCTCTACAAATACTTAGAGACAGGAACTTGTTGAAGCAGCTGAGTTACCTGAGGTCAAGGTGTAGAGTTTTCTGGATAGGCGTTATATTGCTAATGGAACTTCACAAACCAGGGAGTCCAAGATCCTTGGTCCAGTATGCAGTGCAATACCAATGGGAAAATGTGGGCTGGTTCTGCACATCTTCAATGAACCCAGATGCCTGTCTACCTGCAGATACACTGCTCCTGAACTTCACCTTGCCCAGGTCTGCAGGAAGGCCCAAGTTCTACCTCATTTCTTGCCAGCTCATCTTTCAAGTTGAGGAAAAGCTCAGGGACATTTCCTTGGGCATGATTTTACTCGTTCCCACTTGTAAAACAGCAATAGTCAAGCACATTAGCCTACTGTTATAAGCACTGGTTTAGTTTTTTTTAAAGGAGTAATTTATGATCGTGTGTTCTAGTTGTAGCATATAAAATATTTGAACAGTTGGGCAAACACTTTTAACTGAATGAAAAGGAAGTAAAGGACAATTAATCACTGCAATGATGATATATAAACTGGTCCAATCAAAGCAATAGAACACGGGCCACTGAATCCTAGGAGAGTGCAAAGTGCTTACGACTCCCAGCTGGCCTTCAGCTGCAAGGGAGCGGCTTAAGTGAGGATCAAATTGAGTGTCACAAATCCAACATCCCTCAAAGTAAATAATCACTTAAAAGGTCTGTAATCCATATTTCCCCCCAAACAGCCATTTTTTAATATAGAAATATGCAGATTTTTGCTGAGTGTTTGTATGTGTACTAAAATAAGCCCTGACAGCTTCCTTCCTACACACGGTAAAGGAAGGGAGGTACTCTGCGCAGATGAGCAACTCATAACTGGACACCGATTTCAAGGCTGTCTAGAGTCATTACTTTACTATTTCACTCACCATCACATTTTCTCTCATTTGAGTCAGGCCAATCATCTTAGGCATGCAACAAATATTTCCTAAATTAACTTGTAATACTTAGTCATTAAAATAATGTTCAAGGGCAAAATCAGCACAGGTGAATCTTTGGAAAGACCTTTTACTTAACATTGGAGTAAAGATAACTGCCATACTCTACAGTATTATGCGTAACACTAGAGCATTACTCCTGGGCATGCTCCGTGCACTGTATGACTTCGTGGGTCCTTCATGGAAGCCTTGTTTACCATGAAGTCCACAGGTGGTCGTCAGTTTGTACAGATTTCAAAGCTCACACACTATCAAGTGGTTAGATTTGAAGGTCGAATGTATTTCTGTGTGTGTGTATGCATGTGTGCTCACTTGACATATTTACCATGAGAAGCACACCTGCTGGGTAGAACACTGCCATCTTTGCATGGAACATACAATTATTTTCTTGTTATTGATAAATATTAGGCTTCATTGATAAACTAGGATTGTGTTTGCATAGTTTATTTTTACTTTTTTTAACCTTTTTTTGGTTCAGGGGATAGAACTCAGAACCTTCACCCTGAGCTACATTCACAGACCATTTTTATTAGTTATTTGAGACACGGTCTCATGAAGTCCCTAAGTGGCCTGGGCTGAGCTGCCACTAGAGATACTCCTGCCTCAGCCTCTTTAGAGTGCTAATATTACAGGCCTGTGTCACCAGGCCCAGCTTCCTTTTTATACTTTAATGGAGAAATGTACCCAATGCAGTTGTCTTGATTCATCATTTTCCTTTAAAATGTTTGCCAACCACAGCAGCTGGTAAAGGCAACATCTATCCTTCAGAGCCTCCTTTTGGAACAGTCCACGGAAGCTGTGTGTGCTGTCTTTTCTACCTTCATTTCTGGAAAGCTTGTGTGTAGACCAAATCCACCACTCCTCTTCTCTTGACCTGACTCCTCCCTTATCAAAGCAATTTCACAGTTAAACATCATACCAGTCAATATGACCAGAAGGAAGTTGTGTCCAGATTTCTTGTTTGAAGTGTTGCTCCTCCCGGATCTTCAGTGAGTCTCTATTTTTATGTACTTTTCTGCTCCCCGCCCCCCCACCCCAGGTTCTTTGTAGCTTTCCTAAAGAATTCCAGGTGCCGTGTAGACTAGCTGTTGCTTCTCCAGCCCCTTAGGAGCCCCAGTGGGAAATATGTCAGCTACACGAGCCAGTTCCAGCTCTTTTCTAAGACCACAGAAGGTTGCACTTGGTTACAACTCTTTCCAAAGTCCTTAGCCTCCCAGGAAAGGACTAAACTGGAGTTGTGATCAGTGCCTCAGCAGGTGAGTTTATTAAAAGAACAGATGCTAGCCTCAACTCAGCCTTGAGGTCCTGTCTCCAATCGCCTCAGATGTACTGATTGGCTGTGCCCCTTTTTCAATGATAGGACACAGAGCCTCTTGCCCAGCCCTTACGATGACTCGTCCCCTTGCCAGACATTGTGTAACCTCCCTCTAGAGAGCTTCCTGTTGGCTTGAATACAGCATGTGGTTAATTTCCAGCTCCCCCTTCCACATTCTGGTCATGAGGGAGGGCTAGCCCTTGTCTTCATTGGCTCCACGATGTTTCCCTGGCCTTTGTTCTTAGAGCCTCTTTCTCTTTCCATCTTATTTCAGATTCCAGGAACAGAAAGGCCCATGGGCTCACATTCCATGACCGGAAATGAAGCCACTGCACTCTGAGGGGGTAGTCCTGTGGCTCCCCTAGAGCAGGATGACTTCACCCCAGCAGAACGCCTCAGAACCAGGCGTGGGAAGCTGATTGGCCAGAGCAGGTTCACCCAGTTAGACTGCGAATACCTCCTGGCCCTGCCCTAATTCTCACCTTGCTTAATCCTAAAGCGCTCATCAGCTCCCTGGAGGTGGGGCTTAGCTACCGCTCCTCCTGAGTCCTCCCACTGCGGCCCTCCTAGAGGAAAAGCCCTCTATTGTGTTCCCCACCACGTGTCTCCTGTTGGGTCAGTTGAGGTGAGTGGGGACTCTGGCCTGCTCCTTTGTCCAGAGTCCAGCCCCTGTCCTAGCACTGCAGGGACAGTCACTGCAGTTAGTCACTGCTGAAATAAGGCCTAGCTGCCCAAGCAGCAGAGGCACAGCTAAAGCCTGGAAAAATTATTGTATACCTTTGGCTTCGAAATCAAGGCGTACAGTAAGTGGGATGGATAGAGTTTGGTGAAATCGGGTCGGCGGTGCCATCTTACGTCTGCATGGCACATTATATTTTCCAAAGCACCTTTAAAACTGTGACCTCGATTCTGCGATCATCAGTCCAGCTGTTCTTGAAAGGAGCGGGCCCTGCAAGGAACAGAAGACACGCACGCGTGCCAGACGGCTGGTGGCAACGCTGCTTCCGTGAGGGTGGCTGCCGGTGAGCACCAATCAGGGTGGAAGGAACAGTTGCAGGCATGCATGTGGGGGGCTGCGGGACTGTGAGAAGTTGGTAGCTCCGTGATACAGGAAAATGGCGGAAAACGAGATGAGAATGGGAGCGCACTGCAGGCAGACACTGGGCGGCTTCGAGACTGGGAGCGTGCGTACATACGTGCGTGTGTGTGGGGAGGCGGGGTCTGGGGACGGAATCCAGGTCCTCGTGAATGCTAGGAGAATATTCCGCCACTGCTTATGCTCCAGACCATAATTACTTTTTTTCAAAGCCATATAAAATGACCTTTAATGTCATACCGTGTATATTCAATTTTTAACTCTTGGATTGTTCTTCAACGGAACTTCAATATTCTTTTAGAAACTGAAATTTTGCCACATTCTTTGGTGATTTTTCTTGTTCACTGTCTAGACATAGTTTTCTCTTGACCTTTTGTTAATGAAATAAACATCTAGCATGAACTTTGGATAATGAGGTTGGGCTTCCTGTATCCCCGTCATATATCATATTTTTATTGGAACAATTATTTTAGTCACAATTACCACAGATTCATGAGAAAATATTGCCATGAAATGTTACTCAAGATGCCAGCAAGAAAGAAGATGAAAGTGGTAGAATATTGGGGAGTATTTCATCATCCTCTCCACTCAAATCTCGATTATCCCAAATTCGCCATTAAAAAAGGCAATTGTTAACTAGCATTCTGGATGGATTAAACGGCCCTATAAGAGGTTATTTATATTCAGGATAATGTTATCATGCTGAATACATAGTTGCTGAATTTTTTTATTTACACTCTCAGTAAAATTACAAGTAGTTACTAAAAGGGCATGACCTACTTTAGTAGTATTTTACACATACATTAAGGCATAGTTTATTCTAGATTTAATAGCTTAATTGCCAAGTTGTAACAAGTAAAAGAGTATTTGTTTTTCTTACCATAAATTGATAGAGCTATTATAGGAAGAAGAATTTTCTAGGAGACCAAAGTAGATAGGACACCTTGTCCACAGGCTCCTGTGGCTTAAACTTCGCTACCATGTGTGTCATTATGTATCCGTGACTATAACTATAACCATTTCTGTATTGTCCTTGTTACCTTTGCTCTGAATACAACAGCCTGGGTAACTTATAAAAACTAAAGGTGTACTAACCCATGGTCCTGGAGAGCTAGAAGTCTAAGGTAGGTTGAGGGTCTCCTGCTGTCTAGGGCTCTAGAGTCTGGAGTGGTACAGATGGCAAGAGGGGACATGTAAGAGATAGAACTGGCTTCTGTAAGGATCGCAGGTTCAAGCCCAGCCTGAGAAACCTAAGTGACTTAGTGATAGTGTGTCTCAAAATCCAAATTTAAAAATGGGCTGGGGATGTAGCTCAGTGAGAGGGCCCTAGGCCACTAAAAAAAATAAATAAAAGTAGAAGAAAGAACCCATCCTTGAGGTAACTCATTCACCTTTTAATCCATGAGTGGTTGGACCTCTCGTGATGGTCGCCTTTGTGACTAGTCGCTTCTTTGCTTGTAAGGGACCCCTCACCTGAGCCCTCATCTGTGCCTCTGTGGGTGGCCCCTCACCCACCGTCCTGGAAATAACTCCCATGAGCTCTTTGGTGCAGTGGTTACTTTGGCCCATCTACTGTGCATGGTGTGGGGCAGATGGACATTAGTGTTCATGTCTCCCTTGGGAAAGGTTCTCTTGAACTACTTCTGGGGATTGAACCTGGGGCCTTGGGCATGATAAGCAAGCAGCCTAACACAGAGTCTTGGAGGAGGAGGGAGGAACCTTTTTTTTTTTTAACAGACAGCATCTCATCTGCAGTCCCGGCTGGTTCTGAGCTCACTATGTAGACCAGACTGGCCTTGAACTCACAGCAATTATGCGCCACCACACCCAGCCGGAGAAGACATTTAATCTATAGTTGTAACCTATCAAATTATACCCTTTTTATACAGAACCAATGATTCAAATGCATTAATTTTATTGTAAATAATCAAGTGACTGTTTCTTCAAATTACGATGTCTGGAGAAATCTGTTTTCAGAGATCCAGTGCAAGGCTTCTGGGCTGAGCTACATCCCTAGCCTATTTTTAAAATTTTTGATTTTTGACACAGGATCGCTCTAAGCCAAGGCTGGGCTTGAATCCCCACCTCGGACTCCCAAAAATGTTGAGATTACAGGCCTGAACCATCAGGCAGGGCTTTGACTTTTTTTTTTTAGAGAAAATTGGTATAAATACTTTTGAGTATAACGTGCGTGTGCATGTGATTACACACGTGCACACATGTGTATATTTGGAATTCATGGTATTTTGAAAGGCAGAATAAGCCACCAAGGCATCGCGAATATTTGAACCTGAAGGAACTTGAGAAGATGCGGGTGCTGGCAGGGCTCCCTGACCTGCTCTGCGGCTGGTCCTAGCTCTTAAGTGAGAGGTGCCCTCCTTGTAGAAGGAGGGTGGGAACACTCTCACCTCCGTGAGGACCGAGGCTGCCTGAGAGCACGTGCAATAGACAGGCCTGCCCCCCCAGTCACGTGACACTGATTGGCGTACTTTCCTCTTCTGATCTACCCTTCCCTATAGGTGCTTAGGAGCAGGACGGAAAGAGTAGAGGAAAAGACATGTCTCTCTCCCTAGAAGAATTTATGTGTTTGGAGAAGGAAAGAGTTTTCCTTGGATCATATTTTTTCCATAGCTCAATATGACAATTCTTCAATGATTATGATAGCATGTATATTTATTTTTTAAATACTACCCAAAAAAGCTCAATCAAAAATTAGTTTCCTTTCAGGCCTGGTGACACAATCTTATCATTCCAGTGCTCTGGGAGGCTGAGGCTGGAGGATCACAAGTTCAGGCCTTAGTAAGACTCTGTCTCGGGATTAAAAACTAAATAAAATCAAGAGATGTGGTGCTACAGCTCAGTGGGTAAACCCTAGACTCCACACCCAGTACAAAAAGGAGGAGGAATTAGTTTCCTGAGCTTCTTTGATGATTGATACCTTTCAGTTTTCTTGAATTTTTCTGTTTTAGATCTTGCCTCTAACTCTCATCGTTAAAATGAGGTCATTATTTTGGCCAGATTTCTAGAATTCTGAAGGAAAATGTAAGTTGCTGACAGACTGTGCGACAGCCTCTCTTGTTCGACAAACACACAACTTCAAAACTGTGATATAAACATTATGATTTGTAAATGTTAAAGAACATGGCACAATTTTAACCTGCTGTGTTTCTTTTTTTTCTAAAAATAACTCACATGTATTACATTTTCTTACTGAAATTTTAATATCTGGGTATTACAGTAATAAAACTGTTCACTAAATATGTAACGGGGCACCGCTCTGTTATATGTAATGTTTGACGTCCATAAAGGTGATTGAGTATTATAATAAAGTTTAAAGCAGTTATATCATTTTTCAGTTTTATTTCAGGTAACAGAACGTTTTGTTCCAAGCATGTGGTAACCATTGTATTTGAGAATCTAGTCCTATATCTTGAATTCCAGCTGTCTTGTTCCATTAAAAATGTCGTTGGACTACAAATTTAAAGAACCTAGCTTTGTAACTGGCACGGTGCAGTGGAACTTTGAGAGTTGGAATTTGGTTTTTAACAAATGGTTTCAGTGCATTTCCTCAGCCTCGGACATGAACCACCAGCCTGGTGTCACCAGCAGCCCTTGGGAATAGACAGTGGGCAGGTGCTGGGCTCAGCACCTCAAAGCTCAATTCGACTTCCCTGTACACGGTGGGGAGAGCCCGGGGTCCAGGAGGTGACATGAGCCAGATCCAAGGGGTTCACTGCCTCTTCACTTTCATGCTGTGAAAGACCCTTGCACACTGGATTTGAGCGAGATGGTGACTTGAGGCATACCAGCCCCACCTTTTCCTCAAAGCTCCTTTGAGTAGAATCCTTTCCCTTATTACCAAATGGCCTCCTTTGAGCTGATCAAGCAGGGAGCAAGACTGACCTATTTTTTGGCCACATGGCAGTAGTAGATTTTCAATTGAATTTTACATGATGCTCAGAGTCATTCATTTTAAAACAGATTTTATCCTAAGTTTAGTTTCTTTTTCTATAACATTCAGTTCACTCAAACATTTCCTAAAAATTGTCTGTATTCTAAATGCAGTGAGTGCAGCAGCAGAAAGTCAGGCTCTCAGGTATTAGTGAGGTCAATATGTCATCTTCAAAAATTTAAGGGAGCCTGGAATAGCAGCTTATAATCTCAGTACTCCGGGAGGCTGAGGCAGGAGGATTACAAATTTGAGCCCAGCCTGGGAAACTTGGTGAGACGCCATCTCAAAAAGAAATACATATATAAAATACTGTAATATGAACATGAAATATCTATCAAAGATTTAATTCACTATTATTATTAGAATCTGTGAAATGGTACAGACTCTTCAACAAGGATTGTAAAAGCATGCTATGTAGGTTGTGGAAAGCCCCATGACTCTTAAGGTACCAGAAAAGCCCACTCCAGCATCCATCCCTCCTGGGTGCACCATTGAGCTCAAAGCAATGGGATGGGCAGCCAGAAATCACACACACACACACACTCTCTCTCTCTCTCTCTCTCTCTCTCTCTCTCTCTCTCTCTCTCTCCCCTACCTGATATTGGGTGTAATTATCTTTTGTAAAGGAAAACACATTTATAAAGAAAATTCATATTTGCAAATACGTCATATTACAGAGATAACTGTTTGAGATTTTGTTCTTTGTTGTAGGGATTGAACTGAACCTTCACCCTCTTTTTTTTTAACCCTAAATTCTGAGGCAGGGTCTTGCTAAGACACCAAATTGACCAGACTGGGCTCTGGACCAGCTTCTTACAGCGTCCCAAGGTGCTGGGATTGCAGGTCTGCGCCACCAGGCTCAGCTAAGGGATCACTCTTACTACTTGAGATTCTACCATGCACATTCTCTATATTCAGAACCTCTTTTATTTAGCCCCAGAGAGATCCCCTGGTTCTGAAACTCTGTTGCAATACACCAGTTTATAACTTTGGGTTTTCCCTCACTTACTCTTCTTCTTTTTGTGACGGGGTCTCTCTCTGTAGCCCAGGCTGGTCCTGAACTAACTATAGAGGCCAAGCTGGCCTTGGACTCACAGCAATCCTTCCAGTGCTGGGATTACAGGCATGTGCCACCACGCCCAGTTTATGTGGTGCTGGGGAATTGAACTCTGGTACTTAGCACTTGACTTAGCCCTTGTTCCAAAGCACCCTAACTGCTGAGCCATTCCTCCAGCCCACTTACCCTTTTTTTACAGTGTGCTTGGTGAGCCCTTTGCACTGAATCTTGGCAGGTAGATAGGAAGTTTCCTTCCCTACAATCAGATTGCTAATTTAAATATAATCTTAGGTATTGTCTTCCAAGGCAACTAGCTAAATTACCCTAAAATGAGCATCATTTGAGTTCATGAGTTAATCTCTATCCTTACAGAATTGTAAATGGTCTAAATCAGTAGTGAGAAGAAAGTGCACACCCTGGGAATTGGGTAATGCCAGCTGGGTTTGGCACGGGCCAGCAGAGCTCTGCAGGAAATCACGGTAATCCCCTTTGCTCACGTGCCGATGTGGTAACCAGCAACATGGCATTTTCAACTTACAAGACAGGATTTTCTTCTGTTAGATCAAGCAGTTTTCCCATTGGCCAGGTGAGATGCAGAGGCCTTCCGGAAGGGATCTGCCCTCTGCCCCACCCTCCCCAGGCTTCAAAAGTTCCTGCCATGGAGATATGCAAATACGAGGCTGTGGATACTTTCTGTTTTCCTGATTTCCCTACAGATTACAGGTCTCTGCCACTTGGGACCACTCTGTCCCCAACCAGCAACAGACTGTAAACACTGTGTGACCACGCCTTCCTTCCAACAGCTCTGCCCCCAGCCAGTGGTAAACTGTGTGTAAACTCAGCTTGCAGAAAGCTCTAAATTCGATTTCCTCCCACAGAGGAAGCTGCCAAGATGACATGGCCTCTGTAATCCCCTCTCCCTACCTTAAAAGACTCTTGGCACCTGCACCCCAGGAGGTGGAGAAGGAGGCACTGGCAGCTCCTGGGTCTTCCCCAAACTGGCTTTGAATAACCTATTTACCATATTAAATGCCTCCTCTAATTTGGTCAGCAGCAAGCAAACCAGCCTAGGCAGGTGAACCTTAAATAGCTGTAATGCCTGCAACTAATAAAATCACATCAAATTAGTGTCAAGATCCTCATCGGCTTTACTTTGTGATTTCTGAGACTGTAGAGTGAGGTAGCCCTTGCTTCCATAACACAGTTAGTGTTCTGATGCTGGGCTGCGCAAAACAGGTTTTTGTTTTCTCTCTCTTTCTCTTTTAATGGTACTGGGGGTGGGGGCTGGAGGAATGCCAGAGTGCTTAAAGCACTCGCCTAGAAGACACAAGGCCCTGAATTCAATTCCCCAGCACCACATAAAGCTGCTGTGGTGGCTCGTAATCCCAGCACTCAGGAGGCTGAGACGGGAGGGTTGGCATGACTCCAAGGCCGGCCTGGGCTACTCAGTGAGTTCAGGACCAGCCTGGGCTACTGAGTGAGAACCTGTCTCAAAAAAGTAAAATAAAATGGTATTAGGGATTAAATTAGTCTTGGGCACAGAGGTCCATCTCCAGCTCCTCACCCCCATTTTTTTTTTAGGCAAGTCCTCACTAAGTCACTAAGTTGCCCAGTCTGGACTAGAACCTATGATCCTCCTGCCTCTCCCTACTGGAGTGCTGGGATTATGGGCATATACCAGTATGCTTGGCAAGAGGGCCGTTTTATAGGCAGACAGGGGCTGAAGTAACCAGAAACAAAGACATGAAGCAGACTGTTTCCAAGTGGCTTTCTGGTCAGGGTAGAGATACAACTCTCGGGAAGCAGCTTTCTGGTTAAATCCACATAACTTCAGGTGACTTCCTTGTTAAGGACCAAGGAGGGAAGCTCACTGTCATGCTGATTGATCTGTCTCTGGAAATTGACTTTCACTTTGAATGCTTTGTTAAGGTCAATCTCTAGTTAAATCCAGTCTTCTTTCACACACTGATCATTTAGGGAGAGTCTGACTCAGAGCTAAACAGGGTTGTTAGTGTGAGAAATTAAAAGGTGACTTGCTTGCAGATTTGTTGGGCTAAATAGAAATTTACTAGCTTGTGACTAAACTATCAAGAATTGTGTCTCTCTTTTAAAGACAGGGGCTGGTCACCAGTTCTTTGTTCTGCTGACTGTCCTGTCTTTCCCCCTCCTCACCTCCATTAGGCTGTTAGGTCGGTTTATTTACAATGTTTCAAGTGTTTCACTGTTTTCCCTAGCTTTGCCTGAGAATTGCTGAAGTCATCTCAGAACACAGAACATTATCCAACCAGCCACCTAGGTGGTCAGGTTATACCTGGGTATGATTTTAACTTCTGTAGTATCCAGCCAATGGGGATCCAGGGTGGGACTTGCATGCTAGGGTATAAATACAGCATTGCAGCCCCTCCCCTCCCCCATGTGCCTGCCATGGGCAGACACCGGTTTCTGCAACGTTGCTATTAAAGCCTCACCTTGCTCCCATCCAAGTATCTGTCTCCATCTTTTGGAAACTTGGATGGCTGGGCTTGTTTCTCCTAGGCAGCCTCAATTTACAAGATGTCATGTCCCTTAAAGACTGAGGGCACCAAGATGAGAGCTTTCCAGAGACCTTTAGCTGTTCTGAATGCTGTGATTACACAGATTCCAGGAAAGCCAGCCCTACCTGACCAAAGCCACGGCAGAGACAACCCTCTTATGAGAATAGAACCTCTCCTCAGCAATAAGGAATAGAATGCAATGAAGCGAGGCCTAGGGTCCTGGTCACCGACCCCAAGAAGCTGCTCCTGCCTTTGCACAGGGG
This sequence comes from Ctenodactylus gundi, assembly GCA_004027205.1. NCBI lineage: Eukaryota > Metazoa > Chordata > Mammalia > Rodentia > Ctenodactylidae > Ctenodactylus > Ctenodactylus gundi. The sequence goes on along the minus strand of PVKB01000549.1, from coordinate 561,026 downwards.
CCCCTCCAGCCCCTTCACACAGGTGTGTTCCTGGTCACTCCATCTGAGCCCTTTCCCACTTTTTCTGCCCTCCCTCGGGAGAGGCTGGCCCACCCTTCATTAGCTCCCCAAACAACAAGCCCTTGCATTTGCTGTTATTTTTTCTAATTCAAGCTTTCACCTGGAAATTTGTACTGTACTTTTTAACTTCTGATGTTCCTACCAGCAAGGTCCTGTGCCATCTGGTAACATGTTTAGTCCCATTGTAGCAGCTCAACCCAAAACAGTGGCCTGCCTCCACTTTTAATTAACTCAAATTTAGGGTGCAGAGAGAAAGATCAACCCTACTGCCCTTGGTTGGTCTTAATCTGCCTTTTTTATTTAGACATTTATCTTGAGTGTTTTGTGCATATGCATATCATGGCAAAATTGCAAATCCTTCCCTTGTCCCTTTTCAATTCTCCCACACTCTCCCCCTTCCCTCCAGTTCCCATTATTCCCCACAATAAGCTCTATGGAATAATTGTGATCTGGGTTTCTCAGAGAAACCATTTGATATTTAACCTTCTGCTTCTGACTCACTTCAGTAAGCATGATGGTCTCAAATTGCCTCCATTTACCTACAAAAGCCTCCAACCTCTTTCTGTTTATAGATGTGTAGTATTCCACTGTGTATAAATACCACACTTTATGTATCCAGTGGTCTACTGATGGGCATTTTGGTGTCTTCCACATTTTAGCTATTGTTAGTTGTTTTGCTATGAACATAGGTATACATGTTTCTCTGTTATGTGCTGTTTTAAACTCTTTTGGGAAAATTCCCATAAGAGATATCACTGGATCGAAGGGGACATTTATTTCCAGTCTCTTGAGAAGCTTCTATACTGCTTTCCACAGTGGTTGTACCAGCTTACATTCCCACCAGCAGTGCAGGAGGGTTCCTTTATCCCCACAGCCTCGCCAGCACTGATTTCTGTTTGTGTTCTTGATATAGGCTAATCTCTCTGGAGTTAGATGGTATCTTAATGATGTTTTGATTTGCAGTTCCTTAATGGCTAAAGATGTTGAACATCTCTTCGTGTATTTATTGGCCATTTGAACTTCTTCATCTGAGAACTGCCTATTCATTTTTTTTGCCCATTTTTCAATAGGTTCTTTGATTTCAAGGGGCTTCCTTTTGTTCTGCTTAACAGTAATTAATGTTTAAAATCTGATACATGCTCTGATATAGGGACTCCAAATACTGTAAAAACTGAAGCAGACCAGCACTGTAAATCAGAGCAGAGGTGTCTTTGAGGAAGATCATAAAATGCTGACAACATTTTCCCCAAGCAGCGAGCCAGAAAGGGAACTGAGGTGGATAAAAACCACAGAGTTCGATCAAATTTCTTTTGAAAATTTCTTAAATATCAACAGTTAAGTCCATATGGGGAATATTTTGGTACCACGTTAGTCCATGATCATGTGAACGGTTGATCGGATATCTGTTGTGACTTACATGCAGACTACTCTGATGAATGGCTCACTTGGGACTAGGAACAGAAAATGAGAAAATTAATTTTTTAAAATCCAATTTTGAATACACGCTCAGTGCACAGACCGCCAGGTTCGAAAAGTAAAGCTCAGGATAGCGAAGAAACACAGGCAAAGGCCCTGTGCCTATTCAGCACATCATCGAATTTCTGCTCCTGGTGGAGATTCCAGCTTTGGGCGTGTTTTTCTTCCCAGCAATTCAGTTTGGTGATTTGGTGCCCTCTAGTGGCATTATCTAGTATAACAGGGAAAGAATTTAAAAATGAACCATTTTCTTTCTGTATGGAAAGTACCCTTTGTCAATTAGTATGAAAAAAAAAAAGAAATTATAGGTAGTATTGGAAATGTGGTGACGGTATCCCATCAAAAAATGGGAGGAGTGTTGAAATGGGGACACACGAACAAGCCAACAGCCGACCCATTGGCAGCCGCCACACGGACAGCGCAACTAGCTGCATTTAGGCATGGCTGTATCTCCTTAGTTAGTTAGGTTTTGTTTTTTTGTTTTTTTTTTTTTTTGAGATGGAGTCTCACTCTATAGTCCAGGCTGGTCCTGAATTTACCATGTTTATTGTGTAGCCCAGGTTGATGTTGAACTCTCGGCAATCCTCCTGCGTCAGCCTCCCGAGTGTGGTTTTAGTTTGTTTCTTTTTACCAAAATCAAGTCATAAAACGCTTCCAATCACCCAGAAACCATTAGCAGCCACCATTTCTGTGTCCAAAATTATATGGTACATCTTACTTAGGTACAGCAATGACAAGCCCCCGAATATTTTGTGGCATCACAGTTAGAAAAGAAGCCAATTTATATGATACTATAGTTTAAACCTTTTCACAATTAACGCCTTCCTTCACTAATCACTCAAATTTCATGACACAATTTTTAGTGCCACCTATTAATTAAAATACTGCTTTACATAAATATATCTTTGTTTGAGTCTCTTTTCCAATGCATTTGCATGGTCACTGATTGACTGAGTTACTCTTTTGTTTTGTTTCTGGGGTGTTGGGGATCAAATTCAGTACATCACACTTGCCAAGCAAGGGCACTACCAGGTGCTGGGCACCAGCCCCTGAATTATTCACTTTTAATACAGCATCCACCTCATCTTGCTTGGGTGGCTTGAGAGTGCCAGGTGGAGCAGCCGTGGGCCCTTGGCGTCCCAAGCTCAAAAGAAGACAAGGAATGCATAATTCTTTAAAAAGATGTTGTTGGAGACAGGACTGGAGAAAGGGGAAAGGTTATGGAGTGGAAGAAGGGAATTAAAACTCATTGAGGTATGATACATATGTACATGTATCTAAATACATATATGTAAAACATATTCACCAGAGCTAATGTACCTATGATGCAAACAGTCAATTTTAAAAAGTTCTATTATGTTAACATAACTGTGTACGTACATTGTCATAATGCTGTATTATATTAGGAGTATGATGTTCTTCCCCACCTTGCTCTTAAATCTTCAGAGTTACAAAGATCCGTAGCTGGGGGTGTAGCTCAATGATTAGGACACTTGCCCAGGAAGTGGGAGGCCAGGGGTTCAGTCTCCCCACACCACGTAACAGTGGGCATGGTGGTGAACGCCTATAATCCCTGTGTTCAGAAGGCTGAGACAGGAGGATTGCTGTGAGTTCAGGGCCAGCCTGGACTACATAGTGAGTTCATAACCAGCGTGGACTATAGGGTGAGACACTGTCTTTAAATAAACAAAAGTAACTCAAACCAAAGATACCAGGATCACTTCTCTCTATGAGTTAATCACCTCATTTGGTGCTTTTGAGATCCTCATGGAGTTAGGAATCTAAGACAGAAAGGAATATTTATCGGTTCTGAACAATGAGCAAACGCATGAGTACCAAATGCATTATTACAGAGACGTAACTACCAAGAGTTCTATGAGCTTAAGACAGAAAGAAAAATGTTCTGCCAGTGGCTGTCCCTTGGTTTTGGTACTTTATAATTTATAATTTCTCCACTGTTTATTTCAGGGCTACAGAACCAAAGAGGTAATTTATTTTAAGATGAATTAATTTAATTTTAAGAATTAAGTTCAGTGAGTTTATAAGTTCTTACTAAACCACTATTGTATCATATTTTACTTGTTAATGGTTCACACACACCACTACACACTGATTAGATATTTAAAACATTTTTAAACAATAAAGGTTTGTGTCAGATTTACTTCACTGTGCAGCATGAACTTCACTGAGACATTTGTATAAGTGCAGACAATGAACAAGCATATCAGCTTCCGTGCCACACCATCACCAGCGGTACCCTAACCACCGCGGTGCCTTAGGGCCCCGAACAGCACGCTCACACGTTAGTTTGATTTTGTAATCTTGCTTTTTAGAGCTTGAATTAAGAGGAACAGTTCTAACCTGAGGTGATTTTTTAACAACAGTGATAAGTAGGTCACCCAGACCTCAGGATAACCGTGACCCTACAGTTTCAGCCTCGGCCCTGCTCAGCATCCCAGGAGTACAATTCACTAGCCTGTGTCCTGGGATAGCTAAGCTAGACTCTTCAGGGAAGAAGGCTGTAATTTTTTTCCAGAATGTACCTTCTGGGGATTGCTGTGCTGATTTGCAAAACTAAGTTCAAATTCAAATACCAAACCTAGCCCAGAACACAATATGACAGGAGAATAAAGCAAAAACTCAGTGGCCTAATATTCTCAATTTTGAAAAAGTGCCTTCAATCTCCTAGGCCTTGTTTTCTTCCATCTCTAAGAAGGGTGACAGGGATTGTACCTAAGGGTAGGGCGCGGAGGGTTTATTGGGTCAATGTGTGTGAAGCACCTAGCCACCTCACGGGGGCGCCCCAGATCAGCTGGCGTCATTGCATTCCTACCATCTTTACTGCTTACAAGGGGATTCATTTTCTTGCGCCTTCTCCCTGCTCCAGAGATAACTATTCGCTACAGAACAGCTCTACGGTTATTAAAGCTATCGGTAAATTACACTGTGGAACAAAACTGCCGCGCGCACAATTTGCATTTGTTTTTACAACTTTTGAACCGAACACTTTTTGGAAACATTTTAGCTTTCAAAGAGTGACATCGCCACCTCGTGGCCACTTGCCTGTAGAGCAACACAATCTACCTAGACCCAAGATATCCCGGAGTGCATTGCGCAAGCGGGGGGATGAGCTTCACCCCACAGAAGCTGGTGAACAAGTAAGTTCCTAAACAAAGAATTTAAATTTAGAAATAAAATTCTAGCTCTAGAAGAGCCAGTCTCTCAGAGGCCAGAAGCTACCTGACGGGGCTGAGGGGCTCCAGGTCCTGCACAATTATGAGGCCAGGAGTCCTGCTCGGAGAAGCTGGGGCCACCAGGGCACCACGGAGACCCAGGGGACCACGTCATCCTTTCCCGTCTCCCCCTTTCTACTCTGACAACTTTTGAAATGATGGCATAGCATTCTTAGAATGCCAGCACAGATTTTATAAAAACAGAAGCCTTATTTTAACTTCATCTGCAAAACGAATAATCAAAAATCAAGTATGTATCTGACCAGCTGTTATTGGATATGAGCCGTACACGGCTGAGGGACCCTTGATCACCAAATTTGACTCATTCAAATGCAGGTGTAACTCTTTCCCGGTCTCCTGTCTTCTGATAGGTTAACAGCACTGGCCAATGGAAATTTACTTTAAAAAGTGATTCAGCAGAAAATTACTGCTCCAGCAAGCCGTTCAGCGTTTTTGTCTTGCCTTTAATGAAACTCCTCTGCACACACTCTGACAAACCCTCCTTAATTTTAACCCACAGGGATTCAATTATCACTCTATTAACATATATTTCAATAAAGGCTTCTGCAATATACTTTGCCACGCTAGCAATTAGAAGGAAATCAGCCCCCGTATGGGGAGAGGAAGGATGCTTCCTAACCGGTGATTCTTTGAACTAAGGGAACTATAGAATAACGTATAGAGTAATGTAATTCCTAACCAGTCTCAATTATAAAAGCAAAACAAACAAACAAACAAAGAAAAAACCCAACTCATGTCTGAAAATCAGCATGTGGAAAAGCCAAGCAGAAGAACAGCACTGCAGGGCCTCCACTGCTGTGTCTGCTCACGTCACAACACCGGGAGTCAGCCGTGTTCGCTCCTCAGTGATTATGTAAAAGCTTCTTGGATGTGTCCAAGCTGTACATTAGAAATGTGACCGTCAACGAGCTCATAAGTTACTACCTCCCAAATGCAAGCATAGTCCCAGCTGCAAGATGGCAGAGATGTGACAAGCTGGTCAGAGAGCACACGTGTCACATGGCCGGGAAGAAGTGTCCCCTCAGCAGTCCTCTCCCCACCACCCTTTTAGCTTTTCGTGGAATCCATCTGGTAAACACTAGCCACAGATCATTTTCCAGCGCTGCTTCCTCAGTGCACACACCCAGCTAGCTCAGAAAACCTTAAAACCTTTCCTTAAAACCAGGAAAACAAGCCACGAAGACAGAAGGAAACATAAAATGGCATTACCGTCCTTAGGTATTGAACTCACACACTGAAGAGGATATGCTGGAAACATAGTATCCAAGAACAAATACAAGTGCCCATAATCTGCAGATTGAAAATATGACAGCAGACATGAAGAATTCAACATAAAAATCGGAGCATAAAGTTAGAGCCTTCTCCTATAGAGAATATTATATGTAAAATGTAAATTTATGTGGAAAATATGGGGCAAAAGGCAGAAAAAAAGAAGTGTTAGATCTAATTTCAACTTCAAAAAGAGAGAGAAGAAAGATCCAGGACAAAGTGGAGAGTAAAAGAAGTTGCAAAAGACAGTATTACGTGAAGAATTTGTATTTTGGCTTAGTTACTCTCTTGTTGCTGGGACATAATACGTGACATTCACGACTTAAGGGAAGAAGGGTTTATTTTAACTCGTAGTTTCAGAAGGACTCAGCCCACTCGTGGGTGGCTGGCAGTGGTGGAAGCACCTGGCAGAGGCCTAAGAGGCAGAAAAGCTGTTCACAGCACGAGAGACAGGAAGCCGAGTGCGCAAGGAAGGGCGGAGCTACCTTCCAGCTCAAGCCCCGTGTTCACCCCTTCCAACCAGCCCCCCCCCCCCCCCAAAGAGCACACGGCTCCACAAATATTCCAGAATAGACAGTTGCCATGTAACACAGTGTCAGCTCTCCTAGGACCAGCTGCACCATCTTTCTCTAGGACATAGAACTAAAGTCCCTGAAGACTCTTAAAGTTAAAATATAAAATACAAGGTGCAAAAATGTGTGCTAAACTCGAAGTTTCTCATTTGAATACATATAAAAATCTGGAAGCACATGTGAGAATGGACACTGAGAATGAAGGATGATGAAGGAAGGAAATCAAGTTGAAACAGGCTGAATTTAATGACATGGGCTACTATACAGAGAGTCTGCATGTAGGGCTATGGTTTGGATGATAAGGAAAGGCCCTAGCAGTTTGTTTTTATGTTTGCCTGGTTGGTACAAACATGGACCAAAATGTAACTCACAGTGAAGAAATGAGAAATTCGGAATTTGGCTTGGTTTAACGTAAGAAAGAGATGCCAGGGCTTGGGTGACTTTGAAGATTATGAGGCTCTGTCCTTGAAGACCCCTCTCCCTCAAGTGAAGGCTAAGCTCACACTCCCAGCAGTCAAATGGCACCCACAAGGACGTCTGGGAGCACTTTCCTGTGCAGATGAGACCTTATGGTGGGGAAGGCTGTCACTGCAGACTCGTAGGCAATGGGCTACTTGGCTACTGGACTGGGAAGGGCCAAGGGAGAGAACTCAATGGCCGGACACAAAGGGGTCCCCCCATTACCACATGAGTAGTAGAAGCAAAGCTGCAACCAACCTGCCTGACTCTCCTAGAACTGTGGTATTTACTACTGAGTCCTTGTGTTTCTAGAGTGAAATAGATGAGAAGCGCTCTTATTCTTGTGGAACCTGTATAAGTAGAGAATTTCTAGGTCATGAGCACAAATTTCTAACCTGAATTATAAAAATAGTGAGTTATTTTTTTTGTCAGCCAATTCCAGGCATGAGTTGCTTTACAGACCCAGAATCCTTGGGATGAAGGGGAGTTGGGGTCATTCTCATGCCAGCACTGCTGTTTATTAACCTGTTTGGTACCTAGGACCAGTTCTGCTGTTCTGAGAGGAGGTGGCCCTCTAGCGGTAAGACCAGTGATAGGGGGCCGCTGTAAATACAAATGAAGTTCTGTTCACTGGCCTGAAACTCACTTCCTTCTCTGTGGCCCTGTTCCAGGGGTTAGAGAATCCTCGGAAAGACTGAGGTTACTGCCAACAGTGATTAACCTCTCTCCCTGCCTTTCCCTCCAAGGGACCTATGGCCTTCTACCAGCATACCTGTGCTTAGAGAAAAGAAAATAATCCGATCGTTTAGACACGAGCAGACTTAGAATCATAAATGACACAAATTTCAGGAGCCCCCAAAAGTCTCTGCGGTCTGCCTATGAGAGTAGAGGCTTATGGAGGTCAAGAGATCGTTGGAGTTTTAACTCAGGTCTGTCCCCCTCTCTCTACTCTCCTCCTCTGGCTCTTCTCCAGGTTCTAGAATAGACTCGAATGAATATACTCAGTAATTTGCAGAACCTTCTATTGGTTCCCAGACTATGGAGTGAAGCCTATGAGAATCAGAAGTCCAAATGGGCATCATTCGAACTGTGTCTACCGTGGAAAACAGTCGACAGAAAGCAATACTGAATCCAGAAGGGCTTGCATATATTACTGCCATCGTCAAGTTCTTGAAAGATGCAGAGGGGGTGATTTCTGTCATTCTCCACTCATCTTGGCTGTCTGGGCTGAGCAGAAGACAGAATAGTATTGGGGAATGGATGGGGCACCAGGAGTTAATCCAAGCAGTGGCTGCAATTGCAGCTGCTCTGCCAGCTGTTGTTCCAGTGATGGAGCAAATTAACACATCCCCCAGGGTGCCTCCTATGCATCTGGGAATCTGAGAAGACTTTTCTAATTCCAATAATTGTCGATGATGACCTCCAGAAGCTGTCCAATTGCAGCTGGCAAGGAGATGTACTTTCACTGCCTTGTGTGAAGTCTCATTTACTTACCAGGGACCTTTCTTGCCTGTCCCTTTCACAGACATCACCCTGGTCCACTGGGTTGATAACTAGGCTGACGGGACGGAGTGAGAGTAGTAAATCTACCCGTGTTGGGTTAGATGTGTGTGCATCACAGGGTGGGAAATAGATACAACAGCTCCCCAGGGACCTTCTACAACAGTGGAATTTCTAGGGGACTGGGGAAGGGGGCATGTCTACACATTCCTTATAAGGGAAGGGGCTCTGACAGCTGCAGATCCTGGCCTTCTGGGCCTCCATAATTGGGTGAGCCGGTTCTATAAGGTCTGTCTGCCCTGCCTGTCTTCCTTCTTGGTTCTCTGGAAACACACACAGAGATTTGAAAGGAAAACACAGGGATCTGTGTATGCTCAAATTGCCTAAAACAGCGTCTCTTATACTGTGGAGAGAATACACCTTTTCTCATAAAATACAAAGGATAGTTTTAGCATGTTTTTAATAAACTGCAAAAAGCCTAACTTCTCTTTTCCACAGAAACTGCTTTGGGCATGTTTAAGAAAGTTTAAGTTGGACACTGGTTGTGTTAAAGGATATACAGAATTGATTTAGGTTCATAACAAATGTATTTTTATCCAGGAAAACCTTTCCTGTAAAGTTCTGCTCTATACCCTAGTATACATTTTTTGTTAATTAAAAGAACTTTTGCATGTGTTGATCATCCCTGCAAAGTATTGGGAGGGGTTAAGATATGGGAATGTGTTCACATGCATGTGAAAAACACAACTTCTACTTATCTCTGTCTATCAGTAGAAGGGGAAAAAAATCCCAAAGCACTTCAAAAGTAGAAGAAGGCAGACTTTCTGGAGACAGGGAAGGGAGAAAGGAGGTCAAAAATGATCCGGATATGATTTATATATACACCAACTTCCCAAATGAATGTAAACGCTGTGTATCACAGATATAAACCAATAAAATGGAACAGATTTTGCCATTATGAACACGATGGGATAAATGTAGAAAACTCAGGATCCAAAGCTGTCAGGAAAAACGAACTGGGTTTCATCAGTCTTCTATGAGATACAGTGTGATTAGAAGGCAGCAGAAAGGCGCCTGTCTCTGGGGTACTGCTTGCTGAGCACGCACTTTGGGTATCCATTAGCAAAGTGACCCCAGTGCCCTGGGTCTCACCTCATCTACTAGACTGAACCCACGGGGCGCCAGCAGGGGGCGCGCTGTACCAACACTGCTGCAGGGCAAGCCGCCATGGTGCTGGCATTTCCCACCCGGTTTCATCCACCACTCTGCTTCCGTTTTCCAGGGAGCTGGATTCAGCCAGTCATATATTAGGTCAAGCTAAGATAATGCCAGTCATACTTCTACTCAAAAAAATAATACAGCTAGAAAGAGGAGCTGATTTTCTGAAGATCAATAATTGAATAAAATATTTTAGAATTTTTACACAGAGAGAAATTTTTAAATAACTCTCACTTTTTTTCTTTAAGATGATTGGGGCTGTGATTTCCTTATCAGTTTGAGCTGTCTTATTTTGTCTAGACTCTAAAGAAGGAAAAAAAAGTATGCTTCTCGGTGCCAAGTTAACAGCGAGAGCGAGTGTGGTGAGCCACACACCTATGGCTTGATGAGAGTTTTTAATACTAAGTTCTAAGTATCCCTAAATAACACACCACTGAATGATAATGAATGTTGCTCATTAGGCAAGTGTCTTAAAATATATATGTCGCACTATAAAAATATCGCTGATGTCAACATACTCTGGGACTTGAGAAAACTGATGGGAGGAGAGCCAAGGTCATTTGGCCTTCTTCGGCCTCGGGACAGTTTCTGGAAAGGTTTCCACTGGGTTGGTCTCAGGCTTCTCTGTGTACCAGTCTGTCTAAACTTCATGATGGAAGAAAGGAAAATTTTCCATAAGTGCTCCTCGTTCTCTCTCATCTGTGGGTCAAGGCCCTAATGCTGGGTAAAGTTGATGGTTTTGAGGTCATGTTTCATGAGTTTGAGTTTTCAGCTTTGCCTTGTAACTGACCCCCCAGTCCTGCCTGTGCCTTACTGTGCTTACGACCGCAAACACCACACTCACACCCAGGACAAGGGTGTCACCTGTGCAAGACGGAGTGATACTTCGGGTGCTGACTTTTGACAATGTCAGCGGCAATAATGGTGTGGCCCTTACAGGGACTATGTCAGCTTGTTGCAACTGGGAAAAGACCAGGGAATAGCTTTCAGGTGTGTGTTGTTGATTCCAGGGCCAGGATGTGGGGGAGGAGTGCCCACCCTGGGCGTGGAGCCCACCTGACAACTTGAACTGGTTAAAGGAAGAAAGAAACGTGGTTAGTTTCTTCCTGATAAGCCTCTAGTCTTGCCTGAGTGGCCAGAAATCTTGGCTTCTATCTGCAGTGGTTGAGCAGCTCTCTGGCCTCTGCCATGTGCTTACACCATTGCCGGCTGCGCATGGATGGGCTGTATAAGACATTCCGAAACTGAGCTAAAGTTAAGTTCTTGTCCCAGAAAATAATGAAGAAGTAACTAAGACAGATGGTGACCAATAACAGCATTGTGTCAATGGGAAAAAGCACCAGAGAGAACACAAAAATCAAACATCAGCAGGAAGAGCAACAGGCCAGGTGTATTCCATTTGAAGCCCGGGTGAAATGGGTGCTTCTGTTCGTTTCCCACTTCAGTGTGCCGGGGTCATGAGATTTTCTTCTGTAGGAGCAGAGATATTTTCATACTTCTCCGTGAGGAGGAGAAGGAACAGGGGAGAGGCTGTAGCTCAGAGCCTCCGTTGAAGCGCCTCTGAGGGACGCACCTGAGCTCTGTTATGAGGCCTGCTGCACCATCACTGCGTAATGCTAAAATACAGGCACCTGAACCTGAAGCACCATCGTTCTCTGCACGTTAAAAGCCATTTTTTTCCACACACAAGGAAACTATCCAGCTATCAACATAATTTAGTTTGAAAATGTTCTTCTTTACCCACCAGCCAAGCAAAGCAATGGGCAAGGGCTCAGATTGGGCTCAGGTTCAGCCTAGCTTTTAAAATGTTCCCTTTGTCTAAGCCTGTTCAAAAGGTAACTTTACATATACAGTTTTGATATAGTCTTAGGAGCAAATTTTACTTAAATGAACCAAAAAAAAAAAAAAAAAACCCAACCCCGTGGCTAGTACTTTCCCAAATGAGATAGGAGATACTGATTTCTAATTCTAAACCTAACCCCAAGTGTTCCTAGTTATATTTTAACATCTATTGATTATCTACAGCATACGTTTCCAGGTTTGATGCTGGAATTGTGCCCATAGCCTGCTGTGTTTCTGGGGCACCCGGCCCGGGGCCTGGGTGCGGCTGGAGCCTGCTCCTCTGTAGTCCCAGCAGAGACCGGAACACCAGGACAGCCCTGGATAGAACGGAAAGAGCCAGTGCATGCTGACCTTAAGGCTTCAACGTTCTCCACTGACAGAACTTCTCCTACTTCCGTCCAGCCTAGAACCCTTGACCTCCTGTTCAGTAGAGGACTGTCTGTAGAATTTCCACAATTTTGAATTTTTTCCTCACCTTTTTGAGATGGAAATCAATCCTTTATTAAAAACCAAGTCAACAACAATGTCTGGCTTCTTTCATGGCCAAGAAAGTCTCTGTTCACGACTTTGAAGCTACCCTTTCACAAGGTCAAGAGAGACCTTGAGAGACCTTGAGGAGGAGAACTCACCCCTTCCTGGGTCTGCGTGAGGACACAAGCCTGACCTACACAGATGCCCCCGAGCAGATGTGAATGAGCTAAACTTGGCCCTGTGGGACAGGCCTCACTCCTAGCAGCCTGGCAGCTCAGGCAGGAAGAGTGAAAATTTGAGCCCAGCCTGGGCAACTTAGCAAGACCCTGTCCCCCAAATTAAAAAAAAAAAATGGACTGGGGATGTAGTTCGGTGTGAAAGCCCTGACCTCAATCCCCAGTACAATTTAAAAACAAAACAAAACTATGGAGAAGAGCTTTTGCCAGCGGAGAGACAGCACATCATGTTGAGGGCTCCCGGCCCCAGTCCCCTCTCCACCTCCCGACATGCCCTCCCTCGTCCCCAGGCCCTGGCCCTCCTGCCCGTCCAACCCCTCCTGCCCCAGCTCCCTCTGAACCTCTCATTTCCACAATTGCCTATCAAGTCCTTCTTACCTTGCGTGTTGAGTCTGCACAGTGCCCCCACACGTCGAGGCTCTTCCAACTCCTGGAACCCATCACGGTAGCAGAGGAGAGGAGGACACCCTGCTTTGGGATGTCACAGGAGGCAGCTACAGACTGGCCTCACTCCGGGGTCCCAGCGTTCTTCCCAAAGGCTGCCCTCTCCCAGCCTGGTTCCCAGCTGATGATCATGTAGCAATCAGGGCAGAACCAACCAGAGGCCTACGGGGCCTGATAAGAGACACCTGAGACCACACCCAGACAGGCAGGAGCAGCTTCAGAGCAGCTGCAGCTCCCACAGCCACGAAGGGAGCACCTGAGGGCACCCTGGGAGGGTGGGGAGGGCAAAGGAAAATGAAAGAAGCACCCTGCATTGATGTGGCACTGTTTTCTTGAAATATCCGACTGTACATCCTGGCCAGGCTCACAGTATGGCCAAATGCCCACTAAGAGCAGGTTGCAGAAGCAGGGTACTGTGTGGCCCACGTTGTAGCTGCAGGGCATGCCTGGTGGGCTGAGGGGGAAAAGGAAAAGGCTGTGGACTGTGGGCCTGGGGCTTCCATCGGGCCAGAAGTCCTGCTACTGGGCTTTGCTTCCTAGAGAGTCACAGGGAGCCTGGTGCCCAGTGAGACCTCAGGAATAAACGTGGAGGGCACCAGCATCCAGAAGTTCATGGTAGCTCAGGTCGGGATAGCAGGGTCGTTAGTGGTGCTCACCGAGTTGGAGTGCTAAGTGCCTATGATGAGGGTGAGGTCCTGAAGAACTTGGACAGGGCGGCAGGGCTTAACTGTCAGCACAAGGGACTCACAAAAGTAGCTTCATAGCCAAGAGGGTGTAAACTTCTGGGAGTTACAGAGATGGGTAACACAACAGGATATCACTGAGGACCAAGTGACCAGGTAGTCATCGAATATGCTATACGACATCTACAGTAGAACCAGGCGACAGTGGAGGTCCAGGATGCTGGGGCAGTTGCCTCAGTAAATAGTTGGGCTCCTTTGTTCAGTTCTCAGACCCACACAAACATTGTGTTCTGGAAAGACTGAGAAGATGAGTGCATGCTCAGGAGGAGCGAGTCTGGGCACCACGCTGCTTACCCACCCAAATCCCCCAAGCCTGCCCCAAGTAACAGCCCTTACCAACATTACTGTAACTGTATGCTAGGGAAAGGAGAAACACATAGGACCACTGGCCAGTCTGCAGGACATTGGTCCTGAGAGACCAGGGAATGACCATGACCTCGGGTTGGAGTTGTGAGTTACTAGGGCCACAGGGTAGGTGGACTCCTAAGAGTGGGTCTCAGTGGACCCTGGGCACAGCTGGTGGAGGCTGTTTAGTCTTTAGATATGTGACTGGTATTGTCACTTGGCAGTTGGAGCAGTCCCCGTGTGGACTCCTTAGACACATTACAAAATGCCATGTGGGGATCAGTGTTATCCCTTTCCCTCCCTGAGCCAAGATTGCAAATCAGAGCTGCCCTGGGGGACCGGAAGGAAGGGCAGAACTTATCACATGGTTGTACACCTAAAAGATGCCGGAGTGAGGCGCTGACACACCTCCACTTAGTTGAGCGTTGCAGCCCCTGGGGACCTGGTGACCCTGGAGCATGAATGTAGGCTCCTCCAAGCTCAGCCGAGCAATAGTTCTGGTTGCAGCTGAGGAACTGCGTGTACTACCATTCCTACAGTGAACCAGAAAGGCTTCTGGTATGCGCTGTGCAGACATGGGGTTTGCACAAGCATGCTTTTAAAATTTTGATTGAAAAATATGAGAAAAAGTTGCATTTAAGTAGAATGGATAATAGTAACGACTTACAGTTTTTCTGGAGGACAACTTTCTTAATTCTTATCCTTGTGCATTTAGACCCGACCTGGACCATCGGGTCATTTCATAGGTTATCGTGTTGATTTACTACACTGATGACATTATAATGATTGGGGAAGTACTAAAACCATCGTTTGGCATTTTGGTGGCCTTGTTAATCCCAGTCTCAGATAACTGTGATTTCAGACTCATTTTCAGGGGCCTAGTGGTAGGGGCATTTGAGATTTTCAATCCAGACAGGAAAGGAAGCAGGACACCTGGTGGACCTCCGTGGGGTCTCATTGGAACACTGCTATCACACAGAGGCTGGTTCTCATTCCATTCATGGAAGGCTGACAGCTTCAAACAAGTCCCAGAATAGAAAAGGGCTGTGCAGCTGGTCAAGACTGTGCTATCAGCACCCTGGCTTCCCGGGCTCTGTGGCCTATCAGACTCTAGGTTATAAATGCCAGTTATAGAAAAGAGATGGAATGGACGCATGGCACTTTCATGTGCGACAGTCACACTACATGCACTGGGACTTGGGAGCAAGGCCATGCCATCTGCACCGGAGGATGACAGGCCGTCTGAGGATCACCTGAGATGGAGGTGCAGTTGGAACGCGTGGTCACAGGGCAGCCAGGATCATAAGCAGCCTGGATCTGGGAGTGTTCAGAACAAATTGGGTTGTCTGAGACTACATCATAAAGTCAGCAGGGTAGCAGCTGTCCATCATACATTAGGACCCAGTCTAAGCAATGACCTAGGGCACAGGCAGGTTGCACGAGCAGGTGGCCTGTGAAGATCAGGTTTTATGCAGCAGAGTTCCTTTCCAGGTGAGATTCCCATGGCCAGCTGAAGAAAGAGGAAAAACACATAAGGTTAAGTATGGACCTCAAGGGAGATCTAGTCAGGCCTCACCGATGTCGGCAGGAGGATGTATTACTAGAAAAGGTTTCCAATGAGGTAGGTACAGAGAAGCTGGTCCTCCACTGTGTGCGAAGGGATGTGACCCCCAGGCACAATGCATATGGACTCCTGAATATCCTAATGGCTCCGTGATCCATGGAGAGACACAATACCAGAGATGAGAAGGTTTGTAGAGCTTGTAGGCACTTGCGGGTGGGCCCAGAGCCAAAAAAAAAAAAAAAAAAAAAAAAAAAAAAAATGTTGAATCAGAAGTACCCACTGAAGAAGAGCCACCACTGGTCCATGGAATAGCCAAGAACTGTGGTCAGGTGACACTGGTCACTTTCGTCAGTGACATGCCAGAACTGGCACAAGGGGCACATGGCAATGACAGCCATGGCTCGCCACTGCTGTTTCTTATTCACGAGGAAAGATTACATTATGCCTTTGTGTTCATCTTTTAATCCTCCCCCAGGACTCCTTTACTTACCGTAATGGTGGCTTAAGCCTCTCTGTCTTCACGTGATCTTCCTATTTGGTTCTTAAAAAAAAAAAAAAAAAATACAAGTTGAGGAGGTGATGGTAATGCTGGGAAGTGCGCAAAGTGAGATAGCAGGTCGAAAAAGGTCCCAAATTACTAACTGTCCCAGTTTTCTGTTCACAGATTTGGAAAGGATGCTGTTTTAGGAAATGTCAATTACCATATTCCACTTCTGGACACTTGTCACGAGTGCCACTCGCCATCTTGAGAGGAGTTGGTAGACTTCACCGATTCCTCTCTAATCCTTAACTCCGACCTCTAAGGGGATTTTGATATGCTTTGGGTCGCTTTACTGACCACTCACTTTCAGTGTTACTTTGGTCTCAGATTCGAAGCCTCAGGTTGTTTCTGGGGCACTAGCTAATGAGCACTTGGGGCTGATTTTGTCTAAGCTTTTTACTTTCTTTCTCAGATTCCTGCAGGTCCTTTCATCACCTGTCAATGACACTGGGATCAAGGTGTTAACTCCTCATTTGAGAATAATTTTCTCCTTTTCCCCTGTTTATCTTTCAGTTTAGTCTTTTACTGTGAAATAATTTTTCATTCTGTAGAATGTATTTTGTGGGATCGTGATCATTTTATGTAAAATTCATTGGCAAGACATTTAGTTATTTAAAAATCTGTCTGCATTTCTAAGGAAAATGTCCACTTGTCTAAGAGGTGCCTAATTCAGGAAGGGGACTCTTACACACGGCCCCAAAAGAGAAAGGACTTTCCACTGCTCCTAGAAAATACAAATCCAGGCATATCTCTCCGTGATCCCTGGGCCTCCTGGTCTCCACTCAGGCTTTTCTTCTAAAATCACTACCGCAGCAAACAGCCCTCTGACGCATGCACACGAGTTCCTAGAGCACTTGCTCCCCTCCAGGCGCAGCAGTGAGAAACCACCTCCTAATACTCACCCAGCAAACATGCTTTTTGTATTGGGAAGCTTGTGATTTTTGCATTAGTGACCACAAAAGCAAGTGCAAAGTATGGTACTGGCCAGGTGGAACCAGGGCACCCTCTGTGATTACAACCAGTCTCAGGATTGGGGAGGACTGACGATTGAGTCAGGAGAGGCCCAGGCACAGGACCTAGGACGATGGTTCCCCTGCCGGGAAAGGAGGGTGAGAAAACTGCCCAGGGGTTGATGCCTCAGCTCTGGGAGGGGTGTGTGAGGCCAGGCTGGAGCAGGAGTGGTGCTGAGACATTCTGAGTTGTGGGGAACCATGTGGTGATGAGTGATACACTCGAGGTTCTCTAGGTGCAGAGAAAACAGGAGCAAGGGGCAGGGCAAGGGGAACTGGACAGGAAGTGCTTGTGAGAGGAAGGGAAGAGGGCAGTTTGGAGGGAGGGAGGGAGGGAGGGAGGGAGGGAGAGAGAGAGAGAGAGAGAGAGAGAGAGAGAGAGAGAGAGAGAGAGAGAGAGGGAAGGTAAGTATTTTGTTGAGCTGGATTGAAGGGGAAGCAGACAGAGCACCTGAGGTCTCACGAACAGTGTTAACCAAGGACGTGTAAAGGTCAGATGCCCATTTCAGGCTGCTCCCACTGGCTGCGGGAAGGATGCATCTGAAGGTTAAGAGACAGCAATACTATCACAGTGAGAGGCTGCTGTGGAAATCCAAGAGCTGATAGGATCTGAATGAGGCGTGGCATGTGCCCTAGTGCCTTCCACCAGCAAGTCCCTAATGACCAGCAGAAGGTAGTTACTCAACAGTGGAGGGCATTCCTTTAAAGGTCTACAACAGCAGATTTGAGAGGCTTCTTCTAAGGAAGTATTTGAGTCCTTCAAACAAATCAACATTCAGAGGTCTTTGAATTTCTTGAATAGAGCAAAGAATTAAATTCGCCAGCTCAGACTACTCAAGTCTGCCTCAAAAACAAAGCCTTTCTCTACTCAAAGCAGAAACGTCCTCTGAAAAGCCTGGGGTCACCGTGAGCTGAGCAAAAAGTTACCTGGGAATGAAAGAAAATTGGTCAGTTTTGCTAGTAACCAGTGGTTTCCTCAGCTCAACTGTCCTTCAAATATTCAGGTGCAGTTCTGAGTTATTAAAGAAAATGATAATCTCTTTGTTTTCAAAACCTATGAAATATAGAAGCAGGTTTTTCTTTGATCCTGGAGATCAAAGAGATGTTTAAGTAAGTCTAGAAATCTTCTGTTTGCAAACATACTTAACTGACAACAGAATCCAATAGTCCCCCTGCTGAGTCATATCACTTGTTTTATTGCCAAGATCATTATTCAAAAAATCAGAATTTGTGGTGGGTAGTACAATCTGATCCCAATGGCTCAGGAGCTTCCCTTCCCAGATCATCACCATTGTAAACTCCGCTGGAGAAATGCTCAACATTTCCAGCAAATGCATTTCCACTCTTGGCTGTCTCCCAGCATTCCCTGAGCCCAAGCTCTTACTCTCTTAGTTTAGCTGGTAACGTCTTGTCCCCTTCTAGGACTTGACTCACAGTCCCCAGTAATCTTCCAGAATCCTCCAGTGATGATTAGGTATTCTACGGCCTTATTTGATTTTCAAATGTGTTTCTACTCCCCAATTCCTCAGCCTTCACCTTTATTTTTCTTTCTTTATTGTATATTCGGGGCTCCAGCATTTTAAACTTGGCTCTCTCTGCACCCAGAATTCTCTTGCACATTTTTCTGATCTAATCCATGTGGTGAGGCACCCTGAAGGCAAAATGCACCATGTCCTTTCTCTGCTCTTAGATATAAGCTCTAAGTGTAGAGTGGGGAAGCCCAGGCAACAACACAGTAGGCTGTATATTGTCACTAAGTTAAAAGGCACCCTCAAGGTTCAAAGCATCCGTACCATCCTAGCTATGTGTTTCCCTACCCAGTTCTAGGACGATCTTTGTGCTCTTTCACTCTCTACAAATATTTAACCTCTACTATTGATAGGTTCTACTTCCCTCTATCTATCTCTGTGATAATAATCACTTTTTTCTTTTTTGTCTCATTAGGGTGGCATTTTTAAACCTTTATCAAACATTGAGAACACATGGGAGCTTTGAAAACACACTACTGTGTCTGAGACCCCAAATTTGGCTATAAACACATGAAGTCAAAATCGATATTTTTCCATATTTATTAGTAAGGCCAAGGTAATGGCCTTTATCCAGCACAATTTACATAAGTTATCAAGATACATCTTGTGTACAATCACAAAATCAAGACATAATTTTACATAGAGTAAAACTCAAGACAGATTTACAAGCAAGATTTTATACAATTCTCATATATCTTCAGATCATTTTTACAATCTTCAGCCCAAGAATTTGCATTTGTTCATTAGATTTTCAGAGGAATTCAGGTTAAAAAAAAGTATAAAAGAACACACTAGCAAATCACCAACACAGCATGCAACATATAGTCTGAAACAAGACATATCTCCGAGGACTTTACTTTTTATTTTGAAATAAATTTTATTAAGTTTTTAGTTTTTCAGATAAGAAGTCTCTTTGCTTGAACATCAGCTGCATTGGGTTATTAGCACACACGTTAATAAGGAGTGGGAACACCAAGCACATCACTGAACAAATGGAGAGACACAGGTAGGAATCCTAGTCACATGCTAATGCCAATGAAAGCAATGGCTCAACTCGGCCTAGTTTACCAAACGTTCAGATATGTACAGGGTAATGAGTTAAGAAAGCACAGTCTACCTATCAGGTACGGAATTCAGTTCAATGAGTTGGGCTTGATGGGAACCTTTGATCATAAGAACACGGACGTACAGAAAACGCCGGGCGTCCTACTCGAGGAGAGTACCTGACTCAGTCACCCACTCTTGCGTTCACCAAAGGCAGGCAACTCTTGGAGAAGCAGCTCACAGTTACCTGCTGAACTTCCTGTCACTTTTCTGTCAAGCTCAAAAAAGGGGGAAAATCACTTCTGTCACACACATAGTTATAAACACATAGAGTTGTAGTTGGCGGATTTTGGAATATTCAACATTATAGCAATGAAAATAAGTTTTTAAAAATATTATTAGTTATGATTTAAATAATAAAGTAAAAAAATACTATCAACATCTTTATGATATCTTAATGAAATGAAGCATCGATCAAATCATTTCTAATAAACTGGGCACATTATAATAATATATAATTTATCTGACTTCACATCACCAACCACAACTAGAGTCAGCACCACTACCACCACGGCCACGATCACCACAACCCTTCCTGTAATAAAAATCAGTATCAGCTGGTTACCAGCTATAATATTACCCCAGATGACTATTTTAATGTGTGTGATCCACAAAATAAATCTCACTGATATGCTGAAAATATGCATTTAGTTAGTGTGACTTATTAAAATACGGCTATATTAAGGAGCAAAGGCCACCACTGCCCCTTAGTCTTGAGTATTGTTTTTTTAAAACTGCAATGGCGAATAAAGAACTCAGAGTCACCAAAAGTTTCCGTAACCTTAATAAAAGCAGGGAAAAACACCAACTTCTTGCTACTAGTTTTATCTGTGTCTATTAGATAGATGATACATCTGCATCCATAAGGTGATATATCTGAGTCTAATGATACAATTCCTTGACTTTCATAAAAATTCACTCTGTGCTTTTTATTCTATAGCTGAGACTTTATTTACAACAGGAATTTCAGCCAAGAAGCCACTTCATCTTTGACAACTCAATGGATCTCGGAAAACAAGATGCTTTGCAGGAGCTGAGTGCCACGATTAGACTAATCTCATATCAATTAGGGATTCCACACTCTGTCACAATTAGGCTTAAGAAAAAGCTAATCCCAAGAAAATCGAAGAAAATAAAAGATGGATAATCCTGTGCTGTGATATATATTAAAAAAGTAAAAAAACACCAAAAGCCCTATTTGCAATTAAAAAAGAAACAGTTTTGTTGTAGACAGATAAACAACATCACTCAGAAGAAACGCATTCGTAACAGGATTAGTGTTGCATAGAATAATTCCAGGGCCACCCAAGAATCTGGTCAGCTGCAAATTCAGCACATGGGCAGAGTGTGACGCTCTCTGGAGGGGGAATTGCTGGTGCACAAAAAGCAGGCCCATGGTGTCTCTCTTGACTTTCTTGACTCCTTGCACTGGAGGGGTGCCTGTAGTAGAAAGGATCCTACCCAGGGATGCTATGTTTTGGTGGCCCCTACGCCGTGTCTGAGTCTAAAAGAAACTGCTAGGATGGACTACTCTACCTGGCCGTACGCCCTCTGGTCGTGATGCCAACCCTGCGACCTCTCCAGCACACCTGCGATGCCAGGGGCTGCAGAAGAGGACCAAAGAGAAGACAGAGTTCCCTCTTAAAAGCAAATGGCAGAGTCTTTGAATGTCAGAAGATCTCCCTGGACCCTTTTCTTCCCCAATTACAACAGATGATTCCATGCTTCCTTGAGTGCCAGCGTCGGCTGGAAATATCCATGGCAACCATCAGCCGATTGAGTCGTCTCTAAAAATAATATTCTAGCAAGGTTTTATTCTTGATGATTGGCCTCCTGCATGCTCCCTGCACTGTTTACCACTGCACTGTCGGGGGGAGGGGGGGTAGGGGGGCAAGAGATGGCGGGGAGAAGGGTGGGGGAAGGGAACTGTTAATTGCCTATGAGTAAACAAAGGTATATAGTCTTGGACCTATTAGAAATTCTTTAAGTTTAGCATTTTACATTCTTCTCAAATGTATTTTTTTCTACAAAAGCGAGAAAATTCAGTATATAACCAACAATTTGGAGACAATTATTTTTAATCCCGCTAAAATCTCACCTTGATGACAGCAGTAGCTTTTATGTCTAAAATGCCCTGAGAATCATTTAGTCTATTTTGAGTAGGAGATGGGAATGGGATAGAACAGTACAACTTATATAACTCAGTATAACAAATTTTGCAAACCTTCTTCACTTAATTCATTCTTTTTCAGGTTCAAAGTTCATGATTCAAATAAAAAATTAAATTTTATCCTAATTTGCTGCTTTTATCCATGCCAATGTTTGCCATTGGTCTGAACGGTGGTTGCCACATACAAAATTTGAGAAGTAAAAATCTACTTCATAGTCATTCCTCACCTCTGTGTATAAAATTGTACTGGGAAATGTGCTTTCATTTTTTCATAGAACTCTTATTTTAATCATCTGAACATCCCATGAAGAAGGCTAGGAAGCTGTCATTATTTTAAACCTACAGATTGAAAAAAAAAAAATAATAACCGAGAGAAAGCGAGTTTAAGCAACCTCAGCAACATGACATGTGCAAGGTCACCAGCAGAACCAACAGTGGAAGCCAGGATTTGAACCCCAGCCAGGTGTCTTTTTCACAGTTCCATGTTACTTCCATTGTTAATGTCGTTTTGATGAGGAAGAGGACTCTTCATATGAGTGACTTAGACATATCTTAATTTTTATCATTGAAATATTTAACATTTTCCCACCATTTGTGAATTTGGTCACTGTGGTGTCGCCGCTAACAGGAAAATCAAGTACTAGAGACCATTTGAATTTGATGCCAGGAATTTTCACTATAGAGATCCATTAACGAGTGCTGGGAGAAAAAAATCATGGAAAAGAAGAAAATGACACCAATATCATTCATCAGTGTAGTGAGGTTAATATGATTTGTTTGCTAGGGAAGATTCTTCTCTCTCTGACAAAATATTATGCAAGAGAAAGAAAATACTCAGAGGAATACAATTATTTGCAATTGCACAAAGAATAAGTCACCATGCTTTCTACAACATACCAACTTCATGTCGGTCCTCTGGTATATAAATTGAAAATGCCATGGCTTAATGGTAGCTCATGGAGATTCTGAGGTTTTCAATAAAATTTTTTATATTTTGTGGGTCAATATACTTCTATATTGGCTGGTCATGGCTTTATTTCTAGATAAATGTATTTCATTTTTACCTAGTACAATCTTTACTCTACAACAAGTCTACATTATTATATATTATACTGAAACAAATGTGCTTTTACCACATGGACTCCAAACTTGGTGCACACCCTTATAATATTTAGACACAGGGAAACCTGCAAGACGTAGTCTAAATGATTCCTATACCTCCACTGTATGTTCCTATGAAATTAGCCACCTCACTCCAGGCCTGTGCAAATATTTTTTAGGCGTTACAGTCTCAAAGTACTAAGTTGTCTGAGAATCTAAAATGAAAAAGAAAGATTTTTGAATTTTTGATAACTGAGATTTATGACATAAGTTCTAGCAACCAAATTTTCTTTGCATAAAGAATTGCTTGTGGGTTGCATTTAGAAGCCATATTAATCTCGGAGGCTCTGTCTTTAGCTACAGTTCAATCCGTCGGAAGATTTTTGCTATAAGTAAACAAAATTTCCCTCATGGTCTCTCCTAGCAGCCTTGAGAAATCCCAGGTCTCAGCTCTATTTTTTTTTTTTTTTTTTTTTGGCTTCTTTTCAACATGGGAACTTTTCTGCTTGTGTCTTTTCTGTGTTGCCCACAACAATACATTTACAAGGCTGTCACTACTGGTTTAGCCTGTTGATCCTTCTCTCCTGTTTGCCCCTGAAAACAGCTCAGTACAGTAGTTTCCCCTTCAGTCTTCAGCTGAAGCGATGTAGATCTATTTCCACACCCTGAGCGGACTCAGCTCTTCAGTGCGTTTGAATTGGACTGACCAAAAGTTTGTGCCAGTTGACGACTCTTTTTCTGAGATCCACTTTGTCCAGCCAAATGCAGGCTTCTCCAATCAAGGTCTTTTTCATAAACTTTCCCCCATTGGAGAAAAGTAAAATCTAGACAAAATAGTCAAAATTATATATGTCTCTCAACTTTTTAATACACATTTAATAATTAAAAATAGCAAGAAAAAGAGAGTGAGGATGAGAAATACCAGCTGAACTTTTTTGCAAGAAAATTAATAACCATAATATCCTCAAAAGATTTGTATAATATAAATAGTCACATCACTTTATTCTCCAAAGTTAAAGAATTACCTTGGAGAATATGAGAAAACTAGATCCCAGCTCATTGTCACTGGAGGTGAGCTTAAACTGATAGAAAGTTCCCCAAAATAACTTAGCTAGATACACTTTTCATTCATGTATTAAACACCAGATCAAATGCATAATCATTTGAATGCTGAGTAACTTCTTAGGTCACTGCTTCTAGTTAGTATTTACTGGTGACTTTACCACTGTGTGCACTTAGGCATGGTTTCTCAAGTCACCTCTTGAATTACTGTTTATCAAGTAAATTTTACAGGAACAAAAGGTCTCCCTCATAGTGCTCCTGTTCGATATAATCTCTCATATTCTCTCAATG
The DNA here is from genome assembly GCA_004027205.1 of Ctenodactylus gundi. NCBI lineage: Eukaryota > Metazoa > Chordata > Mammalia > Rodentia > Ctenodactylidae > Ctenodactylus > Ctenodactylus gundi. The sequence continues at coordinate 536,765 of PVKB01000549.1, read as the reverse complement.
GTGTATGTGTGCACCCAGACTTTGAGTATCTTTTAAGTTTTATTCCACTCTTATGCCAGTTAATCTCAACAAATCTCTGCTTTATAACATCCCATATTTGTCTCTAGTGCAGGGCTTTATTCTTCATATTTTTCACCTCTCCTCATCTCACCCTATGTTTGTTTTATTGCTTGTTCTGTCCACTGAGGTGCAACAGCGTTGTGCTAAGCAGTAGGCAGAAGACCAATGGCCATAAGCCTCACTCCAGAGATGCTGCTGATGTGGACGCAGTGAGTATGTAAGTCACCGTAAGAGGCAAAGTGGGGCTGAGAGCAATATCACAGAAAGAAAGGACTTGGGAGGAAGGTGTGTCGGGTTCTACCCAAGGTCATCAGGAAAAGCATGGAGTTTATACAGAAAGAGGTAGGGCATGGTGATGGGTGTGGGGGATGTGAGCAAAAGGTTACAGGCCTAATCTGATAGGAAAAGATTTGGCTGCTGCTGGAGGATTAAGTGAGCAGAAAAGTATACAAGAGGTTGAGACGAAGTCAACACAACTGAAACTCACTTTTTGGGGGATGCTGAGTGCTTCTAGCTAATGCGAGTCCCTGAGGGGTTTTAATAGAACCCAACCAGTGTTTTTCTGGTAAGGTGTCTTCTAGCTAAAGGCAACACATTGACAGGAGGCTGGCCAGGTCAACTACTGAAAAGACCTGCATAATAAAGACAGGCAGGAAAAGGCCTAATGGCCCTGACCTAGCAGGAAGAGAAAAACAAATACAACACACTCAACATAGTGGACAAGAATTAGTAGGCTTTTAGATGGAGTGAGTGGGCTGTGGAAGTACAAAAGGGCTCCAGAGTAGACATGCTACCGAGGATGGATGTTTCCCTAAAGCCATATAATAAGTGGTTGGTATATAAATACTGAATAGACGAATAGCAAATAAATAACTAAATACATGCAGCACAGACAAACATTTTCACATGTAGCTGTGCAGTCCAAAGTTACCTGAAGTGAGTGCCCAGCAGGACTTAGGCTGAACCTAAAAGTTTCGTTGAATGAAGGCTCTCGGTCATGTCGGCATACTCTCGTTTTTTTCTTAATCACCTTTTTCTGGGTAGAGATGTTTATCACATATATTTTCACATATAAATCTGAAAATAAGATGTCAGGTGATTCAGTGCCCATCAGTCATGCAATCTTCATCGGGAGGGTATAATCGTATGCTGACAGTTCTCCCACATTCTATGCACAGTAAAAGATTGGGTACCACTTGTTTCAAATAACATCAACTGATTAGGTACATATCTATTTTCCTGGCAATTTAAATGTGTTTCCTGTTTTATAATGAATATATCTCTTTAATTTATACAACGAAAAATGTAGTCAAAGCTAAAAAAACAATTTGCTTCACAGAACAGAAATTATCTTTTCATACTTTTGACATATTTTATAAACAGGCATACATTTTTAGTTTACATTTCCCATAATATAACCCCATAAGTTCCCGGATATCTTATACAGATAGCTGTTGTAAGATTGGGTACCTGGCAAATGGTCAGGAGACTTGAATTTGTAGGTAATATTTCTGCACTGGAGAATTTCCACCACAAGTTGTTCCCCTTCTGTCTTCATTTCCTTTTTCAGTGCGATCTTGATTTCTCCCATTACCTGAGTTTTAACTGAAAGGATTTAACAGAAAAAGTTGAAGACTTTGTAATACTATTTACTCTATGTGTACTTCAAACACCCATTCCTGCATTCATCTGTTCAATGTTTACCAAGTGCTCGATATCCTGCAGATGTCCGCGGAGGTACACTCCAAACCCTTAAGGAGTGAACAATGCTGCGGAGAGAAGTCTACATCAAAGTATGTTCACTACAATGCTGGGCTAGTAACAAAGGAGGTGTGAGGAACTATAACGGACTTATTGTTCAACTGTAGATTTTTTTTAGGGCAAAAGCTAAAACAGATGACACAGAAGAACATATATAAAAAAACAGAATGCCAGTGTAGTTCATAGGAAATAATAACAAGCCACATAAAATACAGAAAGTTGTTTGCAACAGCTGCTCATCACCAATATTGTGGTTTGGATCTAGAATATCCCCCAAAGTCTCGTGTATTTGGATGTTATGGATTGTCTATGGTACGATGTGCTCTTGGCAGACTGGGGCCCGGTCTGGAGGAATGGATTGGCAGCATGTAGATTACTGGATTACAGGCATGTGATGGGGGCTTGTCGTACCCTCCACACATGGATGCAGGAGGAGTGGACCACTGGGATGGGGCCTGGAAGTACATATATGCTGCTGCCTTCCTCTTGGACTTCATGGGACTTGGCTTCCTGTCTGTGATGTTGTGAGAAGCTGCCTCCACCTCTGCCTCTGCCCTGTACTTCCACTGCTGCCAGCCACACCTGAGTGTTCTGTGACCTTCTGAACCTGCGAGCTAAAATAAACATTTCCTCCCCTAAATTTGTGGAGGTTGAGTATTAAGTCACAGCAAGAAAGTAACTGAGACAACCACTTTGCTCAAGGATACTTACTAACCGAACAGAACGTCACTGCACATTATTTCTCTTCTGTCTGTTTCCTTTGTAAAAGAAACTGCCAGCAACAGTATGTAGTAAGGGACCTGCATAGGAGTGACGGTGATGACGCACAATGGATTTGAAGTGTTTCCCTCCAATGTTCTATCTTGTGACTTCCACTAGTGGGGACGGTGTTCATGTCAACAGTCCACTGTCCACCCACCTACTCTTGGTGCATTTCGTGCATTCGTCCACGAACGAGTCCACCAACAAATATTTTATTGCCACCTCATTCTGCTCAGCACTCTGCTGAGAAAAATAGATACAACGATGAGGCGAAGTTCACATACTGATTGTTTTCATGGTTTTCCCACCTGAGGGAGAGACATACACTTCCATCCGTACACGTATGATTAGAAAGAGAGGAACTGGTGGCAAAGTAGGAGAGCATCCCACAGGAAGGAGCACAGGCTGAGCTGCAACCAGAGGCGCAAGGCAAAACCCACCGCAAGGTGGCTGGGCAGGCACTCTTCGTAGTACTCGTGCTCTGGGGTCCTGGTGACAATGTGGCTTTTATGTTATCACATACAAGGGCATTGAAGGTCTCTAGCTTTAACTATTGATAATACATTCTCAAATATTTTGGTTTTAAGACTTCTTTATACCCTTGAAACAATGAAAAGTTTTCAGGAAAAAAAAAAACCCTGTTATGTGGATGATAGCTAACAATGTCAGAATTTTAAAATTTCTAATTCTAATTTAAATTGTAAAAATGGCAACATTCGAATATTTAATAATTCAGTTAAAATAAAAGTAATAAGCCTGTACAGAAATGTTTTAATCAAAATAACCACGCTTTTTATTTAAGAGAAAAAAAATACTGAGGGGGGCTCATTTTCCTTTTTGTTTCTTTTAAGTTTTCTCCTAAGTGCTTGGCTTACCAGAGTACAGATAGACCCTCACTCTAATTTCCACTGTAAGTCTGGTGCAGTGCGCTATTTTAGTGGAGCTGTGTACAATTCAGTCTCACATGTATGCAGAATTGGAAGAGAGCACAGGCTTCCGCTGTCCTTTTCAAACAATCTTGGATAATCCTTGACACTATCCTATCACCCAGTAAAGTGGGAGTTTCTTAAAAGTTAGATGCAATGAGAAACTCCAATCAAGTCAATGAGCTCTTTGTTACTATTACTGTAAAGATTTATGAGTCCATATTGTACACTGAGTGGATCTTTTTAAGTTGACAATAAATATATTATTAAATATGTGTTGAAAAATCTAGCCCAAAACTAGGAAATTTGATCCACAGAATAAATTATTTTTTATATTCTGATGTGCTTAGTACATAGACACATTTTATTTAGCATCTTGAGATTGGCTCACAAAGCAAGGCCTAACTGTATACTGTACACAAGAAATAAAACTAAAATCTAGTTTTGTTTCAAACAGCTGAAAATACAAAGACTAGCACATATGTCTGTCATATGGAATCAACAAAACACAGGAGTTGAAATCTTACGATCAGATAAAATAGATGTAAGGCCAAGATACAGTACACAGGACAAAAACTCTGCATAAAGCTAAAATTTCATAAATCATAATAAAGTGCAATTATGAATATCTACACACCACTGACAGGAACTTAAAGTTACAAAAAGACATAGGATATAGGAGATATAAAGACTATATGAGAATAATGATAAGAGACTTCAGAGCAGTTTTAGTAGGTCAAGCCAATCCCGGTGGACCAAAATAGACAGACTAGCAGGGCCTCCCAGTCAACACAGCAGGTCTCCTGGATACCTAGCAAGCGCTACACCCCGGGAATGGCGCATGCACCTTCATCTCAATAAATACCAAATAGTCCTAAAATTGATCATATATTGCAAGGAAGCTATCAATAAAGGTGTGGAGCAGTGGCATGATTACATAGCCGTATTTATAGAGCAACTCCTGTATAAAATGGAGCTATTGCAAAAGTCAACTGATTCCATCTATGTATCAAAACAACTGTTGGGCTAATCATGAACCACCAAGAAAATACAGACAAGTCCTGCAAAATAACAATGATTAAAAACATTATGCCTGAGAATCTGTGAGAGTCAAAGAAATGGCACCAGGAACAACACGCCACTGAACCCCCATTTCATCTTGGCGAGGATCAGGACAAGACGCACACACTGTAATTGTGTCACGAATAGAAGAAATGTAAAATTTTGATTTTAAGTTCCAACTTGAAAAGTTAGACAAAGAACAACAAAGGTACGAAGAAATGTACAAAGGAGGAAATAATAATGAATGCTAATAGTGAGGGAGGGAATTTTTGAAGAGCAGGTAAATTAATAAATAGAAATTGAGACACTTTGAAAAGTAATTTAAAAAGAAAAATCCAGAGTAATTTTAATCCATGACAGGAGACCCCTTGCCTCTGAAAGCACATTCCTTCCATCATTTGGTATACAAATATCAGTGCTATGAATATACTCCAATAGTGTACTCTAATACTAGCTGGGTTGCATTGTATTTACGTGTTTCTGACAAACAGAAAACTTCAAAAATCATGAAGTCCATTTACTTGAACTTGTGACAGCCCAGTTCTAGTATCTCAACCATCTTAAGTAAGAATTTAGACCCACTTGTTTAAATTTATTCCAACCTACATATATATTTTTTAAGGGTCTTCACAGGAAAATCGTCAATCGTCTCCACATTTTAAATGAGAAAACAGAACATATTTGAGACTCTCCCTTCTTCAACATCTAAAGAAATTAGGAGGAAACACAAGAGCAAACGTTCAGAAAATATTAACCAGTAGCAACCAAACAAGGAAAAAGCTATAGTTTCTAGCCAGAAAATGGAGTAAGTTGTGTCACTGAACGGAAAGACAGATCCCGATAAGGCCCAGCTGGGCAGCAGTTCTAAGCACACCACATCGCAGATGTTCTCTAAGAATAGAGAACCAGTTGGCAAACCACCTGGGACCGTCAGTAATCTCCCCATCACTGAGAAAGAATGAGATGCCCACTGAGCATGGGATGTCAAGCTAAGACCTGAGACCGACATCCTGAGCTCCTCACCATTAAATTCCGAGCAACTTGATAGAATCGGTTACATGTAGCAGAACCTCACAATTCCTGATACTCTAGGAGAAAGTAGATGAAATATACAAAGATAGAAACTGTCTTTTCACAGGACTGAGACACCGCTGTATTTGCTACAGTCAACACTGGCACACAACATTTAGCCAAATCTCGCAAGAGGATCAAAACCAAATCAAATAAACCAACATATCTATCTCTCAGGCAAATCTCCTCCAAAGCCAGTGAAAAGTAAACGGAACTATTGCATCGTCGCTCAACCCACACCTGAGATGGAGGGGAAAGTTATTGCCACAGAACAGGAAGAAGCGAAGGGAAACCTCTCCTCCTACTTGCAGCCATCAGAGAGTGTGAACAGGACTCATCAAACTAATGGACATGACAGCACTTTTTTTCTGGGAGAAATTCACTTTTTTAGGTCATGCTATTCTATTATAGGCCTGAAAGTCTAATACGTCAACCAACAGTGTGAAATTTGCTAGTTCCCACCTTCTCCTGTGGGGAGATAAGTGGCTTATAAACCTGCTAATGAAAGTTCCCAAATCATCACACTGCCTGTTCTTTTCTTGGAAGTTTTACTTCATGTGCTGCAGAGCGTGACATCTGAGAAGTTCCTGGGGAGTTTTTGTTCAGAGATATACATATATATTTTTTCCCCAGCTTGCTCTTTAATATCTGTACTGAAGGAAGAAAAGAATGTGTTTTCTGAACTTGTCCCACAGCAGTTGTGTGTGTGCAATGACGATGGCCATTGTCGAGCCGTCCCGGCCCTCCTATGGTTTTGATGCCCCATGTCCTCTGAAGCACATGGCTGGAGGCCATTGAGAATCTCCACACTCGCTGTCTCCTTGGCAGTGGCGGGGAATTTCAGCTGCTCCAGGTAGGCCAGAGATCTGGGGCAAAAAAGACACTGCAGGCAGATGCACTGGTGTGATATGGTAGGCGCAAAGATTCAGAGGCAGAGGGAATACACACTCATTGACCATTCGGTCTCTTGGTGACCTGAAGCCTGTGCTTCTTTGGTTGTACTAAAAGAATTAAAATTAAAGTGAGAAGAAAGGATTTTGAATGTTTTCACTACAAATGTGGTAACCATTTAAGGAGACAGAAGTGTTTACCTTGATTTAAACACTGCACAATACACACATGTATCAAAACATCACAGGAAACCCCATAATAGGTGCACATGCTAATTTCAACGAAATGAGAAAGTTACTCTGAAGAGAGTATCTGTCTTCAAGATGGTGCAAACCTAGAACCTAGCAATAAAAAGAAAGAAGAGAAGTGGTGGAGAGAGGTAGAAGACAGAGATTGCAAAACACTAGATATAGATGAGGTGAAATAGTTGAAGATTCAAAATGAAAAACATACATCATCTCATTTAAAAAGTATTAATGAGTTAGAAATGTCAAGGAACAAATTCAGTAACACATGAATATTATTGAAACAGAGGGAAGAAAGTTGTATTAAAGCAAAACAGAATCTTAATAAAGTCAAATAGAGAACAAGGAACACCGACAGAAATTTAGAACTAAAAATGTCTGATCCAATATAAATCATTTATCAGAAAAAGTACGTTTCAAGAAAATAGAACTAAAAAAATAAAAATCTTTGTGTCAAATAACAGAAGAGTAAATCTGTGAATTAAAAGAGCACCCAACTCCCCTGGAAATTGGTGTTGATACTGTCTACTCCACTTCACAGGCATAGAAAATATTTTTAAAGTATAGTAAGTAAAGAACAAGTCATCTGGAAGATTACATGGATGTACCAAACCCCCATAAAACAGAGCACAAGGGAACGCCCAGCCACTGTGAAATATCTAAAATCCCAGGCCTAGATAGTAGGATATAGACTCAAAGTATGAAAAAGGAAATGGAAAAGAAAGGAGAAAGGAAGGGAGGGAGAGGAAGAAAAAGTAGAAGGCGAAATCCCAGCAAGCAATAAAAATACTGGAAGAAAGAAACGGAGTGGGGGGAAAGTGGAAGACAACGGACTTCCTTAGCTTTAAAGCAGACAGCCAACAAATTTAAAACTGAACTACAGACAGACTTTGTGGCCCAGGAAGGGGCTCCAGAGATGGAGGTGCTGGCCAGAGAAAGAGGAAGTAATTAGGATATGATTGGTACACACAGCAACTCCCTGAGTTGGATGTAATTATTAGATATCACAACTATATAGTAATAAATAATTATGGAAAAATCATAATTATGCAACTCCTTAATATTTAATTTTTTTCTTAAACTGAGATTTTTATAAACTAATATAGCTAGAATATTTATTGAAGTTAACATTCCTTTATTTTTACTTTGATATATTTTCTTCATTAAAAAGTGGATATAATCATTTTTTTGACAAAGAACATGAATAATTTAATATGATTTTAGCAAAATTTGTTCCTCTATCTTTAACTAGCTAAGTTCCAACTACTATAATTATTAAATTGGCTTATATCTATATTTTGTAGCTTTTTAAAAACACTCTGGTGCTTCATTTTCATTACGATAGCAGCAGTCTTCCCACTCCTTTAGAAAATGAAGTTTACACACATTTTATGCTTTAAAAATATGTATCTGCCATCTACATGCTCACATATCTACAGTTATTTCTATGTCTGAATAATTCATATCTTAGGGAGGTACACTTTAAGAAGAGATTACAATTAACAAAACCATTCTCTCTGTTTCTCTCTCTCTCTCTCTCTCACACGCACACACATAAGTGTGATATATACATTTTACAAATGAGAAAGCAGTGGTTTAAGTATTTTAAGTAATGCATCAAATTGATAAATGGTGTAACTCTAATTTTAATCACATTTTCTCCTCAGCACTTTATATTTTCTATGAGTGAGATTCTTAAGGCAACAACTCACTTATGGAAATACTGAGTTTGAAAGATTTTTGTAACTGGATCAGATCAGAAGATTTTCTACTGGCCATTTTGCTGCTTCTGGTTAGCCAGACCTTAGAAGGCCAAGAGGGCCGAGCCAGCAAGTCTTTATACTCACCAACAGAAAGTCCAAGAAGCCACCAACTGTGTTTTCACATTAAGTCAATTATGGCATCCATTTGCATTACTTAAGAAAAACAGCAATACAATTTTTTTCCTGAAATATAATTATACAAGATCCTATAGAAATGGCTTAAACCTGCAAAGTGATTGGAAAGAAGTGAATATTGTTTGAGAAAATATTTCTTTTCATGTGGCATTAATAAAAACTGTAACATTTAAGTGGATGTCATGTTAATGGACTCTAAGAGTTCTATTGTAACCTCAGTAACCTTTTCCAGAGCAAGACCAGCTTAGGCAAAGGTCTCTTTGGGGGCAATGTTTAAATAAACTGAAAGTAAAACGCAGACAAAAAAGGCCAAAAAAAGTAGTGGTTTGTAAACTGAAAGTGTGTGTAAGGAAAAGAGGGACAGGATGAATATAATTTTTTAACACTTAGAGTTTTGCTCTTGCGAATGTTCATTAATAATACTACATAAAATGAGGCAGGTCTCTGGTCTAGCTAACGAAGCGTGAGTTGATGCTACATAAAATTAGCCTGACAGTCTCACACCTCCTAATTTGTCACCCGAGTCCCACTGCTCATTCCAATGCTAAGAAAAATATAATGTAAAATTAAGATTGACTGAAAAAAATACAGACATGTAAGAATTGCAGATGATAATACTATATGCTGTTTGGCAAGTTATCTCGTATCTCTGATGTATATTTCCTATGGGTACAGTGAAAATATGTAATATTATTATTACTATTTCTTTCAAGCTTATAGGATAATAAAATTTTGGTCTTTTTCTTATATTACCTAAATATTGTTTAGTTTTGACCCTATCATAACTAAGTATTTTCTGTTATAAATAATTTTATCTGCTTACTAAATTTTGTCTTTATGTAAAATTTTAGAAATGTTCCAATACTCATTGTTAATAACCATCGTACTGTCATACATTTCTTTAGGTATAACCTTATTTTCCTCCTTTATTGACCAATTTTCCCATTTCTGGGACAAAGCAGTTGCCACTCACAACATAACAGAGGAGACGTTCAACAGCTCATGGTTGCAGGAGGTTCAGTGCATGGATAGCTGGTTCCAAGGGAGAACACGATGGCAGGAGGCGAGGTGCAACGCTGCTTCATTCATAGTGGCAGGAAGCACAGACAAGAGCACCCCAAGAGACGTACTCCCCAAAGATGCACCCCAGTGACCCACCTCCTCCAGTGGGGCTCTAACTTCTGATGGCACATTCAGCCAGGATATCCGTGGGTTAATCTGCTGATGACGCAGACATTGCCCTGACCCAGTCACCTTTCCATGGGTCTCTGAATTCAAACAGGCTTACATGATTAACAAATCTAACCTTTGTCAACTTGATACCTAGTCACATCTACTTAAATCATCCCGAGTCTCCAAGTAAGCACATTATTTCACCTAATATGATGTAAACAGCCAGCGTACAACTGAAAATGCACTAATTCTCTCACCAAAGACTCAACAATTTCTGCATGCTCAAAAATCTAAGACTAAAGTCCTATTTGGGAACTAAAGCAAATCCTGCATATGTCTTGAATCCAGGGCATGCAGTGGTAGGATGTGGGTTCCAGAAGGCCTGGGCAGCCCCGCCGTGGCCCTTCCAGCTGAAGCAAAGGCACTCTGGTCTCTCATGGGCTTTGCTCACTGCTTGAGCCTTCATCAGCAAATGTATTACATTCTTTTCATTTCTGGGGTCTCCACTGAACCTGGGCTTCATTTCCACAGCTTCACAATGGCCCCCATTCCCACTTGCAGCCATATTTCTTGGCCTCCAAGGCCTTCTTTTGAAATTTGGGTAGGAGTCTCCAGGAGGCCACAACTCTTGCATTTTGCATTTTGTGATGTAAGTATCATGTGGACAATGTGAATGTCTGCTACTAGCTTGAGCAGACACCTCAGGACCATGGTGGCAGGAGCCTAGACGTTTGACTATGGTGACATGAATCTCAGGGAGCAACCGATTTCCTAAGTGGCTCTTCCAGAGCAGGACCCAGGGGCTGTCTTCTCAAATGGAAAGTTTAAACATTTACACCCTTGAGTCTGCAGTGGGTGGGGTTTTACTGACTTCTGAGATGCATTTTTTTCCTTGTCTTGGTTCAAAGTCCTTGAAATCTTATAGTGGTGCCAATTTTTTCAGCAACACCTCTCTTGGCTCCCAACATTTTTGCTTAGTTCTTTGGAGACAAAACTGAAGTTTTCAAGTTACTGTTGTGGGGACAGTCTGACATCTGAAACTTAAGTAAACAGAGGTTTAAATTTGCTCACAGATTCAGAAATTTCAGTTCTAAAAGGTGGGGCCACCATGGCAGAAGGACCTGATGGGGTAAAGCTGCCCATTTTATGGTGGTCAGGGAGCAGAGCACAGAGACAGTGTGCTCTCCAGAAATGTCCTTCCAAAGCCCCACCCCCAGTGACCTGGCCCTCCCGCTGGGCCCCACGTAGGAACAGCAGGTGCAGCTGGATATAGCTGACCTATGAACCTGTTAGCCCACCAGCCAAGCTGATAATTAAGATGAACTTGTATGTCTTTCTCTATATTGTTTCAACACTACATTTGTCCTTTTTGAAAACACCAATATTAAACTTAGTACGGTGCCTCATGTGGTGATAACTCCAAAGCATTACTACTTTTATCTTTCAATATTCTCTTATAAGGTTTTTATTGTATTTACTTATTTTCATTTTTCAGACAGAATCTTGCTTTGTAGTCCAGGCTGGTCCTGAATTCACTATGTAGTCCAGACTGTTCTTGAACTCACAGCAATCCTCCTGGATCAGTCGTCTGAGCGCTGGGATTACAGGCATGTGCCAGCACACCCATTTTATGTGGTGCTGGGAATCAAACATAGGGCCTTGCACTTGTAAGGCAAACATTTTAACTGCTGAGCTACACCCTAAGCTCCATATATTATTTACTTATTTATTTCTACTTAGGCTGGGCTTGACCACACAGAGATTCTCCTCCCTCAGCCTCCTAAGTGCTGGGATTACAGGTGTGTACCACCATACCCAGTTAATTTTTATGTGGTTCTGGGGAATCAAACCCAGGGCTTGGTACTTCCAGACAATTGCTTTAACTTCTGAGTTATGCTACCAGTGTCATGTAGCCTCTAAGTTAAAAATAATTGTATATATTTATGGATAAAATGTGATGTTTTGATATTATACATGTACTCAGCTATCAATCTAACACCTTATAAATTTTTTTTCAATATTCTTCATGACATAAAAAAAATTCTAGAAGTAAATGATAATTTACATCTAGCCAACATGGCTATACCACTAGGTCTGTGGCCTATCTACTCAGAGTAACCAAAAGCAAAACAAAAGAAAAAAATCAAATCCAAAATATTCACATGTCAATACAGTTTACATGGAAATTTATTTCAGGAGAAGGAACCTGCTTTCTTGAACCTGCTCCTGAGAGGAAGGAAGGAAGCTCACTATAATTTGTTGCATTCACCTCTCAGCTGTCTTTCTCTGTGGCTTCCAACCAAGTGTACCAATGCTACCTTAGAGCCTATAATAATTTTACTTTCTAAGGTAAAATTGTAGCTCTGTCTTCTAAGAGTTCAAAAGCCTTTAGCCTGTGGAACTCAATAATTATATGTAATTAGCGCTTACCTTTTCTTCACATTACATCCTCAAGTACCAAGAAAAGGTTTACATAAATCTGGTGATCTTACTTGTATTGAATTTTACCTCCTGGCTTCATCATCTTCTGGAGGTTACATTAAAGCTACTGACATGTTTTTTTAGTTTAGTTCTCAAAAATGTATTTTCTGGATAAAGCTGCTCACCTGTACAGAGTAGTTTATGTGTAGGGAAAAAATGGAAGGAATAAAGATCAATATTTTTGAAGATTAAGTCCAGCTATTTTTATGTGTGAAAGGGAAACAGGATGAAAAAATTTATCCAATTCGATAGAATATTAGACTCTATTCTAGATAACCTCCGGTAAGACGGCATGCGTTCCGTTCTCAATCAGTCAGCCTGGTTAGGCAATAACCAAGTTGTCCTGCGCTCTTCACTTCTTCTGTCCTTTTCCACCTATGCAGCCAAGAGATGCCCAGATGTGTTCCAGGCCCAGCACTTTCCACTAATGCATATCATAACACAAGAGTGAGAAAAAGAATTCTCAATATGATAACCACCAAATGCAAAGGGATCAGGAACAATTAATTTCTGAGTGCAACTCCCTAGATTTAGGTTCAAGCAAAAAAATTTTCACCCTCACAATACATCAAGAAATTAAATTTGCTACTCTTTCATAGTATACATGTATTGGTTACAAAGTAAATAATATTATACTATTACGAATGATAAATTCCAATTAAGTCATTTAAAAATAACATGTAAACGTCTACCATTATTATCTTATTTTTCCTCAACCATGTGAAACAGAGTTGGTATTGCTATGGTCAAGACAGGAACTAAGGTCAACTAAGAAAAGTCATACAAAATAGAGCGGATATACCCAACGGGACATCCAAGGCCACTGACAAAATTGAGGAATCTGCCTGTGATGGGATGGAAACTTTGTGCCAAGCTCATGTGTGTACTCTTGTGAATGTGTGTGTTGATGGAGCGTGGGGCTGTCATGGGTGTATATGTGCAGATTCAGAATCTGGGGGTAGTTGTCCTGGAAGAGTAGGTTCAATCAAGACAGGGAATAAAGGCCCTTTCCTCCTCCTTTCCAAAGCATGAAGGGTCCTTTTTTTTTTTTTTTTTTTTAAATCAGCAACAATTGACTTGCAAGGCAATGACCTGTATCCAATACACACTGAACAAGACCCTTTGGTTTCAGGCCCTTTATGTATTAGTAAACAGCCTTTATGTTGTAAGGACTGAACCTTGTTCCCCTTTATATTTTGTATAGAAAAAACATCTAGTATCTGTCGGACATTTAATGAATGAGTCTGCACAATTTCCCTAGTCTTGCCAGCCACCCTGTAAGGCAGATTACCATGTCTACCTCCATCTGAAGGAAGCGACTTTCTCTGTCAAAGCCTAAGTTTTTCCTACTCACCAACACTGAGGCCGTCAATGAGAGATTTTTTTTTTCTTTTTTTTCAAAACCTATAGAAAATAAACGAGGGCAAGTCGTCTGTTTCTTCCACTTTCATCTTTGTGCACGTTGGAGGCTCTAGTAGTCAGGGCTCCGCCAGGGGCAGGTCTGAAGCTCCACGCAGGGGCTGAGGCAGTAGGCTTTTGTGGTGTTGCCATTACTCGTTTTTCCCAAGGAAAGACGTTCTGTAAGCTTTCATTAAGACCTTTATTTGAAATAACCCAGATTCAAGGAGATACAGCACACAATAAAGCAGGCATTCTGGCTGATAAGATTTAAAGTCCCGTGAAAACAGGACAAGCCCGCTCACTCTCTCTGTGCTCTGTTATATAAAGCAACCCTTTCTTTCTGAGATAAAGATGAAAAGGAAAGCACTTTATGAGGAAAAATAGATTTTTCCAATTGATCTGCTTCAATGTTTTTGACATATTTTTGGTCCTTTGGCACATGCTTTTTAGCATTCAGTTGATTCTGACCAAAAATAACCAGACTTCTTTGTGAAAAATTGTAATTGAAAGGCCTCAATTATTGTGTAAGGGACAGCAACAGAGAAGTATCAGGAGAAGAGAACCACAAACTTGACTGGACATTCCTTTTTAAAAATAGTTCAGTTTTGAAGTAATTCCCTGAAGGCTCCTGAATACACTCCCCAGGAGTGAAGCAGGAGGCAGAGTAAAGTAGACCGGTTGGCTAGTAGCATTCATTTCTAGGAAAAGATGTAGTGTAGGAGGACTGGGCGGTCTCCTGACCATAGGCGGCTGGGTCTGCCTCCACATGGGGCTGCCGAATCCCTTCCAAAAGGTGGCAGCTGTGGCAGGTCAACTTGTAGTTGACCTTGTAATGAATATAGAAAATAAAAGCAGCTAACAGTACCAGGCAGGGAAACTAGGAGCTCCCGTGAGGACAACAGTTGCATCAGTCATTCTGGGCTGGTAGCACAGGCCTGTAGTCCCAGCACGCTGGGAGGCTGAGGCAGGAGGATCATAATAAATTCAAGCCAGCCCTGAGCAACTTAGTGACTCTGTCTCAATGTCAAAAATAAAAATGAGCTAAAGATGTAGCTCTGAGTGAAGGGCCTGGGTTCAATCCCCAGTACCATTAAGAAAATAAATAACTGCAGCCTCCATCTCCCCCTGAAAGAAGTAAGAGGCAGCCAGCGGCCTTGCCGTGAACCTTCTGTACCTCTAAGCAAGGAGGGACAGAGAGAGGAACCAAATGTTGGCATTCTTCACTCGGAGCCAGGATAAATAAACAAAAAGGATAACAAGACAAGTCATCAAGTACAAATTCAGGACACAAGTTATTCAGCCTCTCCCGCCCCCTACCTGCCAAAGAAACTTTCCTAAGGGCCTTAAGGACAGCGGCCAGGGCTCTGGGCCTGCGCTTACTCTGTAAGTCACACTCCCTCCCATTAACCCCCTCAGGAAACTGCACCATGAAGAGGACACCAACCTCAGCCTCAAGCACACGGGAACGCGGGGC
The DNA here is from genome assembly GCA_004027205.1 of Ctenodactylus gundi. Taxonomy (NCBI): domain Eukaryota; kingdom Metazoa; phylum Chordata; class Mammalia; order Rodentia; family Ctenodactylidae; genus Ctenodactylus; species Ctenodactylus gundi. The sequence continues at coordinate 521,560 of PVKB01000549.1, read as the reverse complement.
CTTCTAACATGAGTTACAGGGTAGGCCAAGTCCCCAGACACAGAGACCATCCTTCCCAGGTAACACACCTCAGGGACACTCCCATACCCACATAAGCTCACCCCTGACCAACGGCACCTCTCTCCCTCTTGAGGGCCCTCACTCCATGTCTCTGAGTGGGTGCATATAAAATCCTGCCTGATAGACCTCCTTATGCCTGTTACCAGCACGTGGGGTAAGTTCGTCATCTGTGAGGGGAGTCAGGGTCCTGCTACTGCCCCTGAAGGGGAGTGAGCAGATGAAGGTGGCGCCCATGTCTACTGGTGGGACTTCCCGGGGCTCTGCCCAATGTAAATGCATCTTTCCCTTTTTGTCCTGAGGTTCAGCTCCTAATCCCACAATACAATCATTTTGATCCCCCTTGTAGTTTTAACTGAATCAGGAGTTTTCTACTTTCTAGCACAATTTGTAATAATATTTTTCTGTTCTAGTCTAGAAAACCCTTCTTCAGCTTAGGTTTAATAGCTGTCACTGACCCTTGATTTGCCTAACTGCCATGCTCAGTGAAAAAGCAAACTAGAGTTTCCATCCCAACATTTGTATTGTATTGTTTTTTGTTTCTTTCTTTCTTTGTTTATTTAGTAAATTTTTTGCAGGCCTGTAATCCCAGCACGGTGGGAGGTAAAGGCAGAAGGATTGCAAGTTCAAGTCCAGCCTGTCAAATGTAGTAAGAACTTGTCTCCAAATTAAAAACAAAACAAAACAAATAAAAAACAAACAAGCAAGCAGAAAACCTCTCAATGCAAGCACGTGTTAACTGTGCTAAATATTCTTTTCCTGCCTCCTCTTCTCAGTCTCTGAGATAATAACTACGCATTTCATCTTGGGGGTCATAACCTTCTGCCTCCTAAAGGCTTTTTGTCCTAAGCACCAGCAGGAGACCTGTGGGTGGGGGGGAGAGAGCCCCGCATTATCCCCTCCCACCTTCCTACCTAGGCTCCTGCCTGGCCTGGGGCCTCCTCTATGGCTGCAGTCTCTGCCGGCTCCCAGAGCCACACCCACAGTAGGAGGGCTTCCAGGGCGGGGTACTGCTACTTCCGGTCAACTTCCCTTCACTTGCCTCAACCTGGTCAACTGCTATTTCATTAGGGAGCCATGAAGAGACTGCCCTTTCTTTTGGTGAAAAGGGGTAAAATCCTAAACTTGAGTGAGGGTTGACCCAGAAAACAGGAAAGAGATTTTAAAAAATACTTCAACGATGCCAAGCTGTAGCAATCTTGCCGCTGTGGAAATAAGACAGTGCCCGGAAGAGCAACGCAACCAACCAGGCCGAGGTCGAAACGCAGAAGGGGTGACAGCGTTTGCTGGGGCTGATGCTTGCGCTGCTGGCGGGCAGCCCAGGTCACCTACCAACCAGAATTTAAAGGCAGGGCAAGAGTTTACTGATAAGAGTGCAAGTCCTCACTCCTGTTTTTTAGGAGAACACACGCCACACTAACATTGTATCATTTTTTTTCCCACACAATAATTTGTATATTTGAAGTTTTTAAAATATGAATGGTTATGGTGAAGCCACTCAGAAGTTAAGTGATAGCATTTCTTCAAGTCACCAAACTCTCCCTATAACACGCCTCCCTTTGCACGTGACAACAATTCCACGTACAGGGAATTCTAGAAAATACTTGGGCAGGCAGAAAAAGTCGTTGCTCATAAATTAGGAAAACAATTTACTTTCTAAAGGAACTTTTAAGATACCTCAATCTGTAATAATTAATTTTAGAAATTTTTCTTAGAATAATTTATTCAAATATATAGCTAAATATGCTATCATGGAAATTATCTGTGAATAAGTAATTTTAATTACATGAGAATTCAATGGATCAAATGCAATGCTGTGAAAATCATAGTCTGAGACTGCTAATTCATTTCCTAAAATCCTATGAAAAACATATTTTGAAAAGTCAATCATTTTCTGAATTCCAGGGTAACCACAGCCAATGAATGAATGAGCCACAGCTTATGTTGCTTTTACTCAGATAAACTCACTGTTAACAACACAAAAATAAACTGCAAATTGGTTGAGAAATATCACAGAAGTAGCCTCAAAATCAAACTGTACTGAACATGTTGACCTAAATTTCGACCCAGAGAATTTATCATTCAGAAAGAGGAAGTGGACACCAACCACCAGGATAGCACAAGTAATGGAGTGATTTTTCTTGAAAATAATTTGTTCAGAAATGGTTTTGTTCTTTGGGCCTCTTGAAATAACTGAAATCGTTTTTATGTTAACACTTTTAACATACAATCGAGTGAGAAGCCACATGGAGTCTGCCCTTCCCTGACTGGCAGTGAGACCCTTGGTGGGAAGAAAGGCTACCCTCCTCGGGACCCAGAGACTGTCTACTGATGACAGCCCTTCAGCCAGAAAGTCTGCTTCACTGACTTGATGACATTTAAATTAAGAAAAAAATGTTTTAAGAAAGGACAAAACAATTCAATCCACCTTCTTATTTTAAAGGATAAAGCATTTTGATAAATTTTATTTCCTCTGTTTTGTTGGTGGTGGTGGTATTTTTTTTTTTTTAAACAGAGTCTTGCTCTGTAGTCCACGCTGGGCTGAACTCCTTATGTAGTGGAGGCTGGCCTCGATCTCATGACAATCTGCCTGCCTCAGCCTCCCAAATGCTGGGATTACAGACCTGCGCCACCATACGTGGCTTTTCATCTGGTTTTAGGAAATCCTCTGGTATTCCCACCTCACCCGCCTCTCCCATGGCGAAATCGGACATTCGGCGGGACCTGCTTTCCGTGACTGTGGCAGCAGGCTGCCAGCCTGGTCTCTGTGGGATGTCACAGAAGCAGAAACCAGGAAACGCGGCACCGGCCCTTCACTATCGTCAGATGCTGCCTCCAAGTTCTTACTACCAAGACAAAAACTCAGACGCAGGTTCCTCATCTGCACTTGCTTGCCAGAAATTCTTTTCCCCTTCATTCACGGTCCCTGAACACGCCCATACGCGTGCACACAGACACACACACACAGACACGTGTGCGTAGGCACGCACCAGCGCTTGCATGTGCACCCGCCCCCACACCCCAGGATCTGGCAGAGCTGGATTCGCGGTTGTCTCCATACCTGGAACAGCAGACCGGTGTCACCACATACAGACAGAGCCTAACCGAAGCTTCCTGCCTGATTCAGATTCTGTTTTACTCTGCTAGTTCATCTTTAAAATGCGCCGTGAAGTACGTACCAGATGACTTCCTGGAGCACAGCCCCTTGCTTCCTTTAAAATCCTGCGCAGCACGGGTTCATTGCTTCGTGTTGCCAGTTTTCTTGCTTGACATCTGACACTGCCCTGAGTTTCTCCTTCATGAGCTGCTCTTGCATGTAATTCCTGGGTACGAGAGCCCACTACGGTCTTATTTTCGCCTTGACTCCAAGTCGCTTTTAGAGCTGAGGCCTCCCCGTGTGTCTCAGAACTTCCTGTCCTCGAGTCCCCTACTTCTGCTTCTACTTGCAGGCCTGGACACTTCCTGTTTGGACTGCCGAGTGGCCTCCTAACGGCTCGCCTGCCACGGGACTGGCCCCTGTGTCCTTCCTGTAGGGCAGAAAGTTTACGGGATTCCCCTTCTTGAAATCCACCTGTACCTTCAGTTGCCTGTCCGCAACGTGGAGTTTAAGCACCTCCTCGGGCATGTAGCATTTCACACATTATCGGAGCCATGACTCCCTTTCCAAACCTGTCTCCTGCCGCTCTCTCCCTGGACACCGTCAGCAGAGGCCACCCACGTGATACCACACACTGTGTCCAATCCCGGAGCTAGCTTCTCCTTCCTGCAGCCCTCTCCCGTGCTCCTCCACACAAGCAAGTGACTTGCTCTTTCATCTCAGACGTATCTACAGAAGCGTCCCTCTGTGGGAAGGCTTCCCCTTGTGACCTGAAGCCCAGGACCTTCATAGCCTCCCCCAACTGTGCGCCATTCTGCCGGCCTGTCTCTGCGCTTCGTGGGGGAGAGGGAGGAAGAAGTGCTATCAATAAAAGTGTTGCTTCCCATACTTCAAAAATTATGTAGTTTTGAAGTCAAATGATACCTGAGTGCCGTTCCAGGGTGATAAACTCGGACAAGGTGCCCCGTGACCTACAGGGTTACTACCAGCTTTCGTGACATTTGGGTATGGTGTGTATACATGCAAGGAATCTTACACTGTAAAATTATTTTTAAAAATTTGTGGATATTCACTTCGATTTCACAAGGCTGCTAGTAAGCTTCATTTGGCCTCTCATATAGCTGAGTCTTTATTTCCTGATTTGATTTTGAGTCAAAAATATTTATTGAATGAGAATTCAGGCAGCACTTGTGGTAGTATCCACTGGGAAGCCATAAACAGTACCACCCCTGTCGGAGGAGATTGTCCTGAGGGTTGGGCCACTGAGACTATGTTGGGTTGGTTGGTTTGTACAGTACCTGGGATCAAGTCCAAGGCCTTCACACTGAGCTCCATTGTCTGCCCATTTTTATGTTCAGTTTTGAGACAGGTCTTGCTAAATGACTAAGTATCCCAGGCTGGACTCAAACTTGTGATCCTCCTGCCTCAGCCTCTTAGAGTGCTGGGATTACAGGCCTGAACCACTTGGCCATCACCATATTTTTGTGGGAGCCTAGGAAGGTGCTTAGCTAACAATTGCATCTGCGATGTTAATGCTGTTGTCGTTGTTACTACGGGGTGGTTTTTGAAAAAGACAAATTATAAAGTACACATATCTTATTCTGTTGCGACAATGCCAGGACCAAATGTGTAAGGTCCTCTGCATTCCACAAAGCCAAAGGCTGGTCTGGACACCAGGGTGCCGTGCAAGGGACAGAGACACAGCGGTACATGCTTTCCTGAGTTCGTGAGCATCTTCTCCCAAAGGTAATGGCTCAAAATTGGTGCAGAAAAATGCTCGAATGCAAAGGATGGCTTGAGTTGCCAGCAGTTCTTGTAAAGATAAAAGATTTAGACAGGATGCTCTTCCCCCTACAGTTTGCAATGACATGAGGCAAATAATAGCATACCTTGATCATTTTGGAAACTAACAGACAGCAAGCAAGCAGTGTGCCCCCTGCTGGGCTCCACAGCCTCCGCCTCCCACCCTCCTGCCTTGGGGCTCTCTGGAAATCTGGACCCTTAAGGGGAAATTTTCATCAAGGGTTTCTTTTGTGAAATGTGCCAATTCTTTTTTCAGCAATACTATTTTGCTCAGATGTATAAAAAAAAGTCTTCCTTTTTAGAGGCCTGTGTAAATTTCCAAGACCTGCTGGATAACTAAAAATATGTTTTAATTAGTGAAAGTGGTACTCTAACTGGGGGAAAGATGAATTATCCTCAATGAATTCTAGCATATTCCAAAGTTTTTTTTTCTTTTCTCACTGAACATTCATAAATTTTATTTTAACTTTTGAGTGAAATAAAAAAGAAGAATTAAAATAACATGACTGCTCGTGTTCCATAGGCTTCTATTTCTTCAGAGACTTTGCATTTTCCTGTCCTCGGTCGAACTCAGGTTTCTTAAAAGTGAATTGCTCTCTGCAGAACACTGCTTCTGCCAGATGGTTCCAAAGACTATGCTGATGGCAGTCCAGGGCTGTAATCACTACCAGTGCCGGCATTTGAGAGACACCTAGCGTGGAGAGAAGTTCTGGACACAGCCTTCACCCTCCGCTAACAGATCAATGGAGTGTCACTCTGTGGCCACTCCATTTGGCATTGCAAAGCCACCACCTAATGCTTCCTCGTTCTTTCACGCCCCCATCATGGCCCTTGGTGATTTGATTCATAGCTTTCCTTCCTTGGATGTAATGCATGCTAGTTAATGACCTCTAGGGATGCCTGAGACCTTCCCCATGCATCTGGCTTCCTGAGTTAGCTGCTATCTCAGCCTGTGGTCGTCTTCGTTCTCTCTCCAGGGTGTAGGGGTTTTTTTGCATCTATTTAAGAAAATAATGGGCTGTTCTTCAAGATGTCTCTCCTTTTGGTGTAGTTACTTGTAGTTAGAATTTGAATTTTATTAGTTAATTGATTTTATTGCTTTATTAATCAGATTTTTTTCACTGAAATTCCAGTTCATGACCTTTGTCCATTTTAACATATATTAGCCTTTTTTGAAGTGTGGGCAGTGTTTAAGACAGGGACCACTAAGCAAGCACACACAGCACAAGGTCTTCTAGCCTGCAACTTTTTTGCCTACCATATAGACTTCATTATCTTTTATAAACCAAGTGTCTGTTAATTTTTGATGGTTCACAAGTCACTTATTTTGCTCATAAAGCCTTCCCCTTGCTCCACTATAGATACACACAGGGAATCATTCTTATTATTTTAAGTTTTACCTCCTAGATCCACCTTAAAATTCTTTGCATAAGTTATGATTTAGGAGTCAATTTACTCTTCTTACAGAATGAAATTACTATAGAACTATTTCCTAAATAAGTGGTCCATTGCTACTGAATAGAAACTCTGTCTCATTGGAATTTATAACCATCACTTACTTCATAGTCATGTATAAATTGCCAGCGTTATTCCATTGATATATCCATCTAGTTTGCTTTGGATATAGCGATTTTTAGTGTCTGATAAAATTTGAATATGGAATCTTTTAATATCCACTGAAACAAGAGTTAGGTTTCCTTGGCAAGCTATATAATGCCTATACTGTAAACAGAACTGATATTGGTAGATGGGCTGTAATCTTCAACAACAGTGGGTATTTTCCTTCCCAAGTTAGTTTTAATTCCTACAAATTAAATAGTTTTTCATGAAATAATGCTGTACTCATCTATATTAAACTAAGAATGTTATAGATACCATGACAAAAGTTGGGTAATGCTAGACTATCTACTTGTAAATTTTAGCCTTGACTGTTCAGAAAACATAAAGGCACTTAGACTGAGGTGACGGGGCACATCTTTCCTATTCCCACTTCTCTGTCACTTGGCCTTGCCTGTGCTGACACACTCTTCTTGGCTTGTGTTCATTTAGTGCTTTTTCCTTCACCCCATGTTATTCTGATCCCAAAATGTCCCTTTCATAGTTAATCAGAGCACCAGCTCCCTGTACAACTATTTCAGGAATTTAGGTGAAGAAGAAAACATTTTAAAAAATAAAATAAACCTAAAAAATACCTTAATCTTGGAAAGTCCAAACTTCTCTGGGGTTTCAATTAAGCAATTGTCAGATTTTTGAGGTATGCTAAGGCTAAAAAATATTCAAGATAATTCCAAGAAATTGAATGCAGGTAACTTTTAGTGGTCGGTCAATACTCTCCAGACATAAATCTGGCAAAGAGCTAAGACTCAGAATTTTTTTATACTTCAATAATGGACTGTTTATCAGAAAATGCTTCAATGTTAAATTCCCAGTGAGTAATATAGAACTGGAAATCAATGACACTGAATTTCAAACCCAAGCAGTTTCTGAAAGTATGACAAGTTGTAGAAAAACCTCCTCCACAGAGCAGGGGCATTTCCATATTGGGAGTCACATAAGAATCATTTTAGGGAGGAGAGTTGTTTGAAATACTGCAATCAATACATGTATTAGTTTTTCAATGCAAACTGGCTAATAGAACCTTAAACATATGGGTATAAAAGATTGAGAAGGCACTGGGCAGGGAGGAGTGGCTTACATAATGGGCAGGTACCACTGGGACAAGGTCAACTGCTCTGTGCCCCTTACCCACATCAGACCTTCTTTACACACTATTATTATTTTTGCTTTTGTAAATTAAGAAGGGAAGACTGAGAGCATTTGGTTAACTTGTTTAATATCATGCATATGAAAATCAGCCTCCTAAAACTAAGGTTTGAGACAACTGTCATTTTCAACCCCAGTATCTACAGGGCACTTCCTGACCTTTGGGGCACTTTTCTGTAATTTGGCTTAGGTCTTTCATCAACCCTTCAGTTAACAAAACTATATTTCAGGAAGGTTTTACTCTTTATTTGGAATTAATACACAGGACACACTTGATACTCCTGGTCTAAGACTTCTCTTAAACTAATTTTAGAGAAAGTCAGGAACTTTATTTACATGCCTACATTTTAATCTTCTGCCCAGTGGGTCACATTATTACACTACATATAGTGTTTGATTGTATTATTTGTTTTAGAAGATGAATAGTTCTGAAAAAGCAAAACCTAGTCATTCATGTATGCTCTCCTACTCCAATAAGTTGGGTAAAGTGTGTTTGGAAACATACATGCACTCTCTCACACATGTACTTATGAATTCTCTGTGCCATCCTTTCATGGCCCAATATCACCTTTCTCTCTTATAATGTAATAGCTTAGTACAAAATTAAGCCTAAGCAAGTATATTAGAAAGTAACAACCATTAAAGAAATTTACCATTACAATAGCAACAAGCAAATACCATGCTCACTACAACATTAACAAAAATATTTTAAGCGTCCATGAAGAAAATAAAAGCAATTTTAGTAAAAAAAAAAATTGAGAGGCATGCTCTATATTCATGAGTAAGAAATACTAGGTGAAAACATCAATTCCCTTAAATTATATCAGAGTTATGGTATAATTTAAATAAATATTCATATAATATTTGCTTCTCAGGATGAGATCTTTAAAAACATTTTAAAAGGAAATAGATAAAAGTAGTAGTGACCATTAGTCCTGATTTGCCAAATTTATTGGGATAAGAAAGGCTCAGCAGATTAGTAGTCTCACACGGGTATTTGTACGGATGACAAGTGAAGTCATGATGCTGAGCCTGCAGGTGCCCCCTGGTCCTTCCTGTCGCTGTTGGTCCCCTTGCTCTGCTTCCTGGCTGCCATGAACTAGGTGTCTTTTTCTACCACACTATGGCAGGCTACAATTATGGACTGAACTTCCTGAACCATGAGCCAAATTCAACCTCTCCTCATTCATTACGAGTGGTGAACATTGTGCCCAGTGATGAGAAAAATGACTATTTAAAGCAGTTAAATTTAGGAACAAAACCCTAACATTGGAAAAACTGAATGAGTGTGGCACTGACAGAGAAGTTGATGACGTATTCCATAAAGTCCATTATCAGACGCCAAGAGTTTACTTGACACTTTCAACTGTGATTGTTGTGGCTTTTCATGTTACTGAGGAAATAAGGTTTGTACAATAATGTTTCCAGGAAAATTGATTAACTATTGCCCTTTCACATGGAATAAAATAAATCGATTTAAAGAATGAAATACTAGGGGCTAGGGACATACCTCAGCAGTTAAAGTAACTGCCTAGCAAGCAAAGGCCTAGATTCAATTCCCCAGCACCACATAAACCAGGTGTGGTGGCACACACCTGTAATCCCAGCACCTGGGAGGCTGGGGCAGGAGGACTGCTGTGAGTTTAAGGCCAGCCTGGGCTACGTAACAAACTCAGGACCAGTCTGGACTACAGAGTGAGAACTTGTCTTTAAAAATAGTAATCATTAAATATTACCCTTTACATCACAAAACAGAAGAAAATATAAATCATTATGCACTTAACAGCCTTTGTATAGGTAAAAGGCAATAAAGAAAAATAAATTATTTACATTTATGACCTTAAAATACTGCTTTTAAGTTCGTGAGTGAAATTCGGGGATTTAAACAATCACTTTAAAGCGTGTTCAGTGACTGATGCTCCTGGACTGAACTGTTACCCTCGGCACATTCCATTTTTATCATTGAGCCCAGTCACTCCAGATGCCACGCATAGACTAGGAGGGCAGTGACCCTGGCCACTCCAGGTGCCATGCATAGACCACAGTGGACAGGGTGGCATGCTGGTAAGCAGAACAGGCTTCAGGATCAGACACATTTAGGTGTGTCTTTGTTCCTTTATGTTGTTGCAAGAAAACAAAGCCTATTTCATGTTATTTCCAAGATTTGGGTTTGGTGGATAGGACTCAAGAGAGATAATGCTCCTTCCCGAGTGGTTTATGTTTGGTCCTCCATAAACGTCCTTGCGTCATGACTCTGAGATCTGCATGTATATCGAGACCTAGATCTTGAGCTTCAGAGCACGACACACACCTTTCTGCTAGGATCACACTTTCACACTTCAAACACTAAGCAGTCCCATAAGGACTTCATGAGAAGACCACCTTGTTCTTGCATAGTCGTCACTGTAAGTCTTGATAGCTGTTAAAGGCCCTCATTGACATGTCATAATCCCGGGATTACCCATTCTCGTGGTTTACAGAAAACTGAGCTCCCGTGTCTGGCCTTTGTTTATATATATATATATCTCCAGTTGCTTTTCTCTCTCCATGCATGCATTGTGGTAGTGTCACGGAACTGAATTCCTTCTTGGTACCCCCAATCCTTTGCTCCACCTGTCTTTCCTCTCATACTTCCTTTAGTCTGGAATGTGCCTGTCCCATTACCATACGTCTAGACTGTGTCTATCTGGCAAAGTGGTCACTGCTTGTAACTTCCTTCACAAAACTGCGCTCCCCTCCCCTTACTCCTACAGATGCAGCCACACCTTGCAAGGCTAAAATATCAAAATGCATAATTTGCTTTCCTGGGGTGATAAATCTCAGTGTAATTCTTTGTACCATGGTCACTGTCACTCTTCAAAGAACTTGTCAAACAATTTAACAACTGGTGTGACACAACTGCCAACAACCTGAACGGCCGCCAGCTGTGCCCACCTGTGGACTGAGTGTGCCGATTAGCAGGCTGTGAGGCGAACGGAGACCACGCGGACCATCAGCTACCTCAGGAGAGCTCCTGTATGGACTGAGCCTGCACAGCACCCACATTTCTGATGGTGTTGTCTATAGCGCATATGTAGATGCTCAGCACTGATCAATACTGGTAATAGAAGAAAGGTGCAGATGCCTTGGTACAGCCAGGGCAGGAAATTGCGTTTGCGGAGTCAATGATCGGATGCCACAACGAACCATTGCACGTGATTCTTCCTATGTTCTATTTGAAGGTCTCCTAGAGTGGCTCCGTTTATTTCTTTTTGAGGGTCAATTTTTAAACAATTCAGAAGACAAAAGGAAATTAAATGAACAATTTACAGAGGCCACTGGGATAGTGCAACCTACAGACTCCTTAAGGGACACCTGTTTTGCAGCCCAGTTACTTCTCCCCATTTTAACAGAGAAGATATTTGGGGAAATAAAAAAGTCAGTTTTGCATTTATCTAGAATAACACAGAAGACTCAATCCTCAGGCCTAAATTTTTATCTGTTTAATGCAGGGAGTCATTACCAGCCCATGCTGTATCATGGACATTGTAAAATGTGCTCATGCACCAAAACTAGACTGTTCTAATCACTGTCAAAGATATGCACAAAATATGCATCTGTATAGAATATTGAAATTCTAGGATAAATGAGATAGCTATAGTTATTTATAAATTTCTATTAATCATACGTAATTTTTAATGTCGTATAAAACATTTCCAGTAAGATACTGAAGCAGATTTGTTTTCCGTGTACCTCTCCCCCGCTCCTAACATTAATAATGACTGGCTTTTACTTGCTTACGTATTTTCAAGGTTTGAAGATACAGTTTAGTACCCTGTTATAGTGGTACAGTTTAATTACTCTGGCCCACGAAGGATAGAAACTGAATTTCCATCCTTTTTGGAACTAAACATAGGCTTCTGAAGATATTTGAGAAAATAAACATTTTACAAGAGTTACTTTTCTTCAAATGCATACGGTGAAGAAATTTCACATAAATTTGTATAAAAATACAAGCATTAAAAACTACTTGCTGAAGTTAGTGAGTACCTGGTTTAGGCGAGCAATTGTCTTAAGGCAGGTGGGAGCCAGATGCCTACTGGCAAAGCAAAACTCGTTAAGTACATCTAACGACAAAATAAAGGGAAAGGCCAAATAGTCTACATTGAGGTGCAATGAAGAGGTTTTAATGTAAACTGGGGGTAAATCCTTCTTTGATACAATTAAAAAGTGCAATTGAGTTGTTTCACATCTTTAAGAGTCTCACATAGCTCTCTCACCAAATAAATGTGATATTATCAATTCTGAGTATTATCTCTTTGGATGGGATTGAGGCGGCTCTAACTTCACTGCCAATTTAACAAGTGACAACTGCAAGTGTTGCATATGTTAAACCCAGTGCTTGCGTGTGGTCACATATTAAGTTATGAAAATTCAGCTCTAATTATGGTAGTCTAAACATTTACTATTTTTCACTGCAATCCAAGTCTTTAACAGATTTTACATTATGACCCATTGTATTACTCTCATGCTGAGATTAATATTTATGAGTCTGTGCTATAAAGAAGGTAAAACATCATTACAGAAAATAACTATGTGGTAAATTGATTTTTTTGGAAGAATAAATAGACTGACTTTATAACTAGAGCAAGGTCACAGCTATTTAGCACTACAAATAACCCTCAGGAATATGCTTAACAGAAATTTGCAACCACAAGAAATGTTATGGTATTTTTTTTTTTTTTTTGCATTCTGCCCAATATAATGTCACAACAGAAATAAAAACTCAATGAGAACAAGCTGTCTAAGCTACCTGAGTCCAAATTCCAGAAAGTTAGGGTGGTAGATTCAGGACTCACCCATATATCAGAGAGTTGAAGAGCTTACATAGAGAGAGGGCAGGTAAAAGGCTTGCTGGGAGTTGGGGGAACTCTGGGGGACACGGCAACAGGCAAAGGAAACTCAGCTTTTACATGAGTCCAAAGAAAAATGAATCCAAAGAAAACAGAAAACTGAGAACCAGACAAACGTGGTATCTACTCAGGCCCATAAAATAGAAGCATCCCTCAGACCTAGCACTTGCCAGGAGAGGTTCTGAAGGCTGCAGAGAAGGCACATCACGTACTCCGTAACATCAGAATTGAAACTCCAGTGTCCTCATTCCCCTCCAGTGACCAGGTGACACAGCCCACAATCACTCTTCCTCAACACCTGGCATTGGAGACCATTTTTTTTTTTTTTTTTTTGGGTACAACTCACTTGTCCTGACCCTATGTGTTCTTTGCACTTTGATTTCTCTTTAGGTAGATCCCATATTCACCATTACTTACCTCAGAAGTAATTCTAAGAACTAAGTGAAATAATACATGGGAAGTACTCAGGAACATCAAAATTATTGAAGGATTAGTACAATTGACAAAGAGAAAAGAAGCCACCAGATTCCATTATAAAATTATAAAAAATGACATCACCATTGTGCAGCTCAGAGACATTCTTATTTTGTGTTTATTGATGTGGAAAATTGATTTTGCAGTAATTCACTATTTGTATAATAAAACCACATTTAATTTTAAATCTGACTTTTGCTTTAAAAGCTGGTTCAGTAGTTAATTTATTTTTAGGTAAACTTTTACATCATGCATTCTCTCCTTATATATTTAAGACTTTCATGGCTTAAATGAAGTTTTAAGATTGAATTTCTATGTGTGTGATATTTTAAACAAAACTTCATTTTTAAATTTCAAGAATATATTAATTTTTTCAACTGGGAAATTTTTGTGAGTTTCTTTCATGTATCATCTGCTTTCTTCCTTCTTTTTTCAGCACCTAAAAGCACCCCAAGGCACCCCAAGGCACCCCAAGGAACTCCAAAGCACCCTGAGGTACTCCAAAGCACCCTGAGGCACCCCAAGGCACCCTGAGGCACCCCAAGGTACTGTGAGGCAAGCCAAGGCACCCTGAGGTACCCCAAGACACTGAAATTCTAAAAATGAATGAGAAAATTAGAAAACAATCAATGAATACATAGTCATTCTTACTTAATGGATAATGATGCTTTGCTATTTTATGTTTTTGTCATTAGTGCTTAGATAGTTAGCTAGTGTTAAAGGCAAAGAAAAAGTTTTTATTGTAGTGTGATGATCCAACCAAAATTCAGTATCCCAAATACAAACTTACCCTCAGTGTCGGCCAGTCCTATCCCTACCGCTGGCTGTTTTATAGGCTCTTGTCCATTCTGTCCCATTTTTCCTCTGTTTTAAAAAAGGGAGGGGGGAAGATATGTTTAGTTAGTACCCTGTGAATTCAAATAAAGAGATTGTGTTTTCAAAAACAAAAGGACATTGGATATTCAGGCCTGTAATGAATTGTTTGAACGGCAAGTATACCCTCAGTTAATTACTTTATATCATGCTAATTTAAAAACGGAACTTGTTTATTATTCTCCTGTAGTCCAAACATATGGCTAAGTTTCATATGTAGAATAATTTGTCAGTCAGACTCTCAGAAAATTTTCAAATTTCTCAAAGAGATTTTTCCCATTAAGTTTGTCTTAATTAAACGACACACAAAATTGTACAAATTGTTTGTAGTAGTGGGCACCATGTGACATTCTGTATCATAGTAAACCCTCTTCCATGTTCAAATCAGAACAAAACTGTCTGTCTCTTCAAAGTGCTTTTCCATTTTTATCTCAAGCCATTTAATGTCTTTATAATAATGAGCTATTAGAGATTCCTTGGTTAGAAGGAAAACATGAATCAAATAATAATACATGAAAATAATAACAAAAAATTCTTATCAGAAGAAGATACACAAATGGACAACAGGTAGGTCCAAAAATGGCCAACCAGATTACTACTCATCAGAGAGAGAGATGCTAATGGAAATCACCATGAGCTGTCACCCCCCACGGGAGAAGGGCTCGGCACATGTTGGCAAGGAGGGACTACTTATGCACTTGGGGTAGAATAGTAGCCACTGCTGCCGGGCCATTGTGGGTAACAGTGGGAAGGTTCCCGGAAACTTAAAGGCAGGTGTACCACAGTAGCAGCTACCCCACTTCCTTTACAGAATTAGCATGCTTTAGTTATCTGCACACACTCTGAGGTTTCCTGTGGCACTCGTCACAACAGCCAAGAAATGCGGCGACAAGCTTGGTGCCCGTCCATTGATGAGTGGATAAGGAGGATGTGGCACCTGTACACATTGGGATACTGGCCAGTCATAAGTGGGTGAAATCTCAGCATTTGTGAGAACATTCATGGAATTAGAAACCAGTGTGTCAGGTTAAATAAGTCTGGCTCTGAAAGGTAACTGCTGCTTGACCTCACCGTTCTGTGGAATCTAACAACCGATGACCTCATAGATGCGTTGAGTACAAGGGAAGGGACGGTGGCCTGGGAGGGAGTGGGGTGGAAGGATGGGAGGAAGTTGGTCAGTGGGTCCTAAGGTTAGGGTCAGGTGGAAAAACTGGGAGTCCCACATTGTTGCACGGCAGGAGGACTAGAGAAAATGGTAACATATTGTGCATTTCTCGGCAGCTAGAAGGAAAAGACTATAAATGTTCTCTTCACACAGAGGTGTGAGGGGTCTGAGGAGATCTGCTTAGCTGGCTTTGAATATTACATAATGGATACATCTGTCAAAGGATCATGCGGTAGCCCATAAATATATAGGATTTTTATGTATTGGTTAAAAAATAACTGCATATTTACCTACAAATATTAAAATAAAACAGACATTACAGTTTTACTTAACATGTGGAGCAGACTCGGCTGGTATCTGCTCTGGTTTTGCCATTTCTCGCTGACTGTCATCAAGGGCAAATGTCCTGGTCGGTAGCTTGCGTGTGCTGGTACCAGGACAGGCCTCTTACCCGCCTTCCCATTATGAGAACATCAACTGGCAAGTATTCATAAAAGTTTAATACACTGCCTGAAAAACTACAAGCTTTCAACAATACACAGTATTAATAGGTAACCATTTATGTGATGACTTGAGAGGTCAGCCAAACTCTGCGATTCACCTTTGTTTCGATCTCAAAGTTTTAGGAAAGCCAATTAGATGAAGAATTCATGATGCTTTGAAAACTTTGAGCTAAGAATGCTGGTGATGTAACAGCCAAAAGTATAATGGCCACTTCTTTTTTCTTCATCCAGAGGTAATGTATTCTTTAAAAATGAAATAAATATTCTTAAATGTTAAAAAGGATAGCGGAACCAAAGAACACCTTGTTACTGTTCTTTCTAGATGATCCTGACATAGCAGGACTTAGTAACAATTTTCTGATTGTCACAGAAACTATCTGGTTTGCTGGGCTTGCTGAAATGGAATAAAATTCTGAAGAATCCAGCTATATATTACTTGAAAACTGTTGTAAGTATCCTCTTACCATTCTACTCCAGAAAAGAGGCCAAAATGTTCCTCACATAATAGGAGGAACAGACATAAATTTAGAAATTAACTTATCTTGAAAACCACTGTCCCCTTATGATAATTCAAGGTCAAAGATTTAAGCACAGATCTCAATGAATCAATTATCTGACGGCCAAGGGCATGAAAATTATATAACTTGTAATTCTGTGTGAGTGTGTGTACATATGGCCTGCATTTGAATATATAGTCTTGATGGAGCAATGCACACAGCTTCAATTTGTGTAACTGTTTCATTGAGATTCAAGTAGTTAAGTGACAAAAAAAAAAAAAAATGAACTCTGCTCTTTCTGTTAGTATCAGGAAGAAAAGCAAATCGCTTCGTAGCAATTTTCTCTTTTGGAGCACATGGAGCCAGAACGCATCTTGTTATGGGGCCAAGCGCCTTTCACAGTGAGGGTCTTTTTGCTATTGCTGAACTCACAATGGACAGTTCTGGAAAACTGCTATCCTTGTACATTGTTAAATTTTCAAAAAGTTCTTAGTATTTCTGGTAATGGTAAGGATAATACATTCTGACAACTTGCAGGTGTATTTTAGACCCTAGATTTCATACCATAAGGATCATATCATTCGCTTAGAATGAAAATTAAATTTAACATTGGATACTTAGTCAAAGAGTGCCCTGAGCCCACTCTCAATGTTATACCAAACCTTGCAGTGCAGTGATGCTACCCAGATGGCAACCAGGGGTCACATAGAGAATGTTGTTTTCCTGAATTCTTAATATATACTCTTTAACTCAGAAATACTCTAATTGCATAGTTTGTAATTTGCACTTTAATTAACCACCGAATATTTATTGAAAAATTATAGGAGACCAAGAAATAATTGTGCTGGAAACAATTGCTGGGGCATATAAAAAAAGAGCAACAAGTATTATTTCTTGCAACTATCATGTAATGCTTTAAAAGAGTGAATATTCTTTGTGCTAATATGGGAAACCAATATTCTTCTTGGCAATTTTAAGAGATGCTGATTTATAAGAGAAACAGAAAAGTAGAATGACTCAAAATGCTCTAAGGCCTGTATGTAAAAGCACACATACATAGCCTTGTGTCAGATACTTAGATATTGAGAAACTAGCACCATGTAGTCTGTGGAGGTTATAACCTTATCATAAGTGTTAAATTATGTGCTCAGATAGGTACACATAAATTGGAAGGAAACAAAAGTATGCACAGTACAAAGCTTTTACACATTCAAATGATATTCGCAGCTTTAAGAGAAATGTAAGACATTGCTGGAATTTTTTTTTCCATCAAACTAGATCATCGAGGCTAAGGATGAACAAGATCAGATTACTTTTGCGAACTATTTCCAATAAAGTAGAATTGATAAAGTATAAATAATTCTACTGCCATCCATAACTTATGTGCTAGAACAAACCAAACCAAACACACATTCTTATGATCGGCAGGGGATAAAATAATGATTTGCCTAATGGAAGCTGGAAAACATATAACTTGAAAACTTCAAGATATACACAAGATATTCACTATAAAAGTGATATCTTTCATATTGTACTGTTGTAAATCGAATCATTAACTATTAGAACTACTCTGAGGGTCAAAAGGAAATACTTATAAAAACTTTATTAGATATTTATAACATTTACAAATAATACATATTTATAAAAACATTATTAAAGGAAGCCATTTTTAGCTCACGAGTCTATTTGCTCTGGCCTGGATCCTAAGATCCAGAAGGCTCAGTGGTGTTTTCAAAATCCTCCAGACTCCGCCCATGAGGAGAAGGCAAACATCCGGGAGTTTAGATTGCGAGCTCGGAACAGACATAACCTACATATTTATCTTGAATGCTGCTAAATTTTGCCACCAATATGACTAAATCCATTCTAACACATCCTAAACACAATCTGTTTTAGTTCTTCATTTGACTTGCAGAATGATTTTCTTGAGATTTAGCATGTTATGAATGGGGCCGCTTCCAGGCTACTCCCCAGGGAGGAACCGGAGACGCCCGCTTGGTACTTCTAGACGGAAGCCCCTGAGCCTTTCCACTCTAACTGTAGAGATTCAGATCTGCGGAGTCGGCACGCTTAGCCCAGGGCATCGCCTGTTCTCGAGATGATGATACGGGTCTTGAAGACGTTCTCATTTCTCCTGATTCAAAGGAATCTGTATTTACCCCCCGTACCAGCAATGTTTGTGACTGGCCATTGTGTTATTTCAACACCAGCGTCTCCCCAAGCTTCAGTCTGGCAGTTTCTATATGCAATAGAGACCGTACTGATTATGTAGCGCTGGCAATGGCTAGCATTCATCCCTAGAATTAACTGAATAGACCTCGTGTTTCCTGAATGATCTATTTTCACGTGCACACAGGCAGATGGAAGGTTCAAGGGACAATGACTGAGGGCTGGGTGGCACCAAGTCTCTCCCTACTGAAGGTTAACAGTGTGTTACGATGCCGATAACGCGGCGGAAGGAAAGAAGAACCACTTACATCCTTGGGACAGGAAATAGATTGGTGTCCCCTGCAGTGCCGCTCTTCTCGCTGTCCACGCTGTACCCGCTGCCGAAGCTGCTGCCGGAGGAGCCAGTGGTGGACACGGAGCTGTCTGCAGGCCGGTGGTTGCTGGGCTTTGCTGCATGGTGGGGAGAGCCAAGGCACAGTCAGTGAGGCAGCCACCTGAGCTAGAACAGCACCGTCACGTAGTCTCTTAGTCTACCAACAGCGAGGGCCAGACCTCTAGAGTCTCTCAACCTGCCCCTCGTCTTTACTTCTTTAGCCAGGAATGAGCAGGAAGGACATGAAAGAATCTTACATTTTTATTGGACATTAACAAAGAAGAAGATAATCAGAGTACGTGTAAGAAAAAAATTTAGACTGAGTTACAGAGTATGCAACTGGGCTATTATTTTTTGCATGTTTAATACTATTATTGTAATATGGTAAACAAAAATGCTGGGTATTTCCTGAGAAAGGAGTATCAGAAAAAGTCAGTAGCTAGAAATTGCAGAATAAAAGAAACTCTATTTTTCCTGTTAACCAATAAAGTGCCGATACAAAGCAAAAATTTCAATAACTAATTTCAAGATGTAGTGAACATTCTGTGCTTACTGGTATGTGGCTTTACAACATCTCCAGGAGATTCTTAAAATTAAAAATAATTTGTTTCTCCTTAGGGATTTCATACGTCATAATTTAGGCTTGTTTCAAAAATACTGTAAGTTTCTTGGGATATGTGGAACCATTTTCCCATAGAAATACAAATTTGTGCTACTAAATATTTAGTTGGGTGCATACCAATATTGTTAGTGGAGTTCTAAATCTAACAGAATTTGGGAGAAACTTTCATGCACTAAGAAGAAAGAAAAGTCTGTATTTCCTAATATTTTGCGGGACAGAAGTTTTTGTGGCTGCTTTTTGAAACTGTCACTAATTGTCTTTTACCAGACGCTGAGAATCCAGGTCCCATCACTTCCAAACTTAAATGTATTCTATGCTACAAGGCTACTCAGAATCCTCCTCCATAAACACATCCCTATTCAGAAAGTTGAATGGGTGACAAGTTAGTAGTCATTTCATGATCCTAAGACATCTACATAATTCTTGGGGAAATGTATAAAATACAATGTATTAAAATATAATCTGGGGAAATTGTGACTAATACAGCCAAAGGAACTGGAATTGTATAGCTGTGAGGGAAACATATGAATGCAGTATATCCACCATCAAGGCAGCTCGGACCAAGTCTTGAAAAGGATTTTGTCTTCCTTTCCTCCATTTCAGCAATAACAGATTCTCTAGGGCCATGTGGAATTTCATTTCTATTCCAGAGACCATAGGATCCCTCACCCAGAATGGAGGAAAAAAGCCAGGTATTTTTAGTAAGTGGATTATATCCCAGGTGTTTCTAGGTTGGAAACAGCTGTGTTGAGAAGGTCTGAATAGCCAGCCACCAGTGAGCTACTACTAATTACTAGGATTAGATTTTCAGAAAAACAATAGCTGCCACAGGTTTAGTATTTTTTTTTTTTTGGGGGGGGATGAAAACCCAGATTACTGTTAAAGAAAATACTTTTTGAGAGAAAAATTTAAAAATGTAAAGGTAATATGATCTATTAGTATAAACAATTATGAACATTACAGAATAAGTTAAACTACATAATCAACCATATAACAAATCAGATTAATCCATTTTTTTTGTCAAAAGGAAATTGTCACACTTTTTAGTTAGCATTGTATAATCTAACCAACTACACTGTTAATATTTTATAGTACAACACTGAATGAAAAGTACCAATTTCATTGACCAAAAGATCAAGGTACTGTATTCAGACAACTCTTAATTAATAGACAATAATTTTAATACATTCATCTTAATTAAAACAATTTTCATCCAAGAGCCACCTCACAAATGTATCAGAAGAGTTATAATACAGAAATAACATCTTTTTATTTATGTTTGAAAAGAGTCAATCTTTTATTTTGCCAACTTGAGTTTTTACCTGATGTGATTACTAGTTTCATTCTCCTGGGAAATTTGATAAATACAGACAGAATGTAAAATAATAACAAGAAAAAAGAAGAAAGCAAGCAGCCAGATTCAAACATGAAGAAAGGCGTTCTCCTCTTGCCTCTTTCTTTGAACAAAAATCTCATTTGGAAGTTCTGTTTAAGTACTGTCACTATTTTAACTGCAAACAAGTATCTTAGAAGAAATGCAAAAAGAAAGAACTAAACCCAGGGAACACAGACATACGAAGGGGCAAATCTAAGTCTCTCTCATATCTCTGCAAAACAAGATTCCATCTAAGGCTGAATCTACAGAAATCCGTAAGAACTGAGACAACTAATTAACGAGTCTATACGTTGGCATTATCAGGAGCAAACCTCTGGTGCCTGAAGGAATTTTTCATTCTTAACCTAGTATGGTGCAGACAGCCTGACATTTAATGACTTTCTGAAAAGTAAATTAAAATAGAGTGGACCTTCCCTTGTTACCAGGGTATACCTACCTGCACTGAATAAAATGCTACAAAACATGAAAAAGGCAGAGGTTTCAACAAGCTGGTGCTTAAATTCAAACATTTTAATAGTTCTTTTCCAGAAACTTGAAATAACGTATGTATTTTTGAATTGCTCTTTAAATAGACCTCATGTAAGAAAACAGCTCTGTGAAATCGAGTTAGATCTGCCTTAGCGCAAACTCTAGTGAGTAAAATAATTCCATGACCCACCAGTGAGGCTAGATCTTATGTAATTTGGGGACACCTAGAGATTTCATCTGGGTTCTTTGGTTGTCCTCTCAAAGGTCTCACTGGTCTGCTCCTTCCCAAACTTCCCTCCCTCAGTCCCTTTAGACGGAAGCCCTACCACCTGGCGCTCTGCCTTGCTTCTGTCTGTCCTGGTTTTCCCTCCACCTCTGGTAATCCAGCCTTCTCTCTCCCATTACTTTCTTGTATTTAAGTTAAAGTCATCTGTGAAGCCCCAGCTCAAAACATCAGCTCCTTTGCTCGCTTCTCCTGTCTTCCCCTTCAGAATGACTTCTACATTTGGACTCTTGCAACTTGTGATCTGTGTCTATCTTTTTTGGAAACTCTATTTTTGGTTACAGTTTGTTACTTTAATGTTACATTATTAAAAGCAGAGCCTGCCCACATCTGCTCCTTGGTAATCTTCTTAAAAGCTTGTCCCAAAACCTTGGTCCAGTGATATCAGATGAATGAACGAGTGAATGAATGGATAAATAACAATATAGGAATATTCCTTTCTCTACACCAACTAATAGGAACTTCTTAGTGACTTAGTAGTATTTCACTTTTTTATCCAACTGTGGGTTTTGGTCAAGTCTCCTATCAAAAAGCCACTTAACATGAAAAGGTCTCACATGTTCTTGGTAAAAATGTGTTCTGGGAGCTTTTAAAATCAGAAAGGATCACCTTAGTCTGTCATACTATGCAGAAAAATGGGATCAGTCAGCTACATTTTCTTGTAATGCTACTCACCTCAAAAACTGGCTAGAATGAAGAAAATATGTAATAATAATGCACTAAACACCTGGGGTGCAATGGCTGCAGGAATTGCAACAAAGTTCATAACAGGCCAGGAATGGTTCATATGTATAAAATCTGAGTGATGTGGAGGGGTAGGTTGCGTGGGAGGTGGCACTACGCAGACGCTAGACTGTGTGCGCGGCCCACCAGGGTGCACAGGCAGCGGGGGAGCGCTAGGTTTCACCTAAAAGTAACGTCTTTTTCTTTCTAGGCCCCAGAAAAACAACAGTATTTTAAAATCTTATAATGAAATACTCTCTTCCATAATTTTATGATTTAAAAAAAATTAACAAGAAAGCCTTGCCCTTCTGTTCTCCTCTTCCAACACACGCAGATGGTTCTGGGGAGCCACACCCCACTGTGCATTCACGTATCATGCGTGTGCGTCTCCCACCTGAAAAATGATTACTTCACAGAAAAACCGAGGTTTTAAAATATAGTAAAACGCATCTTTGGGGCTACTTCTTTTTTGTTGTTGTTCTTGTTCACGAGCTGCACGCTGTCTGTGTGTTGTTTCTGTCTGAAGTCCTACTGTGTGCTTGCGGCAAGAATCATTCTGGGCAGGTTGGTCACCTCTGGGCCTAGGCACATTTCATCTCCCATGAGGCCATTCGATCAGTTTTCAGTCACCCTTTGACTACTTCCCTTTCTTTGGCGAGATCGTGGCTGGATGGTGAGGGCTCCCTCATGATCTATGGTAACCAAACTGCTGGTGTCTCCCTTGCTCCACATCTGCTGTTAACTGGCTTGCTCCATCCCTACCCCTCCTCCTACTGTATTCAAACATGCAAACGCTATTGCCATACCTACCACACGATGGCAGCACAGAGCTCAGAGTCCACGCCTCAAATTGCAGAGGTGACTTTGTGATTGTGGAATCCTGGAATTTAGAGTCTGGTGAAGACAGACCTGTTCCAGAAATATTATTTTGCCCTTAGGAAAACTGAGCCCTGCAAAGACGAAATGCCTCATGCAGGCCACGCATTTATCTAAGAAAGAAAGGGGGAACTTAGGTATTAATCCAGTTTCCTATCACACCCAGTCCCCTCAGATCCAAAGAGGTCCCTGTCTCTCCAAGAATGCAGCGCTGGGGTGAAGGTGACCCTGCTCCCTGGGGTCTCATCACTGGCCTGTAACTGTGGTCCAACACAAAGGGTCTTACAAGCACTTCAGGAATAATTTATGATGGAGGCACTGAACTACTATGCCGACACTATATTAAATGTTATCTTCATAGACACTATAGGATTTTAAGGATGTGTGAAATTATAAGAAACTGATCAGTCTTTTATTTCAATAGTTTAATGACAGGACTTAACTCCCTAGCTGCTTTAGAAACCACATTTAAGGAATGCTTTGTTTGTTTGTTGTTTCGTTTCTTTGGCTAGCATGAACTTCACTTTAGGGACCCTGTCTACCTTGTACCATCTGCCTGCCGGGTTGTTTTGCTCCCCCCACCCCCTCGTTCCCTCCCTCTGTCTCTTTTCCCTCTATCTGTCTCCATCTGTCTTTGTCTTCTGCCTTTCTACATCTGCTATTGTTATTGTTTTTGATTACTAAAAGGATTTTGTACTTTTATTTTAAAATGTCATTTAGAGCTGGAATTGTAGCTCAGCAGTTAAAGTGCTTGCCTAGTAAGCACAAGGCCCTGGGTTCAATTCCTCAGCACCACATAAACCAGCCATGGTGGTGCACATGTGTAATCCCAACACTCTGGAGGCTCAGGCAGCTAGCCTGGGCTACATAGTGAGTTCAAAACCAGCCTGGACTAGAGGGTGAGACCCTGCCTCAGCATTTTGTTTCTTTTCATTGAAATGTGAGCCTAAAAAGTTTAGCAAAGTTCTTAATTGTGTTTACAATTTTCTCTTTCCATACTCATTGGCCTTAGGACTAAAGTACATTTAATGGATATTATAATTTATATTTATTTAGAGCTATCAATAATTTCTTTTTTTCTCAGCAGTCCTGGGATTTGAACCGAGAGCTTTTGCATGGAATTGTATCCCCAATCTCTTTTCAATTTTTATTTTGGGACTGGGTCCCACTAAGTTCCCCAGTGTCCAGGTTAGATTTAAACTTGTGATATATTGCTTGAGCCTTAGAGAGCTGATATCATAAGCCTTCCCTACTAAGCCTGGATGAAATTTAGTTTCTTAATTTTTATTGAAAATAATGTCTTAATCGAATTTGTTTTAAGTTTCAATGTGACCAGAACTATCAATAGGTTTTTCTCTTGAGTTTTATCATTTTTGTATATTTCTGACTACAGTACATAGTTACTAAGATGTTGCATCCTTTAAGCACTTTAGAAGTTCAATATTTTTCATCTAAACCTACTTCAGTGTATTATCTATTTTAAGAAAAATAAAAAAATAGGGCACTAGAAAAATTGCAGTTTCAATACAGTTATTTGCAGGAATGTTTAAAATCAAGTTATGAGTCCTCACAAATTAAGGTATTGAAAATAGAGAGCTCTAATCCAAACCAGTCATTGCGAAGTCTTTGGGTTGGGCAGCTGAAGGAGGGATGACATTGAAATATCTTTTTTAAAATGGTAAATTACTAAATGACTATCATGCCTTAGAACACACACACATAGCGCACACCTAGGGATTACAAACCTTGAGAAAGGAAGTGTTGCAGGTATTTTTTTTCCTTATAAAAATCACAGTGTGTGGCAGTGCGGGAAAGCCCTTGTCACTTTGACAAGAAATGTATGTGCACAAAATGCTCAACTCCACTGTAAACCTTAAATTCTGCACTTGTGCATATCAGTAAAATGGGGAAAAATAAAGATCACCGTGTGCTCCCCAGCTTGTTGCTCACGCACAGGCTTCCCCCAGAAAGAGATATGGGGGTGTGTCACCTCCTAGGGGCCTCGGAGACTACTAGCCCAGCCCTTAGGCCTGCGGACACCCTTCCCAATCTACAGCCACTGGCCTTAAGATGGCAGCGCACAGGCTGTCCTGGTGACCAATTCTGTCTGCTTTGATCTGCCCTGTCCAGGCTTTTGCAGGTGTTTTCCATACTCACTAGTCACCATTGTGACCTCACGGACCCAGGCCCAGTGGTCACAGGGACTGGAAGTAATGGCACAAGGCTTCACATAGCACATTGGAGGAAAGCTATTTTAACTAACCAGATGGTAGATGGGACTTTTTTTCTTATATAAAATAATCCTTGCAGGCTCAGTGCATTACACTGCCTGCATTTCTCTTACCGTTTGTCTTCTAAGTACATCTTTCTTTTTGAGATGTGTTTTTGGATTGGAACTGATGTTGGAAGAATCCAGTTAAACATTTCATTGTGAATAACAGAACAGAATTTACTCAGGACATTATTATAAAGGTAAAATGAAGAAAGCAGGTTACTTTTACCTTTAATAAATTCAGGCTATAATTTTAGCTATCTTCAAATAAACAGAACAAATTTTGGTTCTGCACTAAAAATGTTAATGTGATAAAGATATGCTTCCTTACAAGATTAACAGTAAGGAAGATCATACTTTAAAGAAATAATATTTAAGAGCTATGTCAGCTGGCATAGTGGCATATGCCAATTATCTTAGCACTCTGGGAGGCTAAGGCTAGAGGACTGCCAGATCAGTACCATGTGGGCAAGTGAGCATTTTAGCAAGACCCCATCTCTCTCTCACACACAAAAGAAGTAACAAAGGAATGGGAATGTTGCTTATGTGAAGGCCTGGGATCAATCTTAGTACTGAGGAAATAAAGCACTGTTAGCACCCCTGTCCATTTGATTATACCAAAGCATATACATTCTCTGGCAGTGTGCCCTCACTATAGGTGCATTAGGTTATCACACAGAAATGAAAAAAAACAGGGGTGAAGATAATTATAAACAATGATTAATTGGAATGTTATTCTAGAAATAGCCATTTAAAAATATGTTCTCACATAATCTTGAGGTTGAAATAGGTTAAATCATGAATTCTTTGATAATAAGGCTGATGTGTTTGAATGAAGTCTAAGCAGTTTGACTTATAAACTTCTGTCAAAAGAAAATAAAGTGAGAACTTTTCAGGGAAAACAAAGGATACACGAATACTAGCACACTGACTTACTCGGCGAATGCAATAGCAGATGCTATGACTCCTCGTGTCACTCAGATGTGGTCCACGCATGGCCACTGAGGGAAGAGGACCCCAAGGTGGTTCCCTGTGGTGTGTGCAGACCTGTGAGCCCCAGCCTCTGCATCTCTAAGACTCTCAGTATCAAACATTTCCCTCCTCTGGTTGGCCATGTAGGGATTATGGAAACCCAGAGCCAGAAAAAATAAACCTATAATGAATTCTATTCTTCGGACATTGCTAAGCATAATGATGTTTGGCTGAGTATGAACGCAAGTCAATGGCTGCTGGCCTTTCTTACTCTGCAAACATCACACTGTCCTCAGACAATTCTCCCCTGGTGCCTTTAAATTAGCTATTCAATAAACATTGTTAGGATAGAGGGTTCCAGGGACAGCATTGACCTTTGTCTTTTGGTTCACTGCAGAGTCACCAATAACTCAGAGGTCCTGGAACTTCATATGTGCTCAATGAGTGAAACAAAAGGATGTGTGAATCTGAATAAGTGATGAGTGGGTATGTTCTAATACTTTCTATAAGTAATAACCACATATTTGCAGAATTTGCTTTGAGTTCTCAACGTTAAAAATCTCACTAAATTATGTATCTGAAATTAAGAACCCAGAGTTAGTTCGTGAGGTTATAGGCTTTCCATTTTTCCTTAAATTTGAATCAAAGTGATTTTTTCTCATTGTTTACGCCGATAAAACTAATGTGCAATATATAGGACAAGTAAAATGCAAGAGAAATATAGTATTAATGCAGATAGTATAGAGCAAGAGAAAGGGAACTCAGAGTGGATAAACACTATTTTTCCAATAAATTCTTCCTTCCAGATAAAAATAAATAAAATGTATTGTACCTTTACAAGACTTCATCACTCCAGCTTATGTTGGGAGTGGCTTGAAGAAATCAGACAGGCAACTGAACAGTCCAATTTTAGAAGAAAGAATCATCCTTCAAGTTAAGTCCTGCCAATATTTTAAACTTGCTATAGAAAATTGGAAAGCATCATTTCTCAATCTTAACTATAGAATAGTATTACATGACAAAGGAAGGAAGGGTATCTGAAATGCAACAGAGGAGGCACACAAGGCACAGAATACTTAGGGACAATATGATAAGTATGTTTTTACTGTAATGATAAAAATTATGATTGCGCATAAATTCTAGCCTGGAATAACTTTAATATTTTGGTTTCTTTTATAGTCTTACAATTTATTCAACAACTCAAAGAAATCTGTATCAAGTAGGCTAAGCCTACTGATATGTTATTCAAAATTAAAGAAACTGGAAAATAATCAACAAGCATATAGTCCATGAGCCATTTGAGCCATGATGTTCTCACATTGTGTGTAGCCTCTGGAGACTTCTGGTGTGCACCCGAGAAAGAGGAACAGTGGGAAGGGCAGTGACGTTTCAGCAGGAGAGAGCTTTGGGCCCTGCGGACCCCTCAGGGGTCAGTGGTCACACCCAGAGAACTGCTGGGCAAGGCCTGTGGTGATGGAATGGGGTGCTGTGAAAACACAAGAAACTGGTTAGCACCAGGCTCCTCAATTGTCACCTCACACCATTCCATGCAGCAAGGTCCCTGGACGGACCCTTTGTTTTTTATGCTATTTTTGGTACTAGCTGTGTATCCATTGTGTCTAAGCTTCCTCAGACACTGCTCAGTCCAGAATTTTGTTACTTTAAAAGTCTGTAGTCCAAATTAAAAATTACATGTAGCATGAAAACTAGCGTGTCTCTTCTTCTTTGCTAAATACATATACACATCTCTCTGACCCAAGCCCCCCGACGGTCCGATGTCCCCGCCAGGTCCCCCTCTCTTCTCATGCTCCACGTTACCCATTTCCTCCCTCCAGCCACTTGCCTGTCTCCTGTCCTCATGTCCTGATCCCTGGTGATAATCTGATAGAGCTGGGATTTTTTTCAAACCCAAGATACAATAATTTGCATCTAAAAAACTAGGTTTCACTTGTAATGCTGGCTAAAGTGGTGTCATAGAGAGTATTTAAAATTTTAGGTACATTAAAAAGTAAGACTCCCTTTGAGCTCATGTGCAGAGAGTCTCATCATCATTCTTCAGGCCCACCTACCATTAGCCTACAATGAAGGAAACTGAAGATCAGCTTGGTCCTTAGATGGGCCAGTTGGTCTCACTGCTCAAGTCTGACGCAAGAAAAGAAAACCCTGCAGTGAAACCAAAGCATGCAGGTGGCTTGGTAGATATCCTTGGGGACCAAGGGAAAGAAAAAGAGTGCCCATGGTTGGTAGTAGTGGATTCTCCTTGAGGGGGTGACAGCTAATGCACATGGAATGACACCAAATGGTTAGAGGTATACAGTTACTATCTGCAAGCGTATCAGAGGCATTTATGCCAATAAATTCAAATGACAAAGAAAATATTTGAAAAGGCATATGCAATCATTCTAAGAAGACATGGAAACTGTCAATCAACCACTCTGACTGACACAGCCAACAAAGAGAGAATTCCCTTCTCTCCAGAGAATGGGCTTAGAACTCTGAAAGCCAAAAAGTGTTCAAACCGATTCTCTCAGATGTTGTTGGATGTCTACTGTGTTCACATGACCATCATTTCAATTTCTTTTCATTTTAAACTGTTAATGTTTTGCTAATGTTTTTACTTTTGCATGAACTCATCGATATGAGGAATGTAAAATTTGTCTTTATTAACCATGCATACACTGTTAAAGAAGATGTCACCTCACAATGATTCTATTCTGATTTCTCTTATTATTTTTCTCCTTCATTTCTCTTAGAGCCCTGTCTTTTCCAGACAGAAATGACTAACTTCCTTCTGACTCAAAATTATCACCTACTTTGGGTCAGAAAGACAGGAGGCATGGGGTAGCTCCTCTCTTGCCTCTACATCGAGAGCCACCTGCTCCCCACCCCTGCCACCCACTGCCCTTTGCCCGTGACAGCAACTCCCACCGTGGGTGATTTGGTAACACTTGGCCAAGACAACACATGATTCTGAACTTTTCTCTGATAGGTACAGCAAGTGAGCTTTATTGGAAGTGGAATCCCCAGCAGTGGTCTTTGGAAGCAGCTTGCGGCCTTTCTCCTACCACTTGGCCACACCAAAGGGCCTATGTCCACAGCTCCCTCACACAAAGTATTGAGTAGCCTCCTCACACCTTTCCTCCTGTCCCAGTAGTTCTTATTCTATTGCTCAGGGCGGATGGGTGCATCTACCACCCTCCCTGTGCTACTTTTCCACATTTCAAGCTCTCTAACATCGCACTGTCAAACAAACAAAAAAATTCAAGTTGCACATACATTTTAACATTTTAGATATCAATTAAGTTAACTGTCAAGGTTTTAAGGATGGTTCCGTCTGCTTTGATTTTGGTATAGTTTTCAAATAAGCAGACTAAAAACCCTGAACCAAAAATCTGAATTGCTTTCTAATTCTTCCCTGGCAGAAAGGACCTTCTGAAATAGCAGGACCTATGTGTACCCGAACCAAAAAGCTTGGAAAAAAACCCATCCAAGGATTTCTAACCACAAACAGAGAGCCACTGAAGCAAGTGGATGATCTGTCCCAATCCGTCCAATCTTTCCCCTGAGATTTTCTGGCAGGCAATGAAACCCCCGGAGGAAAGAAACCTTCCCTTTTGGCTCACTCCATAATTCTTGCTTGACCCATATATTACACTAGTTCAAGCAGAAATCTGCTGAGAAGCTTACAGAAAACTTTTGAAAAGCTCTTGAGGGCCCATTTTGTCAACCTTGATACAAACTCCTCCAACTCTATGCAGGGACTCCCCTCTGGACCTGGCTCCCGCCTCCTGCACTTGGCTTTCCTTGCCAGCCCTCAGAGAGAAGGAATGCAGAGGTGGCCCCACTGGTTTTCCAGCTACCTTTAGGAATCTGTAAGAACATGAGTGATTGACTGGGAAGAAGCAAATGATGATTGTTTCTTTAGAAATTGGCAGTGCTAGATTTCGAAGGAGCCAACGTACTTAAAAGTAAAGGCCCAAGAGTCACAATATAGGGGTCATAGAATGTGAAAACTTCTGGCTGTGTGGTCCCACATGAGCCATCCTATGCCTCTGCCCCTCTCTGTTCTCCCTTGCCATGGGGGTACGGAAACTGAATGTTGACCTCAGCCACTTGGTGAGATAAAATGAGAAATAGATGGCAAATGCTTTGGACAAGGGAAAGGACTACTCAAAGGCAGAGGATCATTGTTAGGATACAGATGTCATTATTAAGTGGACTCCACCTTGAGGATGGAATGGAAGGCTTTTATCCAAATGTGTAAAATTTCTATCAGTTCTTCTGCAAGAAGTGAACTAGTGAGCAGGAACTTGCTGGCTGCATATACGCCAACACCTCTGATCAGTCCTTCCCCCTAGGCTTTAAACAAATGACTTTGTACTTTAAATTTAACCTACTAGAGTGCTTGTTATCGGGCACCTGGAAAAAAGTGCATGGTACAATTATATTATTGATATACTATGGTAACAGGGAAATTATATATATATATATATATATATATATATATATATATATATATATATGAAAATAAGGTATTTTATTTATCATCAATTAGGATAAAATTAAAGAAAGCATTCTCTGTTATCTAGGACTCCCTTTGAATATGATTTCAATCACAGTATTACAAACATAAGGAGTATCTATTTAAGCATTACTTAAAGAAAAAGGATTAAAATATTTTATATAAAGTTCAAGAACTATGTCTACGATAAAAAACCTTACAAAATAATTATATGGTAATATTAAATCAATACATGAGATACGAAGTACGGAAAGTGTCTGATTACTGTGACACTTATAATTGATGCAATATCTCAAATAAGGAAAGGAATGGCAGGAAGAGATCAACAGAGCTTATTTGATGGAAGAAAGGGTGAGAGGTGGAATTTTAAGTGCTTTGAGAAAGTACCAGTAACAACAAAAAGGGAAGGGAAACTATGCCCTAGGAATGACCTACAGATGTGACCAAAAAAAAAAAAAAAAAAAAAAAAAAAAAAAAAAAAAAAAAAAAAAAAAAAAAAAAAAAAAAAAAAAAAAAAAAAAAAAAAAAAAAAAAAAAAAAAAAAACCACACACGCAGATTAAAAATTACTTAGAAGCTACCTGTTTCTCTAATTACCTGGCAAACTCAAGACCTGTCTCAGTGATCTGTCTCCACATGGCCACATACACCTATTATTCTCAGCTATCTGACTAACTGGGGGAAGAGCTTACTCAATATTTCTAATTTCCTGAGAATAAAGAGAAATCCAGGGGGAGTGCAAGGCTCCATTTTGACCTTGTGCGAATATCGCTAATGACCCTTAGTATCTCAGGGCTGAAAGGTACGTGGGAAGGCTGACAATGCAGGTCAGTCGTTTAAAAAAAAAAAAAAACTTTTCAAAAAGACATCTGTTCTTGAATTAAATGTTCTTGAATTAAATGTGAGGATGACTTTATAATCATCCTAGTTTGGTTCCTGTCACTGGTAGTGGCCCTCTTTCTGGGGGGATATTCCACAAATGGCAGGGTCAGGTTTGAAGCCGATGCAGATACAAGGTTGCTTTCCTTTCAGAATATAGCTACAGAATTGAGGTTGGCTGCATCTCCAATGCAAGAGCTCATGGGACTTTCTTCCTCTACCCAGGAGCCTGAGAAGACAGCTGAGTAGATCAGACAAGGGAAAGAGAAACAGCAGAAGCATTGCTTAGGACAGCCCAAACCCACCATTTGTTTGTTTCAATGTTAGTTCTGATGTTTTGTAGATAACAAGGTTCATCCCATCTTATAATGTTCCCAACACAGAATTTGTTCTCTTTCAAATGTCTCCATCATTCCAACACTCACTAGGCAAGGAGCAACTACACTGTATGGAACCAAGGAGGGGGTCCGGGGAACAAGAACTGACACATTCACTTTGTGCTGATTGTTATAACAATGGCTCAGAACCCAGTAGTTTATGAATGAAGTAAAGATACTTTATTTATTACACAGGCACTTGGATATTGACATGCCCAACACATCTGATACACGTAAACAACTATGGAGACACAAGTGGAGAATGTCTGTGTGTAGGTCTGGAGAGAGCGTTTAACGTGTGAAGGTGAGTGAGTGCATTAACAATTTTTCCTTGACTTTCCCCTAAGAATTTTCAAAAGTTACACTTCAAATAATAGGCAACAAAAATGGATCTACATTCCAACTGGTAGGCTAACTGGAACTGTGAATAATTTAAACTTTTTTTTTTCACAATGCAACATAGATATAGTCATGCTTGAACAGATTAGGTTAGTAGCATGCATTCCATTCTGTAATAGGAATACTATTCATCTATTTCCCAACAAAACTCAGAAGATGCCCAGTGCATAGAAAATACAAATCATTGTTGTCAATATAGGACGAGACTGATCTTGGGACTTACACGGTGAGGATGAAGTTCTAAAATGCCATGCCCACAAAAGCACATTAAAAAGTGGATGAACATTTTTATCAGACCATTGCTAAGAGTTAAAGACGAGAGCTTTAAACTGGGGGGATGTTCTTGCTGTGTGCTTTGAACACGGCCTTTCTGCTCACCTCCTTCTGGCTTGAGCGGTCCATCAGACATCACCTTCCTGAGGGCTAGCTGGCTTTGGTCTTGGTTGCCATTGGCTGGTGGAGGCAGATTATCAGACTGAGTTCTTTGAATGGGGAGGACTCCTGCTATGCTGTGTCTGTGCTGCTTCCTGGCATGATTAGACTGACCGCGTTTGTGTGCTGCTGTGGCAGTGTAGGTGGAATGGAAACCCAGAGTACATATCCTCAGATGGAACCGGCTTCGATGGCACTCATGCAAACAGAAGGGTCTGTCGCTCTACGTAAGCTGTGTTGTCAAATGCCAAATGACACCACATGCACAGCACTTGGGGTGGGAGTTAAAACTGGCTGTTTCATTGGAAATGATGAGTAGGAAGGTAGGGAGACAAGATCTATGTCTGCCACCCAGCTCGTGTCGCTTGGCAGTGCCAGGGCACCTACATCTGAGAAACACCTGCACTTAGGTTTTTATATAATTATATCCACTGACAAAGTTATCCACAAGTGAAATGAGTACGCAGCATTAAGGTGGGTGAACTATTATACTTTCATTAATTTATACCTACTAGGCATGGCACATCTTGAATTTTATAGATTTCAAAGGTTAGAAAAAATAACCTCTAAACTCTGTTATCATGTACAAGGATGATCCGAAAGGATGGACCAAATTGTGCTCCTTGGCGAGGCTGCACTGCCCCATCACATGTACTTACTCATACAGTGATTATAATTTGGGAGAATATATGATATAAAATTTACCTCACAGAAGTTTCAAAAGCCAAAGACAAGCTTCAAAGCTACAGCTTCCTGCATATACAATTTCTTGAGAGTTTAAGCCGTAGCTAGAAACGGCTTTTTTCCTCCAAGTTCTAGAAATTGACTGTTAGTCTCATGACCCTTCTATCTTTTTGAGCATTTTCAGGTGTAAGACTCTCATTGCTAATCTGCTCTCCATACCTGCATGTGTGTGCTTTTTGGTGTCATGCCTGGAAACCTGACAGCCACTTGTGCTTGCAATTCCTGCATTGGGAGGGGTAGTTGAGAAGGCACAGAAAGCACACACAACAGTGCTTCACCGGCAGACACCACACACACAGCGACCAGATACTGTGAGCCAGGCTGAGTGGATGGTGGAGACAAAGGAGAAACAGCCAGTTTTATCGTGGACCATGTAGTTTCAAAAGAATAAAAGAGCGTATTATGTATTGATCCTGTTATTAGACAGACAGAGGGACAGAGAAGAATGAGTGGGAGATGCCAGACGGAAGGCAGAAAGGGAGGAAAGCAGGAGAGAAAGGCGACAGGCGAACATGAAGCTGCCATGCGGAGGGATTATTTGCGTCTTTTACTTGGTTGAATGCGGAGCTGCTGCACAGCAGCTTCAGCAGCGGCGATGGCAGCCCCGGCGTCTTCCAGGTGGCTCTGGGTGACGCTGGTTTTGCTTTGACTGCGTGATGGTCCATGAGAGCGGAGGTGACCTTCTGAGGACGACTTGGAACTACCGGGACTACTATGGGATTTCTCAATGGTGGGAACCTGCATGTCTGGTTACAGAAGGGCAGAACGTGAGTTAAAGTTACCTGTCTCCTGCCAAGCTCAGTCTGTACCTAATTTGCAACGGTGAACATTTATCCTTCTTTGAGCGTTCACTCACGTACCTGCTCACCAGAGAGTAATGGGGTTAGACGTTTGGAAACAATGTGGGGGATGAAAGACAAAGGGATTTTTAGTCTTAGGAAGACACACATTTGGAAACAGAAACACACTGTGACAGCCTTAAGTGACGAACCAACACAGTGCTAACTTTCCATATCACCCGGAGGCTGTGCTCCTCCTTCCAGAGGTTGGCTAAGAGAGAACAGGCTTAAGCAAAACACAGTGAATTGCTGGATGCGGAATGAGCCATACTCAGTGTGGAGACTGTTCAATCACTGTCTTTGGGAGCGCTGGAGAATGCATGGGTCAAATGTTAGCTAAGGCAGGAAGGAAAGGCCTTTGGCTTAATTGTCTCATAGGATGTCAAGCACGAAGAGTTGAAATGACTCAGTGTAACCCATCAGGGGTCTCCAGAGCCCACTGATAAAGAATCTACAGCACTTATGCTTGCTACTGGCTTACCAGCTCAACTCAATGGCCTGCGGGGCATGACCACACTTCCCCATCTCCTAGAACACTGGCACGTATAGCCTGTTTCCTTCTATGACCATAGGAGCACTTTTCAATTTAATGTACTTTCTCAGGAGTACCTCAGAGTTAAGGAAACAATAATCAAACCCAGTATAAAAAATATGCATTTAATACTTATAAATAGTTCAATTTGTCTAGAAAAGGTATCACATTTCTATGAGTCAATCTCTCATGAGGATTAATGTTGTACTGGAGGATGGCTGGCAATGAACCTTCCAAAGGGAAAGCTCACACAAATGGGCACAGTGTATACTGCCAATCCCAAAGTGTAGCACTGATATTTAAAAATATTAATAGTTAAAAATTAGCTAGAGCTAATTTTTGTGAGGAAAGATTTAGGAAATCTCAATGTATTTATTATTTTCATAACATGAAAATATGTAATTACTCTGAAAAGTAGAAAGCATCGACAAAGATCTAAGACCACGTTTATGAAAAATTATAGAATAAAACAATTAAAAGGAATATACTAATTATATTTAGTCAATGTGCTAGAAGGAATTTTTATATTTTCTCAATAAAATACCCCATTCACTTTCTATAATCATGCTGTCATGGGTTTCGGAAACAGAAAAGACCAAATAATTCACATATACCAACCTCTTCCATTTGACAGGGAAAACAACAGAGTTAGTGAAGACTGAAACTTGTGCAGCTAGGAGTGTGCAGATCTGAGAATAAGGCCAATTCCTCCCAATTCCAGGGCCACTCTTTGCATACCATTGCATAATTTTTCCAACAGAGTCTAACTTTCTATATACACAAAATACAGAGACACACTCAAGGAGATACCGAGAGGACAAATAGACACAAAGCTTCTTCTAGTTGAAATGTCTCCTACCCTTGGATGGGTCAGGGAAGATGCCATGGCTCCTGCTTTTGATGACGGATGGCTTTGGGGACTGCTGGCTGCTCTGACTGGAGTGAGACTTGCCATGATCAATGCTTTCGGTCTGTTCTTTGAGTGGGTACCACCTGGGTGTGTTATCCAGGTGAGATGTGCTAGATAAGTCAATCAGGACCTGCAACAAAGAGGGAGAAGTCACTGGGATGCATGTATTAGGCTGTGATTCATTCACCACCTTTTTTGTGACCTAACATTTACTCAAGGATATGAACCAAAGAATTCGGTATAACCTGTGAGAGTGAAGACACTGTATTCCCTGCTTTTCTCCTCCATCTCACTCTTCTTCACTCATGACATTGGGAACACTGCCTTGTGCGTAATACACACTTAGTGAATGTGGGATTAAACTGAACTGTTCAGTTTTTGACCCTTATGTAAATTATACGAATATTATGTTAAGAGGTGGGTCTGCATCACAAGTCAATCTGTTCCATGAAACAAAACTCCTTTTTAGGTATGTGAACTTCTAAACTTGGCTAACAAATTTTTCAAATGTTTCATTTTAGTCATGGGACAAAATGAAAAGAATAGAAAGAATGAGTAATTTCAACTACTAACTTATTTTGTTCTATTTTAAAACACTCTAATGCTTAAAAGAGAGATGACTAACAACTGACGGAGGGAAAGTGCTGTGGCATGGCTAATCAACAGCGCCTTTTCATTCCTCGTGGCACATCAGCAATGGTGCGTCCCATGGCTGTGGGCATCAGGACAGGTAATCATGCACAGCAGTGGGAAATGCTACATGAACCACTCACAAGGGAAGCAAGGGACCCGAAGGCACACTTTTTAACCTTCAGCTCATTTTAAAATATAAATATGTTACCTCAAAATTCGTTTGGACTCACAGCATCCTTATATATCTTCCTACTGAGACAATCAACATTTCATCTTGCAAATTAATTAGAATGGCTATCAAGTGGTACAACAAAAAAAATTTCCAGTTTCTCTTCACCTATTCAAAGAGAAACTCAGGAATATATTTCATCTGTGAAAGGATTTATCCAGAAAGGGCTATCTTATAAACTTAAGAAGTATGTTTTGCATTATATCTCTCTTGAGCCTTTACGATGGCAGCAAATATGGAGACAGGAATCAGAGGCTTACCTCCCCGAGGAAGTCATTGGAAGAAAATCTGTCATAATCCCACACGGTCACCTCTAAGGTTTTCTTCTTGAGCTACAGGTAAATAAAACTGTGGTTAAGCCTATTTTTCCTACATGGACATTTCATTACACTAATACAATAGGCTAATTTATTTGCACTCTTGAATTCTTTCCACTTGTGTAAAAGATATGGAAATTTTATCTGAAATGATCTGGTTTTCTACTAATATTGTATAAAAATTTCAGTAATTACTTTGCAGCCTAACAGAGTGTGTAATCATGAGACTTCGATATTTCGTGAAAAAAGCAGGTTCTTACTTTTATCTTCCTATCCCTTCTCCATCTACCCACTTCTTACAAAATAGCAAACAGAATGCATAAAAGTCCTTAAATATAAAAAGTTCATAAATTACAAAATAGGAGTATTTAAAGTATTTAGATTATAGATTTTTGCTTCAGCGATTTCTAAAAGAATTTGCTTATTTCTGCAAGTGAATTTAGTTTATTTTAAATTAAAGGATATAGATTCTAATTTATATCCAGTTTCAACTTAACAAGTACATGTTTCAGTGAAAAAATTAAAGACCTCCTTTTGGGAGACTAAATTGCTTTGTGTGGACTTTTCTGTTTACTTGTATTCTCTTTCAATTTAACTTTAGAAACTATTAGTTATTTTCTGCAATTTATGAAAAGATTTGAAATGCAGATTTTCAGAAGCTTATTAAACAATGTTGCCTAGTGTCACAGCATTTATGGTGACAATCACTTATGTTAGTTGTCATAGGCTTTCTCTATGCATTAGATTGTCTCCTTTAATGAGGACTCAAGTTAGAGAAGAAATGAATTCCTAAAC
The DNA here is from genome assembly GCA_004027205.1 of Ctenodactylus gundi. Lineage (NCBI taxonomy): Eukaryota > Metazoa > Chordata > Mammalia > Rodentia > Ctenodactylidae > Ctenodactylus > Ctenodactylus gundi. Next base: position 483,675 of record PVKB01000549.1, on the reverse strand, counting down.
TATTATTTGGCAGAATAATTCAATCCAAAGCAATAAATTTTATTGTTTCCTTTGCACTATTAATGAAGTCGAAAAACATTTTCTTCCAAAGTAAAAATATGATCAAGGCTACTGAAGTTTTTAAATTTTAAAATAAGCAATGGAAAATAATTATCTAGTTTTTATTTCATTCATTCATTCGTTTATTTATTTATTTTTGTCAAAATGTGCACATTTGCTTTGGCCCTGTATGTGAATGCCACACGTCTCATCTCACTGGCTGCATTTCCTATGGTTACTTCACTGAACCTTTCTGGTTTGTCAAACTGACAGAGGCCACCATCTTTAAATAATTTTCATATCGCTATATTTATATTAGCCTACATCTGTCACCTAGGAATGAATCATTACCTACCTGCTCCATGGAAATACTTTTATAAATTACTGTTTGATTCCACTCAGGATTAAGACTTTTCTGAACATATTTAGTCCTCCTCTTGTACTCAGCACTGAATTGGAACAAAAGAGTTATTTCAGTTATTTTCACTTTACAGTCAAACTGAAGGACATGCAGACTTTCCCAGATAATCTGTTTCTATCATCTCATGACTCTCACGTCTTCAAGTTCATTTTCAGTTGGATGTATCACGACAATTTAAAACTATGTCAGATGCCTTTAGTTTTGTTTACCCTAATGAGGTTTTTAAATTTTTTTTCCTCAAGAAATGCCTGAAGGTATTCCAACTATACCATAACTTTAGAAATCTTCCTCCTTGTATGTAGGAGATAACTGCATAAACTATATGGTAACACCAATGTCTTCTTATTCCGTACGTGTGGTCTGCTTTGTAATTCCCCAGTGATTCTAAACTGGATAATCATGCCAACAAATGGTCTTCCAGTTTGTAATTTGTTAGGTTTTTTGTTTGTTTTGTTTTTTAATTGGAAAGACCGCATTAACTGAGAGAAGAAAGAAGAATGACTATGCCAACAGCTGAAGTCTCATAAACATTTAAGATTTAAAGTGCATTCTGATACTCCTGGCAATGGATGATATTTAATACAGCTACAAAACAATTTTAATTAAATATAAACTCTTTTGGTCATACTAACAACTTTTTATGATCTATGAACAAAATCAAAATCTTTCATTTTATAATAATTTGTGGCACCTGAATTAATCTTTGATTATTTCAGCTCCTCTGAGCAATAGTTTGAAAGTTTTGTTTGAAAAAATTATACCCCAAACCTATGCCGATTAAGTCTGGCCAAATATCTGTAGCTGGCAACAATCAATGGGAGGAGTTAGATTAGCACTGCTACAATCTGCTCGTAACAAGAGGTGCCCACACTGCCAAGTGTTTTCTTTAATTTTCACTGTCTTATTTTTCTGCCCAGGCTTATATGCCAGTTCTTAAATAACACTGTATCTCTCAGAGGCACTAGAGCCCTAAACAACTAACTTATCTTTTTGGAGGTTCTAACACATGTCTGAACCTTTAAATTGCCTTGCCCCAAAAGGCACTGGCCCCTGGCACTGTCACCTGTTGCTCTCTTCCAAAGTAAATACAGACAGACTAATTCTGCTCCAGGCCTGGCCCATGTCCTGTCCTATCTGGGAGTGCATCATACTGTTCTCTGCCAGTAATCTGCCCATGCCTTCTGGGTAAAGCTACTGAGGATCAAATTCCAATCTGTCTCCCACTCAGAGATGGCTGCATCGCCAAGTACTTCCTGGCCTCCCTGGTTTTATTCCTTTACCCTCCAGGTGTAAGGGCAGTGGGCAGTGATTCCAGTCCTGACTGAACTTGGGGCTGTGAGTTTGGGCAGGGGGAGTGAATGCCATCAGGGCTCTATCACTCCTACACCCAGGCACAGACACAGGGCCCCAACCCATGGCCATGGGAGGCTGGATAAATCTGAGGCGAAGCTTGCACCACAAGACTTTTCAAAGCTCTCAGGTAAATTTAACATGCAGATAAGACAGAGATCCTCTGAGCTCATGTCTCATAATATCCTACACATCTGCCATCGTGAGCTTCATTTAAAAGAAAATCAAGCTTCTCACTTCTAACCAACCCACTTGCATGGATAAAAATAAGAGCAGGATTTGATGATTTCATCATTCAAGAGAAACTGCAAATACTTTTGGGGAATGTTCAGACAATAATTTGAAGAAAGAGGAGCTCTTCTGGATTGTGGATGGAAAGAATGCTTGTGTACTCACACACAACAACAGCCAGTCAACACTGTCAACAGCCAGTGAAATTTCAGTTTACATTACACACACAAGCAATTCTATTTATTCCACCTCTGTGCTAGACAAATCCTCCTGTGAGCCTGTGAAGAACATTCACTGCACTAATGTTTCTAATAGTCACAGAGAGTTATAGAACACAGTCAATCAATGAAGTTCTAAGCAGTAATTGAAACGAATCAAATAAATTTCCATGTATCAAAATAAGTAAGGTTGACAAAAATCAAAAAGTTCACAAAAGGATAAGTTTAGTTAGGCATTTTGATATGAAGTGAAAATCATATGAAATAATATTATAAATTCTTTGCACACATTGTAAAATGTACCTATATGCATAAGAAAACCCAGGAAATATGGATGCTAAATTCCATTGAGTGGTAATACTGGGGGGCCAAGGAATGGCTCTAGAAGGTGCTAGAGTTATTTGCAAATCTTCATTTATTAAACAGCAGAAGCAATAAAACAAAATATCATGATTTGATAAAACTGGCTAACAAGTACACATTTTGTTTTGGTCTGTTTCAGTAGGGGGTACACTGGGTACTCTGGGCTACATCACCTGGCCTTTTTATTACTATTATTTTAGGGCAGAATCTCAGTAAACTGCCTAGCTGGCCTTGAACTTGCTATTCTTTTGCCTCCGGAGTATCTGGAATTACAGGCATGCCTCACTGTGCTCTTCTTACACCCAGATATTTATTAAGGTATGTTCTATAATTTTCATAAAAATCTAACATTTCAAGTAAATTATATCCCTTCAAATTTTATATTTTTAATTATTTGATGATGATATAGTAAGAATTGCTTTGACCATTTAAAAATTAATGGCAAATTTCAGTTGGTACTTCAGAAAGATAATTATTTCTCTGGGCACACTAGGGAAAACAACAGAAGAGTACGAGTTTTAACAGTGCCTGTGTGCCTCAGACTCGGCAATCAAAGTGGTGACCTCATGGGAAAAATCACACTAAGGGTAAGGCTCCTGTTAGAGTGAAAGCGTCACAATCATTTCTTCAAATTGTAAAAACAATTAAATCTTTATCATTTTAACAGATGGGAATAAATGACGAATTCAAACTCACGAACTTTTACCAAAGTTCTGGAGATGACTAGCTGTTAAAATTACCTGCAGTGTGGAAATGTTTTCAAAATGATAATTTGCATTATGAATAACTGTTGAGATTTTCATGTTCACATTTAGTATTATTTTTACTTACACAGCTAGCAAAAGCTACTGGATGCCAACTCTGCACCAGGAGCTGGGCATATGTACCAAGACATGCACACTTTTGTTTCCTGTGTTCAGGCATGATCAGATGTTTAATTCATGTATTAGAAACTCTATATAAAAGCAGCACCCTAAGTCATAATAACTGACACTAAATGGCTACTTGTTCTGAGGTGGAGTTCTGAATGCTTTTCATGTGGTAACACATTTAATCATTAACACATCCCTAGCACATGTGTTACTTATTATCCTATTTAATAGGAAAGAAAAAGTGACACTCCGAAGAACGAAGGTGTGTTGGCGAGGTTGTGCAGGCAGTGACTTGGGAGGGTTTGGGAATCAAGCTTAGGAAATTGGAGTTTTGGCTCTTAAACGTCTTTTTTCTTCATTGTAGGCTTTGTTATAATTTTAAGTTCTCCTCAATTAGAATGTTTATTTTAATGTATATATCATGAGATAGATAATGTGTGTGTGTAAAGACATACATATCATAATAAAAGATTAGGACTGCATAAGGGATTTCAGAATAGTACATCCTAAGAGAATATTACAGAGCAATCAGGGTATTATTATAACTATTTATTTATTTTTAATAAATCCATTCACTAGTGATCTAAATTTTACAATATTTCAATTTTATTAATGAGTTTGCTTCTCTCTTCTCTGGCTCAGAACTTCATTGCCTGTAGGATGGATTAAGGTGGAGGCCCCCTTCCTTCCTGAGCCCTCTCCCAGCCTGACCTGGCCTCTAAAGGGCTGTCAACTGGGCAGTCATCTTTGCCTGAATCCAGGAACCAGCCACAGGACACCTTCTTGCCAAGAAACTCCTCTGTGATCACGAGGTTCGGCCCCAAATGGCTGTGTCATCACTTCACACAACCGAAAACTCACCACCATCTCAAAGCCAGGTCAGGATCAGTGGGCTGCAAAATTAGGGAAAGGTAGCCATGCCGCAGGGTTGGGAGTCTGCTATTTATTCTTCTTTTTTCATTTGATATGCTCACGGGGATGTTTAAAGCAAGCATGAGCAATAATCGGGCTCCAGTCATGTGATGGCTACAACTAGTTACAATCACAGCAACATCTCATTAATGAGAACAGAACCTGTGCTCAGTCCGACAGGGATGGTGGGTTGGTGACAGAGGACCAGAAGGGGCCCCTTCAGAGACGCACTTTTCAGTTCCTATTCCTCAACCTGGACTCTAGCAGAAGGTCTCACCCTCGCCTGTTATTTACCATGAGTGGATGGACAGATACAGGTACAGGTCACCCTCCCGTGCTTTTGGGTCCTTGTCATTTTCTCACCTCTTCTTGCTTAACCCTGCCTCCACCCTGATTAAAGAGCAGGAACAAGAAATGAGAATAGGTGCCAACACTGCAGTAGTGTAATTTCTTAGTTGACAGGGCTTTTATTAATTTTGATGTATTGCCTTTTATTATTAAAGAAAACTTGTTTCTTGAAAAGTAAAATGTAAACAGTTGCTCTATTTTCTATGTTATAGTATTGCTAACTAGTTTGATGGAATTGAGTGGCCCAAGCATCTCTGAGGACAGAGGACACTGTATCTTTCTTTTTCTTCAAATGTGAGTGACCTCTGGCTACAGGAAACTGATGGCACACACGACTGTCAATAATAATAGCAGCTGGATTCCACCGAAGGCTTACTGTGTGCCAGGTACTAAGCTTCTCAATTCATTCAAGACCCCCTCTCCCTCCCCCAAAAAAGAAAACCTGTGAAAATGTCTGTTATTAGTCTTCATTAGCAGAAGAAGCAGTATTAAATCTTCTAAGGGACAGAGCTGGAATGTAAAGCCAAATTCTTAAGGAATTCCCATACTAGCTCCCATGGTCTGACTCACAGTTTTGGTACCTTGTTATAATAATTCCCTCCACCCATTGACAGTTTGTACAGATATTATGAAAATGACCCCGAGATGACAGAGTGACTTCGAGTGTCCTGATTACCATCCACAGCACCTGCAGCTCATGCAGTCACGCTTCACACCTATAAAGCATGTGTTCCTTGAAGTTAAATTCAGATCATCACTTTTTGACAATACTTCCTCGGTTTCTTCCTCTCTCTCTCTCAAAAAAAGACAGAACTGCTCTGAATACCAAGATTGGTAATGTCTATTCTGAAAATGACACTATCTTTGTGAAATTGAACTAACTTCATATATCGAATGGAGACACCTGGATTATATCTCGTGACGAGAGAAGTAGCCATAACCAGAAACACATCACCGTGCCATGTGTCCCTCCTGCCATAGCCACTCTGCCGCTGGGAACCTGTAAGACATTGGTGGCTAAGCTACTATTTGTGATATTTAAATATTTACACCTTTAAAAATCAGAAGCAGTTTCTTTTGGGTAATAAATCATTGGGATTAAGAAAGATGTCAGTGAAAACAAGTGCCAGACCTCAATAATCAGTGTGGGATAAAAACTTCTCATCATCCTATCACTACAGGTGATACGTGGCTGGGCTTCCCGGGTAAACACCAAATTTAATTTATAATGCAGTCAGAGATGTGCAGCTGTGCTTTTGGTTTTGTATTAAGTGATATCCTTAGTTGATAATGTTATGATGGAACATGTTGAATTACACCAGAAAACAGTCTCTGACCTCTGGAAGGAACAGAGGACACTCTCGTGTTATTGTCAGTACAGTGTGGTGGGCAGACTGTGGCATTCTGGATTAACTGCCAACAATTCTGTAGTGCAGAAGGAGCACAAACATGGGAGGGTTTTGACATCAAGTTCAAGTTCACACATTTCCTGTTCTTAAGATGAAATACGGATCGAGTACTAGACATCTCAATCAGCTAGTTTCTTTTAAAAAAAATGACTCTAGTTGGTCTTAATTATAAAAGAAGACTCAGGAGACATTAAGAGGCAAAATGAGACAGAGTGGACAGACTGCAAGTGAAAACTTTAGCTGCACCTGCTTTGAGGATTTTTTTTACTTGTCTAGTTTTAACATATTTTCTATTTTCTTTATCTGATGGCCACATACCTGCTAAAGACCTTGAGCAACGTGGTCAGAACAATTTTCTGTAGGGCTAATTTAATAGGTATCAACATGTAAAAAAAACCATAAAGACTATAGAAAAGTTGAAGTACAGGTCAACGTGCATAAAAATACAAAAATGTCACTCTAGGCAAAACACCAGCGCTTGACACTGAGAAAGAATCCACTTTACCTGGCATTCTGGACAACCATGACTTGGCTGCACGGATTCCAAGAGCGAGGGGGAAGGAGACAGCAGGAAAGTAGGAAAGACAGGAAGAAAAAAGTTAGGGACAGAAGGAAGGAAGGAAATACGAGAGTAATAGTTAGAGGAGCTACCTTTACACATTGATGTGGCAGAGAAGACAAGCTCAGAGCTGCGGGGAAAAGCGACATTTCAGCAATATAACGAAACCTCAGTGCTCTGGCCACTGCAATAACTTAATAAAAGAGCTAGAAATTAACCTACTTACCTACTCTAACTTAACAAAAGAGCTAGGAATTAAATATGAGAAGCACATTAGCTGCACTGCAAAAGCCCCCCTCCTAGGTGGGAGGACACATTTGCATGAGGGCAGCACCAAGCTGGAGGTCTCAGCCTTGCCCCTATTTACCATGAGTACATGGATACCTGCGCATGTCACCCGCCTGTGCTTTTGGGTTATTCAAGTTTGCAACATTACCATTAAAACATCTGCAGTATACATAAAAGTAGTCACTTCCATGTGCAATAAACCAGTCAGCCTCAGTAGATTGTTAGAGAAGGCAGAAAATGAATGTCAATGCTTTATTTTCATTCGTTCATTGAAAAAAATGCACAACAGAGAAGAGCCCTTGGCAGAAAAATCCTTATTGTTTCATAATATTGTTGTTCAACAACACTAAAAAGCCAATGACTAAAATTAAAGTAGGATGAAGCTTGGTTTGCTGTTATTTTTGGTATTCTCACTTAAAAAGATATAGCCAGATTATAGATACAATCACATAAATGTATAAATTAAATAATATGAAATAAGACTTCCCTTTGTGGGTTGTGTAGCTAGCAGGTAATCTCTATGTAAAATTAATGAGTGATTTAAAAATGTTCAATAAATTAAAATTAGAGCAATGTTTCCAATACCTGTAAGTTTCTAAGTGAAATTATTGGAAGAGAAGAAATTGGAGCCTGAATCTGATATAGCACTAGCACTGAACAATTTTAGAATGATTTTTTTTTTGAGTATTGCAGGACTTGTTTCCTCTGACAAACCAGAAGTTCTGGTTCTGCCTACCTTACCTAGCTCTCTTAACAACGTCCAGGAAACTGAGACTGAAAGCAAGTGGTGTCTGCCCACAGAGACACAGCCTGCAAATACAGATTCAAATGTAGCCTCTTACTCTAACTCTGCATCTTATTCACACAAACCAGCTACAGCCAGGGGACATTCCTTGTGTGAAGTCAGAGCTTTTAACTTTTTGAGGTTTTACATTCCAGAGCATCTGTGAACAACATGCATGTGCTTGAGGAGAGCACAGTTCTTGCATGAATGGGCGGCAACAGGCAGATTTGGTAATTATCAATGAGGCCCTCAAACTGTCCAGGGAAATATGACAAAGCAATGGGGAAATTAAGGAAGTGTTTATACATTTAAAATTTCTTATGCCTACATATGATATTACTGTTTAAAATGACTTATCTTTTATAGGAAGTTGCATAAAATGTTACCACGACAACTGAGACTGACACAGGAGTAACTGGGTAGAAGAGCACAGGGGTTAAAGTGAAGTATGCTGGTTCGTCCCGGAGGACAAAGAGGACCAGGCTGCTACTGCAGCTCCAGGATACATTTTGAATTCTGCCTTCCCTACCAATAAATAACTGTCACGCCGAGAACACAGAGCAAAAGATGATGCTCTCATTAAGGGGCCACTGAAATCTTAGACGGAGGTGACAAACTCACACCCCTGTGCTCCTGCACTTACCCTCGGCCCGGGAGGAGGTACACCTTCACAAAAGGGTCTGAATAGCCATTGTTATCACGAGGCACCAGGTTTCTTGCTTGGAGAACGTGGATAATGAGATTTCCAAGATCATAGTTGATTTGAAGCTTTGGGGATAGCAAAATATTCAGTAAATTTTAAAAAATGCACTACATTTTTCTGTATATTCTACTTATTAGCACCCTGAAGAAAAAAAGAGATCCTTCAAAATAAAAAAAATGAGCAAATGAAATCAATAGTTCTTAGAAGAAGTACAAATGGCAAGCAAATTCATGTACAAATGTTCAACATCCTTGGCCATTAGCGAAACACAAATCAAAACAATGCTGAGATATCATCTGACCCCAGGGAGAACAGCATATATCAAGAACTCAAAAAATAATACATACTGGTGAGTGTGAGGGGAAAAAGGCACATTACATTGGCCGGTGGGACTGCAGACTGGTAAAACCACTATTGGAAGCAGTGCGGAGATCATTCAAAAAACTGAAAACAGATATCCCATTTAACCCAGCAATATCTCTTCTGGGTATCTTCCAAAAGAGTTACAAGCACCCTATAACAGCAGGGATACATGCATACCCATGTTTATGGAGGTACACTGATAGTTGAATCATGGAAAATGCCAATATATCCATCAATAGACCAATGGATTTTTTAAAAAAGTGGTATATGTACACAATGGAGTGCTACGCTGCCATAAAGACTGACATAAATTATTTGTACATAAATGGACACAACTTGAGACCATCATACTTAGTGAGTGAATCAGACCCAGAAGATTAAATATCATACGGTTTCTCTAATATAAAAATCCAGTGTAAATAAATAATAGAATCAATTAAGTAAGATGTTGGAAGTCAGGGAAATGAGGGAGAGAATGGGAAGGTGAGAAGGGCAGGGAAGGGAAGGTGAAGTTGCCATATACATAGGCACAAAATTCTCAAGTTTAATCATTGTGTATCATGTACATGTACTAATAAAAAATGGGAAAATGAACCACATTATCTTTACTAGTCTTTTATTATATTATTTTTTGTACAGGGAATTAAACACAGAGCATTCGCTCTGAGCTCCACTAGTAGTCCCTTTTTATTGTTTGAGACGAGGTCTTGCTAAATTGCCCTGGCTGGGCTTGAACTTGCATTTGCCCTGCCTCAGGCTGGCGCCACCAGGCCCAGTTTACTAGTTTTTTTTTTTTTTTAAGCTTTAAGATGCATCTACCTTCATCTCCATTTTATTTGAAACCGAACAGACCATCTAATGTTTAATGTAATTGGAAGCTCCAGGGCACATGTTAATTCCTAGCAAACATGCTGCTCACTTTTCCCACAGTGCAAAGTCCTGCCCTATCTAACATTCATGTTGGAGGAAAATCATACACCAAAAGCTGGCTACATTTTTACACAAAATTTCTACTCTCAGGAAAAGAGTACACATTCCCAACGTTCATTATTATAATTATCAAGATTGTGAAAATAAATGAACTTGCTGGCAAATTTATGACAAAATGCCATGTGCATTTCTCCAAATAATTAGCTGTGGGTGGACTAGTTACGTAAAAATAGTAGTGAACTCAGAACTGAAGTATAAGGATAATTTACAATGTAGGTTTCTTTGCTTCTTAGATGTTAAAACTGTAGCTTCTCTTTCTGCTCCTGTTTTCTTTATAGTAGGATAATGCAATGCTTCTTTCTTTCTCTCCTTCCTCCTTCCTCTTTTACTTTTTGGTAGGACTGGGAATAGGGCTCTCACACTGAACTACATTCCCTAGCCCATTTTTCAGTTCTCGTTTTCAGATGTTAAATCATTAAGTCATTTAAATCATTAAGTTTCTACATTGCCTAGCAGGGGTTTGAACTTGCAGTCCTCCTGCCTCAGCTCCCAGAGTGATGGGATTACAGGACTGGGCCACCAAGCCTGGCTCATTGTTCTCTCTGACTGAGTCTTCCTCCGTCTGTCCAGTCCAGTGTTTCACTCCTCCCTCAGCAGCACTGTGACTGTCCTCCTGTCACTACTTCTAAGAACATCCTACTGTTCTGCACGCTAGTCTTCAAATTAGATCAAACCTGACACGCGTCACGAAGTCGTTTGTGAAAATCACTTCCACATCGTGTTGGACACATACCTAGGACTGCTGCTTTCCCTTACCTGAAACTTACTATTTTAATTGCTATGGTGTTGTTTCTATGTGGCAATAATTATTTACCCCAAATTCCTTTTTGTTATCACCTAAAGCACAGTGTTGATAGTTTTTACTATGACCCACACCAAGATATGATTATAATAAAATATATGAACATAAACATATCATTTAAATATTAATATACGCATTTTAATTCTATTTTCTAGCTCAAAATTGTTTAAATTGATTTCATATGAACTGTTAAGTATGAAAAACATTTCTCTATAATATTATCATTGTATAGCAATTGTTGAGCAAAAAAGTAAAAAAAGCATGAAACTTAAAAATGTATTTCAGATTTGTAGGATTTTCTATTTGAAACACATTCAACAAATGCACCGTAATTGAGAGTATTGATACTGGCAATACATCAGGCAGGTTAAAAAGTACAGAGTTCCACAGCTATGCTAGGTTCCATAAAATATGTCTTTAGATTAATATATTACACAGAAAAATAGCATTTTGCACTTTACAATTCTGTATATGCTCCAGATTAAGAAAGATTCTAGAGTTCTGTTTACAATTTCAATAGACTGGAAGCAAAAACAGGAAAAAAAGGGAAGAATGATACCGTTTTAAATTTTTTCGTACCTGAATTTCTCCAGTAATTGGATGAGAGACAACCTTTGTCGCATCGGTAGGCTGCAATATTAGAGACCATATATTACATTAACAGATAAAGTATTCATAGAATTTATCATCTCAACTTTCCTCTGAAATTAATTTCTACTTGGTCAGGGCATTGTGCCTGGCAAATATATTTTGCCCATTTGGCTGCTTCAGAATAATAGTGTGTACTTATACTTTTCAATACATGTTTAATTTTATAGGGACATAAATCTATTTTTCATTTTGGTAAGTCTGTTTTGAAGTTATAATTTTATAGCAGCAATATTTTCAATTACTCATGAGAATGAGCATTTTTGGCTTAAAGGGTTTCATTTAAGTACTTGCAGGTTCTAAACATCTTCATAATAATGAAAAGAAGAGTGTAGAAGCACAGACGTGGAATGACAGAGTTCCTTTTTGTCCTTCTCCGCTGTGTCCCTCCTGCTTCCCTCCAGGGGAAGCATCCAAGCAGTGACCTCCTACATGCACAACCTCTGCTGATGTCCATGTCACAGCCATTCACCATGCCTTAAAGAGGGCTGCATGTGAGCAAAACCTCACTGTTAAGCAAGGGACCTGGCATACCACCTTATACTGCTGGCTGTCGTCGTGTTACATTCCCATGAGACGCTTACCCAGAAGGGAGGTGGGTCCTGGGTCCCATCTACCTTAGCTTCACAGACAATGTGAGGGCGGCATGCAGGATGTGTCTACAAACAGGACAACCACCTTGCCACCCTACCTATAAAACCCCAGCAGCCCCTACGGATGTACTCCGGCTGTGTTTTAGCAATTAATTGGAACTCAGAAATACTTATAATGTTAATTTTCATACATTTGTTTAATTATATTTTCTTTAAAAAAATTCCAGAAATGAGAGCTTTAACCCAAGTCCTGGTTTTTGACTTTGGGCATGTCTGGAAGTCACCCTGGGCCAGAACAGGAGGACGGAGATATGCTGCAGTGTCCTCATGAGCCTGCCCTTCCCATGGACAGCACGCATAGCAGCAGTCCTTGTGGTTTGGATCACACCTTGTAAAGACACTCACGGAGGAACTTCCTGAACTGCTTAGAAAGTGGCAAGAATGATGGGATAAGTGTGTTCAAAGTGGGCACTTAAGGGGCATCAACATCAATGTGTTTTTTTAGTGCCATAAAATTTTAAACTTTTACCATTCTGTGCATATTTTGATCAGCCCTCATATCCACTGTGCCCAAAATGATCAGACGTGATTTGTATTACTACCAATTGAGCTGAGTTAGTCTCTTACGCAAGAACTGCTCAACAGACTATACTGTGAGCTGCACAGGTAACTTAAAATATTCTACTAGACAAAATAAACACTGAAAATGATTTTAATAATATTTTATACAACCTAAAATGAACGGTTTATGATAATATCCATGTAAAGTTGTAATGAAATATTTTGCATTACTTTTTCATATCAAGACTTTGAAATCCATGCTTGTAATTTACATATACAGCAGGTCTCAATTAGGTCTAGCCACCTGAGGCAAGCAGCTACTCTACTGGATAGCAAAGCACTTTTCTATCTGTATTTTGGCAAAAATATTGTAACACTATGTGGGCTCACATTTGTGGTACAGAGAAGAATTTCTGCATGTCATAAAACCTGTTCAAATAATTTTCTTAATGTCCCATTTTACTCTTTCATCTCTTAATCCCAAAAGTGAGCACATCACAGTAAGTCAATTTGTACTCTTGCGATAGTATGGAGACTTGTGAGTGGCTACTAATATTTTAATGCACAAATTTTTATTTATTTTGCTACTGTCCTGTGCAAGCTACTCAAGCATGTGCTTAGGAGGACGCTACAGAGGAAAGTAAGAAGTGGCTCTGGAAACTTAAGGAGTTTACAGCCCACCTGGAAGAATAAAAGCGGCAAGCAACCACAATCCAGGTATTAGCTGCTGAAGAGGGGCATAAAGAACTGGGTCCTTTGAAGGGAGGAAGAGTGGGAGGGTCCTGAGATGGGAAGGAAAGATTACAGCACAAGAAGTCTTCTTGTCCTCTTGTCTCAGTTCCTTAACAAGGAACTTCATAATGGGTAGGCTCTTCATGAAAGGCCAGGCTCCATCTACATTATCCTCCTACTTTCACCCACGTTTCTGCTGTAGTTTTTACCCCTATTTTACACACCTATATTTCAGGAAGTTTTCTGTTTATGATTTTTTTTTCATCTTGTACTTTCTGCTTGCAATGTCCATCATTTTGCCCCTGAAACACCAGCTTTCCTAACCCAACTGCCCGGAATTCTCACTCAGTGGCTTCTAGCATTCCAACTCTACCCATGAATTGGTCCAATCATTCTTCATCTGTAATTAGGCCAGCACGTCTCAAACTTCACGGGCTGGACCCCGTCCTTCGAGGTTCTGATAGAACTGGTTAAGGGGGGCGTGGAAAGTCTGCATTTCTAGCAAGTTCCCAAACAGTTAGTTGTGGTGTTGCGTGGAAGACTGGAAACATGCTGTAAGAACCACTGCTCTACAAGACATGCAGGAAGATAACTTTTCTCTTTGTGTCTTGGGTATAGACAGATATTACAGTGTGGATCTGTACTGTTCCCTCCTAAAGCCTCATGTTTTTGGATTTAGTGGGATACCTCTGGCACCATGTGCTATTGAGAGGTGAGGTTTGGCTGGACAGAGTGATGCTTGGGGCTTGACTTACAGGAAGTTTGTCAACTTGTTTAGAATGGGAGGTGCACAGGACAGACCTTTCAGGTGTGCATTATTGACTTGAGTGCCAGGAGGCAAAGATGGGGCACTCACCCAAGGTGTGGGGGGCCCAAATGACAGCTTGTCCTAAATAAAGGAAGGAAGGAGAAATATTGTTACAGCTTCTCCTGAAAAAGTTCTGGCCTTGCCTGAGGCTCTAGATATTCACTCTCTTCTGCTTTATTGGCTTTTTGTCTGCCATGCAGTGAAGAATTTTCTTCCAACTAGATCTCTACCATGTGCTTCCAGCTGCCCAGGAATGGACTATGGGAGGCCTTCTGAAACTATGAGCTGAAACAAATCTTTCCTCTCTGAAGTTGTGGATGCTGGGTATTCTGTTCCAGCAATGAATAAGTAACTAAGACAAGAGACATGGCTCCAGAAATCACTGTGGCAAAAATAAATGTCTGCGGAAAGCAGTAGAAATCCCTAATAAACTACTTATGGCAATGGTCCTCTTAAAGACCCGGTAACACTACTCTTACTCTGATAATTTCCCAACTGAGGCTTTTGACTGGGTCCTTGAGAAAGGGCCAGTAGAGCTGTAGGAAGGCATGAGGCAGGATACATTTAAGCCAGGAGAGCAATGGTGCCTTCTGAAAAAGTGAGGGACAGTTTAGTTTATAATTTCTCATACTTCATCTGCTGTATAAGACTGATAAATTAATTCTGTCTTCTTTTTCAGTTCCTAACCAACTTTTTAAATTAAAATGTGTATTAGTAGAAAAATAAGTGTGGACTTACAGATGAAATTAAAATGGTGATAATGAGTTGTTGAATTTTCTTGTTCTTTGTGGTCTTAAATTTTCTTTATCTCTAAGCATTTTTGCTTTTTACTTTAATGTAACCTGTATCTTTTGTGTCCAAAAATATGCTAAGGTAATGTTCTATACACAATGCTCAGGTCCATGGTACCACGAAGAAAAACTACCAGAAAACAGAAAGACATAGGCACATTTTCCAAACTCCCCCTAGTAATATCTACTGAAATATATGGAAACACATAGAAATTCATCATGTTGGTGCATCTTGATCAGTTTTGAAGTCAAAGGGGAAAAATAGTTCTGGTTGCAACAGCTCATTAGCAAATGAGAAGTCTCAGGACAAACACAGTAGAAAAGCTACTCGTTTCCCATCTCCTGTCTGAGTCAGGAGCCAGGCAGCAGGAACCGAGTCCCACCCAGCAAGGCTCACCTTGCTGCTGCTGTGCTTCTTTCTGCTGACGGAGGGCGACCCCGGCTGTCCAGGGCTGGGGACGGAGCTGGATCCTGCTGATGTGGGGCCCGAGTGAACATGTGATCCCTTCTCCACCACCGAGGACAGGACCAGTGGTGACTGCTGCAGGGAAACCTTCTGCAGCTCAGCTGCCAGCTGCTTGGGGTCCACCCCTGGCGACTTGGCTTTGTCCACTGCAACACAACAGAATGGCTCTACACAGTCCTCCCTCATAGCTACTGAACACTAAGGGGCTTATCTGAATTTCAGGTGAAATATTATTTATAAACCAAGCTACACTCTTTGCTCAACCTCATAGCGTCTCCAAGTCTGAGGAGTAGAGACGGCATCAAGAAAAGAGACACACTGAAAGACAGAGGGAGGCTGATGTACCGATTGCATCCTTGGAAAAATGCAGTCATGTTTTATACAGAGAACTGAATGAATGATACAAACTCTTATCTGATCCACTGGAACTGTTTGCACAACAGTCCATTTTCCTTCTCTGAATCTTACGCAATTCTTTTTCAAAGGGGGGGGGGGTGGATTTCAGAGTGTATTTGCATTTAGAGTTGTGTTAAAATTCCTACAGGATTTGGTCTTGGTCTGAGTTACTGTTTAATGCAGTAATTGTCACTACAGATACAGTAAATGATCAATAAAAATTGAGGAAAAAATGACAAGTTAAATCTTACAATTAATTGAATAAATATGTACAATGCATTTATTATCTAAGAAAGAGTTATTAAGCTTTCATTATAAACTTGTGAAATGACACATTGATTTTTGTTATAAAAAGGCAACAAAAACATTTAAAAGTAAGTTTCCAAAACCTATTCCAAGGCTGGGGATGTAGCTCAGAGGGCGATCACTTGCCCAGCACACACAAGGCTAGGGTTCCATTCCCAGATTCTCCCCGACACAATACTGTTATACTCAATATAAACAAGTATTAACTAAAAATTGTTTAAGATAAAAACAAAGTGGCTTCATGGATTACTTTCACAGTATGAATTTACATCTAACAAATTAAAACTGAATACATACAAGAAAGACACTATGAATTCCTTCTCAAGTGTAACACACAAATATGTGTTTCCTCAGGACGCTAAAATATAACTAAGATGGTTTTGATTTGATTCATAATCATATACACAAACATCTATAACTTTATCTCTGTCTACGTCTGCGTCTCAGCTCCGGCTCCACCTTGCCTGGCACCTGTATGCATCTTTCTCCAGGACTGAGCAGAGCCCTTCTACCTACCAGCTTTCGGTGGCTCGTGGAGCTCCAGGTGCTGAGGGTTTTCAGAATCCGACAGCATGTTGAGGTCCCTGAAAATCAAGACAGAACATTAGGAAAGAGACCAAGGGAGCTTGAGAGACAAAAGGCACTTTTTTTCCAACTACCCTGATTATTTTCTCAGTAGGTAAATGAGGAGTGGTTAATGATACAAAGCAAGTCCAGCACATGCTTGCCCTGTTATCCCAGAATACATCTGCAATGCTGTCAAAAGTTGGAGCTGACAAAAATGAATATTTAAGGTGAAATCTTTATGGGTTCAATGTAAGTTCATTTTGAAATGCTATGCACACCCATGGAATTTAAATGGGCTCAGGCTTTCGCTTACGTGAAGCGCATTTCCATAGAAGCATGAGAGGGGAGCTACTGACATAATCAGAAACAAAATCAGCTGGATTCTGTCTATACATTAGACTGTGATACTGAACACAAGAAATCTATTAACCTTGTATTTACTTTATCTTCTAATTACCGAAAATCTTGCTGACTGGCAAAGGTTCCACCTTAACAATTGTAAATTAAAAGAGCCGTGAATAGCCAAAAAAATGGAAACAGAAAGATGGGGAAAAACTCACAGTCTTACACATATTTCTGCTTCCCCACTTTGCTGACTAATGATACTCTGTACTTCTTCATATGTTTTAGAGGTTAGGGGAATTCCATTCCATTCCAATACTTGCATCCCTAAAAGACAAATTTGAGTATAAAATCAAACATGTGTGCTGTCTCTATAATAGACTGGGTCCACAGGGAACAGGAGACATTTCTTAGCATTTAAAAGCCAACGCAGCACACCAACTCAGAGAACATTAGTCCAGAGTTCTCTGGAATACGTAGTTTGACCTTATCAACTTACCTGGACACATAAAACATAATTAATACAACATGCAAAATTTTGCTTTTGAAAACCCATCAAATACCATCAAACACATGCACTCTGTTCACACTGTTATGAAGAAAACATTACTAAACATAGATTGTTTAGACTGCTTTTGTATAGAAAACAAAAAATTACAACAACCAGTCTCTGGGGAGCAGGCTGCTAGACAGTGTAAACTATCATGCTTTATCATGGAATGGAGGTTGCATAAAAGAGTCTCTAGGATTTCCTGATGAGGCTCCCTTACAGAAATAGAGCACCTCACCTTTGCCCAGATTAAACAGGCTGCACTCAATGTCTTTTCCTTGCTGTATGGCAGGCAAGACGGTGGCAGTGTTTGTAAAAATGTCCAGATAGCAGCATCAGGGCAAGAAGAGCTGGTGGTGGGTGGCTGAGTGGAGGCACAGACACCGAGCGCCCGGAGGCTCCTTACTTGACACCACTGCCTGGTGCCACCATGTTGACTAATGTCTGAACAGTGAATCCACATTTTATTTTGCACTTGGTCCCATACATTATGCAGCTAGCCTGGCCAAGGCACTTCTTTTTTCCTTTCTGCATAAAAAGATTATTTTATACAAAATAATAGTACTGCAATATTTAAACATTCTATATCTAGTGTTTTGGTTCATTTTATATGCTTCAAAATCATTTAAGAGGCACATAGTTGGCATAACATGTATAGTACTTATATAGTCCAAATACAGCAGCTTGGATATAAACAGGTCATATCATCCAACACAGTGCTCAAATATTTGTAAGAACAACTTTATCTGAAGAAAATGTCTGTGTGCTATATCTATGCAACAATTTCTGAATAAAAAGAATTATTGAATAATTAGGCTTCTAATGAGCTTCATTTTATGTGAAACTCACTACTGTTCACCGTTACCTTCAGTGGGAAATTTTAAACATGGCATGAAGAAGTAGTTAGAAGTTGTAAGGACTATAATACTTAACGGAAAGCAAGGTACCAGTTGCAGTCAAGGAAGAAAATGATCTTACACTATAGTGAAATACCAGAAGGAGCACACAAAAAGGATCACAGTAC
This sequence comes from Ctenodactylus gundi, assembly GCA_004027205.1. Taxonomy (NCBI): domain Eukaryota; kingdom Metazoa; phylum Chordata; class Mammalia; order Rodentia; family Ctenodactylidae; genus Ctenodactylus; species Ctenodactylus gundi. Next base: position 465,239 of record PVKB01000549.1, on the reverse strand, counting down.
CACAAGCAAACAAGTCTCTTTTACAACTTACTCCATGAACACTGTATCTTCAGCTGGGCCTTAGGGTTATTTCAACAATCCCAGGCTGTCACACACACAAAATGAGAAGATTATGTAAAAGACAAGGACGTACCACACAAGAAAAATAGAGTCCATGGAGAGGAATGTAAAGCATTTTTTTTAAGTCAGGAGAAAAAGCACATTTTATAAAGATGATTTTGAATTAAAACAAATGAATGCCATTATATTTTAGAAATTGCATTGCCACTTTTCTGCAGGAGTAAATTCTATGAAAAGAAATGTATTTTCATTCTTTTTTTTTTGTTGAATCAACCTGTTCACTTTTTTTATATCTCCAACTAAAGGGCAAATTGACCAAACATAATTATCTAGTGAAGTGAAAAATGTCCCTAATCGTAAAAAGGATAACTACTTAGCATTGTTAATTAAATTGCTGGAAAATTACACAGATAACCAGGGTGTTGCCTAGATACACATCTGAGACCATGGTGTATGCTGTCCTACCGCTGGGCAGGTGGATTTCTTTCCTCTCTAGAGTCTCACCAGAGCGGGTACAGTGCTGCAGTCCAAGAGGTCCTGCCAGCTCTTCCATGGAGAGGGAGTACGGGAGGGGAGACCACTCACAGAGTGAACTAATATTCCTTTAAAATTGTTATTTAATATTTTCTAACACTTCCTGTAAGAACCATACTAAATAGCAATTGGAACAGACAAGTCATTCTGTATTCATTTTGTAACTTCTGGAACTAAGCTACAAGATTTAAGTATCATTCATGTCATTTCAGAATTGGTATATTTGATACAACATACTAGCAGAATGAAGGACAAAAACACACGATCATTATAATGAATATGGAAAAATGGTATTTGATAACTTTGAATATCCTTTCATAATAAAATCAGAGAACTAATTAGGTACAGGAGGCATATCCTTCAATTAACAAAAGCTATTTGAAATAAGCCCACAGCTAACATGGTACCAAGTGGGGAAAAGCTGAAAAATTTCTAACACGCAGAAGAAGACAAGAATGTGTACTTTCACCACTTTTATTAAACATAATTCTGAAACATAAGTAATTTCTCCACTCTTGTTAAACACAATCCTGGAACTCTCAGCTTCTACAATCAGACAAGAGGAAAAAAAATGAAGACAACTAAATTGGAAAAGAAGCAGTCAGAATACCACTGGTTAAAGACTACATGGTTTTATATATGGAAATCCCCAAAGACTCCCCCAACTGAACTCTAAGGATTAACAAAAAATGCAGCAAAGTTTAAAAATATAAAATTACCATTAAAAAAGGAGCAGTGTTACATGCCAATGGTGAAGTAACTGAAGTAGAAATCAAGAAAGCAATCTTACTTCAAATAGCTCCAAAAAATGTCCAGGAACAAATCTACCCAGATGGAATTTAAGCTTAATAAAATAAAGTTCTTTTAAAATAAGAGACCTTCAGATAAAAATTATAAGACATTTATGAAAGAATCTGAAGAGGATATCAAAAACAGAAATAAATCTCACGTTCATGGAGTTCAAGAATCAATATTGTTAAAATGTCCATACTGCCCAAAGCAGTCTACAGATTTAATTCAACACCTACCAAAACAGCAGTCACATTCCACACAGTACTAGAAAAACCAAGCCTAAAATTTCTATAGAACCACAAAATACTTTGAACATTCAAGGCCATCTACAGCAAAAACAACAACAACAACAACAACAACAACAACAAAGTAGGAGGTATTATACTATTTGACTTCAAAATATTTGAAATACATTCATTGCAAAATCCTAAAAACCAATGCAAACTGTACACGAAATTTTGTGGAAAATCATTATGCTTTGGAAATTTAATAAACTAACATTTTATCATAATAAATGTACTAAAATTGCTTCTTACACTACCTAGCTATCTTCCTAGAAGATAGTCTACAAATACATGATACTTACCACTCATTACTATGAGTTAACATGATATTCTAATACTTATATTATGCCAGGATGTTTTTTTGACATGGACAGTACAAACGCCTAGCCACACACAGACTCTGCCATCACAGTGTCTCTAGCAGGAAAACCAAGGAGTGACTGAAGTTCTTGCCAAGTGTGCAACAGTAATGATGAATTTTCTGTTCACATCTCAAAGTTACTAGGTTACTAACACCCCATTTCAAAAAACAACAGCAGCAAAACCCTCAAAATCCGGAACACTTATCAGGCAATTAGGTAATTATGACTCATTTAAAAATCAACCAATATACTATAGAATATTCTCATATACTTTCATAACTTGGACTAATTTTGAATGCTTCTGAAACTGGCAAAGTCATTCATTTTTATAGTGCAAAATCTCTTGTTATATTATTATGGATTCATTGTTTAGTGTTTACTATCACATCAAAAATGTCACAATAATTAAAATTATTCATAGTTTACTGTGCATCCAAACTCATGTAACATCAAAGCTTAACACTTGTGTGCACTTTATTTTCCCCAAGTATTTCTAAAGCATCTAATGTGTAGCAGGCACTAAATAGTCATCTTTAGGTTCAATATTTCTTAATGTTGTAAAAATAAAGAGAAACACACTCTACCAGCAAAAAACCTAAAAATATTTTGGCAACAATTAAAGCAAAGACAATTAACAAAGGAGAAAATCCAAAATGGTAAGGAAAATATATCAAGAAAGGCCTAGATTAAAAAACAATTAGGAAGGAAAAATTAAAGAAAGGATGACATATTACATAACTGTCCTCATCCTGGGAAAAGTGTGAAAGCCAAGGAAAGCCAGGAGCTGGCGGGAAGTGAAGCAGGAGCCCATGACTGCCCCCGGGGGGGGGGGGGGTTCTATTTATTCCCTCTGTACCAGGCGGGGATGCTGAGAGGATGACGGGATGAGAAAAAGAAAGGTGCTTACAATCGTTAAAGATGTAATTATGTCAATGAGAATGCAAATGGTGTAGCCCTTCTAGAGGCAGAAACTAGTTAAGTACATGTGTGTCTATGATCCTCTCTTGGGCAGGTATTCATATTTGTGGAAGGAGGAAGAGAAATTGGCCTGGGCAGTGCAGCAGTGCTAAGGATGGAAATACCTGGCAGGGATTGCAAGGAACGAAGCCCATGCCAAGTGCTCCCACCAGGAGGTGGGAGCAGCTCAAGTCTGGCAGGTGAACACAGTGTGAGTAACAGGATCTGACCTTTAGGGCAAGGCTGCTTCTGTGGATTTGTGTGCTGTGCACATAATACAACATGACATATTTTACAAATAAATAGCAGGCATCTGATAGATTATATTAGTTGCATAAGAAAAGAAAGGAGAAAATAAAAATGATGAATGAATGAATAAATAAATAAATACATCCTATAGGAAAGGATCTTACATGAATCTAAAATGCATTTTACTTGCATTACATTGTATGTTCAAGTATACATAAGAATAAAAGTAATCTAAAATGTCAAAGTTTTATTCCATTTCAGTATGTATCTAAAATACATGTAATATGTCACAATTATTCTCTCCATAATATAAACAAAGCTTTTAAACTCATTAGAAGTATTAACTTAAATTTTAAGTACATACTTTTCCAAATTTCAGTACTCGCAAACATACATGTGGAAGATTTTCTATTTTTTTGGGTTAAGCCACTGTCTATTTTACACTGTATATTAGATGAAACAAACAGATTATGAAGCATAGGCTTACAGCAGGACGACATCCTCTATTTCGGTCCTTCGCCAGGTTGACAGGATTATTATAGGCAAACATTAAACACCTTGGATGTCTTTTTAAATGGCTCAGAACACTCAGAATTAGAGAAGTTCTATTCTGTACTTGAAATTGTCACCAAGGTGGGTTGTGATCTTAAGTGACTTACTTTCTGCTTCTCCTCTATCACACAGGCATTATGAGAAGAATGAAGAAGTCAAATCCACAAAGAATGACTTTCTATACAGACATGCAAGAGAAACTGACTGATGTATTTGAAAAAGCACTCATACTTTTAACAGAAAAAATACCACGAGTACCAAAGACTGTATCTCAGCTGACCCTTACTTCTTTTCTAGGAGTTGAGTATGTAGTAAAATCCTTAGAATCAATGACTTCCACACTCAAAGATCTAAAATAGATTTAGCTCCTATGATAGAATCACATCACTGTAAAATGAACAGGTTCTAAGGTAACTTCAGCATTAATGGTTAATAAAAATATGTTGAGGAAGGATTAAATGAATCAAGAGCATTATGAAAGAAACTATCACCATTTTACAGACTACTGTTATAAACCAGCAGGATCATCACAGAAGTTCTGGCTTAATCTATTTCTATATATTTAAAAAGCTGACACAGTATAGGTGCTGTGACTTGCTTCTTACTACACAGTTAGTTAAGGTAGTACAGAACTGTCCCCAGTCAGGTTCTCTTATCAATGAGTAGGACTAAGCAATTGATTCATGACAAACCTAGGCTACAGTGGATAATCTCAATATCATGTTCAAATATGTCAGAGAACATATATGTTATTTACAAAGCAATTTTAATTATAATGAAGCAAGATCATTTAAAAATTGTGCGATCTACATCACAGCACTATTTGAAGACTTGGATATACAAAAACTGAGGATATTACTGTTCACGAAGAAAGTTGCTGTGGAAAAACCATTTTAGGATCAGTACAGAATGAAAGATAGGATTGAATAAAAGGTGACATGGGCATCTCTTTTCTTTTCCCCGGATAACAAGTCAATATCCCATTTTTGTAGACACACTAACAGAAAATTATGGCGATCCTGCTGTGAATCATACAGTAATGATTAAAGAAATGGAAGATGGAAAGTCAGTTCTAGGGAGTGTGGTGTTTGATGTTTTCAAACATGTATGGACCACAGTGAAGTTTGCTCCTACTGTCTAGGGAAGATGGCATGACACCTTGGACAAATTGCTGTGAGATGTCTTTGGAATGCCATGCCGCAGGTTCTGACACTCTCAACATAGGCAAAGCTACTATTATAAAACTTTGCACACTGAAGAGTCCCCATAGAGAAGAAAGTGCACTTTGACACTACGTTCTGTGGTGTGGATCAATGTAGAGTGGCCCAATCCCTGGTGTTCTAGAATGTGTGATATATCCTCAATGAGAATTTCCTCAGGGTTGGCAACACTAAATAATGAGTTCAATTAAACTTACATAAAATTAAACTCCCCCCCCAAAACACCCAGTCAATAATTGGGCAATTGAAATAAATAAACATTCCCCCTCCATAAAAGAAGACAAATGAAAACATGTTAAACATCCATGGCCAAAGAAAAAAAAATCAAACCACTTAGATTCCATCTTACTCCAGAAGGATGGCTGTTATCAAGAATTCAAAACAAAACAAATGCCGGAGAGGTTGGTGTGAAAAAGGAAGTCTTACACTGTTGGTCAAATATAAAGTAGTACCAGCATCATGGAAAACAGTGTAGAAATTCCTCCAAAAAACTAAATAAAAAATTCAACCAGCTATCCCTATTCTGAGCATCTTCCAAATAGTTTTGAAGATATCATATTACAGTGATACATGCACACTCATGTTTATAGCAGTACATAACACCTAACCATTGAAATCAGTCTGTGTGTTCATCAATAGATGAACAGCAAACCCATTTCTGGGCATATAGATGAGGGAAAGGCAATCTCCTCGCATGTAGCATTATTCACAGTAGCCAAGATCAATATATACACACATATATATATATACACCAATTAATAAAAGAAATCTTGTTATTATATAACAACATGAATGAAACTTGAGGGTACTCTTTTTTTCTTTCCTTTTCCCCCCATATGTATATGTGCAAAATTTAAGGTTTACAATGGAGTTGAGCCTTTTATGCACATATGTATCTTGTCAAGGTGACAAGGGCTTTCCCACTCTCTTCTAAGTGAAAGAAAAACAAACACTCATGACCTCACTTGGGGACTGAAAAAATGATCTCTCAGAAGCAAACTGTAGTACAGTGGTGGCCAGAGCCCGGGGGATAGAAAAAAACAGGAGAACCTGGTGAAATGCAGGGATTTTCAAGCAGGGCCCAGAAGCACAATCTTGTGGGAGGCTGCAGTAGGAAGCCCTAAGTTAAGCCCAGTCCAGGCAGTGTAGCAACTGAGCAGACCTTGTCTTAAAAAATAAAAATGGGCTGGGGATGTAACTCGGGGTGAATGCCTTGAGTTCAATTTCCAGTACAATAGCAAAGTGGAAACTTTCAGCTGTGAAATAAAAAGGCAACCTATAATTCATGGTGACTACAGCTATCCACACGGCATCGGACACATGGGTAGAACTTAAGTAAAAAAAAATTCAGGCAAGGGGTATGTTCTTAATAAAGGAAAAATAGGAATGGTAAGGGATATATTCATTAGATAGATTTTTGTATTCACTTCAAAATAGAAAAATGAGAAAAGTAATAAAAATGAAAAAAGACTTTGAGGAAAATTAAAAAACATATTTCTTATGCTTGAGCCATGTGATTATTATGAACAATATAATGAAAAAATGATTTGGCTTGAATGTATAATCGCTTTCATTAAAAGATAAAAATTATATCAGTTATTTCAAACAATAAAAATATCAGTAATATTTTTATCATTCTGAGAGAATTTTGAAGGAGTAGAAGTTATATGTCAAGCTAATTCATAAGAAGAGCTGATATTGTGCTCTTTACATCACAAGGATTAAGCAAATAATCCACTTTAGTTTTATATGAAAAATAAATAAGAAATGGCAGCTCATGGTTGAATTCCACTCAAAAAGCTCTCAATCACTTTTAGTAAACAGAATTCAGTTTCAAATGCTAGCAATCAATATTACTGTGCATACAGCATCCCACAGTTATTGACTTGCCATTGAAAAGCAGGAACTGTTTAAGAAGGAAATAGTTTAACAGTATATCTGTCTACTGACACAGAACAAATTCCATTATTTCCCCCGAAGGTCTCTGAATTTCATGTAGAGAAATAACACTAGCTCATAAGCAAACATGATTACAGCTACGAAAGTCATTGCAGAACATTATAGATGAATCATGGAGGACGTTCATACGTACACCATCTAAGTGTAAGGCGTCCTGTTGTTCAAAAGGAATACAATTAAACCGATTTCATTCTCAGTCGCAGTGTTACTAATAAAGGGTGGTGTATAAGGTCCATCAAGGCGCTTAATCAAAAATAACAAAGTTATTTTGTATACTTTGTTCCCAACTTACCCTTACGGCAATCTCATAAAAACAGGGTAGATACAGGCCACTAATTTTTACTGATGAAAAATCTTAATGGAAAGTGAATTTCATGCCAGTTCAAAAAGTAAGGTCTTCCCATTTATTATCTAAGTTCAGTGATATTGACATTCTAAAGGCTTTTTGTGTATAAGTTATTTGGAATACCTAATTATAGCATTTTGACCATTTTGACAATTCCTTAGATTTAAGTAGTACTCCGTATCAGTAAATACTTAGTTATGATAAAACTATCACATCAAGTCTACAAATACTTAGCACTCCTCAAAGAAGGTACTAGACTCTAGTCACTCCTTCAGGGCCACAGAGCTGAGCCAGGGATGGGCTTCAGGGTTCCAGAAGGTTTGGAAGGATGAAACTGGGAAGTGGGTGGAGCTGGATGGAGATGGGCTCACATGGGTGGGGCAACGCCTGGTGATGGGTTCTCAGTAAATTCACTTGGAATTCTCAGGAGAAAAGAGATCTTTACAGTAATCCAGTTGTCATTCTAATGACAGTGTGCCATTTGGAGAAGACCTAAGCTTTCTTTCCCTATGATGCTTCTAACTTCAGCAGATTAAGGCAGTCTCTTTCACATTTTTTATGCATTTTGTTCACATTTATCTTATTCAATACACATTTTTTCCTTTCTTTCATTAATATACTTGTCTCTACTGCCAATTCAGTACTTTCCACATCCATAGTATGTATGTTTATGGAATATATGAATGAAATAAGACAGACTGGAATTGGAGAGTTCATTAAGAAGAAATTAAAAATTGCAATTGATTTTACATTTTAAATTAAGTAAAATTTTCAGAAAATGTAGTCATGATGGACAAAAATGGGATGCTGTGAATCAGTTCTGCAAATCAGTGTAGAACTTAAATCTATTTTTCACAGCTCATTAATGCAAACTCTCTCAGCATCATAAAATACTGGAAGAAATTTCCTTCATTTTTGTTCTTCCCAAACACTTAAGGTGGCATTGGCAGAGGTAAAATTTTCATAAACAAAAAGTCTTACCTGGCAATTTTTCTTCATAAACATGACACAAACGCGGCTCTCAGCATCCTTTATCTTCCTGAGAGGTGAATTGGCAATGACAAGAATAAAAGAATTGGCTACAGAGCAAGACCCTTTCTCAAAAAAAAAAAAAAAAAAAAAAAAAAAAAAAAAAAAAAAAAAAAAAAAAAAAAAAAAAAAAAAAAAAAAAGAATAAAAAACCATTGATTCGCCATCTGGAGAATTCCACAAATAATCACTTAAGGGATATGCTTCCTACTGAAAGTATGCATTTATTATACTAAATGAAAACAGGATGCAAAATTTGTAGAGCAAATATTCTTAAATATGTTATATGGTGCCCAGATTTAGGTCTTGAAAATAATGGAGTGACTTTTGGTAAAAATGAGATGAACAAAAGAGTGAACATATGGGAGTTGCTTTCACTGAGCTGAAAATTAGCATACCTTATAACTATACAGAGTAACCATCTCCCACTACCTCCTCTATGACCCCTGGGCTCTGAACAGCTCCATCTCTTGCCTGGGTTATGTCTATAGCTTCCTGACTACTTTCCTTGCTTGCACATTTTCTTTTTTGAGCTGTTGCTCTGACCCTATTTAAGAGTGGCTCTATTTAATTTCATTCAGTTTATGTTACTTCATTGGTATCTCATCTCCCAATGGCAGAAGTCAAAATTTTTACAATGGCCTCCACATCTCTGCTACTTATTATGGGGAATCCTTGCTGTCCTGTCTCTCTGTCACACTGGATCAGCTGCATTCACCCTGACCCCTTGTTGTCCTGCTGCGCCCTTACACACACCATGCTCTTGCTCACAGCTCTGCCCTAGTCATTCTGGTGCCCAGGGTAGAGACACCGCCCAGGGGCTCCCTCCTGTCCTTGGTGGCTCTCCTGACCTTTCCACGTCTCCTGTGGTCTCCTCTGATTGCCCTTCTCCCTTCTGTTTGTCACTCCTTCCTTACTCTCTAATCTATTTTTCTCTTTAGCATATATTCCTACTTATTATAGGCATTTGTAAGTAGCTTTGAGATTTTCTGTATTAGCTGCTAGAATGCAAGAACCAAGCCTCCTTTTAAAGTCAGTTTCCACACAGCCAAGATAAGAGACTCCTCTACATCGAATGTACTAGGCACTTTAAAAAAAAAAAAAAACGACAAAATGATTCGATTAATGATGGCATGTAGCAAATTCAAGCACCCACAGTAATAACGCCCTTCAGAATGAACAGAGTGAAAGAAAATAAAAGTAGCTGAGGATGAAGCAGAAGGAAACGTATTTTCTTCTACTACACTTGCTGAAACTTCATTGTCCTTACCAGTACAAATAAAATCAATAAATAATTCTTTTTGTAGTAGATCATTTATCTCTTTTTTATTGTTAATTTGTCCTGCTGAATTGGTAAGTTGCCCAGGGTAGGCTCAAACTTGCAATCCTCCTGCATCAGCCTCTCAAATATTTAAAATTTTTTTAAAAAGATGAAGAAAAAGAAAAATTCAGAAGTCTTTCAAAAGATCAATCAAAACCATGGTTTTATGGCTAGAAGGTGATACATCTACATAGAAAATGGCTTAGTCACACGTCACACATTATAACTTCTCTTTTCAAAATGCAGATTTGTTATTTAAAACAGTGTATACCATAATATCCAGATACTACTCACAATTAGTTGTTCCCTCACAGGTCATCCAGACTTTACAAGATTATTAATCATCCATGAAAATAACTTCACCTATCTTTAACAAAATAATTTCTACAATTAATCAATTATGTTACAGTTATAAAAGATATTGGCTCCTTTTACCCCCATGGGAACTCTGTAAGCTGGATCTTGGCACTGTTTAACTGTACAGATGAGATAAAAGGACATAAAGCTAATACAAGCAACTTGCCAACATTTTGGACATGGCATCGATTTAGAGTTCCTGGACTCCAAGCTTCATGTTTTCTTCCACCACATTATTAAACATTCCTATAGTTCCGAGTTCCAAATTGAGTATGGTTGGTGAGTGCAAGTATGAGCAGACACAGAACTCAAAGTTAATGTACCAGATAGTCTTTTTCTCATCAAAGATCTCTAAAGTTCATAGTGGGCACAGTCCTTGCACCACTAACAATGGTCCAAACACTGTTTCTGATAGGTTACTGATGAATCTGATAAGAAATTTTGTAAAGACTGTTAATATTCTGATTTTTCAAATAGGAACCCTCATGTACTGAAAGTTAAACAAGGTTTCCAACCAGTAAGTACTACTTCTGGTACTCAATCCTGGTCTATCTAGCTTAAAACTGATGCACTCTGATGCACTCTAAATATTGTTGGAGGTACTAGAAATATTATCTGGTTAAAAATCTGGCAGGAATATTGAAAAGAGAGTTTAGCTCCCTCAATTCTAAAATACCCACTTCAAGTTCATTAAGAGAAATGCAAATGTAGCATATTTCATGATAAATTGGTTAGACAAACCCAGAAATCAAAGTTAAAAAAACTATCATTAATGGAGAAGCAGTGCCACCTGGACACATATAAATATTTTGAGACCTGTTACCTTCGTTGATAAGAGCAATAAAGTTAGGATTAGAGGCATTTCACTGTATAAATTAGGACAATTCATCCCCCTTGCTGTACTTCTCAGAAATATCATGACTCAAAAATTCTCCTCTGATAAATATCAATATAAATGGATTAAGGAGAGAAACATCTTTGTTTGGGCTAATCACCAATATCCTGATAAGGTAAATGTGGTATTACATTCACCTAAAAATATATTACAACCTAACAGTCCAAGAACTAACAACTTGAAATTTTCTTCTCAGGAGAAAAGTATTCATTAAGTATATATTACACATTTCTGCATTAACATGAAATGTCACCTGTGTCACATATGCCTACCACAGCAGCTTTAGGGACTTTTGAGACATCTTATGCTGATAACCAGTCCACACCAGGTGATTTCCCTGGAAAAAGAACAAGGAAGCTTGCCCATCTGTGTGCTGTGCTGTGTTCCCAGTCTCAGACTTGGATCACAGCCAAACCATCTGCAACATATGCCAACAACATATCAGCAGAGAGAGGGAGATGCTCTTGCCTCGGCCCATGTTCCATAGGTCCACATGCGTGGCCTCTCTCTGGACACTGGGTCAGCTCTTCTACAATGACCTTTATGGGTGGGACCTCCCAAGGCCACCCTCTCATATACAAATCAGCACTCCCATGCAGCAACATCACTCTCATTCCAAGCACTGATCTCAACAGTAAATCTAACAGTAGTTTCTGCCGAGAAACTGTCATTTCTTCTCTGAGCTACCTGCTTCGGTCATTATTAATCACTATGTACAGTGAAACAACTATGGATCTAGAAACATCCAGGAATTGGTTTGGGTTAGGCCCAATCCTCAGAGAATACAGATAAACAGTAAGAGTTTTCTCATGATCTGGGAGACACCAACTCACCATAGTGCTCTGGCCAAGTCCAAAAGCCTGCCTAGACCCACTGCTGTTAACTTTGTGTGCGACCATTCTTTTTTCCAGTGACTCATGAAGAAGGTTCCTGAAGCTCCTTCATATTTGAACACTCTATTCCTGCCCTGTCTCCAATCGACTTTTCCCACAAATGCTCCCATCATAATACAGACACTAATTATCTTCAAAAGATTCTACTAACCTAACTTCCATGTGGAGCCTATGCATACATAACAATTGCTTCTGGCTCACTGGATGAAAGGTCTTTTTAGTCCTTATGGTTTCTTAGTTATCTTACGAAAATTGCTGTCATTTTTAAAGTATTACGTGAGCAATGTATTTCACCATTATGATGATATGACACAACTAGGAAAAGCTAATTTGAAGAACAAGCCAAGAAATCAGTTGCTTAAAGCTTAGAACCAACGACATGTGCATAAGGGATTAGATGTATACATAACATTACCCACCAAGTTTTATTTTTATAATATTTTCTGCTCTGCTTTTTTGGAAGCTATAATAATATTGTTGTAAATAATATTATTATAGCATTGTTGTAAATAAAAGGCTCAATATATTGAAAAATTGCTATGTTTTTTTTGGTTTTCAGTTGTTTTTCTATTCTACATTAACTACATCAAGTCAGAATATAATGTCTAAACCTCTAAGTTTATCAACCTCTCCTCATTGTGAATAGGTGAGGGACTCAAGTTGATAACTGTGATATACATAAAATATTTCTTACAATCATAGATATCTTCGGTATACTCATTATTAAATGTCCATAGAGATTTTCATAAAAATGGATGAGCTGATTCTAGAATTTCTATGTAACTTCAAAGGGTCAGTAATTATTCTCAGAGGATGTTAAAGAACAGCAATAGGTTGGATCTCCTTATCATATCTTACAACTTAAAATACAAAAATGAAAACTATGAGATATTATTATAGTGATAGACTCATATACAAGTAGCATAGAACACAGGACAACAGATGTATAAAAATCAATATATAATATATATTACTTTAGATTCATCAGAACAACGATTTACTATTCAAAAATGATACACAGAAAAATTGATTATCCATATTGAGAAAGAAAACAAAACTAAGATATAAAATTTATACTACAGACCAAAGATAAATTAGAAACAAGTGAATAACTATGGACACTTATGAAACACACACTTTTATAATTTTTAGAGAAAATATACAACAATATTTTAAGATTTCAGTGTATGAAAATTTTCATAATATAAAACTTTAAAAGATTTAATGGAAATAAAAAGAGCAATTTGATTATACTGTCATTTTATCTTCTTTAAAAGAAAACACAGAAACTAAAGAAAAAGCCAAACACTTGGAGAATATATTTTTAGCTTAGATATTTGAACAAAGGATTGTATCTACAACGTATATAGAAGTTGCCCCCCAATAATAATAATAATAATAATAATAATAATGATAATAAAGGACATAGAATGGGCAAATCACAGATGAGAAAAATTAAAGAGCTAATAAGATTGCTGAAATATGATCATACACAACACAATTCAAGAGAAACTAAACTGGCGTCTCTAATACGAGAAACCTAGAATACAAATAAGCAATAAAATCCAACAGGTGAGATGGTGGGAGTCAATGGGGACATGGGAGGGGACAGAAGAGGGAGAAAAGGGAGGGCTGTGAAGTTGATGCCATATGCATGTGCACAAAGTTCTAACTTTAATGTAATCATTGTATATCAAAAATACATGCTAATAAAAATGGGGAGAAAAATATCATTCTACATCAGAATTGGAAAGGAAATTCAAGGACAATAAAACAAAGATGTACAGGAGCCAGAACATTAACAGGCCACCAGTGATATGGAATGCAGCAGGGGCTTTGGAGAATAATTCGTAAAATTTACCTGTAGGTGAACAAGCTAACACTCTCCTGTGTTATTTAGCAAACTGATAGTCACTGTAACACAGAAATTTGATTTGATTGCAGAATAAACTCCTGTACATGAGTAAAAGGAGACTATTTCAAAATATTAATGGTTGTATCATTAGAAATGGTAAAAAGTGGTTAAATAACAACCAGAGAGTGTTTAAATTGTGGTAGAGACATAGAATTCTAGTCAATACTGAATAAAAGGATTCTGTCTAGCACTTAAAATGAATGGAGATGTATCTCTGTTTCAGATAAATCTCAAAAACTTCATGTGGTAAAAACCTTGGCACAAAGACATGGACAGTAAAATACTATTTGAATAGAATTTTGTAAACAAGTAAGATGAGTCATTTATGATCATGGATACATACATTACAATGCAAAGACAAGCACACAAAAATGCAAAGGTGTATGAAGTGCAGTTGTTTCTTGGGGGACACCAACAGGCTTGGGAGAGGAGAGGTGGCTACAGAATACTATAACTGGTTTATAGGTTCTTGTTTCTTTTAAAAACAAATATAGCTGAAGGTTACAATAATAATATAGTACATGTGCCTGTGACTGTTGGCCATATTATTCTTTAAAGTTTTTTTTTCATACTCAAACATGTCATAAAAATTCTGAACCAATGTTAAATTGCAATTGTAATGCTAAAAGGCATGACCCCCAGCCCACCTTCCCCTGATCCCAGATGCAAGAGGCAGAGCTGGACAGGTCAACAGGAGAGAGGAGGACTGAGCAGCTGTATGCCGTGTAAATCTGGGACAGCAGTCTTCCCTAACTGGGAAAGGGATCAGATCATGGAAAATCATGGCCTCCCCAAGTGCCCTGGGAAGTCTCCCACCCTGAATTCCTGTGTCTACGGTGCAATGGTGCAATGAGAGATTCACCCGTGGAACTGTTTCAGTAAAAATGTTCAAGGTCAAGAACAAAACACACTTGCCAGGTTAGTGCAGGTGTGGGACAGCATGAGAAGCGAGGAGCAAACAGCTTCACGCAGTTCTTACTCTTCTGAGCTGAGATTCTTTAACTTTAAACTCAGCACTTCCCTGTCTTGTGTCCTTCACTCTCTCTCAACCACAGAAATGCAACGTTTCAGGGCTTCCTGGCTAGAGAAGAAATGGCTGAGAAAAATCTCTTTTCCATGCTCAGCCACTGCACACGAAGAAAGTGCTGCCCTTTCCAGATGGAAGGCTCTTTTCCATTAGTAAAAATCCTATTCCCTACCCACCCAGCGGTTGGAACTTAAATTCAAAGCAAAAAAGCACTTAGGGAAACAACATCAAACAAACCAGCCTATTAAATCTCTGTACATGTATGAGCAGTTAGTTAATCACAAAGTTATGAGAACGTATGTTTAGAAGAAACAGTTTCCACTTTGTAAAATCTCTTCTGAAAAGATAATTAAAGATCATATTACCAAAGATGGCCAGGGTCATAAAAGGACATGGTCCTTTGTAGCTCATAAAAGTGTTAACTACGTGCACCATTTTATTTGTGTCAATAACCCAGGAAGAGTCACATTTTAGTAAGTATCTCATATTTGTAACTGCAGGTGAATTCTTTCCTATTTATTTTTGACATTACATAAACTTATAGGATACTGTGCTGGATATTGAGTTTGAAGAGATAAATGTACAACGTCAAGGGACACAGTGTGCATCCCTTAACATCAGCAGATGTGGGCACAGGTAGGTACAGGACACACAAAGGAAGTGGATGCGACTTTTAACAGATTAAACGATAAAATCTGTGTTGGTCATGAGATAAAGACAAATGCACTATGGACCTCACATCTAGACCGGATTGAGACATTAACATGATTTGAATATATATCTGAAGTATTATTTAGAAGGATAAATATGACTTGGGCTCAAATTTAAAGAGATTAAAAAAACTCTAAGGAAAAGAACATAGTAAGAGAGGAAGTATATTTTTGAGCTCATTAGTGAAGGTGTTATTTTCAACTTGATATTACAAAATAAAAAGATCTGTAGTCGTTTACCTGAAGATAAAGCCTTGAAGTCACAAACATTCGGAGTTCACTAGTATACTTTTAGGCATGCAAGTTACTTACAAGAGAAAGGCCAATCCCAAAGGCCAGAACAAGAGGAACTTCTATACACTATTTGAAACTTCATTATTGCACAGTTCAAATCTCAACAATATTGATCAGAAAACTGTCAAAATGCTAATCCTAAAGCAAATAGCAGAAAATGGCACCTTAGATAATTAGACTTGTAGCTAAATCCATAGCAATATCAAATCTTTTGTAATTAAAAAGAAGAAAAGTTGTTCTCAGATCATTCTCTGTTCTGTACCTGGTCAAATATGTTTACTTAATACTACTGTGAAATACATCTGAAGATTTTGGGAGGCGAAGAGCCCTCAAGTACCTGATTTCCCAAATTTTTAAGGAAAACCACTGCAGAGGGTAAAAGGAAAAGACTGACTCAGGAAATACTGGTGAATGGAATTTGCAGCTTTTATTTTAAAGGTGGCACACAAACTAATATTAAGAGTGTTTTCCATCAAATTTCCTGAGCATAATCTTTGTAATAATAATTATTGCTAATTCTTACCATCCTTCAACTTAACATTTTCTTTCATTATTAAACAGGAGAAACTATTTTAAGAAAGAGTTTTGAAAAAAGATTGAAACAAAAAAGTTACTTTTTTTCAAACAAATAACCAGAGAAACGACTCAGAAAATATCCTGCAGATTCTTTTACAATTTAAAACTAAGCTCAGGTCATGACTGAGCCAGTCCAGAGAACAAAAAGCAAGCAGAATTCTGAAAATACTTTTGCTTTCTCCAAAGCCATCATCATTAGAATTTGTGCCACTGAGTACTGCAGAGGGGGAAAGGTCAGACCCTGATGAGTGTAAAAAGCCTTTTCAGGAAAGACGAACAGCCATGGAAAAAAGCAAGAGGCTGTCTAAACTTCTCCGAGCAATCGCTTTGCAGTTGGGATTGGAAGAAGCACAGCCCAGGAATGGGACAGCCACGCATCTCTGAAATCTCTGAATCATACTGAGGGCACAGTGCTGCCTGGGTCCTGCTGCAGCCAGAAACACAGAAAGCACAGCATACCATCCCCCTAGGCGTTCACCTATTCAGATATGTAAACTTTCTCCTTAGGAATGAATTGAATTCAAAGTATGAAATAATAACTATTTTATTTCCTCCATTAAATAAAAAATTCAAAAAGTTACTGTTCATAAAGAAACTTAATATTAAGAGTAAACAAAACCTCCAGTTTTAATTGTATTAACTGTATTAACAATGAGTTAATACAATAATGCTTCACTCAGATAAGGCAATTAGAGTTGCATCTCTACCAAATTATTGTTTTAAAATTTTTGGAGGGTTTAAATGAAAAGACCAAAATTTTCAGAAAATCATGTATAAAACATATAATAAAATGGTACATGATTATCCAAACACACACGCATATGTAGTACCAGGAAACATACTAGTCTACAAGCAAGAACTTATGGACTCCAGTGTGCATGATAGCATTTTGCTACATAAGAACTTTTATTATTCTAGCACGGTGGCACAGTACCCAGGTATAGCTTCCATGAGAAGAAAGGATAGGGATTATCACAGAAAAACATTATTTTGCAAAGTAGTTAATATTAAAAACAATATTCAAATATTGACAGTGAACACAGCATCTTGCTTGGAGTAGAAACATTATCACGTGTTTTAGTAAGGATTTCTGACTTAGGATAAATAAAGCAAAAGCTGGAAATCACAAATAAGTTATGAGCATAGGTTGTACAAAAACTGAACAGCAATCGCAGGATCTGTGCTCACAGAAAAGCCTCAAGGGGCACCAGAGCTTAACTTTGAGAGAATAGATAAAATTATTAAAAATAAAATCTCTTATCATATTTACCTAGTTTTTATTGATTTCCCACTTAGACAAGTCAGATAAACTGCAAAATACTTGTTCTTAAGTAAGGTCTTAAGCAGCATCTTATAGCTTGTGAAACCACAAATGTAATTGCAGGTTTGCTTTAGTTTTTTTCTCTTCAATGACTGTATTAAGCCTATTTCTTAAAATTAATTGTATGAACTTTAAAAAGGCCAAAAGGCTACCACATATAAAGAGTAAGAATATACCATGATATACATCACTCATATTGTCTCTAAAATGATCCTAAATTATGGCATTTGCTTATTTCCATGGGGTTGTATTAGTCCAAAGAAGCCTATGAAATTTTATCTATAAGCTGTTAAAGTACCTTTAGCAAATGATATTAAGCATGGTTATTATTAAAAATTTCTTAGCATTTCCTTCCTTCTCTCCCTCTCTTCCTCCATCCTTCCTTTCTTTTCCTTTTTCTTTTTTGTTTTAATGCTGGAAACTAGAGAGCACTATATTACACGCTCACCCATTTTCATTTTTTTAAAAGACATAGCCTTGCTAAATTGCTCAGATTAGTTTCAAGCTAGTGATTATACCACTCTGTGTCCCAGAATGCTGGGTTTACTGGTGTGTACCACTACACGTGCCTTAACATTTTCATTTTGAAATGAAAATTGACTCCTCTGCTTCTTTCTGTAGTAATCTACGGAGCAAACCATTGCTATCTTTAAAACTCAATTCCAATTCTCACGTGTCAGGACTAGACTGTGACACCTAGAGAACAGCACTGACTGTGAAAGGATCACAGTTACGGAGAATTCATGCAGACCCAGGGTTTGGATTTGATTCATACAGTTGCTTCCTTCATCAGCTATCTGGTTAGCTCTCCAGACATCTCTACTCTATCAATACCATTCAGGTATTTGTAACAATACAATTTCAGTTATGTATTTGTTGATATACTGGCAAACTGGCATTCTAAAAGAAAACAAGCAAAATGGACTTATTTCATAGCACTTGCCCATTTCCACTGAATCAACACTTCCATCGTGGCCAATTGAAGCTGCCAACACAATGCCCCTGAACTTGAAGTTGTGAAAGGATCTATATAGAGTATTTTAATAGGTTGCCTCTAGCACAACGCTGAGGAAGAAATATTGCACCCAGTGTGTATTTACTCTATGACTTTATCAAACCATCTGGACTTTTTTTGGTAGGTCCAAACATATTTGGTTTACGAAAATGACAATATAACATTTTTAAGATAATCAAACATTTTTGGCAACAGTAGGCAAAAATTAAGTCATAAAATGATAGAGATAGTTTTTTTTGCAAACATGTATCTTATTTAGAAAAAAAATAGAAAATTTTTTTATCTCCTCTATGTATCTCTGGGAGCTCACATGTTATAGTGAGAAAGAATGTAGAGGATGTGAATGGAATTATGTGTCTGATAACTAGAAATTATCATTGTGCATTCTGAGACCACAGCTCCAATACTTTCCTCAATAAAAAATGATGAGGTACATATTCTTGCCGCATTGGCTAGCTCTCCAAAGTTCATGCCTTTTAAATGTTTACCACACAATGAGGCCAATGGTAAGGGGACACAGCACCAATGGAGGGACAAACATTTTCTGAACATGGTCAGTGAATAAATAATTCAGACACTACAGACGTCCTGGTCCAGGATGCACCCTGATGTCACAGCAGGAAAGCCACAGCGTCCCATAGGTAATGAACGGCCACGCCATTCATTTGTGTTCCAAATGATCCTGTTTACAAACACAGATGGCCTACCGATTGGGCTGTGGCTGTGGCTTCCTGGGCTTGGCGCCTCTGACCTCCCCATGCAATAAATCTTTGAATTTCTGTAACTAGATTACAATGCACTTATCTTCATGTTTATAAACATTAATCCAAGTTACTAAATTGCTTTTTAATAAAATTGCCTCCATCTGTAAAAAATCTTGACTAATTTGTGTTTTTTTAAACAATGTACTCCTATAGCTCAACAACTGCTGAAAGGACCATACAACTGAAAATAAAATGAGCATGTCTGTGAATGTATCTTCTCTTACGGTGCTTCCCAAATTTCATGATTAACCATAAAGACAGAGGCTGACCTACTCATAATGAAAGAAAACGCTTGTGTATTTAGTTAAAATTCGTTCTGAAGAGCAATCACCCTCTTCACTTTGCCATCTCCCTCTTACCTTCTGCGAGTTTCCCTGTGTGCTCCGCACTGCCCCCGGGAAGAATCTTGGCAATATAGGCTCCGATTTCTCCACCATGCCCGGGAATCTCTTTACCACCCACAATTCGTATTCCTAGTCCATTACCTATATTAAAGAGTAATAGATTATTAGGAAAAATTTACTAAGGAACAACAGGCATGGTGAGAGGGCATACTAAGAGTAGATCTGGGACTAGCATCAACATCAGGATGGGACAATGATGGCAAAAGGACATGACCCGACCATGGTGTCAATCACAGGTGAAGTGGAGGAGAGCTTTCTGAGAGTGCAGTGCAATCTGCAATGATTAAGGCACATTAACAAATGAATTTTAAGAAATCCAGCCATAGTCAGTCATATAGCAATTTTTAACCAGACACATTATCAAACTTCATAAAGGATATTTCCAACATAAGAAAGTCCAGGGTGACAATTCATCTGGGGGTCTAGAACACTCTGAAAGGATACAGAGAAAGGCAGTTGTGGCTAGTAGAATCCAAATCTACAAGCAATTGCAAGGGATAATGTAGAAACCTATGAAATACGTACATCTCTCAACTTAATTCATTAACTAATGTCATTTATGGAACCACAGGGTTGTTCCTGATTGATGAACAGCTTAGTGATCTGTTCATCACTCTATGGAACAGATTTTTCTATAATTAGTCACATGTAAAGAAGACATAATAATTATAAGAAATCTAATTGACATACACTTGAACTGTTTATATTCAAGTTTGTATGTTTTTCCAGTACCAGATATATTTTTGATTACAAATGCCACATCTTACCACAAAATGCACTAAAAGACAGAAGAATTCTTCATTTTTAATGAAGGCAAAATTATTTCTTTAAATGCAAATGCATTCTGGTGATTGAAGCACCACTTCCAAATTTTTTCAAAATCTCTAAATTTTAAAGCTCTTGCATTTCCAAATCCTGTTCCCTCCCTTCTTTACACTTCAAAAACAACTTCCCAGCCAGCATCTACATGGCTTACACATTTAGCAGCTAGTAGCACTCAATTATGGACTATTTTTTGTCACTTTTAAGGCATAATTCTTTTTCCTAGGTGATGGGATAATCACAAATGGATTCCTTTCCTCCCTCCACTTCTTTTCTATCTTTTTACCTTGTTTTCCTCTCATTTTTCTGTCCCCCTCTTTACTCTCTGCATATCTCTTGTCTGCTTTTTTTGACTACAATTGGTAATTTAAAGCTTTTGCTTAATATAAAGTACAAATCAAAATAAAACCAATTGGTTATATGTTCCTAAATTCCCTCTCATTAAGTGTTGGAGTTAAATAAGATACCAGCCTTCCCTACCACCTCCTGTCGATATTTTCTGCCATGTGTCTCTTGACCTAGCATTGCTGCTCTTAGCAGAAATTAGTTTATGATAGACTTTACTATAGACATATGAGTACCTATAATCTTCTATTAAGTGAGTTAATTCTAGCTCAGTTTGACTGAAAACCATCATTTTCTTTTTTAAAATATTGTTTTGGTAAAAAACATTCACATGACATAAAATTCAACTTTTTTTGTAAATACATGAACTCCAAATTCTGTAATACATTAGAACCACGGGGTTTGGGAAATAGCGAGCGTCTATGTTCACCCCTTTTTCAGAGGTTCATTCCTTTCCTATATGACCACTGCCTCTCTTTCTACCCTGCCATTCATGCTGGGGCCTTAAGTTATTATTTTTGTACATTTTGTAAGAGGGATGCCTATCTACAATCAGTCTTTTGTGCTTGGTCCATTTCACTGAGCATTATTAACGCTATGTGGACCCATTTTCATTCAAGTGCTTCATATATGTCTTTCTTTATGGCTGCATAGTATTCCATTTTGTACAGGCACCACATCTTCTTTAACCATTCCTGTAGGGGTGGGCAGGTAGGTTGCTTCCAGGATTTGGCTATTATTAATTGTGTTGCTATAAATATGGATATGCATGTGTTGTTTTGGTATGTTGACTTTATTTCTTTTGGGAACATGCCCAGTAGGGCAGTGGCTGGATCAAATAGAATTTCCATTCTCAGCTTTCTAAGGAACATCCAGACTGCATTCCATACTGCTTGTACCAGATTGCCTTCCCACCAGGAATAGAATAGGGTTCCTTTACACAGCAAAAGAAACAATCAACAAGGCGAAGAAAGAACCCACAGAGTGGGAAAAGATATTCCCCAGTAAAACTTCAGACAAAGGATTAATATCAAGAATATACAAGGAAATGAAAAACATACAATTTCCTAGAGTAAATGATCCCATCAAGAAGTAGGCAGCTGAAATGAACAATTTCACAGAAAAAGAAGTACAAATGACCAACAAGTATATTAAAAAGTGTTCTTCATCATTGGCCATCACAGAAATGCAAGTAAAAACAACACTGAAGTTTTACCTCACTCCAGTGAGAATGGCCTGCATCAAGAACTCAAAAAAACAACAATTATTGGTGAGGGTGCAGGAGAAACTTTGCTACATCAAGTTCTTAATTCCTAGTCTTCTGCAGAGTCTCTACCGTTCCCGCCAATTCTGTGCATCTGGCTACTGCTGTCAGCACCTGCACTCATGTGTGCCCCACCTCATGAGAAACATTTTCACTTCGGAATGATATTAAGATAAAGATGTTACATTGGATTCAAAGAATATCTGTATTTTCCCCACACTGGGTGAGGCGAATTCGAGTTGGCCAGCCCCGTGACTGAAGTGACAACCAGTACCGGACTTAATACAAGTCAAAACACACAAAAGAATATGCAGTTTTGGGGCACCAGGTGATGACTGTGCTACTAGACTAATTTATTTAAGATATAAAAAATTTCCTTCTTGGAATATATTTCAAAATAATTTCCATCAGTAAATTTTACAGAATGGCCTCATTCATAGATATATTTTCACATATAAGTTTTCAAAATATTTTTTCTAAAAAGTTTTACCTTAGTGAAGGTGATTTAAAATTAGAACCACAAAGATCAGAGATTTGTCTGCTAGTTCTATAAAAACAATTAAGAATAAATTTATTCCAGTTAGCAGTACTTAAGATCTAAAACAAGGGGTTTCCCTGATATGAAATTGGATGTTATTATAAAGGAGGATCTTTTATGGGTGTGGTATTTATAATTCTAATGAATTAATCTACTGGATTTCAATATTAATCTCCTTAATGAGTGGCTAAGACTAGGAGTGTGGTCATTTACTCATTTACTGGTTTATTGGTAGATGCTATAATCATATAATGTCACTGGAAAAATAGTTTAAATTTATATTAATGTAAAGGTAGGGCATGCTTTCTAAAATACATGTAAGTTTTACTTTCAAAAAATATAAGGCAGAAACACAACATTATTATAACTCAAAATTGAGTACCAGCTTCCTTCACCTTTCTGAAAATAATATGGAACAATGGAAAATGACTGTCATGATCACCAAAGAGCCTTTCCCTAGAAAATACCCTGCCTTTGAAAGCACCTGGAACTTTGACTTGTTTCTAATCAATAGGAACTGGTAAAAATGGCTGGATGGTCATTGCTCTGATTACAGAAGGTTATGAGAGACTCCCTCCTATTGGACTAGAATGATTCCTTTGGCTGACCTTCAAGAAACAAACCTACTATACATAAGAAGGTCAGAGAGGCGCGGGCCTATATGGCAAGGAACTGAGGGAGGGAGCATTCTGGAGGCTGACAGTGACTATCTGTTGACAGCCTACAAGAAAATGGGGGATTCAGTCCTACAAACATAAGGAAATAAATGTCAGCAATGACAACATAGGCCTGAAAATAACCTCTGGTGGCCTGGCTACAACCAGACTATAGCCTTATAAAGCCACAATCAGAAAACCCAGTGTATTAATCAGCTTTTCCATTGTGGGAATGCAATATGCAACACTCACAACTACAAGGCAAATAGGATTAGTTTGGCTCATGGTCTTAGGTGACTCTGTCCATGGCCAGCTGGGCCCAGGGCAGGATTGGTAGAAGCATGTGGTAGGGCCAAGTGGCTCATTTCACAGTCGTGAGAAATCAGAGCAAAGAGACAGAGTAGGGAAGGCCAGGGACTGTATACCGTATTTAAGGTTATGCCTCCAAGGCCATTGCAGGCACACTTAAGTATGCTATGCTAATTATCTGGGAATTTCTTGAGCCAATTATCTTAGTTACTTTTTCATTGCTGGGACAAATTATTTTACATCCACAACTGAAGAGTAGAGGGATTTATTTTCGTTCACAGTTTCAGAATGTCTCATACAGTCCATTCCTGGGACATCCGGCAATCTGAAGGCACACGGACAAGACAAGGTTGGAAAGCTGCTCACCCCACTGCAGAGAGAAAGCCAAGTGAGGTGGAAGCCAAGTGAGCCTGGAGACCCAGGCAAGGCTAGAGCTTTCTTAAGAATCTGTAACAATGTTTCTTATTCCTTCATTTAGTTCAAGCTGCCTTGAGTGCACCCCCAAACCCAGAGTGAGTGCCCCTATCTCACTTCTTGGCTCAAAGGTCAGTAATACACACCTGAAAATTCTGCACCAGTCTCAATAAGTTGACATAAATTTTTCAGATCAAACTCCAAGCATCTGCCTTTTCCACCCAAGCCCTGCACTACCACATCAAACTACATGAGGCTTTTGGAGACATTCCAGATCCAAACCATAGCACATCAATCAAGTTGATATATCACAATCAAGTGTCAGAATTCATCTTTTTTTCAAGTGGACAACCAGTCACATCTTAAGCAATCTTTACTCTCCAATTAAAGATAATAGCAAATTACAATTCAACCTGACATGATACAATTATCCTATACACAACAGGAAATGTACTAATTTCCTCCCCTGGAGGAATCTTAAGAGCTCAAAAAATTTTCGAAAGTTCAAGTCAAAGTTTCTTCTCAGACTCAAGGCATTTTTTTTTCTTGTTTCTGTACAAAGTACTTGGTTTAGTGACGATAATTTCTTCAGCAGTAACATATCTGTTGGTCCCAACTGCACAAGTGGCTCATTCATGCTTTTCAAGTTTTTATACCCTATTTTTTCTTTTGTTCCCCATTCTTACTATAATCTGGTTAAAAGCAGCCAGCAGTAACCATGCCATGGAATGAACAATGGGCTGACCCTGATTTTTTTTCCCCATCAGGTCAATTCGTTTACAATCTTTAGTTCCAGTCCCTGTCAGAGTTTCAGAACATGGCAAACATACACACAATTTTTCTGCTAAAGTAGAATACATATAAACTTTAGTTTAACAGTCAACGAAGACCTTCTCACTGAAACCTACTGAGCCTGGTCTTTACCGTCCACACTCCTATTAGCATTCTGTTCTTTTGACCTCTGATCAGAATCACCCTCAGGCTCTGCTCACAGCATTCAAGAGCTTCTTTATTCTTCTCTAAATCTTTCCGAACACCCCCAGTAAACCAGCTGCAAAAGCTTCTAGACGCCATGGCTAAGTAGAATCGCATAACCACATTTCTGTGGTACTGATTTTCTGTATCGATCAGTTTTCCTCTTGCTAGACACAATGCCTGACACCATAATTTAAAGGAGAGGTTTCTTGTAGCTCATGGTCTCAGGGGACTCAGTCTCTGCTGGGCTAGCTCCAAAGCAAGAACATCACTGAACCACACAGCAAGGGGTTTAAGAAACTAAACAGACATTTAAAAACCTTTCCATTTTACACATGAAGAAATGAAGTTTTGTGAAGTTAAGTGCTTAGGACAATAGCGCTAATTTAGAAGAAAGCTATGGTGAGGCCACTAGTCTTATTCCACATAAGTGACTCAGCAGTGTGCCATGTGTCTGGTGAAAGCCAGAGCAGCTGGCTTGGGGTCTCCAGAAATCACTCTGACAGAATCTGGTTCCTGGTTTCCCATTCAACTGAAGAGAAGGGCTGATGGGAGTGGTTGTCCTCATTTCATTAAAAGGAGAAACCACCAAGGTAAGACGGAAAGGTACTGGGATCCAGCATCTGTTCTCGAAACCAGGGACTCAAATCAGTTCTGGCTCAGGCAGACCCCAAATTATAACGCACAATTTAACTGTAGCTACAACTGATTACCCAGGAGAGATTATGTTTTTGTCAGTATAATATTTACTTTTCTATTTGCTGCATATATTTTCATTATTCTATTCTATCTTTATCATATATTATCAAGATAAAATTAAGTACCTTTGCATTATAGCTTTTAAATGTATAACTAATTGGACTAATATTTAAATGTCTTGGTATGTATATCTTAAAGAACAATGTACACACAAAGCTGGTAACATAATAACTTTTATAGTAACGACTATTTTTAAGAGTTGAGAGTCTGATTCAGAGAAATTTTTAAATATGCTGAGTCACTTTAAAGATATAAATGAAATCCAGGTGTCCAGCTTGTTTTTACACTACAGGCAGAAACTGTTCTCATCAAAATCAACTTGATATTGTGAAGAAAGTATTCAAAGTAGTTTAACAGTTTCTACCTTCCAATGGAGACAAGACTTGTTCACAGAAGAATTACTTGTTGCAATTATTTTCACTTACTTTCATCTCTGTAACTAAAAGTTATTACAACCATCTGGAGTGGGTAGGAAATGGGTTACATGGTGATAACTAGTCTAAGACTATTCAAGCATCCCATTAAATTAATGATTTAAACAAAAAATTGTTGCTTATTTTATTATCACCTAGTTTCTACTACATTAGATTTATTGATCTCATAATTGTCAAAACATCTCAAAATATATGACTTTGAACAGATGGATACTCATTGGGTCTTATCCTATTTGTATTCTGTGCCAATACACTTTTTTGAATCAACTATCAACTTTAATGTTTCTGTGTGGTGCACATCTGGCATGATTATCAGTTTGTACCTCATAAATATCTATGATTATAATGTGCCAATATTTTTTCAGGTATAATATTTCAAGTATCTTCAGAATCATCTCTCTGAACAGGAGGAAATAGAAACCAACATTTCAGCCATTCTGCTGTGTCAGACACAATTCTCTGAGCTTTCTGCACATCTTCTTTAACCCTCTCTATGACATTGTGAGTAAGACACAGCAGGACAGAGCAGCTGGGATGAAGAACGAAGGCTGAAAACTTGAAATGAGCTGCGCAGCATACCAAAAGCTAAGATTAGAACTCATCTTTTTTTTGAATCTTTATTTCTACGCCTTTGTTCTTTCTATACTCTTTTTTTTTTTTTACTTACTCCTATTGTCAAAAACTATTCTAGAGGATCAAAATCAATGCTTACTGTCTTTAACCGAATCCCGCTGCTTGCTCATTTAGCCATGGCCAATTCATATATATTTTACATTTATGCTCTCATACCCCACATTAGTATTATCACTTATCCTTCTCTCCCACAGTTTAGGTATCTGGAATGTCCTTGCTACTTTTCCACGAAATACTTGTTCATTCCTTTAGTTTCATTTTATTAAAAGTACATGTTAAACTACTTACAGCTAGGGTAAAACCTACAATATCACTTCCTTAGCAGAAACACAATGTATATGACCTGACAGATGTGGAAAAAAGGTGACAGTGTTTCCATGGAAGTAGTCATGACAACAAAGACTTCTTGTGGTACAGTAAGTCTTAGTCACTTTCTCCTTACTGGGACATGATACCAGACATCTACAGTTTAAAGGAAGAGTGCTTTATTTTGGTTCACAGTTTCTGAGGGCTTAGTCCATGCTCTATTGGCTTTCTGGTACAGAACCCACATAGCAGAGGAAAGCTGTTCATTGCATGGCAGCTAGGAAGCAGAGGTTAAAGGGAGGAGCCAGGGATAAGAACACATCCTGGGATGAGGGCGAGCTCAGCCGTTAGAATGCTTGCATAGCATGTGCAAGGCCTTGGGTTTGATTACCCACAACCACATAAAAATGTCAGGAAAGGTGGACTATGCTTACAATCCCAGCACTTGGGAGGCAGAGATAGGAGGATTGCCATGAGTTTGAGGCTGGCCTGGGCTACACAGTAAGTTCAAGATTGGCCTTCACTGAAGAGCAAGCCCCTATCTCAAAAACACAAAACCAATCAACCAATCAAACAAAAATCAAGAAAATCCCCTTCCAGGTCAGGCCCTCCTGGCTTCATTGACCTGTCCCTCTAAGCAGGCCCTTCCTAGAGCCCATGGAATCACCAACTGGTGACTAAATGGTGAGCACAGTGCCAATGACTCAATCAGCTTCTAAACACACGACACTTCTGTTGGACATTTTAAATCTAAACCATAACACTCAGGAAATGAATTCAAGTTTTCACTGAAATTTACCAGGAAGGAATTATGACTTCAGAATAGATTCAGCCTGAACCTTAGCATATATTTCTGTAGTTAATTTTTACTTATGCTTAATGTAAGATTTATAATTAATAACTGACTAGATCATTGCTCTATTAAAATAATATAAGAGGAAAAGCCATGTCACGTGGAGATGGAGAAATTTAGGTGTCCAGCACCTATGTGGGCTCCTCAGAAGCTCTGGCCACTGGGGTGGAGCCGGCGGCCTTGAGGTGGGCCTCCATAAGAAGGAGAGGAGGGACACAAGAGTCTCAATGCATTCAATCCTAAGAGCCAGCCAGCTGGAAGTCAAGGTTTCTAATATACCAGTGTGGATGATGCTGGAGACATTGAAAGTGAGCAGTAGCTAGAATTTCTTTGAATTATGCAGAGGGAGTTGTCTGCCACTTTGTTTTTGCCTCTGATCCTCTCTATGTGACACACCACATTTGAGAACAGCAACACAGTCTCAAAGCTGACCAAACTTATACCTTTCTGATTATGATTAAGCTTTTTTTCCAGAGACAACACAGAAAAGACCTCATAAAGTAAGTGACATTTTCAATGAATTCAGTAACACTAACACTGTCTACACAATTAAGGCTCACAGTTTGTCTACCTGGTCCATACACCCGAAGCAGACGATAACTTTTTATATATTCTGGTCCCTTTTCATATATGCTTGTCCCTCTGTGTAATAGTAAAGCAAAACGAAGTAGCAGTAATCTGATGTCTTATGTTATAAATAGAAAAAATCACAGAAAGGGTATGAACACAAAGCTAATGGTAGTCTAGGGTCCAAACTCAAGACTCAGTATCAGGTGCTTACTCACTTTCCGTGACATAAGAAGGACTGAGCCACCCATCTTCTGCCCACTCTGCTCTGACAGATGAGGCCTCTCATCTAACTGCCTTCCTGATGGCTGGATCATGGTCCCTGGCACGGGCTTCCTGCTGTAGGGGCGGGGTGTTCTGCTTCCTGCCACGTGGAGAACTTAACTCTACCAAGCCAATCCTACCATCCTGCTGGACTTCAACCTTGTGATGCTAAACTGCCTGCCTCCCACTGCCCTATACTGCTCACTCTGTCTGCAAGTACAGATCCTGAGTACCCTCAGCATCCCAACTATGGGTATATGAAGCTCACAAGATCCTATGATCTCATCTGTCCAGTGTCCTGTGGCCTGTGCCCAGCCTCACTGCAACCCTAGGATAACAGGAATCCTTCCTTCACCAGAAAGAGGTTATTCAACTACTAAACATGGGCCTAAATATGATGATTAATTAAAGAAATATACTTAATATGATATGAAATTTGTCTTCAGAACTAAGTTAAAATATTTACTAAAAATTGTATCATTTTAAATTCCTATAGTGAAGAGTGATTAAAAAATAATTTATTTTGGGAATGGATATTGGTAAACTTATATTAAGAAATTGGATGAGCTATCCCAGGTATCTTTTCACCTTCTGCCTAGTAATTTTACTTCTTGGAACATAGTATAGGAAAATGATAAATATCATAGCTACATTACGTCATTGGTTAGAAAAGTAAGAAAGGTGACACAACATATATGTCAATCAATTGAGGAAGAGTTGAAATAAATAATCACATATACAATATAAAAAAGTCATTTTTTATAATTTTAAACTTGTTTGTGAAGAATTTTTAGATGTGCTAGGAATATGCCTTTACTAGGTCATTTGCACTATATTTAAATGTATATGTGCACTACATGACAATGTATTTTCAACTTTTAACATGTATGCCCAAGCATATAAAAGACAAGGGGAATAAACAAATTATAAAATTATGGTAAACTTAGTTTTATCTTTATATTGTTACCACTGTGACATTTTAGGAGTTCTCAGGTTATATAAGTACATACATATATTTATAGATATGTATGTAATGCACACATGTACATACAGACACATATGAGAGGAAATTCAAGAATGATATGTGCACTTAGCCGTTTGGCTACTGGAAACTGAAATGTGAGGTGAGCTTTCCCACCGTGATCACAGAAAGGGGAAACGGCAACAATCTTCATGAGAAAATGACGAAAAGGTAGTTCCCTTCCCACATCCCACTAGTAAAGTATTTGAAGCAAGTGGAGAAAAGCAGAGCACAAATTGTGCGTGCACATTCACGCACCCAAGTTCTTGACAGATACTTTAGTGTTCAATAAACAGTCTCACGTATTCATTACTCTGGATGCATTATTTTCACTTCTTCCAGGATTTTACAAATTCCTGGAAGCAGAATCCCCGC
This sequence comes from Ctenodactylus gundi, assembly GCA_004027205.1. Taxonomy (NCBI): domain Eukaryota; kingdom Metazoa; phylum Chordata; class Mammalia; order Rodentia; family Ctenodactylidae; genus Ctenodactylus; species Ctenodactylus gundi. The sequence goes on along the minus strand of PVKB01000549.1, from coordinate 434,868 downwards.
CACAAGCCTTTTCTATGCTTGTGTCATAGAGGGATGAATTTCTATTCCTTATTACATACCTACTTGCATGTAGTGAGACACAGTCCTTTGTTATAATTCTTTTTACAGTAATTCTATATTAAAGTAGATTTGTGTGATATATGTCTATAATCTCTATACTCAAGAGACTGAGGCAAGAGAACTGCTCTGAGTTCAGGGCCAGCTTGGGCTGTACACTGAGTTCAGAGCCAGCCTGTAATACAGAATGAGACACTGTCTTTAAAAAAAAAATGTAGATTTGATAGAGAAGTTAGCTAAATTGTGCTTTTAGCATTTTTTATATTTTCCTCGAGGTAGAATATGAGATTTTGGTTGTCTTTTTAAGGCAAATCTACTGATATAATATCTAGATTGTAATCTTTGAGAAATGTTAATAGGGTAGTTAGAATTATTTTTACTATAGTCCACTTAGGTCTGAATATAAACCTTTGTCTATATATTTATGTATCATTTCTGTTTGAAGTTTTTGGATTCTCTTTGCAGTATTTAAGACTAAGAGGGGAGTGAAGTTTGTATCTGGTTGAGCTGGTTATACTTCCAAAATAGCACAGAAGGAAAAAAGGCCTGTGAGTGCAAAATAAGCACCACAACCATCTTTATATGTAATATTTGACATTTTCTCTGCTTCCTCTAGATTTCTGCATGTATAATTTTTGGCTGCAACTGACACAATGTGATGCTGAGCAGTAAAAAAGAAGATCATTATTACAAATGGTACAATTATCTGCATTAAAAACACTACCTGGCCATTTGGCAGAGTAATAATGGGGCCTGTGTGTGCGTTGTGTATTTCCACATGCACGTATGCATACCTCTCCCCTCTGGACCCGAAATGAATAGACAGCTCATCAATGCTTTCATGTATCACCAGTCTTTGAGATCTTTACTATTGTAGTCTGGATTTGGAATGCTTCCCAAAAGTCTCATGTATTTGGATGTTCTGAGTTATCTAAGAAACTGACCTGCTAGGAGATTGGGGCCTGGTCTGAAAGGCTGGATTATGGGTGTCTGCTGGATTACAGGTGTGCTGAAAGACAAGCATGTGGCAGATTACAGATTACAGGCATGTGGATTAGATTACAGGTGTGTGGTGGATTATAGATTACAGATCTGTGGTGTATCAAGTGCTTAAACCTAGAAGGGGTGGAACACTGAAGCCAGAACCAGAAGGGGTGGATCACTGGAACATGGCCTAGAAGAGTAAATTTGATTTCCTTCCTGCTCCTCAGGCTTGATTTGGCTACCTGTTTGCAACACCGCGAGGACTGGGCTTCACTTCCACCTCTGCCACGTACTTCTACCATTGCTAGACACCGTGAATAGACTGTGACCTTCTGAAACTTTGAGCTAACGAAACTTATCCTCCCTAATTTGTGTTTGTTAGGTATTTAGATACAGCGATGAAAAAGTAACTAAGACACCCACTGATCAATAACAGTGGAAATTCTAACTAGTGATAGCTTTACAAGCTGATCTTAAAAACTTTTGCTTAGCTTTTAAAAATTTTAAACAAAAAATCTCTATTCCCCAGTATAAATAGTAAGCAGAAGGAGAAATTCTATAGAGGAAGGATCAGGACAGATGGAAATGCTATACTCGCAGCATACCATTAAGTTCCTGCAGGATGCGGCAATATCACTCTCTTCCTTGGAAACCCAAAGGGCTTATGTATGAAGCGTTGATAAAATATCGGGCCTATTTTCTCTGGGTTCTGGGATTCACAGAAGAGCACTGCTGTTTTCAGTAAGAGAAGGTTCTTCAGAGGCATGGCACAGATGAGGTACTGCAGACTTAAAAATTACTCTAGCCTTGAATATTCTCATCGATCTCATACAATGCAATCAACAAAGTTTTATAGGCTCATTAAGTAGGCTGAAGATGTGTGAGCAGAAGTGGCCAATCAGTGGTAATCACTAAGGTATTCAAAAACAAAATAATACCACAACAGTAGTAATAAGGTGATAATGAGATTGATAAAATGCTAAACAAATATCAGTTTTCTCATATAAGATAAGAGATTTCCTTGGGGGGGGGGGAACATAAATCCAGTGATGTTACATATATTATTGAAAACATTGGACTTTCAAGGGAAATGTATCACACATGCAAAGAAGCAGAAAAATATAATCCATAATCAGGGAAAAAAGTACAAATTCAAACAATTCAATGAAATCCTATCGGTGCCCCCCAGACAGTTTGTTTAACAAAGATCCTCAATTTTCTATTATCAGTACAGTCAAAGAACTAAAGGAGATTGTATCTAAAAAATTTAATTATAGGAACAACGGCTCAGAACCAAAAACACCCAGTAAAGACAAATTATTTTTAAAAAGAAAAATTATAAAGTAGAAACAAGTGATAAATTACTAGCTGTTCTCAACTGCATACTTGAGACGAAAGCTGTAAGAATCAGTAAGTATCTGCACACTCACCAACATGACAGTCTGACCTGCAGAAATGACAAGCAAAACGAAAGGGAAATAAAAGAGCCCACAGTCCAGGGAGACATCCACTGAGTCAACTGATATGAAATGGGAATCCTAAGGTGAGCAGAAGGACATGGTCAGCAGAGATATCGTTGAAAAAGTGAGGGTTCCAAATTTCTCAAATTTGATGAAAAATCTTTGGTGTTCAGACCCAAGATATTCAATTTCCCTACGTGTAATTAGTGAAGCACAATTCACACCTGGGCACATCCCAATCACAGTGTCACAAGTCATGAAAGACAGAAACCCCTGTGAGCAGCAAGGGACCCATTTCCAATCACACTCAGGTCAGGTTGGCTCCTCCTCAGGAAGGGAGGCAGCCGGAAGGCACGGAATGTCATCCGCAAACCACTGAGAAGGATCAACACAGGATCAATGACTTGATACTGAAGAGAAATAATTTTCAAAAATGCAGATGAATTATATAAAACTTTAGAAAACCAGACTGAATTCATATGTAGCTACCCCGTTGAAAAATGCCATCACATGGTAGCTCACACTGGCAGGAAGAACTAAAGAATTGGAACATTTTCTGAGATATAGCATATTTCAAACTTATTAAGATTTTAAAACAAATTTTAATAAGTTTAAAAAAGACTGAAGTCATACCAAGTAGGTTCTACAACCACATTAGAACTGAAGATCAAGGGGGAAAAGGGTCTGAAGAAATTTGCAAACATTTTGGAAATTCAAATATGTTTCTAGATAAACAATGAATACAAAAAGAAAGACGAGTTAAACGTAAGAATAAAACACATGGAAGACAAAATACAGTGCTTAAAGGTAAAAAACTTTAAATGTCTGTGTCAGTAACCAAGAAAATTTTTAATGAGCAATTTAACTTTTCAACTTAAGAAACAGTCAAAAGATAACAAAAACAGTTTTAAAAAGTTTAGATCTGAGTCTGGTAAAATACAGAAAAAATAATAGTGAAAATTAAATACAACAGAAGTTGACATGATTAATTTTCAATTATATTCATTCAGAAAAAAATTGAAAAGACCCAATGATCAAAATAAGTAATGGAATAAAAAAGGAACATCAGCATGACTAAAGAGACATAGAGAATTAAGAGATATATTATGAATACATTTATGAAAACATGTATATAACTGATAAATAGGACTTATTTTAGAAAAAATCCAAGTTACCAAAATTGAATCAAGTAAAAAAACAGAAATTGTAGACTGAAATAAAATCATCAAATTAGTAATAAGAACCTTTCTGCAAAAAAGACCTGAGGCCAGGTGATTTTACTATGAATTCTATTAACAATTGAAAGGTGAAATAATGCTAACACTAGTTTTTCACAAACTCCTTTAGAAAATTAGAAATCAAAATGCTTCTAAATGTATTATAAAAGGTCAGCGTTCCAAGGTTACTTGAAGGCATCACAAGAAATGTACAAAATATTTTTGATGAACCTCAGCATGCAATTCCTTAACAAAAGCAAACTAAAACATATAGAAAGGATTTATGGAGCCAACAAATAGAAGTCATCCTAGCAATGCAAGTTTGGTTTAATATCTAGAAACCAATGAAAATGCATCACACTCATGGCACAAAGATCACATGATCATTTCTGTATGCACAGTAATGAGAAATGGGAGAAAAACTTTCTGAATTTAACAAAAGGTATTTACAGACAAGTGTAATATATGCCATCATAACTATCAAAGACTGAGCATTTTATTCAAAAAATAAGGACAAAACAAGGATGACAGATCTTGCTAATTTAATCAACACTGTCCAGCAATTTTTAGCCTGTGTTATCAATGAATAAATTAAATATACTCACACTGGAATGGAAAACATAAACTATTTTAAGATAGCATAATTTTAAATACAAAAATAGTAAGTTTCACAGAAAAATCATGAAGAAACTTAGAACAGCATCATTGAGTTTTACATTAGAAGGTTAATGTGTAAAAATCAATTTTCATTTAATGGCAACAAATATCTCAAGACTGAATTTTAGAAAACTATTAATAATACACAAAAAAAGAGTAACAGTTGGGAGCACATTTACCGAAACAGAAATCAGTTTTGGTCACAAAAATATGAGAAGAATTTTGCTCAGAAAAATTAAGAGAGAGCTAAGTAATTGAAGAGACATTACATGGTCATGAAGGGGAAAACTCTAAGCTAAGATAGGAGCTCATTCTAAATTGATTTTTGATGGAAATATGATCCCAATTATGATGCTATTCAAAATTAAAATGCCCCAGAAAAGCCAAAACAATTTCTGAAAAAAATCAAAACAAACTGAGGACTTAGATTACCAGATCTCAGACCTTAATATAAAGCAATAGTAAAAAAACAAACAAACAAACAAACAAACAAACAAACAAACAAATGGACAGTATTGCTGTAAAAACAGATGGAAAAATAGTCCAAGAGCAGAAAACTGAGATGAGAAAAATAAAGAATACTATTAGTGCTAAGTTGATTTTTGTCAAAGATGCCCAAGTAATTCAATAGAGGATTTTTTTTTTCCAAAAAGGATGCTTACACAATTGTATATTCACATGTGATTTAAAATTTGAACGGAGATCCCCACCTTAAACCATATGCAAAATTACAAAAGATCAGTAAGTGAAAGGTGAACACACACAAAAAAAGAAAATCTATTGTGAGATCTGGAGAAAAAAAAGAGTTCTTAATATATTGTCAAGATCTATGTGATATATAAATGATAAAACAATAGACTGAATTTCATGTAACTACAAAGGCTTTTCTTCAAAAAATATCCTTAAAGAAATAAAAAGACAAGAAGCACACAGAAATGTATGCATATCATATACTCCCCAAAATTCACATCTGAAATGTATAAAGAACTCCTACAACGTGGTAAAATGACAGACCAAACACATAAGGAGCAAAAAGGTATGAATACACATTTCACCAGAGAATATGCATACTTTGCTTACAAATATGAAGAACAGCTGAAAATCAGGAAAACATAAATTAGATCAAGGCATTCCACACCCACCCAAAAGGCACTGTCAAGTAAACCTTAGCAAAGACACTGAGGAACTGGAGCCCTTAGACATTGCTGGTAAGACTATAAACTGCTAAGCTGTCTTTGGAAATGATTTGGCAGTTTCATAAATAGTTAAACAGAAAAAGAAACTTCACATCTAGGAAACTAAAAAAAAAACTAACATATATTCATTCTAAAACATGTACAATTAAAAACCTGAGAAAATGTAATATAGTAAACTAAATTTAAAATATTTAACCGCTGGAAAATATTTAGAAGAAAAAGAGCCGGAAACCATTAGTACCTGCTATAAGACAGACAAATCTAAAGTTACTATCAGATCAGAGAAACTAGATGTCAAAACTCCCAAGTGTATGCTTCCATTACGTGCAATGTGCTGACAAATGACAAACGGCCACAGTCCGGAAGGAAATCAGTAGTTACCTGTGGCTGGGTGAGGGCCCCAGGAAGTGCAGATGGTTAGCAATCTCTAGTGAATGCTTTGTAAACATGATGGTTATTTCTAAAACAAGCCTGTGATACAAATTTATTCAAATTATTTACTGACATGTTAACAATGGATATTTATGGTATGTGAGGCAATCGTAATAAGAGTAATAAAAAGAATTACCCATATTTGTTATTGCTACTGATCCAATGAAATCTGCTATAACCTTTCTGTGATTCCTAATGACCAAGGAGATGGTGAACAATGAGGAGTAGAAAATGAGATGCCGATTTCCAAGACGACACTTCTTGCTGCGGAAACTGAACACTGCTTTCAATATTCTCCCCCCGTCACTGCTCATTCGTCTCTCTTGCCTCACAGATGGAGCCGGGCTATTACGAAACTGTACAAGGAAAATGCCTTTTTAAGTAAATGAATTTCTTTGGCTTGATGCAAACAGCTGTGTTTCTGGAGCCGTGAGATAGAGTTCTAAATTTTATAAAAGGAGTCTCATTTCTTAAGCATTATGATTTGTTATTTTTTTCTTCATTTTTTTCCTAAGAAAAGAGAAAATAATAACTGGTGTGTGTGTGTGTGTGTATACAATATTTCTTGTTTGGTTCACCTGCAATCATGTGAGACATATAAAGTTCATCTTATTTTACGGGAGAAAATTTACACAAAATTTACCTAAGTGGTATACTTGGTTTCTATGACTCCAAAACATACTTGATCTTTTCACCATAAGTGAACCTTCTGCTAACTTGAATAAAAACTTTTAAAATTATAATTTGCTTTTGAAAAGTATCTGTTAATTACATCTTTGAAGTCTATATGTCTAAAGTAATAGGGCATTTAATTGGACATGATTTACATGTATTTCTCTATGCAGACTATTTCTCTATAGAATTGGGAATCACGGTGCACATGTATATTTGTTTCTGTAGGTTTGGCTTAAAATTTAGCTTTCATGACACTTCTAACTTTTACAGCAATAATTTCTTTCATTTAAGGTCCTCCTACTTGGTCATGAGTAACTCGTGTCTCCTTCTCTTCAGAAAGTGTCGGACATGATAGGTGTGGAGTGGACGCATCCTGATGAGAAAGCACGTACAAATTTAAGCACTGGGAGTCAGAAATGTTTCCAAAGTAGATTTGATTTTTTTTAATAAGGAGAAAAGAATCCTATTTCCTTTTCCTTGTTCCTTTTGCTGTCTCTGTTAATCCTCTCTGCAAATATCTAATATTTTCCCAGTGGTGGTTCTCAGGCTTAGAGGTTACAGGGACTATTTGTCTTCTTTAATATTAGTGAGGACTTCAAAGAGCTCTTGTTTGTTTGGACTACAACTATGTGTATTTTCTAGATTATAAGGAAAAATGGGGGATTAAAATACTTACTATTAACAATAAAATCATTTCATATTGAAATAAACATGCTTTTAAATGAAAGTTATGTTATAAACAAGATCTCACTGGAAGGATGACACTGGTTTGCATTTTTCAAATCTGTTCCTTGACCTCCACCCACTGCAAACAGAAACAAGGCAGAGCAGGGGCTGGGGAGAGGACTGGGCTCTCCTGCTGCCTCTAAAGACACAGGACACATGCAGCTGAGGACCCTAGGGTAGCAGGGGCAGAGGGGTCAGGCATGTCCAACCTGTGGCTTCCCTTCTATTTCCCTTGATTTTTAAAATTGTTATAATGAAAAATTTAAAAATAAGTTTTAGTACTTATATACATTACCTATAAGTACATTTTATAAGTGGACAGTTCTTTTTCAGTCAATAAAACAGTGGCAAAACAAGAAACCAGAAATTCCAAAACAAAACAAGGGCAAGCCACCAGCAGGCAGCAGAAGGGATGTGCCTGGACAGTACCCTGTGTGTGCCGAGAGTTCTGCACCACCATCACCTCAGCAGCAGCAGGACTTTGTTTCTGAGAAGGACACAGAGGATGCAAGGCCCTCCAGCTCAGGCACAGTGGCACTGTGTCTGCACGTTCTAGAGAGGTGACAAGGGGACTGCTAAGAAGCCCGTGTGGAAATACACAGCCCAGTGCTTACTAAATCCAGTATCCCGGGAGGAGGCCATTCCCTGCAGAGTGGACGAGAGAGCGACCCACACAGGTTCCTACAGATACCACTCTCCTCTCTGCTCCTGCAGGCAGGGCCTGTGATGCCACACAGCTTATGGCCTCGGTAAAGCTCTATGGATATTCCCAAAAGGATGAGAGGCAAGAGGCTAACGCTGTTTATGTAAATGAAGCAAATCTCAGGTTGATATTTTATCTGTATATATTTTACTTTATCTCTAAGAGATACACTCTACAGTGATTATAAGTAATAATAATATATTACATTATGAAAAAATGTTCAGACTGGATATAAGGTGTTCTGATGACAAATATAACATTGTGAGGTAAGATCGAAGTTAGTTAGCTATTTTTAACTATTATACAATGTACACAGGTGAGATCAAAGTGTGTTTAATATTTATTTTGAAAAAGTACTGTAGTAAAAGACAACTTGCCATTAATCTCCTTCAACATCCTCTTGAACCCTCACCCACCTTATTGCCTAGACTGGCCACTGCATGGCTTCAAATTCCTCCCAAGTCCAAACAAGCACGAAAGGTCAAAATTCTGAATTGATTCTGGACATGGGGCAGCCATGACAGCATAACTAGAGACACTCATGAAAGAGGACTTCCAGAAATGCATCAGAGAGTGACAAGAATGATGGAGAAGTACGTTCAGAACACGGAGTACCTTGGGGAGATTTGTGGCACTGTGCCCTTACTGTAATGCATTCTTTAAAAAAAAATTGAACAAAAATATTGTAGTTGTTTTAATTGTACTTAATATACAATTCAAAATTTGATGCTGTACATAATTAGCACAATTATATCTGGCAATTCCAGAAATATACTCAATTGGACACGGGAAGGGGTAATCACGGGTAAAAATAACAAAGAATCATTAGTACTTCCAAGTATTTAGTCAATTAAACCAGGTTTTTGTTCGGACAACAAATCAAGCAGGGATCAGCCAAGAGCCAAAGAGCTGTATTTCAGGGCTCACCCACAAGGCAGTTTGTTAAAGGCTAATATTTCTGGGCCTTATCTTGAAAATATATGTATTTAAAGCATTTTGAAAATTCTAAAAACTTATTTAATAACATTACACACTGTTTTCAAAACACTTAATTTAGTGAATGCTTCCTCAAGACACACGGAGAATATATCCTATAGTAATCGATACAGGTTATGCATAACGAGAAAACCTTTTATTATTAGTTTAAGTGAATAACAAAAGAAAGTGGTAAATATAGAGAGATGATATAGCACACACACTCAGGGAAAATTTACTGTTCTCACCAACAATTCTCCTGCACTCTGCAAGATCTATGTGTGGAAGATACTGAACAGAGAGTAGAACGTTCATAGTAACAAATCAATAGTATTCATTTCTGTTCTTATATTTTAATTTTTCTATCTGATATAATAGGAAAACAAAAATAAGTAGAAAAATATATGTGAAAAAAACTGAGGGATAATTCTTTAGTATGAAATAAAACTAACAACACAAGCAGGAAACAGACACATTGATATAAGGTCTTGATGTCTTAGGAAAATGATTAGAACAGTTCTATTGTACAAACTTCACAAATTATTTTGGCATTTCTAAAAAATATTAAGTTGTTTTGCTTCATGAGCTGGAAAAAACTGAAGCAATTTTCAGCAATAACCTCTATAAAAAAAAGTCTCTGGGTTTTAAGACTCACCTTCGGAATTTTTGTTAATACTTAAAATAAAATCTAACAGCAATAAAATTATGAAAGGTTGAATTATCTGTCTTTGGCAGAAGAAAAATTACCTACTCTTAAAAGGAAAAGAACATTAAGATTCCTAATTGATTCATTCTCTATAAAAATGGACAGGAAAATTGTTCAAAGCAAAATGATTTCACATCTACATATTTCATGGTCCAAAGTCTGAGATAACAATGAACACAGGAAAAAGAGTAAACAAAAGCAATTCCCTTTTGTTTTTTGTTATAATTGTGCCTTAAAAAATAATCTTAAAAAAAACCCTTCAAGTTCCATCTTTTTGTTATGTAGTCTAGGTCCTGAACTCACTCTGTAGCCCAGGCTGGCCTGGTCTCAACTCTCAGCAATCCCCCTGCTTCAGACTCCTGGGTGCTGGGATTACAGGTGCGTACCACCGTGCCCAGCTATTTTCAAATACAGGGTAATAAAATAAAAAGAAGCAAAACCAGCACATGTATGATCTTAGCTGTACTGACTACTAGCAAATGCTGTATAAATATATAAATTCAGGTAAACATAAATATCTATGAATTTTTCTGTGGGTGGAGTCTCTGAAGCATGACAATATTACAATCCTTCCTTTAAAAATAGAGGAAATATTCAGTTTAAAATATTCATTTAACTTTGGAAACAACTTGTCTTTAAAGCATTGATTTAAACAATGGAGTAGTCACTTGTGATACAGTCTTCTATCTTCCAGCTCATGAAAGACAAAGACCAAGTGAGGCATGACCAGGCTGGAGCAGAGGGAGCATCTGAGAGTAGGCACCATGGGACACAGGCACCACGGAAGCCCCACTCTGGATTCTGCTGGAGGAAGGCCGCTGGGGTTGAGTGAGGCAATGTAAAGGGGATGAGGCATACAGGTGCTCCAATGGCATCATGTCAGTGTTAATTTATTGGGGCTAATTTTTTAATTACACTTAAATAGACATTGTCGTTCATAAAGCTGGACAAAGAGTAGGCAGAGCTGTCTGTGCAATTTTCTGGATGTCCAAAATTACTTCAAAATAAGAAATCTAAATATTCCATCATCAGCTTTGATTTGTTAAAAGACAAACAAAAGCTAACATTATTGATTCCACTGACCTTAAATAAGAACTCAAGAGAGTTCTTATTATCTTTATAAAGAAAGTTTCCATTTCTAAAGCCAGTGATGAAATCAATTAATAGAGAAGCAGTTATAAAGCACTGTAGTTCCATACACACTGAAATAATGCACTGACTAATGAAAAGAATGATTTTTGAGATGAACCAGTCAGGTGCCCTTCATACAAGGGGTCATGTCATCAGTGTCTTTTATGTTAAAATGGAAAGCCTATTTATTTTTGGACATTTTCTAAACCACATTTTTAAAATATAAAAAGTGGTTTCCTAAAATATAACAAGTTATTTAAACTGAAATTCAAAGATTTATGTCAACATGACACAGGTACAAAAAGCACTTGATTTGATTTGCTTTACCTGAAACTGTGTGATCCTTGGAGTCTCGGGTTATTTTGATCCGGGCATGAGGGAAGATGTAGTGCGCCGTCTTCCCATTTATCTGTACAATCTGAGACACAGATGCAAAGGGTGAGATGTGGTGTCAGCCACAAAGCACACACTACGCGCAGCATCAGACTAGAGTCACAACAATGACATGGCGAGTATCTTAAAGTGTGTAATGATCGTGCCTGCTTCTGAGGTCACTGTGGTCTTCACACTTACATCTGATTCCCTCGCAAACAGATTTGTTCTATTGAGTAATTAAAGAGTGTAACAGGTTCTGAAAGACACTGTTACTGCGGTAGTATATAGTCATTACTGGTAACACTGCACTGATGAGAAAATGTCAGCTTCTCATTTGACTCTGGATAGCCTAGAAATGAACGGATTTGCAATTTTCAGCAATTAAGTGGTGATGGTGGAGAACATCTATCACCCCAGGCAGGGCCACCACGGGCTTCGGTTGCTTGATTCTACTGCACAACTGTGCTGCTGAGCATACTATTAGAAGTGTCAACTCATTCTGAGACTGATTTTGTGGAAACCAATAAAGACCTTTGCTCATTCTATTACTTTTTGAAGCCTTCTTTATATCAAAGGTTGTTGGACCGATGCTGTATTTATCATGTATGGTAAAGCCCCTAAGTAGAAGGACTAACACTTGAAGATACCCTTTTGAGTTGGGGATTTCAATTCTTAACATTAGGATTTCAACATGAGAATACTATTGACTGACTTATTTTTGTTCCAATCTGGGGAAAAGACATTACTGAAACAGGCACAGGGAGTGAATACAAATTTGTGTTTTCTGCTTTATGGATGTTTGCTTTTAAATGAGATTTGTGAAATAATAATTAAAAAAACCAAATTGTAGTTATTTTGTTGTTGTTTTGGACTGAGTCTAGGGTCTTACATGTTAGGCAAGTGCTTTATCAATGAGCTACTCCCCTAGCCCACACAGGGCTTTATTGGTATGAGAGCTTGTATATATTGCCTTAGGAACATTTTTTTTTTACTTAAAATTACAAATGAAACAAGTAATATAAATAATATATACTACTTAAATTTTTAGTATTCTTAAGTAACATGAGAGGGATATATTATGTAGAGAGCATGATTCCAAGCAGCCTTTGGGGATGGTAGATTTGGGGGATATAAATGTATAGAAATTGATGTTTTTATTTTTCTAGCTCATAAATGACCTTAATTTTTATTCTGTAATGTAGTTCTGTTTTCATAGTCATGCTGTAGATTTGTGGGAAGCACAAAGCTCGAGAAAGAAATGAGATGGTGAGATAAAACAAGCCTGTCATTACACAGAGATTCTTACCACAAAATAAACCTGAAGTTATTTTCACCAGTCAAACATTATTTTAGTAATCATAGATTAACTCAGTGACTATAAGAACTTGAAATATGTTCAAGTGACTTTGTTACTGGTCTAAATTCCTATGTAGATTTTTTTGATGAGATTATCTATAATGTGTAGAGAAAAATCTTGATTTCTAGAAACTATAAGAGCATATAGAAGAAAATTTTGAGTAAAAGAAATTCTGTTATAAATTTGTCAATGAAAATTAAAATTTCTTAGGAAAAATCAAATACGAGAATAAAATGTATTGAGATTCCTTATATACTCAAAAGCCTTTTTAATACTTTATTATAAGAAACACTGGTTATTCAAAATAAGGTTGTAACCTATACCAACAAATCACTGAGCAGGATAATTTAGGAGGTAAAGTAAGTAAAATAAGTAAGTTGTCTCTTATGAGTATTTTTATGACTGTAGTGAGTATCCAACTTGCAAATGTCTGGTGTGTTAGGGCAACTGATTTAAGACCACATAGTTTACCAGAGGAAATTCCTTCAATGTATCCAACTGTCAATATCTTAACATGTCTTTCAGGATTTACCTCTACCATTAATTCCTTTGTTCTAAAGTGAGTAAGATCACGAATTTGCATATTGTACTTACCTTGTTGGAAAATTTAGGTTTCAGTATGTTCATTTATTAAAAAATATTGCCCGTGTCTGTAGTTACATAGGTAAGTTCAAAAAATAAATGCAAAACAACTAATGTTTTCATACTGCAGATCCTCTAAAGTATCATTTCCCTTTTCTGTATATGACTTTCTCTCTCTTCTAGATGACTTGGTTTATTTGCTATCTCCTAGTCCCTGCTAATGGAAAGCACTGAAAATTACACAAGTCTGTCTTACTCAATAGTCTCCCAAGATCTTCAGAAGCTCCATGTATTGTTTTTGCATCTGAATGTTAAATATGTTATGTAAATTCAGGAGTTACCTCTGGAGGAACAAATCACTTACATTGCCTGGCAGAATCATCCAATGTTAAACATTAAGCCTATGAACTAAGGAACTTAAAATTACTGAAAAAAAATTCCTGAAATTTGACCAGTTCAGGATCATTGAGATCATTCTAAGTTACAACTGACCCTTTTTGTTGATAAATTTAAAAGACATCCAGCACTTACTTGCTCTTGATGTTGACTGAGTGGCCTAGAGTGGACCAGTCTCTCTGGCAGCTTCCGGTCCAGACCATGTCCATTCTCCAAACGTGACTCCCTGGGTTTGTCGAACCAATCCGTCTCCTCACGACGCAAGTGATAGGCTTTGGGGGACCAAGAAAACATCACACATTGCAACTGCAACTATCAGAGACGACAGGGCAGCAGGAGTTCTGCAGGACTGCCATGCACATGCATGTCAACTATACATGCCAGAAACAGTGTTTTCATTAGTATGTTAAGAGATAAAATTATGTGACAGATTCCATAGTATAGAGGAACCTGGACAACATCTCAGAGTAAAATAACACATAACAAAAGCAAACTTTAAATCAGGAGAAAATGAAGCAAACATATATAGTGATGGGATAACTAAATGCACAAGCCTCGTTCTCACTGAGCTCCATCGGTCCACTCCAAATTCCTCCTCTCAGCCTGCCTACCACTACTCACAACTGAAAATCAGAAGGGCTGTATTCCTTGAGGATGGATGCTTCTCTCGCTTTCCTGTGGTTACACCAGCCCAGGACTAACAAGTGGCTGCCGGCTCTGACACTCAGTAAACATTTTTTTTTTTTTTTGAAAATATGACATCCACAATAAACAGAAATGTTTGTTGCTGAGAGGATCCCAGGTGCTACCAGTGGGAATACATATTTCATGGGCACTTGAAAGCTTAACTAAGATACACACCTGTTAGAATGCTTGAGTACAAACAAAAACACTATTTTCTAAAGGAATCACTGATTTAGAAATTAGAGATCAGACTGCTTTTAAAAACAATTTACACTAGGATAAAGCTTTACATGATACTTTTTCAGAAAATGCAATCATACTCAAAGTATGCAATTATTATTTAGCTTTTAAGTCATTCCAATAGTCCTTTCCAGGTCACTTAAAGTTACTAGACAGTAATTAAAAAACCATGGCATAGTACCTAATATGTGGAATTTGACCTATCAAAAATGGTACTATTCATTGTAAAAGAGTCCTTGGACAGCAATCTTTGAAAATCCATTTTTTTTGCACTTTCCCAAGAACTCATCCTCAAGGCTTTGTTGATGTCACTGCCAACCTAAGCTTTCCTGAAACTGACACTTCTGTAATGCCACACTACCGAGTTCTCTCCATCTTGTTTTTTTTTTTTTCCCTTCTGTCAACACCCTGCTTGCCTTTCCCCTAAACTTGCTGCCAAGATTGTCCTCACGTCATTTCCATCTTTTTTGTGAGCACAGAGTGGAAAGCCCACAGTGCATGAATCTTCTCACCCCTGCACCCTAGATGACCAGGTCAGCACAGTGGCTTTACCACACCTTTCCCCCAGCCACACAGCACGAGATGGCCCACCAAGGCTCAGCCAGTCTTAGGAAGAGGAAATGCAATTCCGCACCTGGCTTACAGTCGCCCAGGCACTTTACTGATCTCCACTGTAGGCTATCAGCTGCCTAAGGCAAGCTCCCATCTTCTTCACTTCAGTTTTTCCTCCCTCAGCACTAACAACAATGCCTTGCCCATGGAGTACGTCCAGCATGTGCGGAAGGAATGAAAGTTGACCTGAGTAGTCAGAAACTACAGATAGAAACTATTCTATACTATGGTATGTTTCAAAATATGTATTCATTTTTCTCTGATTGTCACTAACAGATACACAATTTTTTTCACAATCTACTCGATGAATTTTTTATGGTACTCCATAGTCTTGAGTTAAAACTAGGAGACTAAAGAAAAATTAGTGTAAAAAAATCTGGTAAGTAAATACAAATCCATTGTTATTCAACAGTCTCTGAAAACATTACATATACCAACCACACTAGCATTATTTTTATCTAATTTTTTGTTATTTTCTTACATGCTTCACATGAAAGGAAAACACTAATCCACACTGTTTTCAATAAATTAATATCTTGAGCAACATAGGACTTCATTTGGATACTTTTCTAATTTCATACGAAATTTTCTTTTTTTAAAACAAGCATGATATTCTTGGCTATGTCTGTCTATACAAACAAGACAGAACCTCAACCTGATCCATATTTTGTCAATTTATTTCCAATTCTGACTCCATATATTAATTTTATGTTACTTTTAATATTACCCTTCCAAGTGCGGAGCATAGGCACCTTAGTTTGCTTGGGAACATGACACCAAGCAAGAGCCACCTGATGGAATGGATTGACTTTTGTACTGGATTCTGCACTAAATGTTCATTTTTCTAATGTTCTGTAGTAATTTAACATAAACAGTCTTCTGAAGATCGACATTTCCTTTTGAAGAAGTTGGTTGGTAATTTTTAAAAATTATTAAGTGTAAAACACAAGCTATTTTGGGTTTACTGCTCAGGTGATATAGCTACATGAATGGTTTAAATATTAGTCAGTGTTTTGAAAATAACTGCACATATTGATATTCTTGGGGGACATGAGATTATGTATTTTTGAAAGAACTTTGTGATAGCAGGAATAAATATAATTTGGCTCTTTCTTGCTTAGCTTCAAGTTGGTAGCCAGAATGTTAAAAATATTGTATCTGTGCGTATTTTATCTCAAGTAAGATATTGCAAAAACCTAATCTTTTAAAGCATATTCAAAAGTCCATTTTATAACATAAAATTTAATTAAATTCAGAGAAATCATACAACAATTTAAAGCAGTAAAATGACTTTTATCTGCAATTAACGGGTATTCCAATTGTGGTCTGCTGTTTATTTTTGCCTTCATTTTAAAATATTATAATTAAAAAATTTAAAAGAAAGTTTTAGCAACTATGTATATATGCATTAGCTATGCTACATATTTTATGTGTGGCTCAAGGCCATTTCAAAGAGGGCACGAAAAAAAAGAAAAGAAAGGAAAAGCAAGGCAAGTCAAGGCAGGCGGTAGCTGGGATACACTTCACTGAAATAACTAGTCATGTATCAGTATCTACTGTTCAAAATTATCTTAGCAATGTTCAAATACAAATGCAGAATTGTACTTGTCAAAATATATTAAGAAATTCCTAATGCTGAGTTCTTGAATTTCAGGAATTCCATGATTCAGAAAGTTTCTACATTTTCACTTCAAAACTAAAAGAATCCACTATTTCAAAAGAAAAGTACAGCACTGTTCACTAGAGACCTTATATGTTTAAGGGACATTAAAACAAAGAAAACATATACTTTACTATGCACATCTTTTTAAAAATAGTCAAATTTATACACATGATGTTACATGTAAATTTAATTTGGTACAGGTGTTTTTAATTATGTATCAATATAATCTTTACAAAATTCTTTTATCTGCTTAATTTTCAATTCCCTTTAGTTTTTAAACTTCATTTACACAGAATTCTTCTGTGGTATCATCTGTACATACTTCAGAATTCTATGCAATATAGAATGTATAATTAACTACTTTATCAAAAAAACTTTATAGCCATTAATGACTGACTCTACTTCATCCAGGCATACAAACTGGAAGTAGTTATTTCTGTATTGTCCCATGTAAATTAATCAATACACAATGCAATGTCCAAAGTGTGTATATATTGAGTACCATATAGAAAAATATCTATGAAGATGGGATTAGCTAAATTCTCTCAGGGACAACACCAGTACATGTCCAACCTGGATAATGTGCACAGAGCCTTCGCATGCGTGGATGTAGTGTGGTTTCTCTTTAATTGGTGTTTTACTTTATTTTACAGACATGGCTACTGAAGTACCATCTTACTATACTGAAATTGTCATTCTATATGTATAAAATATGTCTGAAATGTGAATCAGAAACATAAATATCAGACTTCCTATGTTACAACTGTTATTAAGCTGTGCAGATTTATTCAGAAGATTAGCTACATAAACACATACATCAGAGTGCTTTATTTACACGACTAATTGTCAATAAAAGCAGTCAATTCAACACTTTGGAGAGAAGAAAATGAATCTAAAAATGCCTAATCGATTTGAATTTCTTGAGGAAGGCAGTTTGTCTCTTGTCAGACCCACAGATTATTTCAGTTCTGTAAATATCTTGATTTCAGCTTAAAATATCATAACTGTGTCTAGATGCAGATATAAAAAGAAAATACTTTTCATGGAAACATGTTTTCCTACAAGACCTCAAGAAAGAAATTAGATTTGAAAGGAGAGATGTTGTTTAGCCCTTTGAAATTTCCAATGTAATGGATTAATGGTGCTTTTATGTGGTCAGAAATATTTTATTTCCAGAACTCCATGCCAGTATTACACGTAAATGTAAACCATAGATGAAATTATCAAAAGAGAGAGAAAAACAAACAAACAAAAAACAAAAAGAGCCCAGAGTTCTTAGTGTCTCAGTACGGGCAAGGGTCTTCTGCCTTGTACCATGTCTCTTTCAGGTCCAAAATTAGAATTGTGTCAGATCATTTACTACGAGTTCATCATTCTAAAAGATTAAACCATCATTTTAAACTATTCGTTGCTAAGTGTGTGCTTGCCTTAAACCAGCTTTTCAACAAAAAAGATTAGAAAAACATATCTAATTCATTACATTATCAAAAATATCAATAAAGGAACAAAGTTTAAAAAATAAAGGAAGCACACTAGAAAGTGCTGTACTCTAGCTGGATAAAATCCTACAAGTAGTTCACAAAATTTACAATTTTAATCTAAAGAACACTTCATATGCACTGAAATCATTATTTTTAATATCTTCTTTAATGCTAAGCTTTCTGGCATATAATACAAATTATGCAAATTTTTCAAAGATGGTATGCATGAGAGAAGACAGAAGTCTTTTATTTAATGAAGACGGTAGAATTCTACTTTACCCTAACATCAGACTCCTAAATACCCAAAACCAGAACATCATCTGAATGGGTGAACACTCATACAAATGACATGATTTTCTACTGCCATCATGTATACAGAACTTATGGGCTCTAATCCTTAGTAATTTCACATGAGAAAATTGACAAAAAAAAAGCCATAGTAATAACATGGGAGAAAGCTTCCAGTGATATATTTAAAGAATGACCATATTTTATTGACAGGATTATTTGATAATGGTTTTATGAAAAGCAGGCACAAAACAATTAAGAACAGTCAAATAGGAGAGTGCAAGAATACACTGAAAATAAAGAAGAGCATGCGAGGAAATCACACAGGACACAGCTTCCACGGACACGACGAAAGCTGAAGTGAACATGCAACGCGGAGGGCAGAGTGTCCCGGGGAGGGCAGGGGGGCCATGCGGGAGCGAGCGGGGCACTGGGAGGGCACGACCGGCCACAGGCCCCTTTACCTTCGCTGTCCGACATGGCGTGCTGGAAGTCATCCATGATGAAGGCGATGTCCCGGTCGTAGCCTCGAGTGCGCGACTCCTCCCGCATGTGCTGCTGGACCTCGGGCAGGGAGTGGCTGGACCCGAACTGGTCCCGGGTGTCGGCAGAGATGGGCGGCAGGGGCCCGGCGGCCGCACGCGCCATGCCCATGGGCTGCCCCACGGGACTCAGCGGGCTCTCCTCCTCCGAGTTTTGGGCCACGATCGGGATGCGGCCCCGGCTCTGGCTGATGGGCAGGCTGGTGGGCTTGGCCCTGGCGGCTGCGAAGGACGCGTCCAGGGCCTCGGCCTCCTGCGCTTTCAGCCGCAGCGAGGAGCTGGAGGAGTCCCTCTTGATGGACAGGTCCAGCCCGTAGACCGAGGAGGGCCGGGAGGAGGGCCTGGACCGGCTGCCGCCAGCGTAGGGCTTATCGGCCTCCTCCTGCAGGGCGGAGCGCAGGCTGCTGCCCAGAGTGCCCAGCCCGGAGCCGAGGGACGACCCCAGGAACTTCTGCTGGTCCGTGATGTTCTTCCTGAGGCCGAAGGTGATGTCATCTTGGAGCAGCCGGGCCCTGGAGGAAACCCCGCCGATGGAGGAAGTGCCAGACTGCAGGTAGCCCGCGTAATCGGGCTCCAGGTCTCTGCTCTCCTGAATGGGCGAGAACTTGGACATCTTCGGGTCCACGAGGGCCTTCTTGTGCTTGGACTGCTTCTGGTAGAGAATGGCGGCGGGCAGCTGCTTGGCCGCCTGCTTCTCCAGCGTGAGCCGGCCGATGCTGTACTTCTCGGACTTGGGGAAGTGGCGGTAGCCCGCGTCGGCGTGGTAGTAGTGCGAGAGCCCCGCCAGGTGGTCCAGGCTCTCGGTGCCCCGGCGGAACTCCTGTTTAATCTGGTGCTTCAGGAGCTTGAGCTCGTAGGGGTCATCCATGGAGTCCTCCTCGGCCTTCACGTAGCTGTGCAACCTGGACGAGGCCGTCTGCAACGGGGCCAGGAAGTCCGCGACATCCTGAGCCCGCCGGGCCTCGGGGGTCCTCAGCAGCCGGTCAGCCTTGGACAGCTCCTTCTCGTGCAGACCGAAGGCAGGGCTCAGCGCCGACGAGCCTTTGGCGATGTCCCCGAGGTCGTCCAGCAGGACGTAGCTCCGGGGGCTGTGATGTTCCATGTCCGCGTAGAAGGAATCGGCCGAGATGCTGGAGATGGGGCTGCCGGCCGCGCTGCCTCTGTCCTCCAGCCCCAGCCTCAGGTCCAGGCTGTTGTACTTGCTGCCCAGGTGGGAGGCCGCGTAGGTGGTGTCCGCCGACACGGGCGCGATCATCAGGGGCTGGTTGCGGATCACCTCGTAGTTGGAGGTGATCTTGGGTTCCAGGTAGAGGGCAGACTGCCGCGGCTTGGGCTGGATCACCATCATCTGTGCCGGCAGCTGGTAGGACGGCTGCGGGGCAGGCGTGGGCTGTGCTTGGGGCGTGAAGGACATCGTGGCCACGGCTTGGAAGGTCGGCTGCGTCTGGTAGGGGGAAACCTGCTGGTGGTACAGGGTCTGCTGCTGGAAGTGGGACTGCTGGGTGTAGGGGGTGGGCGCCTGGGTGGGCAGCGCGGGGGAGGAGTACTGGAACTGGGTGTAAGGGCTGGTGGGGACGAGCTGGGAGTCCTGGGCCTGGGTCTGGGGTGGGACGAACTGGCTGAACTCCGTGTGGGGCGCGGTCCTGGGCCTCTCGATGCCCGACTGCCCATCCATGCGTGAGGGCCGGGCGCTGCTGACCTCACTGTCCGACATGTAGTCGCGGTCCTCGGCCACCCCCTGCAGGTAGGCGCGCTCCCGCTTCTCCCTCTCCTTCAGGAGCGCCTCTTTCCGTCGGCTGATGCCCATCTCCAGGTACCGCAGCTTGGCATCGATCTCCTTCTCCTCCTCGTCCAGCTCTGCCTGCTTCTTGCGCAGCTTGGCCGACTCTCTCTCTACCAGGTCCAGTTCGCGGTCAATATCCTGTAGGATCTTGGCCCGTGCCATGGTGTTGGTCCTGCAGACCCTTCTCCTGGAACCTGTGCCCAGGGTGCTATAGGGAGCCTGGGTGCCCAGAGGGGCCTCTTCAGGGGGTGGGTTTGGCAGTGTCCTTTTCACCTTTTTTTGGGTGCCTGAGGGCGTCATTGTTTGAGATCCTTTTGTCTAGAACCAAGGAAATAAAATACTTTATTATCAAACAGAAACCGGGCACTTTCATGATACACTTTCTAAGAAAAGTGATCTCCTGTATGTTCCAGCTATCACAAGAATCAAAAAAAAAAAAAAAAAAAGAGTATTGGTTCTGGTCAACTGAAATACGTGGCTCTTTGTTACAATGAGCTCTTGACACAGCAGAGGTGAGGTTTGAAGTCAGTGTCACACCCACGGTTAACATAGGTTTCTATCTTCTAGCTACAGTGTTCTAAATGTTAACATACATAGTGAAGTAGTAATATAAAACATAATATAAAATACAGATCTAAACCTTTCCTCTGTGTGATGACTTCTGAGATACCCTGTTAATCACTATACATAAGATGACCTCCCGCACCTGCTTCCCAAGCATTTGCGCCAACCACCTGAAATGTAAGCCTCGTTTGCTGAAAAGCCTGTCCCGGTAAGGTTTACCTGTCACCTGTCCTGCTGTACCTACTTTCCCCCTGGGGTGGTGGTTCTCATTCCTTTTCCAAATCTGTTATGACTTAAAATGAAACCCTCAAATTCTCTAATCTTTTTACTCTGTGAAATCCCAATTGATCTCCCTTCTAATTTTTCAAGAGTTTCATGATTACATAGGTCTTATAGTTCTTTCAACTTTGATATTCTCCATTAATCTTAATTTCTTCTCAATATTTTCACAAAACAAACTGCAGTGAAAATACATACAATCACTTCTAATGAGGTGATGTATACAGTTGGTGAGCTCTTTTTAAAAAATATTTGTTAGTCATAAAATGGTTTTCTGAGAAGCACAGGTCTTAAAAATCAGTCTTAGAATATCAAAAGACATCAAATATCATTTTGACTATTTCCAGTTAAAGTACTGTGATGTTCTCAACACCACCCTCGTGTTGAGTGGCACATGGACCATCAGACCACAGCTCTTCTGCCACTGCCATAGTCTTTGCAAGATACTGGCTGTCCTTGTCTCATAACCCAAGGACATCGTCTCCTCCCTTCTCCTTAGCCACCAAATACCTGTGGCAGGGAAATAATAGAAAATACAGGAGTCTATGGTCGATGGCCATGGAAATTGTGACTAAATGAGAAGGTGTTTGTCAGAAATATGCCTTCCTTACCTCTTCAGTTTCATGTCCATTTCTGTCATGGGTTTTAATCTGCTCCCTGGCGTCATATTTCTCCTCCCTTCCCTTTGCCTATCCCCACTAGGCATTTCCTTACTGGGCAACACACTGTGAAACAACCTGCTAAAGTTCAATTGAGGCTTATGAACACACTGGAAATTATGATATATGGATGGAACTAAGTAAGTGTGCTGAGTCTGTGAACAGGTCACAGAGACTTGGAGGTAGGAGTTTGCTCTTGCCCACAGAGGGATGTGGGAAAATGGAGGGAAAAAGAGCTCCCAGGGAAGCTGTCTGGCATGGGCGTGTTCTCTCTCACTCCTGGTCCTTTTCATTTTCTGTGAGAGGCACAGTTAAGGTGCAGAGAAGCTGTGGAGATCAAATGGGGTGATGTGGGATGTTTTAGGCACCTTTTAAATATTAGTTCCTTCAAAAATCAAATTTCTAGACAGAACTATAAACTATGGGCTTTTGATAAATCTACATTCCAGACCTTTAAAAAAACGTTTAATTATAAAAATATTTACCATATACATATTCCACATACTTCACCTTTTTGAATATAACTGATCACAATTAAATTTAATAAGATAAAATGAATATCTTACAATCATTTTAATAATTTATATAATACTAGCATATATATTTGTGTGTGTAGTTCCTAATATTTTGAAGTTTTTTTTACAATAGCTTTTCCATATTTTGAATATGATGGTGTTCATTAGGGCCTGAACATTATATACTGTTGTTTTTCTTGATATACATGCCATATATTTGATACATTTCAAACTACAAACTTAAATTTTCTCCTATATCATATGATCAGAACTATAAAATAGTTTGATTCAATCCTGAAAGTGTAATGGCACTGATAATACAGAGACATTTCATCATAAGAACTCTCCTAGATGAATATGGTAAATACCCTGTTCTGGCTTTTATATAATATATACTAATGTCATTAAGCCACACATACATTTGCACTACAGAATAAGACCCTGTCTCAAAAATAATGAATAAAAAACAGAAAGAATAAAAAGAAAAAAAAATCCCCTAATTGATTAATGCAAAGCTAAATGCTGATCTGGGCAGAAAGAAAAGACACACAACTGAAATTACTACTAAAGGAATGAAGCAAACACAGAGAATGGAAAGAAATTATCTGGCAAGCAGGTATATTCTGGAAACTTAATCTTTAAGAATATTGCAGGTAATAATTAAATGAGCACAAAATTTGAATGAAGAAGTAAAAGGGTAAAATAAAAACTTACAGTTCTTTTTAAAAAGTTTCTCAATTTCTCAGAATTGATTTAGTAAAACTAGAATATGTACTATGAAGAACCACAAAGGAGTATTTATTACACTTAGAGCAATTCTTAAGGAAACACTCTGGACACTGACATTAAGTCTTATCATTGCTCACAACTGTACAGTTGCTTTCTAATTTATCTTTGTTTCACTGTTTATGCTTTTCATTTAAGAGAACAGGCAAGGCAACTTTAAAGTCGTTGGTTGAAAAAATAATCTAATATCAGAAATTTCTAAGTATCCTCCATGGTTGGAAATATATAATGACTGATGACTAATATGGATGGGTATTTTGGGAACCATGGACGTAAGTCAGGGAAACAAGCACTGAACTATCTTCCCGATTACCGAGGCTCCACACAAAGACACTGTTTTCGGCTGTCTACTTGGCAATAACAGCCCCTACTCCTTGGTGGATATTTGACAGGATATTTCCCCAGGAAAGGTGGGGAAGCATGGGACTGATGATATTAGGAGGTCATCAGAGGGCGGACAATGGCAGGATACAATGTGCCTCACCCAGGAGAAGCGGGAAGAATGGGATTGATAATCTTAGCTTCTAGGGCCAAACTCTAAGCAGAGTTTCAGTCCTTGTTCTACCCTTTTATGAGTTGTGACACTTCGTCAGTTGCTGGATCTTTCTAGGCCTAAGTTTTCTTACAGGTAAAAGAAGAGTTGGTCAAAGGAGTGTGAATGTCTTGGGCTCAATCCTCACTACCAGAAAGGACGAAAAAAAAAAATCAAAAACTGCATGAATATTTTTAGATGTATGAATACATACTTAATTCAATATGAATAAAAATGGCTTTTTAACAGCCTGATCGTTAGCTAGCACATACTCATAATTGCTCATGCAGAATGTTAGTGTAAGAAAAGGGACAGAATCACATTTTGACTCTATGGGATTAGGAAAGGTGGGCACGGAAAGCTTTCACACCTCCCAAAGATGCAACAAAGACAGTATGATTCCAAAGGAAAATATGCTCGAGACACTTTTGCTTCAATGATTGTATGTGCAACACTTAAGAGGATTTATAGCCAGATTACTGTGCGTGTGTGTTCATTCTTAGATACAAAACATTAGATCATATAGCAATAACAGTAAGTAATCAGGAATTGTTCCATTTTAATTTTCTAAACAGAGAAAGTAAAACTCAACTTTAGAATTTTGCACATAGACACAACATATAACTCTGCAGCGTATAATTTGAAAAAGACAGGCTTTTGATTCCAAATATACCTTTTTTTCCCCCACATTTTACTTAAATGTATACGTGCAAAATTCAAGGTTTACAATGAAGTTGAGCATTGTGTGCATATACGTATCTTGTCAAGGTGACAAGGGCTTTCCCATTCTCCTTTTGTCCCTCCCCCTATCCATTCCTCCCTCCCTCCTCCTCCTCCACCTTACTCCCCCTTTTCACTGTGTCTTTTGTCTTAAGTTCCATGAGATAGTTGTAGTCTGGGTCTCTCATATCAGAGAGACCATTCGATGTTTCACCTTCTGCTTCTGACTTACTTCACTAAGCATGATGTTCTCTAGCTTCTCCCATTTGCCTGCAAAAATCTCCATGCTACTGGACTTTATTGATGCATAGTATTCCATTGTGTATAAATGCCACATTTTGTGTATCCACTGGTCTCTTGATGGGTATTTTGGTGCCTTCCATATTTTTGCTATTGTTAGTTGTGCTGCTATGAACATGGGTATACACCTGGGAATATATCCAAGAGTCCAAATATACCTTTTAAACAAGACTTTAACAGGGCTTGAGTTGTTCACCATTACTAAGTTCTTTGGACTGTGACAATGGTGTCAGTAGTATTTAAACTGCTGGTGTTGACAGATCATTAAAACAAAAAGTGGGTCATACCAGGAAAGCTCTCGTGTGGACGGAAAAGAGGGCCTTCTTGAAGCTTTACCCAGCCAGAATGTAACAAGGCTGAGGCGGCTTACTCTGAGATTAGAGAAAAAAGAGGTGGGCGTGTTGAGCAGAGAGATTAAGATCCATCTGTCAAGACTGTTTCTAGATCACTGAAGAAATACAGGCCCAGTGTGGTGAGATCTTACTTAGTTCAGGAGAGGTAGAAAATTAACTTAAAAGGTTTGGGGGCTGCACTGACAAGTGGAAATCAGTGTTAAGGAAAAGACTCTTCTAGTTTAGGTCAGTGGACACTGACAGAAGAAAGGGAAGAAGGAAGGAATGAAAGAAAGAAATAAGGAAAGAAAGAAGAAGGGCAGGCAGGCAGGCAGGCCAGTTAGCCATAGGTGTTAAGCTGCAAAGGAGGGTGTGCAAGCAGAACCTAAGAGCCCTGCAGCAAGACGTTAGTCCTACAGTCTTCCTCTGCTCAACTTCCGTTGACCCTTACATAGGAGCGCTCGCATCTTCTCCTCCCTAACCCAGGTTTTCTATTGCTCCTACCACATCCGCAGCTACTCACTTCATGGAGACAAGTCACTTGGTGTCCCCCATAGTGCCTAGCTCTTGTTCAGGCTCATTTATACGTAGGAAGCCCAAACTGTAGAGCCATTAAAATATCACAAATGCAAGTATGTGTGTACTCCTCTTCAGGTTGGTTACTGCCACTCAGGTCAGCAGACATATGGTAGGGAATTTGAAATAATGTCTCATCTTAGGCCTCAAAACAGAGCCAACTTTTAAGACTATTGAAAACTATGAGCTAAGTCATAATTAAATTCATGTAGCATAAAATAGCATTCATGACTCTAAAAAGATGAAATAAAACAAAATATAGTTTGCCTAGAAAAGATCAAGAGTTATACAAAAGGACATATATCACAATTAAAGGCAACATAGTTGGAAGGCATAAGGAGGTGGTAAGAGTTTAGAGATATCTTTTGTGTTAAATAAGGTTTTTCTTGTTGCTCAGCTTGGTAAAAGTTATTTTTTAGAAAAAAATCTGAAAACAATGTATTACAAAAAATACCAGATATAGAAATTTATTTATCTATTTATTTTTTGAGATAGGGTTTCGCTCTGTAGGACACAGAAATTTAAATGACTATGCAAACAGCAGAGAAAGGAAAGAAACTGAAACTTTTAACAACAGAATAGGGGCTGGAAGGGGACTGGAGGAGCAGCAATTTATATAAGTTATTACTGAAGTGGTAAAGGAAACATCAAGGAAGCAGCTTTCAGAATAGGTTTACTACCTAAAATTATTGAAAAAATTGCTTTCTCTGGGATGTCCATTTCAATTATAAAACTTACATGGTAAGAAATTCTCACATGTTCTGAAGGATCCAAATAGTAATAAGAGATAACTAAGATATATGGCAAGCTATATATAAACACAATATCCTAAAGAGTCAAGAAAGACTCATAAAGTTATAAAGTTTATGTTGTGACATTATCAACCCAAATTCAATCAAAGAATTAAAAAAGGATATCTACCTTTTTCAAAAAGTTGAATAAGCTAAAAATACAGAGGGGTTATTTTTTAAAGTTGTAGACACTGGTGAAAAGTTATTCAGTTATTATAAACAATATGGCCAAATCCAATTTATTAATGAATTTAAATACTAAAATACACTTTTAGGTAAAGGCACTAAGAGGCACAAGACAGAATAAACTTGGGATTTGCCCATCAATGTGTCAAACAAAGAACCTGCCCTCTGCACACAATGGGGATAGTTTTTAACAAATTCTCATATGAAGAATCTATCTCAAGATAAATACCCTTAGCTGGATTTGAATATCATACAATAAGCACATCTATCAGGACATTACATGGTATTCCATTAATACTACAATTTTTATTTTTTGTGTTATCGGTTGAAAAGTAAATTATAGAAAGAAACCACTCCAATCTTTTGCTAAACAACTCTCAGTGTTAATATGAAAGATTAATCTTCTAAACTACTATTCTACTCAAGAGATATGGGAATGAATTTTTCCTTTTATTACAGAATACCAGACTTGTTATTTGTATAAATACTCATTATAATCATAATATTTTTTCTTGTTTTCTTGCCCTTTTTGGTTTGTTCATTAATTGGGGAAGATTTGTATATATGGTTTTTACTTTTAGGTGGGAATATGGACTTATTTTCAAGCAGTGTTATTTCACAAAACTTTTGATCTACAAGGTATTTTGATATATACTAAGTACCATTATTTTAGAAAAATCCAATCTCTTTAAAAGTTACCCATATGACACACCAGGAGGTACTTTAGAATAAGATATAAACAGAGCGTATTGGGACCCACACAGAATGGGTTTACTTTCAGCTTGGAAAAGATACTACAAAGTCTAGGTCTTAAAAATGGATAAGATTTAAACAGAATATTATTTCTAACTAGAAAGAATAGAATGAAATGAAAATTTTCAGAGAAGCATCCTGCATAATCTTGTTTCTTTAGGGATGTGGTACATCAACACCTCCAGGATGGAAACACATCTGGAGAATTTTTGGTGCAAACAGGGAGAGGAAAAATGAAAGAGCAAATAAAATATGTAAGAAAATATACAGCAAAACTTTGGAAGTTGTAACTATATGACAGTCTCATGGCGTCCATTTTTTTCTTTTACAAAAGGAAAATGGAACCCTGGTTATGACAGACTGGCCAAATTAACTCTGGCTGCAAGTGAAATACCAGGGCAAGCCATGGAATTGCAAATGAGCAATCATGGACGATGACCTTAACACAGCGCACTGTGTACCAATCAGTATCGTTTGTCAAAGGGAACACTGTGTCAGCCCAATTTAATTTCCTTCAGTGATAATGTGGCAGTCCCTGTAGATAGCACGGAAGCAACAGAAATAAGCTAGCAGGGCTGCAGCAGAACATTTAGTGCTTCTCATAAGAATCACCAACAGAGATTTAACCATAGGAATGGAAGGGGGCAATACAGACCACAGCTATCCATGGCTCAGCATCAGCCCATGCCATGGTCAACGTTTCTCACCTCTCTAGCAGCTAGTTCCGTGCTGCACACGGGGGCTGTTCTGTGCACTGTAGCACATTTAGCCAAACCTAAAGCCTCTTCCTCTAGATAACATGAGCATACCATGGCAGCCAAAAATGTCCTAGTGTTTGCCACATGTTTCCTAGGAGGTAAGACAGTTCATGGCTGAGAATTACTGACATGTTCTCAGGAAGAGACTACTGACATACTATTTAATAATTTTATGGATGGAAAGATGCACACTTGAGTGCCATAGTCAGAATGGGAAAACGCAGGATCCTGACATGCTGGGAACTGCGGGTACCTTGGAAGGAGTGGGATAAAGAATAACAGGAAAACCTTGACATGGGAACCTTAACTATTGTAAGAACACACTCGATTATTTTGTCTTGGTGCGCATTTGTATTAAGACCCCAAAGTCAATCCCTTCACCCTGATTCCCTTCCTGAGAGTGGGGTGTCATCAGCAAGCCACCCTGTGCACTGGGCTCTCCTTCTGCTTCTCCACTAAGTTGTAAACACCATTTGTGAATCAGTGGGTCCCATGCCAGAGGCTAAAATGTTGAATTGTCCAATTTTAGACCTTCAGCTTCTAAAATTGTTAGCTAAATAAACTTTTGTTTCCCCTTTATAAAAACACCTGGCCCTGAGACAATGGACTAAGGTAATTCAGAAAAGTCTTGCGAACTTTCCCACTCCTGGAAAAACTACGAAAGGGTTACAGTGTAAGGGACTGCAAGCTTGACTAAAGGATTTTATAAATGCTCAGCCCTTCTGAATGCATGTGTCTGCTACTCTCAGTTTAAAGAAGAATCAGTGATGAAACTTAAAAGATGAACACTTTAAGAGAATCATTTAGAGAAACTGAATATCATAACTACCTCAAGAAATCTGTTGAATAGCTTAGCTTAATTTTAAAGTCAAAGAACTCCAGATATCTTAAAACTGATTTAAGAAAGAAAGAACAAAAATGTCTGAAAGCCATGAGAGAGTTAAAAATAGTTGGGAACATATACAATAAACACGAGTGCTTGTTGCCCTCTGCACTAAGGACTGAGATTACAATGGTCAGCAAGACATGGTCTCTGCCCTAGGACTGAGTGGCAACACACACAGGACTCAAGAACACTGACCCCTTTCAGGGCCATTTGCCCCACTCTATCTGAACTCGTCCCACCCAAAAACTCTAAGTACTTTGAACATGAGAATAAGGTCTCTGTCACCTCACTTGGAACAAAGACTCACACTCAGTTATACTCAATTGCTCTGTGTCTCTGCTTTCTTCAATTGTTCCTGGCCGTGTACTCATCCCAGGGCATGAGGATAACCTAAAAAGAGCCACAGCCTGTATGCATGAGGAAGGGAATGACACGTGAAGGGTTGTTTTTCCCAATGAAAACAACATAGACCTATAAAATATACATGCATAGGTCATTATACTCCTTCAACTGTGCAGCTACGAAGACTTAAATCTGTACTGCCATCAGAGAATTCAATTTATGTGGATATAATTAACATTGTTTTAAAAAAGATTTCCCTTAAACTGTAAGATTCTAGTGGCAGCGAAAATGTAATAAATGAAAATTCTGGACCTTATTTACAAGAGAATGAAAACAAGCGGCATTTGTGAGTTGTTTCTCTACTAGCATAGAAAAGAATGTGCTCCAGTGTCTACCGTGGCAGTGGCACTGGACGTTTCGTAAGACATCCTGAGCCTTTCTTCAACGTAGCTCATGTCCCAGTTTGTTTTGTTTTTTTTTTTTTTTTTTGCTGAAAGCCATGGCTTCTAGGCTGGGCAGCCGAGCAGAAAATGAGTTTCTGCCTCACTGGACAGAACATTAGAGATGCCAGTCAGGTGACACTTGTTGCCTTATCTTATTGGAAGGTCCCAAAGGTATTAATTGATTATCTTTCCCAATATCTGTATAAAGTAGCATACAAAGTTAAAAATGTGAGGTTTTTAAAGATAGGGAATATATATATACATGTATATATATATATATATATATATATATATATATACATGTATATATATATATATATATATATATATATGAAATGTGTGTGTAAAAATATATACAAAATACATATACCATATACATATGTGGACGTGTCTCCTTTTTCCCTTCCAAAATTCTCTTCCTTTTTCTTCCCTTCTGTTAAATTATGCAACTTTGCTATCATGAGTAAGAAAATGGATATCGTTTTCATAGGAACCTGTGATCTAGTCCAGTGTGATGGTCACAGCAGGTTCTTCCTGTTCCATTTAGTTATCACACAAACACACAAACACACCCACTGCAGCGGACTGAGCACGCATGTAACAAATCTCTGAGTAACTCCTTACTTTCAGTGCTTCAGGGGAAGGTGACTTCTTCCAGGACCCCCCTTCCATCAAGGGAACATCCTGGGACTATCAGGGAGTGTGAGGACTAATGAGATACTCTCTTTGGGGGTTTTATTATCATTTTTAATATTTATAGCCTAATGGATGATGCAAGGTTTTTATCCACTCATATGGTTCTTGTCTAATTCTTTACCTTTCATAAAATAATCACTATTCTTTTGGAATTATCACTGTATCTGTGGCTAAGAAGAGCTCACTCCTTCCTAATCTACATATTCACTCCTGGCTTTTTTTTAGCCAGTGTCTCATAATTTCATAATGAGATAATAAAAAGACCTATTAGAGCCCTCTTCAAGAGACCAAGGGAAGATGTGTAAACATAAGACCAAATTTAGTGTACTTTTAACATTAAAAAGTGAGAATGGCAACTCATATTCAGTTTTCAAAGAAACTAAAAAATTGTTGATGAAATCTGAATCTTGTTCAACTGAAATTTATATTTTTGACAGTTCTCACATGCAAAAAAGCTAGTTATCTTAGTTGGCATATTATTTGTGCACAAGTAGAGAAAAGCTATGCTAACTAATTTTTGCAAATGGCAAAAATTATAATTTAAAATAGCATTATTGAATAGTACATACAGATTTCTATCTTTTCCTTGTAGTCAATATCACATGGTACTGTTATCAGCTGAGACTAGATACTCAGCAAGTCTGTGATATTTAATCTAAAAAGAATTTTAAAAAAGAATATCTCTGCAAAGTAAATTTGCTGCCAATCGGGAATATGTATCTAAGAGTCACTACAATAAATACAATGTATTATATGTTTGTCAGAGACTTAGGTCAATTTGCAATCTTTCATTTATATAACATCTATTCTTTCTAAATTTATGAAGTACAAAGAAAAGTATACAGTTAGTTAGGAAACTTCTTATAGCCAGTCCTGCAATCCCAGCACACTGGGAGGCTGAGACAGGAGGTGTGCAAAGCTAAGCCCAGGTTGGGCAATCCAACAATTCACCATGACCCTATCTCAAAATCAAAAACTTAAAAATAGGCTGAGGTTGTAGCTGAGTGTGAAGGTCCTGGGCTGGATCCTCAGACACACACACACACACACACACACACACACACACACACCCTAAAACAAAATAAATCAAAACCAAAACAAACAAATCTTACTTTTTCTCCTTATATAAGTACAACAGTTGAAATGGTGTAATTACATTAATTGTATGAGACGTGGGAGTATTTTCTGCACAGGTGGAGGAACAGGTGAGAAGACCCCGCGATAAGCACATGGGTGGAATCCCTATGCCCACTGGGTCTCACACGATAAGGCTACAAAGGTCACAGAGGGACAGACTTAGGTTTTTGATTTATCATTTAGGAAGTTCCTGGTAATAGCAAGAAAGACAATTTCCACAGAAAACAGCATATACAGAGGGACAGATGCTTGGCAGTTTGCTGAGATCCCTCTGGCCCAGGATGACGATTCTGAGAAAGCATGTTCTTCAGGCAAAAGAGGCATAAGTTGATACTGTGTGAGGGTTAAGGGCAGAAGACGTCGGAGGGAGAAGTAAAGGGCGAAGAAGTGACTGAAGACATCCAAGAAAGCAGGAAACTGACAGAGACTTTATATAGTGATGTCATTTTATCAGAGATATGCTGCTTCAGCAGTTATAACTGAACATTAATGCTTAAAACTTTATCAAAGCTCACTATTCAGTGAGCACTGTGAAGAGATTTATATGTAACATTTTATTAAATCTCCAACACCTGTTCATTTGAAAGAAATGATTACTAATTCTAAATTTTAGATACTTTTTAACATTGAGGCAGCATACAACTTGGTTTGCAACACTAAGCAGAGCAGGGACTTGACCCACATTTGTTTAATGTAATGCTGAAATTTAAGTATAATGTGATTTCTTTGAAGTTCACACTTCAAAATCTACAATGCGAATTTCCATATGGCATATGGGATAATGGGTTAAGATAATGACTTATCAGATACACAAAATCATGGTATATTTTATAGCTTGAGGAAAGCAAATCAGAACTACAAGAAAGTAAACTAAATTGTCAGTGTAAAATGTGGTTTTATCACACAGTTTTCTCGGACTTAAATGCATCTGATTATTTTCCCAGCCCCTGTTCTCTAAACATAATTTCTAGAAGATACGTTCAAAGACATTTTATGAAAGTAATTTCACGTTATTAAATGATCTGGGGTTGTAGCTGAGAAATATAGCATTAAATGCATGTTTTAAGTTTTCACACCTGGAGAATTCCCATCATTCACTTGTCTACTAGGTTCTAAATATCCATGAGTGCCACTGGGCTACAAAGAGGAACCCTTGCATCATTTCTGCCTTTTCGCAGGTTTCAGAGCTTAAAAAACAGGTCCTTCATCAAGATCTATAATTTAACATGGTACAGTTTATAACACAAGCCTATATGTTGTTCTTAAGGAACAGAAAAGAAGGAATCCCTATCTCCAGTAGAGTTGACACACACGAGACATCTGAGGAGACAACTTGGGTTGCAGTTTAAATGCCAGAACAAACTCCAAGGTCTACAGAGGCGAGGCTTACTACAGCAGAACACCTGGACACACTCCTCCCAGGCCTCCCAATGCATGGACAGAGGGAAGAAGAAATAGTTAGGCACTGGGGCTAGAAACGCATGTGTCAGACCATATGGGGTCTTGAGTTCTGGGTAAAGTTGAGACTACACTAGGTAAGCAAGAAGACTTAGTGAGATCCTGCACACAGACACAATACTGTTACATGCATGCATTAGTGAACATTCTTGGCAGGCTTTCACTATTGCAAATGTATTAGTTTACTGTTATGATTTACCAAAACATTTGAACTGATACCAAATTGCCCAGGTGGTAAACTGACAACACAAAAACAGTTTATTCCTTGTACAAAAGTAGGAATGAACATCCAAGTGGACTACAGTTTAATTTATGAACTGTGGTTTCTGTGGTGATCCCTTTCTGATAAAATGGCTTCTGACTTCCAGTCTTAATATTTCTCCAAATATAATAGGTAACACCCTTTCTGAAACTATCGTTATCAGTCTGTGTGCTCTCAACCCCGTGATATGTAAAGTCTAAGGACATGTCACCAACGTTTGCTCCTTCTGCAGTCCCTCCAATAGAACTTTGATACAATGACATCAGTCATGTCTTCCCTGGGTACTTTTTATGAGTTTTTCCCAATGAGAAGGCAGATATTCTACCAGGCTCCAGGCTGAAGAAGAAGGTGACAAAATGCAAAACCATATGCAACTTTTAAAGTTGGAGATGAGAGAGGAGAAGCCTTGCTTAAAAATAAAGTAGTGAATGTGGGAAAATGCAGCATCCAGATGAGAAGAAAGACAGTTTGGATGCTGTAAAGCGTGACTAAAACAAGGCTGAAATAGCAGTACTGGGTGGGCACAGGAACTGGGGGACAACTAGCTTTTGCTCTAAAGAGTGAGAGACATTTAAAAAATCTTTTCATATTATCTACTACATGTGTACATATACAATATTTGTACAATCTATTTTGAAACATGTTCTTCTATACATAAATCTACTATTGACAGAGAACATATACTTTAAGGTTTGCTTTATAAATATGCCTTAAAGGTTCGTGTTTAGTGGGCTGTAATAGCACCATTATTGCTACGTTGTCTCTCCTGTGCAGAACTCAGAGCTCCTGTTCCTCCTGCTTCTAACATTTCTCCAGGTCTTGCCTTAAGTTCCTACCCCTGAGGCTCAGTCTCCACATAAGCTCCTGACCCATTCATTCTCATATTTACTCAGTACCCACTGCTGTGTAAAGCAAGCCTTGTTTTTGACTTCAGGGAAACAAGAGTGAAAATAAGCCAGATGGCCCGTCCTCACAGGAGGGAATCGGCTAGCAAACTGTTACGCACCAATGATAAATGTGCAGAATGGTATAGCATGGGAGGTGGCAGAGGGGCTGCACATGTGGTCCAGAGGCAGGCAAGGGTGTGGAGTGCTCCACACAGGGACCCTACCTACAGAGGGTGGAAGGCATGCCACAGGTCTGCTATGGTGGGCCGCTCCTGCTGGCCACGCTCTGTCTCAATGGCAGAATGTTGCAGAGGAGTGACTAGACGGGTAGCATTTAGTACTCAGGAAAAGCATCCTGGCTACAGTGCCCAAGGAACACGGTGAGAATAAAGCTCAAAGTAGGAAATTATGCTAAGATTTTAAGGATCCAGAAGGAAAATATGCTTTGCCTTTAAAACCAGGGTGGCAGCAGGGCTAGTGGGAGCTGGGCACACAGATTGGAAGGGTTCTGCCCTGACCTTCCTGGTTTACTCAGGTCAACTCCCTCTGACCTACGGTGACCCTGCGCCATCTGCACTGTCATGGTTTCCCACTTCATGAATGACAGAAGTCAGGTGTGGCAAATTCCAGCTGTTTATCCAGGTTCGCCTGCTGATGTATGACAGGATTTGAACTAAAAAAATGGAGAGAATTAAGCTGAACCAAATTCTAGAAAACTCCAGAAATATGTTATTAAATAGTGCATTTTAGGTGGGAGCTTCCTCACTGACTATTTCCATGGAAAAACTCAACTCAAGATTTAGTGGCTGAGAATAACAGTGCTGGCTGACTCATGTTTATGGTGGGCATGGTGTAGCTACCATCTCTCATTAGCCTGCAGGTCACAGCAGCTGAGGGCCTGACTGGGGAGGTCCACACATGCAGTTCCTGGCAGGATCTCTGGCTGCCATGGTGACTTCCCACAGGGACCTCTACAGAAAAGTCATGGCATGCTGGCTTGCCTCATCAACATAAAAGCCAGAAAGAATACACGCTGGCTGGGAGCAATAGTCTTTGGAAGCAACAACCCATCAGTGTGTGTGTGTGTGTGTGTGGAGGGGGTGGCACAGGCAAGTGAGTGAGTGAGTGTGTGTGTGTGTGTGTGTGTGTGTGTGTGTGTGGCTGTGCATGTGTATGTGTGTGCTTTCTATCATTAAAAACAAGCCACTGAATTCAGCTGACTCCTGGCTTACTTGAGAGGTGATTCCACAAGGATGAGGGTACCAAGATGCTTGCTGACCGGGAGTCTTGCAGCTGCGAGGAGTACCTTAACATACACTGGATTTGATGTCTGACCGCAGGCAAAGTACATGGTAGTGGGCCGAGGCATGAAGCACCCTTGTGAGCATGCGAGGTCACTGTGCTACTGGTGACCGGAGGGCGAGGGAACCTGGGCCTTCACTGTAATGCAGGAGGCACACCTGTCCCCTTCGAGGAAGGCCAGATTACTAGGCATTTGAGTAGAATAGGGGGAAAAGAATAAAAAGCAAGTCCAGGATTTAAACCCTGAAGGAGTGTTTAGAAGTGCAAGGGTCTAAGACTGATGATTATGTTTTTTTTTTTTTTTTTTTTTTTTTTTTTTTTTTTTTTTTTTTTTGTGATGCTGAGGATTAAACCTGGGCCTTCTATCATAAGCTTTGAGGTAATTTCTTATGTAGAAATAAGTAACATCTGACTGATCTTTTTTACAGTACTGAAATTCTATGCACAAGCCTCGCTGCCTAGCTGATATTTGATGGGAGAGGCCCTCCATTCTGACAGGTTCTGGGGAGCCTGATCCATGTGTGGACTCCTGGCTATCTAATTTCACTTTGCCTTTTGGGGTAACAAAGCCATGGCTCAGAAACCAGAGGTCACCCACTCTCTGGGTGACAAGTCCCACCATGGAAGATAGGACAGGGTCTCGAGTGCCTCCAAGAAGTGTGGATGACTTACTAGGTCATTAATTAAATACCAAGAGAAACTTCCTGGATTTACTTGAACGACAAGATTTTAGCTGAAACTTTGTTTTGTCTCTTGATGTGTGTTGTAAAATTTTCCATTTTCTAGAATGTTATAATTTTTTAGTGGAATTATTTCAAGTGTTCCTTGTACTGGCTTCTTTCACAAAGAACAGCCACTTCAGAAAATAGCTTGCTCTGGGCAAGATGTGTTTTTAGAGCTTTCCATTTCTTGGGGAGCCTCCAGCCCTCCTAACCACCCTTCCTCACACAGCTAAATGCAGGGCTCTCCGGCCCTGAGGGGAGGCCCACTCTACTTCCATACCTTAGGTAATTCTGTTACATAAGAAAAGGAACAGACACTCCCAGTAAGTTCATAAAACTGTGATGTATTTTAAATGCTGACACTGAACAATTATGCTTTCAACTATATATAAATACAAATACCTAATGACTTATACTTGAAGATGAAGTCAGAAATTTAGTTCTGAGGTCTTTTGTCAAAATAAGGTTAAAGTCAAATGATGACTGACTTTGATTTCCCTGTGATTCCACTTTCTAAATGAGTGAATTATTCTTTGTAAGTTTAAAAGTTACATCCTTCTTAGAAATTTGTAAACCTCAATAGCCTGTTTTGAGTATGTGTTGGAGTTAGTTATTACTTACAGAAACAGCTCTAGTGGGATGAATATTTGGAAGGTTTGGCCCAAAACTCCTTTGAAATCATTCCACATGTTCATTTCACTTACCAATTAACTGGCATGTTGAGAAGTTAGCTATTACTTTAGTTGTCCCTATTTATTAAGAAACATCAAAATAGGAGCTTTAAAAATGACTGTGGTGGGGACAAAGTGTGGTGGGAGTAGCAGGCAACAGTGAAATACTACATAAAGGGTGACCCCACAGTGACAGGAGGTGGGACTGCAGCAGCAATGCTCACCTCCTCCAAGGAGGCAGAAGCTGCCTTTTGTCTCCAGTCCAGGAAGACGCCTTGCCTTTCCCGCCTCCGTTGTTCTTGGGCAGCTCTATTCCTCAGTGCCTTTACCTTTCTCACTTCCTCATTCTCCCAAGCCATTAAACTGCACTATGCTAGTCAAAAAGGGTCCTCCAAAACCCCAAGGCCTAACTATGCCAGTCCCGATCCATCTCTGGTGGCTCTGACTGTAAGCAAAAGACCTCAGACAGTCACAACCCCAGGGCACAAATCCTCCTCAGGTCCTGAAAGGTCAATAAAAATGAGAAGCTCCTGAGAGTAAAGCCCATTTCCCTCACCTTCCCCTTTCAGAAACCGATATCCCTCACCCTGATGGCAAGATTTCTCCCCGGAGCTCTTGCCCACAGTCTTTCTTGACAGGGTATTCTTATCTGAATGAACTCTTACTCTTCTTAAATTCTTTGAGTGTGGGTAAGTTCTTTTACCACCTGTGTCACCAGTCCTTTCATACACCATGCACCACAGCTTTGCTCTCATTAAATAATCTAATTAAAAACTGGACACCTCCTATAATCCCAGCACCATGGGAGACTGAGGCAGGGGATCACCAATTCCAGGCCAGCCTGGACCACTCAGTGACTTAGAACATGTTTTAAAACAAAATAAATAAATAAATAAATAAATAAAAATAGGGCCAGGCATGTAGCCCATTGTGAAAGCTCTGGGTTCAATTTCCAGGACTACCCAGAATGATAAAATAATTAATAAGCAAACAAACAGTTTTGCATTTGTCAAAAATATTTTTATATTCCAATAAAAAATACAGATGACCAAGAAGCATAAAAAAGGGTTGCTCAAAATTATCAGTCCCTGGGAAAATAAAATGAAGACACATTTAGATAATCCACACCTTTTAGAAAGGCTACCTTAGTTTAAAACAATAAATAAAACTAGGAGCATGTAGAGAAATCATAACCTGTATATACTGCTCACGAGAATGTAAAATGGATTGCGCATGCGGAAGAGTTTGACAACTTCTCAAAAAAGTTAAAAATAGAATTACTGTCAAAACCAGCAATTTTACAAGAATATACTGAAAAAACTCAAGACAGGAATTCAGACAAAAAGTACTGCAATAGTGTTAATAGCAACACTATATTCACCAGCCAACATGCTCACCAACAGATCAATGAATAAACAAATTGTAGCATAAATAATACCATGGAATTCAGCTGTATAAATGAATGAAATACTGATACTTGCCACAACGCAAGTAACCTAGAAAACATTATTGGGAGAGAACTCAGGCATGCAAGGTAATATATTATGATTTACATATACACACAGTCCATATTATATGTGATTCCATATATTTAGTTCCATATATGATTTCATACATATGTAATTCCATGTTTCCATATATATTTATATGTGATTCCACATGATTCTATCAATAGATATGACTCCATATGCATGTGTGTTCATGTGTATCTATACATTCTTTATAGATACATCCATCTAGACAGAACACACACTCAGAGCTGCCAAAGACTAAGGAGAAAATTGAAAGGGTTTTAACTGCTACATGGGTGCAGGATTTTATTTTGGTGAACTGAAAACATTTTGGAATATGTAAAGGCAACAGTTATGTACAAAATTTATGAAGATACTGAATATCACTGAAGTATTCATTTTAAATTGTAAATTTTATGTGAATTTCTCCTCAATTTCAATAGCAACATTCCAAAAAGTATTACTTTCCAAATTCTGAGATATGAACAAAATTTACTTACATCTTAAAGTACTTTTACTTATAAAACGTGTATGTTTTACTAAAATTAGGTTTTAATGTCCAAATTTTTGGCAATGATTAGAAACATCGAAACTACAGTTTTTTTGCATTTCTAAAAAATAGCCATATGTCTATTTTGGATAAAATCATGAACTCTACCAATAATTTTAAGGAATTTGTTTAAATATATATATCACTATCTCAAGCTTCTAAACTATATAGACTTCCTGAGGTATGACTAGTCAAATGTTTTGGTATCCAGTCGCCTTAACACTGTGATATGTACTTCTCGCATTAGAAATTATGTTTACCTGCTCTTAGCAACTTTATTTAGTTTTGGCAATAGTAACCCATTGCATGTTTTGCATGGTAAAGACACATAAATATTAGAAAATATATAGCTTCCTTTTTCATAATTTCAAAACAAAGCCATCAGCAGGTTCTATCTTAATGACTCTGTTATTTAGGAGGCAGGCTAGTTTCTACTGTATGCAAATACCCAAAGCTACCCAGACTTTCCTCTCTTGTTTCACAAATACAGCATTTATTCACTGAAGAACAGGGTATGGTGTGGCTGCGCAATGCACCGAAGCAACTCACAGAGGCAGCACTGCCTTCTTGTCGTGAGGATTACATGGAGAGCGTTCTGCTCCCGGAACCCTGTGACGGGAGCTCCACAGCAGACTGAAAACCTGAGCTTTGCTAAGGGATGTGTGAGTGGCAGAGCTCACTCACTTTTCTGCTTCTCCTTCTCTCTCCATACATACAGAGCCCAGCTGGATGGCAGTGGTACCGACAGAACATTACAGAGCCCTGGCTTTGGAAGCACAGGATGGTAAGGACCGTGCGTCAGACTTTGCCTAAATAAACCTATTCCTTGGAACAGAACAATGAAGGGCTAGGATTGGACAAAATCATCAGCGTGCAACTCAGAAGTGATTACTTTTCTCTAAAGAATTAAAGTAGCATATTTAGATATTTTAGTGCTGTATATAAATTGTTACCAATAACTATATAAAATTGAAAGCATAGCTAATGATAATGCCTAAGAAAACATATTTCTAAACTTTATTTATTCATTAGAAAGAGTATGACTATGTCAGGATGCAGATATATTTCTTAGCTGATTTGATGAAGTCATTACTAAATGCAGAATCACTCTTGTGTCACCACTACCTCACAACCTCCGAGGGGCAGCCTCAGTGCCCTCTGTGAGGCAGAGAGGAGCCCCTGACCAGGGCACACGGAAATAAGCAACGCATCAGGTTAAAAGCACTGGCAGAAGAGAAATGTTATGACAGACAGGCTAGTAAAGGACTGAAACAGCAGACTGGACCCTTCAAAAGAAGAGCCAGCTCTCAGTTTCTCAATTCTACATTCTACCCCAAAGAACATTTACAAGGTGCTGCTGGATTAGGAGCATGAATGTTACGTGCACACTCCAGGGCTTTTTTCAAGAGCAAAACCATTCACACATTACAGTAAGACAATGACAACAGTCCATCAGAAAATGGGTTAATGGTTCATGTAATAACCAAAAATTAACCAAAATTTCCAAGCATTAAAATAACAATTTCCCCTACGACACAAACATGAATAAAAAAAATAAAATGTTTCCCCCTTTTTCATTATTCTTTAAACACACAAGTTCTAGATACTGCCGCATTGCCCAGCAGGAATTTACTCCATCTGAGGACAAATCATCGGTCCACAGTGGGAGACTGTGGTGATCCCAAAGTTGTTGTAAAATATTTACCTATTGGCAGGCTCAGCAGAACAAAATTAATTCGTTTTACAAGCTACAAGACATAAGTTTCTAATGAGGCTGCATTCTGAATGGCAGTATTAGAATTCTGACTGCCATTTGATGTTTTCAGAGAAATCAGGTCATTTAAAACATGAAGAGTGACTCAGACTATCTAAAAAAGCAATGGAAAATATAATCCTTATTTTCTGACTAGCCAAAGCCACCTTCCCTACTTTTTACTGGGATAATAAACACATTTTTATGTTTAGATTCTCATAATGTTTAACCGCAAAAAATCAAAGAACCTCTTTCTCTCTCACTGATTGTCCCTTGGCTGAAAACACAAGCTTGGGGCAATGTAGGACATTAAGTTAATTTTTATCTACATGTTTGTAATGAATGAAATAGTTCCTCTTCATAAACTTAAACCAAATTTAATAGTTTCTCTAAAAATAAAAAATGAAGATATTATAAAATATATGACTGTGGCCCATATTCCATATAGACTTTGTAAGCATTTACTTTAGATGACAGTTGATCAAGAGTGATAAATTACATTGAGTACCATGAAATAGATTTTTGACTTTTCTAGAAGACACTGTTATACCCAAGCAAAATAATAGCACACAGGAGAAGTGCCACGCACTGAGGAGAAATTATGAGGTCCTCAGTCAGCCAGCAGCTGAGAGTGGGTTTGTGCCCTAGGAACAACTCTGGACCACTTGCACTTATAGAGCACAGCTTATAAAAGCAAAAGTTCCCAAAGGGGTGAGTGATACCATCACTTTTGTCCTTTTTTTTTTTTCTTTTTTTTTTTCCCTGAGCAAAGCTTCAAAGTTCCTGAAACATGCTGTCAAAACAATACCCCTGACAAACATTTTTGAGTCAGGAAAGAGTCAGGGTAGCCTGTTAAGTAGAACTACTTGTTAAACAATGTTGTGGGGTTATAGATAAAGACCTGGAAGTTTTCTGAGAAACACATTGAAATGGGAGTAGAGACAGGCTGAGAGAAAGGCTGAAGGTGGCAGTGCTCAGGCTAGTTAACTTTAAACTCTATCTAGGCTGCATTTTCTTATTTCAACACAGCTGAAGGGCTTTCGAAACATGATAACATCTCTACTGTCATCTTAAGACATCAACTTTTCCTTTCAAATCTCAACTCTCCATCTTCAACATCCTGAGAACAAAGGCAGATAGTTGAATGATTTTCCAGGCAGATAACCAAAGAAATCTGGACTTACT
Organism: Ctenodactylus gundi; assembly: GCA_004027205.1. NCBI lineage: Eukaryota > Metazoa > Chordata > Mammalia > Rodentia > Ctenodactylidae > Ctenodactylus > Ctenodactylus gundi. The sequence goes on along the minus strand of PVKB01000549.1, from coordinate 392,390 downwards.
GATTGATTGCTGTCTTTTTTTTTTTTTTTTTTTTTTTTTTTTGTATGAGGGATCCAGCCCAGAACCTTCACTCTGAGCTACATTTCAGCCCATTTTTACTTTTTATTTACTTTTGACTTTAAGACACAGTCTTGAGAAGTTATTAAGTTGGCAAGGCTGGGCTCAAACTTCCAACTCTACTGCCTGAGCCACCCAGAGTAGGTTATTACCCATCTGTGAGAGGTTATAGACAGTGGCACCTGTCGTAATGCCATAAATGAAGAGCTGGTGGGAGCTGTCAGGAAAGAAGCTTTGTTTCTGGGTCAAATTCCATGGCCCTTCTGCTTAGGACTATTTCTATCACTATCTATGTCACAATGAAGAAATTCAAGCGCACTTCACCAGAAGAGGAAATTTAATGGTGTAATGAAGAGCTGATGATAACACTTTGCATTAATTCATATTTTAGGCAGTGGCTTCAGCTCAGGCTTCAAAAAATTTAATGACTAAACCTGGCCTCCCTTCCTGAAGGTTTAGCCCTGTGATTATGAGTAGGTGGTGCTACACCAGAACAATGGGACCTGCCTGTATACACTGCCTAATGACTTGAATTGAAATGTGGTCGGCTTACAAAGAGGGAGATGCTCAGATAGTCAAAACGGCTCATCAGAGAGGCAGAACAATTTTTGTATCTTTTCACACACTTTATTAAGCCATGTAATTAGGAAGTGAGAAGGAATGAAAGGTAATCATCATTAGCTTCAAGTCAACTATTTTTAGTCAACTTCCCTTCGAGATTTATTTAATTTTTTTCATGCTAAGCTTTTATTTTATAATTCATAAAATTAGGAGTGCCTTCTATTTTTTCAGCCAAAAAGTCCTGAAATAAGCATTTCTATAATCTAGTCTAACAGTTTCTTACATTATTTTCATGGGTCATTTTTTCAATTGTTCTGATCTGAATCCTTTACATCTCGCTCTTACGATGAAACTGAAATTGATTAAAATTTCCTTTCCTGTTGCTAACATCAAGATAAACCACCTTGAAAGGTGGCCAGTCCATTTACAACTCAGTTTACCACACTTGTTCTAGTGCTCTCCTAATTAAAACTGTCCTAATAATTCCAGATACAGAACAGGTCTAAAAGAAGAGCTTACTGAACAGTTGGTTCCTACTTAGTGCCAAAGGTGTGGGTGCTGGCAGGGCCTAGGGGTTGCTACGTTGACCAGGCTAAACTGAAATTTGCAACCTCGCTGCCTCGGATTCCTAGAATGTTAGAATTACATGTCTGTCCTACAACCTCAGCTTGAAGCACTTCATTAAGTATATACAAGGCTACAAAAAGTCTTATGTGTTTTATATATAGTATATCCATGTAGATGGAAATAGGCCTAAAATAAATGCATGTGTGATGTTGAATCTGACCACGGGAAAATGTCAAACACTAACGGAAGCGCATCATGATGCTACTGCAGAGCTTATGACTCAAAGTCTGATCCAAGTCTTTATATTATAATCATTTGCTTATTTTTCTTCATAATACCTAATGCAACACATTATTAGGTTCTAAGTAATATGTAATTTGTAGAAATATAAATATAGCTGAGCCCAATGGCACAGGGGGAATCACAAGTTTGAGCTCAGCCTGGGCAACTAAGTGACCAGAGAGCCTGTATAACAGTCAAAAGCAAAACATGGGCTGGAGATGCAGCTCAATGTTAAGATCCTGGGCTTGACCCCAGTGCTACACACACACAAGGAAATATAAACAGATATATAAAAGTACTGCACTTGGGGTGTGTGTGTGTGTGTGTGTGTGTGTGTGTGTGTTGCAGGATATATATTTGAAAGACTGTATCTATCTTATAATCCTAATGTCAGATCTCATCATTATTCAAAACAGAAAATGTATTGAATTAAGGACTTAAAATTAATATAATAAAACAAGAAGATAGTTAAAGTGGAAGAATGCCATGGGTTGCTAAGCCATGTCAGTGGTGACTATCCCCCCCGTTTATCAGAGCTTCCCAACTTAAGCTGGATGTCAGATGTCCCTTGGTACATCTGGCAGGGGTCTGTCACTGAGCAGTAGAAATAGAAATGGATTTCTCAGAATAATGTTAATATGTACATTCTTAAATATGGATTTCTGGAAAGAATACTAGAAATGATCATCTTTCCTGCAGGCTACAAGGATATGTTTTTAGGTCAATTCTAGACACTGACTTTCATGAAACAGGGACTACTTTTTCTTTTCTTTTCTTTTCTTTTTTTTCTCTTTTTTTTTCTTTTTTTGAGACAGGGTCTCGCTTTATATCCCAGGCTGGTCCTGAACTCACTATGTAGTCTAGGATGGCCATGGACTCACAGCAATCCTCCTGCTTCCTAATCCCAATAGCTGGGATTTCAAGTGTGCACCACCACATCTGGCTTTATGTCGTGCTGGGGAATCAAACTCAGGGCCTTGTGATTACAAAGCAAACACTTTAGTCACTGTGCCATTCCTCCAGCCCCTAAAACAGTGAATATTGATTGTGAACACTAAACTGAGATCAATTTGAAAATTAGTGGCTTCCTCTCATTGACATCTGTATACATGTATTTAGTTTTTCTTAATTGCTTTTATAATATCCTCTTAATCAGCAATGACTAAATTATTTTACTGCTACTTATTTAGAAACAGTATAAAATAATACTCTCTACTTTAATTTTAAAACAGTTGAAACTTAAGGTGCAAGGTCTTAATCCTAAAGAAGAAATACCATGTAAGAAACAAGAATAAAGAAGAACTACAGAGGGGATGCGGCTCCTATTAAAATCCTATCTTTAATATATTAGTATTTTCCCGGTATATTTAAATGTTACCATTATTAATGGGATGATTTAGTGAAGGTCAGTATTCATACACAGATTTCCTTTGTTGATTTAAAGATGAAAAACCTTCCCTAGTTCATATTATTTTTCCAATTGCATTTGGCCACCAGAGCCTTTATTTTTTAAATCTTAATACTTTGGAGGAATACAAAAATACAATTTTGATAAAAAATAAAATTTCTCAATTTAGGCTATGAAAATTACTCTCAGAAATAGACACTGAAGGATTCCAAAAAATTTAAAAATAGCTACCAAAACAGCAATCAGTGAAGCAAAATATATTCTTGTAACAATCAGCTCATGAATACCATCTGCTTTTCAATAGGATCCTGGCCTAAACTGAACAGGAAGATTTTTAGTAAAGGGTCTGACTTATACTTAAAAAAAACAAAAAGAAAACAAAACAACAACAACAAAAAACCTCTCAATGTGTTAAACAAGTCTGAAAGTAGAAAACAGAAACAGCTTTAACACTTATTAGCTTAGGTGTTTTCATGGCTAACAGAGGGGATAACGGTTTATATATAGCCTCTTTAGCACAAAAGTAGTATCTGTGGTCATTGACCAAACATGAGCTGCCCGAAATACATTATCTTTCTTGACATGGGTATCATTAAAATTATTGTTATTTTCCTTTTACTTATTTTTTTTTTTTTTTGAGACACGTCTTGCTTTGTAATCCAGGTTCATCCTCAACTCACTATAGGCATGCTAAAATTGTTATTCTTTAAGAGAGATGGAGTTTGGAATGAATTGGGTCTTTTCTTCTGCCAAACAAGTTACACTGCTACTTCTTGCAGTAGATGATGTCACTTCCTCCGCTGGCTGTAAGGAGAACATGCACTAAGTTTCCTTCCTGCAGTCATGGATGACCTCTGGTAGCGCTGTAAATCGGTTTCATGGTACAGAAGGAGGCAAGGGACCAGAGGAACAGGGGCTTGTGCTCTGGCACATGAAACTATCCTAGACCTGGTGCGCAAGATACTTCACAGACACAGATACAGACACAGGACTGAAGTCAACCCTTAGAAAGATTAATGGCACTCAGGAAGGGCACAGCAAGCGGAGGAAGTGGGAGGAAAAGCCACAATACTCTACTACATGGAAAGGGTAGTGGCACAAGGTGAACATCACTTTGCTTCTGTTTTTCTGGTTTAGATGGGGAAAAGGCTTGAAGCCCTTCATAACATATGCAGTTAGATGAATAAAGGGGTCTACTCACTCAGGAATTTATCCAAATAAATTGTTGTTAGAGAGAACCTATTATAAGCCACCCATCTTTCTATGCACCACATATACAGCAGAAATTAATAAACAAATCTTTTCACCCACAATAAATTTAGAGCTTATATTCTCCTGGACAAAAAGGATGATGAAACATATGCTACATTTAGTAGATAGCCTGCACAAGGGAGGAGCAGAAATGGAGGGTCCTGGTGACAGGTGCCTACTCAGAGTTGGGTAAGAAGGGTCTCTTTGTGGAGGGGAAACCTGAGCAGATCTTTATAGGAGTGGGGCGTGAAAAGATCTGGAGAGACACCCAGGATAGTTCAGGTGGGAAAGAGGCCAGCCCACCCAGAGAGCAACATGGGCCAGCTGTGGAGCAAGGACAGATGAAGTCATGAGGCAAGCAGAGATGCTGTCTTATGGAAAATTGTGAGAAAATAGCCAATGCTTTCTGAATGTCATGAGACTCTCTGAAGAGAGGGAGTGGTGCAGCAAGTGCTATAACGTGGTGAACACCGTAGAAAACCACTCTAGTTGTATGCTAGAGGACGGACTGTAGGGTAGGAAGAGTAGAAGGTGCCCAGGAGTAGTGCCTCCTGGATACAGCAATCTCAGAGTCTTCGCTTTTGGCTTTCACGACCAAGAGAGAAAACCCACACTCAATTTTTAGGATACCCTGGCCCTCAACCACCAGCTTCAGTTTCATCACAGTAACCTTTTTTTTTTTTTTTCCTCATCTCTGCTGAATGTATGTTAATCAATCTGAACCTTTGCACTTTTTAAAATGACATTTGTTTTTCTGCTCATGGAAAACAGAACTCAAACTTCATGTTCCAGAACCTCTTCTTTGGAACTTTTATTGACATTCTGGGAAGAGGAGATGATAACCCAGAATGTCAGAGTATAAGTTTATCTTTCACACATTATTACATGTGTTTCTAACTTGCCTCACAGCCTACTGAGCAGAGAATTCTTTTCCAACATCATTGTGAAAAGTAACTCTGTAAAGTATGGAGCTGGCCCCTTAAACTTATATCAATAGACTATCAGAGAATTATTCTTCTTTAACACCTAGTAATCCATACTTACAAGTAAGAAATCTACTTTAAACTAGATGCAGTCTGTCTAGATAATTGTATGAAAATTAATTATGAAATCTGTATCTTTGATTCAATGTATCTAAAATGCAAGAAGACTTCTATTGAATATAAAAATCTACTTTATGCATTCATTAAGAGTATTTTTGAGTTTTTAAACTATTATTCCATATTAAAGTATGCATCAAGTTTGACCACCTAGAAAGTGTATTTAAACTGTGCTCCAAATCTCACTACCAAGAATTTTCCAGACTTGGTATCGTTTATTAATTCCAGTCAAGTTCTTTTATGATTAGATAATTAGAATTCCTTAGACAATCAATAACACAATCCCCTTTTATCTTTCCTTGCATACTTCTTGATACAAAGTGAATACTGTAAGGAAAAACACTGATAACTTGAATTTCTATAGCTGAGTTTATCTGATTAACAGCAGACACATATGACATAAGTGATCTGTGCCCAGCTGGGCAGGCCTGTTCTTTTTCCTCTTAGAAACCTGGACTATTACTTTTCAAATACTGCCTAACAACATATTGCAAAGTTTTTTCCAAAAATCTTTTAAATAAATTTATATGACAGTCATCAGAAAATAAATACCTACAAAATAAATACCTACATATTATCACTGAATTAAAAGTCACTCTTCATAAGAATTCCAGAAGCAAAGTTACGCATCTGATAAAGCAGATGTCATCTCAGTTCACTACTAAGTCCTTGAGTCCATCCTTATGTCTGCAGTCATTTTAATGAACAGTTTTGATTTTAAAGTATCCTGTTCAAAACAGAACATACTAACGAAATTCCATCATAAAACTAATACATTTTAATTAATATGACTATAAATATGTCTAGAGAGCTACAAATAAACTTTAAAAATGTTATAGAAGATGACTTATTTTTTACCCCACAGCCAGTGTCTAACAGATATGGTCAATGGGAATACAGCAATATTCCAGAAAAACCTACAGAAAAATTTTTTGGGCTTAAAGACTTAAATTAGAAAACAAGTGTATCAGGATGTTTTCTAATCTCAATAGAAGACTTGTTGTAAATTGAACTACAATATTGATCAATCACTTTGTAATTAGTGGTATATGCCTTTTTATAGCTGATTACTTATTCTCAGTTATAGGGATCTCACAAAATATGTCCAACACACTTATGAATGTTTCCCTTGAAGTATATCAATGCATTTTCAAACTAATCTACATTACTCAGACAAATATAAAGATGTCTTTTGCTTCTATAATTACCAGGACTAAGGCTCACCCAGAGTTGATTAAGCCATCTGCCCAAAACACAGTAATCCTGGTGAGCAGTGATGCCTGCAGACCTACAAAAGCTCTTTTAACCAGTAAACGACCCGAGCTCTCGGGGTGCACACTCTGGTGAACGGGAAGAGGCAGTCCCATCAGCTAGCACCGACAACTACGACCCACCCAACGTATGGTCATCTCCTGCTTTCTCTGCTCCCACTCAATCATGTTACGTGAAGGACATTCACTGACATCAGCCTACAATGGGTATTTGGGAGGTTTTGATATCAGAACAAAACTTTCAGTGCTATTTAGTCATAAAATAGTAAGCTTTGCTGTCATTTTACCTCCTGCACTCTGTTGTCTTCCTTTGGCATTTTGAGGTGAATGTACGCTTGTCTGTCCCCCCCCCCCCCCCAACGGTGTCGGAGGCTTGCAGCTTGGTTACCTTCCAAGGTCTGCAAACACATGCTCAACACCCACTCACTGGCTGCACCTATCTGAAAAGAATCTCGCTTACCGTTAAGCCCTGGGTGTCCTGACAAGGAGCCCTGGAACTGTCGTCCGCGGTGGGACTCAGAGGCTTGGGGTCAGACAGAGAGCGCTGCATCATCTTGGCTGTCTTAGGACTCGCTGGGGGGACTTTGGCCATGTCGGGGTGCAGTACTTTCTGAGGACTTATGTCGTCAGGGAGGGGCTTTTCGTAGGGTACAAAGGCTGATTCTAAGGCTTTGCCTGAGGACAGTGGTGAGATGGGTGAGTAAAGGACCTTTGGAGATTTGGGTGGGGAAGGAGCCAGCTGGAGTGTGGACTCTGCCCGCAGGTGGGTGGAGTAACCGATCTCTAAAGGAGTTGGGCGTTTCTTGTCTTTGGGAGGAGATGTGGCTGTGGTGCTCAGGTACTGAGGGCTCTGGGTGTCTGGCTCAGCTTCTGTTTGGCATCCTAAGCTGCCCCCTTGGGAAGTCTTTTCAGGTGCTGAAATGTGTTTAACTATTTCTACCTTGGCATCCACCTGGGCCCGGATCGAAGGTGTCCGGATGGTCCCCACAGGCTCGGTCTGCACAGAGATCTCTGCCACAGTCTGCACCGCGACGCTGGCCACTTTGGAAAGGACCTTGCTCTTGTCGGCCTCGGAGGCACTGTCACCATACTTCCCGCCTCGGGCTTTTCTCCTCGACCTCGTAGGCATGTCCCACTCATCCTGGTCCTCGTCATCTGTTTGCACACTGGTATCCACACTCTTTCTGGTTCTCCTCCTTCGGCTTGAGTAGCTCCGGTCCGCGGCATCTTCATCATCGGTTTGTACCCCACTGTCCACGATCTTTTTGAAGTTTCTAGGATCGTCAGCCACACTGTCCCCTAGCTCGTCATACTGTCCCCGGACTTTAGCCCCTGAGCTTCTTTTTTTGGGTTGCTTTTCCTCTTTGACAACAACATCTGCCAGTGGTATTTCTGACACAGTGCTCAGGATTCCGGGTGGGGCGATGTACTGAGTGACCCCATCCGACTGCACCGTGTACCACCCTTGGCTCTGTGGTATTTCAATGGCCACCACTGCAGAGGCAGTGGTGGTGGCCTCTTCAGGTGCCCAAAACTGACTGCTCTCAGGGGTGGCATACTGGCCCTCGAGGATGGCCTGCTCTGTGGTGGTCTGTGGGGATGCAGCAGCAGAGGGGTCGTAGTTATATTGGTAGATCTGGCGGATCTTCTGCTCCTCCAGCTGCTGGTGGAGCTGCTGTTGCAGCTGCTGGATCCGTTCCAGCTGCAGCTGCTGCTGTGCAAGGGTCTCCTGCCGTATCATGAGCTGGGCCTGCCGCTCTTCCTCCTGCTGGTAGAGAAGGTGGTGCTTCATTGACTGCAGCTCCTCCAGCTTCTTCTGGACCATGATCTTTTCTTGCTCCCGGAACCTCTGGATTTCCTGACGTTCCCATTCCAGCTCCTCAGCAAAGCGCTGCTGCTTGATTTTCTCCAGTTCCAAGAGCTCCCGCTCCAGATCAAGTTGCTGCTGTTGTTTGTCTTCTTCGGGGACCATTAAGAGTGCACTTTCATCTCCTGCCACTTCAGAAAACACTTCTGACGCTGTGGTTAATGTGGGCACAGCGTCAACTGTCTCGGCGGTAAGAGTCTCTATAGTAATCGTCTGCAGACCAGCACTGATATCAACCCCAGTCACAGCAATGTCTGTCTCAGATGCACCTGTGGTCATGAAATATGACCGAGGCATAGGTTGGCTCTGGTGCAGGACAGGAAGTGAAGCCACCGCGTCAGTGGTATGAATACCAGACAAATCCCTTACGGTGGTACTGAAGATGGAGCCAGGCTGTGTGGTGATGGCAAACGTTGAGGGGACTGGTGTTGCTACCGAAGAATAGACAATGCCATTAGATGACCTCAAGACACTCCCCACACCATAGGGGGGTCCTGGAGGTGGAGTCATCCTTGCTGTGGAGTACTGTGGGGTATTAATCCCAATGCCTGAAAAGACTTGTCGTGTTTCTGGATATGGACCTGTGGTCTTGCTTGAGTAATCCATTACCTCACCTGAAACACAGGGTAGAGTTACAGTCCAGTTCTCAGCACAAGTGATGCACTGCGGGTCTGGAAGCTCTCTGATCTTGCCGGACATAATGAATGGGACCACATGCAAATCCACAGCTTAACCTAATCAGATGCGGAGTAAAAGCAATGCTGGACATGCAGGCACATGCAGGCGGCTTTGGGAAGAACAAATAATAATAATAATAAAAAAAGAAACAAAAGCGCACATGTACTCCAAAGTATGTTGCCAGAACCTCCAAATAAAGAGAAAAACAGTAACAAAATTGGGATGGGAGCCACATTTTCATCCTGAAATGAGATGAGCAACACCATAGTGACATTTCAAGGAAAGGTCTGTGGCCACATCATACTGACCTGTAGTCATCCTCCCTGATGTCAGATCTACTGCTGCGTCAGTGCCTCCAGAATAATCAAAAGCATTCTTACTTTTATAGAAAAAATGCCCAGCTTCTGCTAGGTTGGTGTCTGACATAGATGGCTTCATTCCACCAATCCCTCTGTAGCCATATGATCCTGATCGATCATACTGATAATGGTCATCCCTATAACCAAATCGATCCTCAGGTAGCGTAGTTGCGGGCTGCTGGGCTGTACAACTCCTCCCAAAAGGTAACTTGTAAACCATGTCACAGCACACAGCTCTCCTTCCTGCAGTTAGGTCAACAGGTTTTTCATCATCCTCGATAATTTTGGTCACCGTACTTGAAGTAGATTCATCCACTGATACAACAGTTCGGTGAGATTTAGTTGTGCTAAGATCTACTACTTCCCCATCAGGGATTCCCTGGGATATCATGCTTTCTGTCCATCCATTTGCTACACCCACAGGAGGCACGGTGACAGGTTTTGTAACACCCAATGTCCCTGAATGAGCGGCAGTACCTAAAGATAAATTTATTGGTGCTTCCTCTCTCAGTGCTGAAAAGGTCTGGACACTTGGTACCCTGTATGGGGACTCAGCATGCTTGGTCGTAGTCAGCTGCAGTGGCGTTGGTATGGCTGGTTCTGGACCCACAACACTTTCTACGCCTGAAGTATAACCTGTAGTTGCCGTGCATGTGATCACAGTTACTGTTTCAGTGCCCAGGGACACTGGAGTCACTACTGATGCAGTTGCACTGAGATTTATAATGCAAGGTTGGACAGCACTAATTTGCTTCCCATAAACATCATTTGCCACGGTTTGTCTTTTCATATCCATTGCAGAAGCAGAAAGATCCATTCCTTTCTCGGTGGTCTTAACTTCTGCTTTGGGCACTGTACGCAAATCAATGGCATCACCAGCAAGTTGTAACTTTCCATTGTCCTTGTCTTGAAGCTTCTCAAGATGCAGGTTATCTAGAGCTAGAGGCTCTGGAGGGATTGATATGGAAATGCTGCCAGGTACCACACTAGGGACTGGACTCCTGGCTGCTGAAACCTCAGTCCTGGAGACTTCAGCTGCAAGAAACGGGGTAACTGAAGTTGGAGCTCCTTGAAATGAAGGCAGTGTTGTAACGGGAGTGGCTGGAAAGGTCCCCAAACCTCCTGACATATACAGGGTTTGCTGTGAAGAACTTAGAATTTCTGAAGTGGTCACAGGAGGAACTACAGAAAACACAGGTTCAATGGAAACCAAATCTCTTGATGGAGGTGATCCCAGGGGCCAACTGGTAATGGCCTGGCTAGCAGAAGAATCTGTTGGTGTCCCAGGTTCAGATGGCAAGGTGATGACCACATAAGTTTCCATGAGGGATTTGGAAAATCTTGGTGAGGACTTGTTAGAATGAGGGGAAAGTGGGGAGGTAGGGGATGGTAACTTATAATCTGCTGAAGTCTCTAAATTCAAGGTCATACTTGAAGTTAACGATAGACCTGTTGGTTTAGAGTGTGAATCTATTGGTTTGGGGGCAGTTGTGGGAGGCTGAGGAACTGCTGGTTTAGGGGCAATTGGAGGTTTACTTGGCTCAGGCCGGTGTGTAAACACAAGTCCAGAAGGAATTGAAGAAGGCTTAGGAGGGACGGGAGGAGGTGCAGGCGTACATGTTTTTGCTACAGGGAACCCATTAGTCCTTGGTATGGTTGTGCCATCTATGGTAACAATAGCGTCAACCAGAGGTGCAGCTCTAGTAGTGGCAGTCAAAGGTGCAGCAACTGGCAACATTTTTTTAGGATGAACAGTTGGCTTAGGTGAAGTTGGTGGGGGGAGAGGGGGTGGAGGAGGTGGAGGGGGAGGGGGTGGAGGGGGAGGAGGGGGTGGTGGTGGAGGAGGAGGAGGTTGGGCTGATACATCCAAGGAAGAACTTCGGAACAATGGACGAGCTTTAGTAGCTGGAAGAGAGGACACAGGACTGCTAGGTGGTAAGGCAGATGAAAGTTCTTCCTGCCCAAAGAGCTCTGTGGATGTAATGTAAGGAGATGGAAGCTGCTCTCTCATTGGCAGGGAGATTTCTGGAGAAGGTGGCTGGTCAAACACCACCTCAGATAAGGCTATTTTTGTTGGTTCAGCCTCAGACTCCTTCCCTTTATCTTTATAAGCTTCCAAAACTTCCAAAATAACTCCATTACCAGTTTCCTTCTTGGCTTTTTTCATAGACTCTTTCTCAGACACTAACAAGTCAGTTAAAACAGTGCCAGCTCTTGCCCCCTCAGCCTTAGCTCCTGGAGACCCGGCAACAGAAGGTGCCATGTCCAGAAAGGAGATGACAGTGTGATCAGCACTCCTTCTGCTCTCTGGGGTGGAAGTCTGTTCTAAAGGGATGCTTATTTCTTCTGGATAGTCTATAATGCTGCCTGGAAAATAAGTTGATGCAGAAATTCCCTCAGAACCTTCCAATTTGGTTATCATTTCCTCTGGCTCTGGATAAGCTGTGCTTATGCTATCCAGGGTGGTCACGGGTGAGGAGCTGTCTGTGGTACACACAGAAGAAACGGATGATGTCAGCGAGGGTGTGTCAGAGGGAGGAACAGATGGAGCACTCTCTGAAGGCTCAGAGTAGGTCAAGATCACCGATTCATGGGCAATTATCTCTTGAATTTCCCTGGTGTAATCAATCATGTATTCATCTTCAATTTCTTCTGTTGAAAAGTGTTGGGTGATTTTAACATCTGGGATAGACAGGGTGGCGCTACTGGTTGAGTCTGTTAGTGATGCGCCGGAGAGGACACTCGATGTTAAAGATGCATCTGGTGCCCTGTCAAAGTCCACAGTAGACTCTGTCACGTCATCCCCGAGCGGGGGCTGGGTGGGGCTGGAGCCAGGCGTAAGCTGCATCTGCTGCCGCTTCATGAGTTCTTCATAGGCAGCATCAGCATCCAGTAATTTTTTTTCTTCACTGGCAGAGGAGATCATGCTATCCAGGTCCACAATCTCATGGCTTTCAGGAATGATGTAAGAGCTGGAGACAATGTCTTCCTGAGGCATAGCTGAGCGTAAGCTCTCTAGCTCATAAAATTCTCTCTGCAGGTCTGTGATTTTCTGCATAGGGTCTTCATATATTTGTTCTGGAAGTCTTATTTTTTGGTCCCTTCCTCTTTGTTGCATAAATCCATTTTCTTCCTCTTGTCTTGCTAGCAGGCTGCCATCTACGGATCCATTGTACGTGTCCTCTACCAAAGACTCATAAATATAATCCTCTATCAACATCCCTCCATACAGAGGCTCCTTCTCAAACACATCATCGCGTTCGCTTGCCGCTGGGAAAGCTTTGTACTTGTGGGGTTTCTGCATCATTTCTTCGTACATCTCCTCAGCACTTTTCAACAACTTTGGGGCACCTTCTTTCTGTACAATGGACTGCTCATCTGTTGGTGAGTATAAAGACACAGCTGTGGGTAATTTATAAACTTTCTGGACTTCTATTATTTTTTCTGGGCTTATTTCAAAGCCTTCTGGGTCCGATTCGATGCTAGGTGAGTATTCGGAGCAGGAGGATCGATGGAGCTCCTCCATCTCTGCAGCCTGGCGCAGCTCTTCTGTGGGGGATGCATCCTCAATGGGAGAGAGGTTGCTGGGCGGTGTCTTTGGCCTCTCCCGTCTCCGCTGGGCTCGGAGCTCCTCCTTGTCTTTCTTCGATTTCTTACTGGAACTCTTTCTCTGCTGCTGTTCTAACTCACGCTGCTTTTCTTGCTCCTTGAGCAACTCCTCCTCCTCTCTCAGCTCCTCTTCCTCCGAGGAGTCCTCAATGGTCGGCAGCAGAGGGCCATGGGATCGGTGCCGAGCCTTGCGCTGCTGTTTGCTCTCTCCTTTCTTGTGACTTGGGCTACTGTCACTGTCCTCGTCCAGCGACGACACCGATGTGGGGGATGTGCCTGGCGTGAAACTGGATGCATGGAGACTGGAAGACCCTTCTCCCCTGGACCTGTCCTCTGGGGAGTCAGTCAGGCTCTCCATTTCTAACTCTGGCTCCTCCTCAAAATACAAGGCCGCTTTCTTCTGGGAGGCCTCTGCCACGGAGCTGTTGAGCTCAATGGTCTTGAACCGACGGAGGCCCCCTCCTCCAGTCACCACCGGCTCTTCGCTCTCCTGACTTTTGGTCTCCCTGAATTTTAGCTCAGAACTTTCATCAAATGCCTCATCGTCCTCATCATGCCAGGAATGGCGTCTCCCTGCCTCGTCCTCAAAGCCAGTGCCACTTTTACGAGGGGGCCGCCGGTGCTTCCCCATGGTGACCCGGCCCTTCACCTGGGCTTCCCCCCTGCGGCCGCCCTCCCCGGGGCCCCCGATGTCCCTCAGCTGCTTCCGCATAAACTCCTCATCCTCAGAGCCCGATGCATCCTCATCCCCACTGAGGCCGGGGCTCGGCTCGCCGGGGAAGCCCCCCACCTCCTCCTCCTCATCCTCCTCTGCCGAGCCCGGGCTGTCCTCTGGCTTGTAGTCATCGCTACTGGAGGAGCCCACACTGGCCCTCCGCTTCCTGCGGGGCACAGGCGAGTTCTCGCTCTCGCTACTGTCCTCCACCGAGTCGCAGGGCTGCCTTCTGCTGGCTGTGTCTCCAATGATCTCGGGCCCACCTCTGCGGTCCCTGCTGGGGGGAAGACCAGCTGGGCTGTCCTGCCTCCCAGGGTCTTTCTTTTCTTCTTGTCTCCCTGCGGGCTCCACCTCTGAGACGGTGAGTTCCCGTGCTTCAGGGGCAATCTGAGTTTTTTCTTGGTCCTGTGGGGGCTCCTGCGGGACCTCCTGGGGAGGTACCCTCTTCTCTGGCAGTTCCTCTACCAGGGTGCCAGCTTGGGCTTCCAAGATGGACAGCACGGTGCTTTCTAGTTTGGCCAAGTCAGAGGGGCTGGATGGGCTGCTTTCCTGGGAAAAAGAGTCCTTTTTGAGTCCCTTGAGCAAATCCTTTTCGTCACTTGGAATGAGACTCGGAATTTCACCTAGGGAACCCGATATGCCATCAGAAGAGTATCCAGTGTCACTCAGGCCTTGGGGGCTCTTGGGCTGCTGGGAACTCGAGGCATCTGACTTGTCCTCTTCCTTTTCCTAGCAGAAAGGAAGAGACACAGGGACACTTAACATATTGCACCAGACACATGCCTCTCCACAGCTCACAAATATTCATCCAGGACTGAGGAGTAATTATGGGCAATTTTCAACTACATGCCAGTATTTTAAAAAAATGAGTTTGAGAACATGACAGAAAAATAGTTGCTACATAGTGATCAAGTTTTAGTTTCTACTTAAGTTTGATTTACACCTTACCTCTTAATGTCACCTGATTTTCTTCCCTGAATAGTCTTCCCCTTTACATTTACATTTTCCTTCCACTTGATTATGTTTCTCAGTACCTTTACTTTGGTAAAGAAAATTTTTAATGGTAATGTTTCCATTAACATAATTAATACTTTAGGGGTGTCAGATCTGAAAAAAAAACTGGAAGGAAAAGCTTTGTGATGTACATTAGTTTCTGTAGGATGGTAGAAAATTTAGTTAATAAGTAGATTATATGCCATAATCCTCATGTGCCTCCTAGTATAATAGATTTTTCTTTATGTTCTTGCCATGAAACTCAAGGTACTCCTTGGAAAATTCCTTTGAATGCTATAAAACACTGTATATATTTGGTACTGTTGTTAATATTATTATTCTTTATCATGGAATGTTTAGAACTTATAAACTTTGAAAAGCTTATACAATAATTGTCCAAACTCATCACTTTAGCTACAGAGAATTACTGAATTTGTTGCTTTTCTAGAACTGTAAGTCACATTTGTCTTTAGCCTCCCATGTCAAAGTTGTTTAACAAGCATTGCTCCTATCATTCAATTTTTAAAATACTTGGCATTTGATTCCTTCTACCACAGAATTATAAAATTTTGTGAGTGTGGTGGTGAGCTTTCAAGGGAGCTGGGATGTTTAGTACTCCATATCACAGCCGGCAGCTGGCTACTTGCCTTGTGCAGGTTGATGCCATGTTAGCAACTTAAGTTCAGGAATCAAAGAGGCTATTAGTGAATATCTAAACAGAGAGACTTCCAGTATAAAGACTTTATTAATTAAAATTCTCTTGAACAAAATAAAGCCAATGGGCCCAGCGAGGTGTAGGGTTTACAGGAGAGGCCGCATAGTTCCATATTTCTATGGAAGGGAGGGTGAAGCCACCTTGATCCCATTTGATCTACCCCTTGAACTCTCTTGAGAGCCACAGTGGGTACATGCACAACCTAATTATTGCCCAAATGAACATACCAAGCTAAACAATTAATACACAAAATCCCTTCCCTCCCCTTCCCCACCCCTCCCCTCCCCTTCCTTTCCCTTCCCTTCCCTTTCCTTCCTATCCCTTCCATTTTCTTTCCTTTCTCCCCTCCTCCTTCTTCACCTAACTCACGTAGGCCCCATTCTTCTAAGAGCTGTACATTGAGGAGGTGACTGATACCTTCTCATAAGGTTTTGGATAGTCATAGTGGAAAGACTTTCTTTCTCATCTTGTTCACATATCATAAAGCCTATTTTTGTTTTTCAAGCCCAATCTGCTTCCTATGCTTTCTTTAGTTAGCACTGTCTACCTTTCTGTGACTCACACTAAATACTATCACCAGGAGACTGGAGTGCCCAAGATACTTGGGAAAAAATCAAGAAAATAATTTTTCATAATCAATTTTTGACAGATTTTATGTTTACATATCTGTAAAAACATAGCAATGTAATAAAACTACATAGATATAACAAAGGTAACTGCTGTTTTTAGCAACTCATTGAGAATAATGCAAGAGAATTTACAGTTTTGCAAGGGATTCTGAAAGCTCTACTGACCTAAAGGTAAGCTTAGGACTAGACATATATAAGGTTATAAATGAAGTCAAAAAATATTAGACAAAAGTCTAGTACATGAACATCAATCTTTCTCCAATTGTTCTCCCAATCCTGACTTCCTCCTTCCACACACTTCACAGGATTTAGTGAACACCTGCTGTGTGGTGATGCTATGAGGATTTTTATCCCCAAATGACTCTCCTTATTCCATAGTATAAGGTGCCAAGTCTGTGAAATATTTACTTTATAGACTTGTGGGGATGAAGATAAAATGCTAAGAGTGTCCGACTGATCTCAGATCAGCTAACCAAATAACACTGGGTTTACATATTCAGAAGCACAAGGTCCTGTACTTAGTGGACATGACATATTGAAACACTTAATAAAGTGAACCGACTACCTTCAGGCATGAGATCCCCTAATAGTCCCATGTCTTACTCCTTCATTATGCTGTTAATATGATTTGTCATTATACTGTCAATGTGTAACTGATTTGTAACCCATCAGTTCCTTTGCCTCAAGGCAACTGCATATCCAGCTTTATGATTGTTACTAAGGGTTTTTACAATTTTTTTTTCTTTTTTATGGACAGAGATCAGCATCCTCAAGTGCTCATCCACTGCTCATCCATTAACCACTCCTTACCACCCTCTTGCTTCTGTAAGAGATTTAGATTAGAAATCAAGTGCAATATGTACCCATGAAATATAACTGGTCTATTCTGTGAGACACTCTATCATTAGTAACATCTAGTAACAAAATTAGATCAAATAGGAAACAGTAGATGGAATACAGAAAAATGTTAAACTCAGCATGTAAGTTGGATCTTGCTTTCTCTATTTACTCACTTTCACTGGGTGTCCACAACACTAGGGAGACATGAGCTAAGGATTCATGGGAGTGATAAGCAGCATTTAGCTCATTTTTTTTCTCAGATTCCTCTACACGTGGCTCTAAGAGATGGGACATTTTCTCTTGGTTGCTTCACAAATGCAGGGATGCATATGCATTTTAAAGACTGCTGAGCTATTTAGTGACATAATATTTAATGATGTGAATGGACTCAAAGTGTTCTTACCAAATTACATATTTATATGTATAACACAACACACAATGACATGATATGCTAAACTAGGATTACAGGCATGGACCACCCTACTTGCCTTTTTAAAAAACATTTGGCATTAACATGTTATTATAGTGATATTTAGTTTTATTATATATTATATTTTTCCCACATACAGAATTACTATTTGATTCTTTCTATGTATATGAAACAATTAATCAAAATTTCCAGAAGCTGATTTAAGCTTTCAAATGTACTAACATTAGAGAATGAAGAATTTCTTTTCCTTCCAACACACCACAGCCACTTATAGAACCACAGAGTCTCTTCCAATGTGGCATATCTTGAAGATACCCCTAGTAATACTGAATATGCGTATCTGCACTGTCAAGTATAGTTGTGTCCTTTTCATAAATAGCAAAGCTTTCAGCTTTCCATACTGAAGGCAAATAGTAGTTCCTTAAATATTGCTAGGGTTTAAGAACTGAATTCTTGGTTATATATAAATGTTCAAAGAAAAGTCACATTAAGTTGTTGGTTAGTTTTTCCAGAGCCAATTACTTTTGATAGGTTTAAACTAATTAAGGAATTCATTTTTTATTGTTTATATGAAGTTTATTTGTATGGATTCTACCCTGAGTGTTTAAAACACTCCAAATAAGACAAAGTTCATAAAATCCACTGCCCTCTAAGTGAAATATTAAATATTCCCAACTTATCCTCATAATATGGACTCTCTTGATGTACAGAAAGCTCTGTGCATCACCCTATCTGTTTACATAGTCACTATAAACAATGCCTCTATATAACTTTAATGTTCATCCTTCAAGTCATTTTAAATCAAGATTAAAGAACATCTAAAGTTTGTCCGAAGTTGGATTGCAATTAAGAGGGCTGTGGTATTGCTTATAGACTCAAACAATATTCTGCTTAAGTACATAAGTAACACGAATTCTTTGGCAACATGACTTTTTAACTATATTGAGTTGAAAATCTGTACTTTCCAATTTATTTACTATATTTTATGGTTAAGTTAATTCTATTCAACGAGTATACTTTGGAAGGTTTGAATGAAGGAAAAATGTGAGAAGAAATATAAATAACATACAATAATAATCATAACAACACAAATGATAAATGAAGGAAAATATATGAAAATGACACAAAGTAGGGCTGTGATGACAGTTGCTGAGAGAGACAGCTTGTTCTAATAATGCATATGCACACCTGAGAAGCATTGTGGCGACAATATGGTACCCAGGGATGAGTACAGCCTGGACTCTACTCCTGGCTTGGCTACATCCACCTGTGTGACTGGGCCACGGAAACCACCCTTCCCCATCTTGAAATCAATTTCCTTTAGCTGTCAAAATATTTCTGTATCAACAGTTGTGTAGATTAAATCAAAGAGAAAGAATTTATGGCAACTAGAATACAGTAAGAGATTAATTAACAAGTGTTTTTTTTTCAATTTTGATAAAAGCTAATTAAAGACTAACCAAATAGTTCAGGGGCCAGAGTAGTGACTGCCTCTGCAGAAAAGAAGAGTGGACTCACGGAGAGGGGCCTCCAATGAAGACTGGACTTCCAGGTTGGATTTTACTAATAGGGCTGAAGGTACCATATAAGAATACAAGGAAAACTGATGAGAACTGAAGGTCCCCGAAAACTGCCTCACTCACAATGAGTTAACTGGATGCACGAGGACTCGTGGGGAAGTTGGGATGTCTTGCACAGTCAGATTATCAGGGGTTATCTTGCACCTCTTTCGTGGTCACAATACTGTCCTCCTCTTTACTTTACTTCAACATTCTGTGATAAATCCCTTGATTACATAGCTGAAATTACTAAGCAACACATTTAAAATATAATAACAGCATAACCTCTAGCTTCCAACCAATGAAATAGCTAAGGTAACATCTAAGCCCTATATCAAAGATGACCCAACCCTACCCGCTTCTTGGTGACCCACCTACTTGATGTTTCCACCAATGTTTTTAAAAAGGGCTTTCCTTTATGACTCTCTTCTGTTCAGTAATTGTAAATATTGCATGTAACTGATACTCCTTGGAATATGTTATCTGGAGAAACCTAAATTCATGTACTTGGACTGTGGTTACCCATATTTGGCTTCAGAATAAACTATCTCTTACCCTCTTCAAAGCAAAAGTAATGTTTTGCAATGACAGAGTACAAGTTTGTCAGGCAGAAAACACAATCTATGTTCAGAAGTCACAGGTTTGTTCGTTTGGTGTTTGATTTCTTATGTGTGCAGAATATCAAGGGCTGCCCAACAATTCTACTGGAGCCAGGAACAGAGGGCTGAGAAAGATGAGAGAATTTCTGCTGAGAGGCATAATCTCCAAGGTGGTGTACAGAAATCTGTGCCAAGCAAAGTGACCCTAAGGACTACAAGAAAACATTAGGATTTTTATTGTATGTTTTAAGATCAAGGAAGGTAATAAGTTTTACTACAATTTCAAATAGATTAGCACCCAGTATTTCCTCATTTTTGGTCAGCTGGTCTTGCGATGTGTGGGAATGTCCAAAAGGAGCAGTTAGGGTGAGCTAATCATCTCAGTTTTGACCTTTACATCCAAGCTCACTGTTCAACCCAACAGACTTATGGCTGGTGTTGCCCAGTTTTGAGTAAACTAATTGTTCTACCATGGGTACATGGTAGGGAGAATATTCCTGCAAGAGAACAATGGGTTGATAAAACTAGTAATGTAAGACACACACAAATACATTCTGAAGGAAACAAAAATTTCTCATATGATTACCAGGTTTTTATGAGTAAAATAATATGGTAAAACATGATAAAAAATCAAATCAAATTAAATCAGATTTGACATAAAGCTAGCCAAAATGTGTTGCCATTGTCAAGAAAAACTCTTTGAAGTTTGTCTCTATATTCACTATTATAAATAACCAGGATTATATAAATATATAACATAGTATGGAGTTGTAGCCATTAAAGTGAAACACTACAATACACTTCTACAACTTTTAGCAAATAAGTTTTTCAATTTTTCAGTACTTTGTCAATTTTGACTAAGTAGACCTAAAAATATTTTGAATCTTCTCTTGAGTTTTCCAATTAAATAGTAAACAAGAAATAAAAGTCATCTATTATTTGAAGAAATATTTTGCTACCATGAAAAAATGGTTGAGGTGTGAAAAATATAATGATAAAGAAAATTGCATTCCTTTGCCAGGAAATGGTGTTTAAATGAACAAATAATTTTCAAAGGTTTACAGGAAAGTTATTAGAACAAATTAAGTAGCAAAATGCTTGGTAATAATAGAATCACATGATGGAAAGATATAGCCTCAATTTTAGCTGATTTGTTTAATAAAGAGAAAGAAGGCCCTGCATATTAAATGTTTTTTTTTTTTTTTTTGGATTGGAAGTATTTCTGCTAAAGAGTATGGTTACCAAGGTTACCTAAGGAGTAGTACATGCAGAATTGGTCACACCTGATATATGGATGCCAGGACTAGACAAAGTGCCTCAGATTAGAATAAGTGCATTTACATAAAACGGACCTCTATACTTTTAGACAATTTTTGTACCATAAGGATATTTTCAACATTTTATACTGATAAGAGAAATAATGAAAAATATTTGACTCACAGAAGTTTAGATTATCTCATGATAAATTAGTATAAAAATCTGCAGAACGTGAAGTCTAATTCTTTTTAAACAAAAATCCTCAATTTGTCCAATTCTTTAATGATTACACCTGGTTACCAGTAAGATATTACTTATTATACACTTTCGAAGAAAGGAAACACTGGTTATTAGCAACATGTTACCTATTGGGAATTTAGGAAAATAAAATCATCCCAACACAATCTAGTTCTTTGTGAAAATTTACATACATTGTGGAAATAGACCCAGGAAGACGGTTTGAAAATATCAAATGACTGTGTCACATAAGGTGACTCTTGCCACTTTTGAAAGCTGTCATAAATACTCACTTAGCAAACTTTTTGGCATATTATTTTAATTATTTGGAAAACATCACAAACTAAAAGCTCCACGATTGTTTCTAAAATCATTTGTAATTTAAAAATATTTTAAGCCAACTGTTTTGATTAACTAGGATATTTATCAGTGAAAGATTAACATTTATTTTTGGAATTTCCTCTTTTTTTCATAATTTGCGTTTATCTTTACACTTGGAAATCAAGATATAGTGAATGGCTTCTCCCAATTTTTATTACACGTTTGCAAGCTACCATTCATTCATTCATGCTATAGAAAGTCAATAACATTAAACATTTTTAATGAGACAAGAGTATTGCCCTATAGCGCCAGCCAGTCCTGAACTCACTATATAGCCCAGGATGGCCTCAAATTTATGGTAATCTCCCTGCCTCAGCCTCTTGAGTTCTGGAATTACAGATGTGTACCACCTTGCCTGGCTGATATGGTGCTACAGAACTGAACCCAGGGCTTTGCACCTGCTAAGAAAATGGTATAAATGCTATGCTATTCCTCCAGCTCCTAAAATAATTTAGTTTATATCCAACTTAGCTTTGAATATGGATCTCAAATAGCTCTAATGTAACATTGTAATTTTTTTTTTTTTTTTTGAGGCAGGGTTTTGCTCTGTAGCTCAGACTGGTTCTGAACTCATTATATAGCCCAGACTATAACATTTTTTTAAAAATGAGAATTTATGGTTAGTGTTCTCTCTAAAATATTATTACATAAAGTACAGTATAATAAAAACTGTAGTTTATTTCACTGAATTATTCTGTATTCTCTGCAAATGTCTTACAGCAAAATATTGCAAACATTCTATTTATAAATAAATACAGGGTAATATACCTTACCCAAAATTCTTTGACTTGGAAATATTTTGGATTTCAGATTTTATTGTGATTTTTGTATATTTATATACATGTTATGAGCTACTTCAGAGACAGGACCCCAGCCTAAACATGAACTTTATTTATATTTTTGTACATCTTCCATAAATGTACCAAGGGTAATATTACATTATGTTTCTATGTGCTTATGTTCTGATGGAGACCTATCACACAAGATCACCTGTGGCATGTTTCAGTGCCAGGCTGGCATTCAAACTATAATTTTGAGCATTTTAGATTTCAAATTTTTGGGTTGGGGTTGCTAACCTATCTATATGTGGAGATCATCGACACCTTTATTCTCTCTCTATTCATATCTGTACCTACATTTATATCTACAAAGAGACTGACCCTGAGAGGTAAATTATAATGGCAAAAGAAAATAAGATGAAAGCAATAACAATGTGAAATAAAAGCATAAGTATGTAGTGCATCAACAAAGTATTTAAAATCTTGTTTAGGTCATACTTCGAATGCAACACAGAATCGTTAGCAACATCTGAGTGATAGAATTCAATTGTCTGCACCCTAGAAAACACTTCCCTGACAACTACAGACTAGCAAGTGGGAAGAAGAAGGTCTGGTGACCAGGGTCAGGTGTCCAAGCTCCTGGCAGAAGACACGAAGCAGTCAGTAGGGGATTGCAGCAAAGGGGCCTAACGCACTGGAGGGTAAGAAGGAAACAGGAAGCACCAGATCCCTCGGAAGACTAGGTCCTGAGAAACAGGACGTAGGAGAATGTTGGGAGAATTCTATTGGAACTAGGAAGTCAGAGTAGAAACTGCCGCCATAGAAAAATGAGTAATTTTCAGACATACTGCATTTAAGTTTGCAGTGAGGCTTGCAAGGAAACTCTACCAGTTACTTGAAAACAAAGTTCTCACATTCAAAAGAGAGGCAAGATGTGGATTTAGGAACTGTTACTGTTAGTTTTCTGGAAGAAGAAACAGAACTCAAGAAAAAATAAGGAAAGAAGTTACTATTTGGAAATTGTCAATAAAAAATCATGGAGACAGTAAAACTAGAACTCCTAAAGTGTGATGAGAAAGAAAAAGCAACAGCAACAAAAAAGCCCATTTTTAATTTTGAGAAAGAGTCTTGCTAAGTTAGCAAGTTGCCTAGGCTGGGCTTGAATTTGTGATCTAGAGCACTGGAATTAAGTGGTGGGAACTTGCTGGACAATTTTTCAAAGAGGGAAACAGTACAAAGCAAGAAGTTCTGCAAAATAGCTAGCTGGGAGAAATGGTAGGTGCTCACAGCCAAAAGCAGGCACATAGTGGGGCATCTACTGAGCTCAGTTTTCTATGAATCTGATAAAGAAAGACAAGAGTTTATTTAATGTGCAATGCCTCATCTACTAGAAATGGGTTAGTAATCACAAGTAAAACCAGAAGAACAACAGGAGCAACGAAATCGGAGTTACCATTTGTAATTGGAATTACAATATTAACAAATACAATATTAACAAAATATTTAATTTCCTTAAAAATTATTGCTAACCTGTGAATTCAAATTTGTCAATTATGTATAATGCAAGATCTTTCATAGCTCCAATAAATCAGTGTTGCACTGAAAACGATATTATCGCTCTGTAAATATTAGTTAAAATGGTGTGCTTATGAGTTTCCATTGAAGAAAAAATATACATTATTCCAGAATATGCTTGGATTATAATCTTTTCACATTAGACATATATAATAAAGCAACCTTAGTAAATACTGAAATAATCAACTTTATGAAGTTTAAAAATGTTTTTCATCCTGGATTTGGTCACACCTTTTCGGTTATTTTTGGTGATCACTTTATGGCTGCTCCACATCTTGCAAGGCTTTCAGATGAGGAAAAGAGTTGGTGTTTGCAAAACCAAACAGCTAAATGAGTACAAACTATGTTAAATAGAAATACCAATTCTTAAGTTCATGGTGAAGAAAAAATATAACTTAAAACTCTAAAAACCTTCCTGAATAATCTACATGTCTTCATACATTTTTGACAAGAGTAAGACAGGAGAATATTCCTAGCATGTGTACCTCCAGTGCATTTTATTAAGCTAGGAAATGGCCAAGGTTTTTTGCTTTAGCAAACACTTGCTTGCACTTCTCTGAATGGGCCTGCCCTTCTATAGTTAGCAAGGAGTAAGCAATTCAGGTAGTAAGGTAAAACCCAGCATGACGCAAAACTAAGACTCTGCAAGCTAAGGAAGCTTACCACTTTCTCTCTGCCCAGTTCCACTTGCTCAGATTTTGCGAGGGCTGCTGCCGGAGGCTGTTCTTTGGTCTTTTTGGTTGTCTTCTCCTCGTCTGGGGGCAAACTCTGAGGCGTGCCAGCTGGCAGGGCTTCCGTCTTGGACTGAGGTGGCCTCACTTCTTTGCCTGCCTCAGAAGCCACTCCGTCTTTGGCCCCTTCTTGGGCAGTTTGCACCTGAGTTTTCAGCAGCCCAAGTTTCTCTCCCTCTTCTAGAGCCAATGGCCTTGCCTCAGGGGGTAATTTTTGGTCCTCCGCAGTTGCAGTTGCCATCTTTTCTTCCACAGGTGGCTTCTTTTCTTCCACAGATGGCTTCTTTTCTTTAGAGGGTAGCTTCTTCTCATCTGCTAGTAGCTTTTCTTCTTCAGCGGGTGGCTTTTTATCAGGAAGGGCCAACACTTTTCCCTTCTCTAATTTACTTTCTTCTGGTTTTGGTTCTGTGGTTATCTTAGCAGGAGTTTTTTCTATTGAAGCTTTTTCTTTTACTTTTTCTAAAATGAGTTTTTCAGCTTCACTTTTCCCCTCCAACTCTTTTTTGGCTCTCACTTGGGTGGGCCCTGTTGCTCTCTGGGAAGGGGGCTCCGTAGATGCAGGGGCAGGCACAGGGGGTGTCTTGGGTGCTGCCGGTGCAGGGGACCTTTGGCCCTCATCGCCAAGCTGTCCTGACACTGCTCTCTGTGTCTGGCAATTTAAGCACAGCCATTCTTGAGTCTGTAAGTAAAACAGCAATAAAGAAGTTGATTATACTACAGTGTTTCTGATTCAGCAGTTACCAAGGTCAAAATCGGTCAATGCCTAAGATGCTTTTGTATATGAATACGGTGGTTCATGGTATTTAAAATGACCAAAACAGCAATTCTCAAGAAAGAGATTTGAAATCTAAAACTAGCAGATTTTCTAAAGACTAACAATCCAGTATCCCCATTATATAAGGAAAGGAAAGAAGAAAGGAGGGAAGAAGGAAGGAAGGAGGGAGAGAAGGAAGGAAAGAACAAAGAAAGGAAGGATGGAGAGAGAAAGGCACTAAAGATGGATTGAGAGAAATATGCAATTTTGGAGGAAGGGTGAAAGAGTCAGCACTTATTCCAAATAAAACTATTTTTCAGCCTGGTGCTTTCAAAATTAGTATGCC
Source organism: Ctenodactylus gundi (assembly GCA_004027205.1). NCBI lineage: Eukaryota > Metazoa > Chordata > Mammalia > Rodentia > Ctenodactylidae > Ctenodactylus > Ctenodactylus gundi. Next base: position 366,840 of record PVKB01000549.1, on the reverse strand, counting down.
AGTCATAAACATATTCAAACCCTATTAAGTCTCAAAATAATTTTCTTTTAATCAGAAACTTTGCAGGATTTAGTCTACTCTCAGCTACCTCTTCTAAAAGGCTAAATGTAGATCATGTTACCAGAGTAGAGCTCACAAGAATCACCTGTTCATAATTTTATATCTTCTTCTGAAATAAGAAAATAATTTCATTCTTGATATTAATCACATTTCCTCATGCAGTGGAGCAAAAAGAAGCCAGTGGCTCAAATGACCTGGGGACCTTTTCCCAGAGTGTTCTGCTTTGCTGACTGAAATGCATCCCTTTGTCTCTGGCTCTTTGGTGTGTAAGGCATGGCTAGATGTGTCAAATCAACTGAGGTAGCATTTAGATATGCAATTTTCTTGGAACTACAGAAAACAAAAGTGTAACAAAATCCCGAAAATGGAGGAAAAGGCATCAGCTTTTTTTGGAAAACTTCCCAAGTTAAGATTTTTGCAAACAAAAGATTGAAAACTACTTTCTGACAAGAGTATACGACGTATCATACAGATGGGGATGGACTAATACAATTGTAGAAATTCCTCTTCCCAATATCTGATGTTCTTTTTCCTACATTATCCTTACGTTAATATAAGATGTAAAGGTTGTACACAAAACTTTTCAAATTAGTGCCATTTAATGTGTGCCCACTTTAAGGCAGAGGGTCGGTGGGTGACACAAACTGCACAGCATTTGTAGGATGTGCTGCCTTCTGAGAAGCCCAAATTCAAAGTGCTTTTCACACCAGCTCACTCTTTCAAGATTCTTAATAAGAGAGAAAAATCAGCTACTATTGTAAAATATTATCAGAGGCCCAAGTTTCATTTCTTACTTCAGCTTCCATTTTTTAAAGACATTAAAAATGTTGCTTAATATCTGTGACTGTTTTGCTATTTATAAGCCATTATAATTCCTATTCACTAACCTAAAAGTATAAAGACAAAACTCAGTCCCAAATACGGCCCATAGCACTTTAGGATGTATTATGGGTTCATGTGCCTGTTTGTGTGTATGACAGTCCAATAGCAATTATCTTCTAAATTTCCGGTATAAGTAGCTCTGAAGTGAATTGTAGCTTTTTATATATACAAAATGACTTTCTACCAAAGTCATAGAAAAGAAACAGAATTGATCCCTTGTCAAATAGAATCTCCAGCTCTCTTGACTAGACCCTCCCAAAATACCTACAGAACATCAATCTTAACCTGGGCAGTGGTTTGAAAAACCATTACACGGTTGAGCCATATCTCATTTTCATTCAGAGCCCGAGTTTTCAAAAACAGAAAAGGAGATCCAAACAGCTACATCACAGCGGCCTTGCCTGGTGAAATGTAAACAGCCCCTGCAGATGTGTATTAGACATTCCCATCAGATGACGTCTAATATAATTAAGTTAGGAGCTTTTAATATGCAAGGAAAACAGGTTTCACCCCACTGAAATTTGTGTCCATGAGACAAGTAGAATTTTGTTTTACCTGAGTTCTGGGAACAAATTATTCTGAATTATCATCTCCTGATGCCTAGAGCACAACGTAACAACATATGTGGTTTTTGTCAAAAGGAAATGTGTAGAGAAGAGACAAGCCAGCGGCTATGTAAAGGGAGTGCACTTGTGATTTTCATATCCTGTGAGATTCAGGCAGGAGGATAAAGGGTACAGAGGTGAGATGGTGTGTCACGGCATGGAAGGGGGGAGGTTCCATTAACAGCCCGGTGTTTTCTAAGATGTGGCCTTAAGATAAGACACATTAATGAGCTGTAGATACAAAATCGATTCATGATTTGCCAAAAAATCATCACTACTATTTAACACATTACAGACATCAATTACAAAAGTATTTTACTTGGTGGCATACTACAAAGAGAATAATATCAGTCTAAGGCCTTATTATTTAAGTCATATTGGAATTCAATCAGGAATTCCAATATGGGGTCTAATTAAATCATATACACAAGCATGAAAAAGGTCAATGATCCTAAACACTAAAATTAACTGAGTATGGATGAATATTTAAACAGCAAGTGTGTTGTGCAGCTGTCAGAAGAGAAGAACAGATACGGCTGAGAAACAAATGGAGATTTTCTCATAGATGGCACTTAATGCCAAAATGGAGAACTTCAGAAACTTTGTAGAAAATATTTAAATCTGCAAATGTTTCTGTAAAAATGAGATTGGACTGTGTGTGTGTGTGTGTGTGTGTGTGTGTGAGAGAGAGAGAGAGAGAGAGAGAGAGAGAGAGAGGGTCAGGATCAGGGTCTCACTCTGTACTTCAAGCGGGACCAGAACTAACAGAGACCCTCCTGACTTTGTCTCAGAGTGCTGCGATCACATGTGTGTGCCACCACACCTACCTCAGGCTAGAAATCTTTGACATCAATGAGAACCATGTGCTTACTGGCTACTCTGGCATAAATGAAATCTAGAGGCAGAAAGAAGTTATCAGAAGAGAAGGGAAGGTATAATGGATATTCCGTAAACTCAGTTTGGAACATAAGGAATTGGATAAACTTCAGATCACATGAGATTTTTTTCCATCAATTAGAAATGCTAATGGGGTAGTCTCATAGGTACGTCTCTTCTGGAGCAGCAGAACCAAGCCTAGAGAGCCAACCGAACTCAAGAAGAGGACACTGTGGGGTTAGTATGAAACTGGAGATGAAAAGACAGCAGTGGCAACAAAATTATAGATGGGTTCATGTGAAGTTATAATTTTGTTTAGTGAGAGGGAGAAGAGGACTAGGCCTCATAGGAAGGTAAGACAGACAAGTGAGAAAGCAAAAGTGACCACATTTTTGACAGTCAGTAAAAAGAGCAACAATGGGTTCCCAAGAAAATTCACTTTGGGAATTTTTAAAGGTCACCATCATTATCAAATTCTCATTCATCAAAAACAAAGTTACCAGAAGAACTGTGTCCCAAAAGTAGTTCTGGAAATACTCTAGAATAACATAACCCAATAAAAATATGCAGGTCACAATGTTTTGCATTTTTTAATGAAACTAATACCAAAAATTTGGGGGGCATGTTGTTTAGGAGGATGATGGAATATTATACATCTAGGTACAAAACAAGGCATCCTTGGGTCCTCAGTAGTCACACCATTAACTTCCTGTAACACTAAGCTCAGAGTTATCAAGATAATCAGATAATCAAGATTCCTTAAGTTCCATTACAACTCAATGCACATCAATCACGCATACGCTTTTCTTTAGCTGAAAAGAGACAGACAAAGCCTTGTCCTTTTAGGCAGTAGTAACAGTAACTGGATACATGAATATTCATACGCTACCTCAGGGTTAACTATCAAGTGAGCTACAACTTAATCTTTGCATTACTTCGTTATATTTATGGAGGTGATTATATATATTGAATACACCCACAGAAGCACATATATATAAACATTTCTACCATATTACAAGTGTGTATGGAGGCTTATTTTGAACATATCAGTCACCATTTTGGATGTTCTCAGATCATTTCCATTCCTTTTGCTGTGTTTTAAAAATATATTCTGAGTATACGATTCTAAGTATATTCTAGTGGTACAAACTGTAATGGAAGATGATGTTTCTTCTACATTATTATTTAATACACTGAACCCAGAAGCCTCCATATGACAAGGCCAATCACATTTCTATTCATTGCTATAACAACAATAACTACAATAAAAAATTATCTCCAACAAGAGACAACTCTGATAAATAATGTGTAAACTATAACTCCATGTTGATCACAGTGAACTCGAACATACTCAATTTCAGTCAATACATGTTAATAAAATGCATCCATTTTTAACATCAAATCATCAATGCTTATGCAAAACAAAGCAACACTTCAAAAAAATCCATTAATCTTAGGAGGAGAGTAGGAAATGAAGGCGAAAAAAACCAGGACAGGGAGGCTGCTGTGCTACTCAGCATTTTCCCATCAATACACAATTTGCTTCGTGTAACATTTCTGCTGTAACTATGGCAACAATATCATTACGGAAAATCTCCAAACTTCAGGACTGATTGTTTACTTTCCAAAGTGTCTTTTCTGAAATGCAATAATAGGACATGCGGCAAGTTGAAATCTTCCTTTACACTCAGAATCGCAGGGAAGTTGTGGTCTCCAGACTCACATCAGCATTCCTACTGGTACCTGAGAAATCTTGCCAATAGCATTTTTGCAGGAATTTCATTAAAAAATGACAGCACTGATTTCGAAGCTCAAATGGCCTCTGTCAATAGAAGCATTTAAGCAAAGACTGTGGGCCTCATCTTAAAATTCTGTAATGAAAAGATAAAACTAGTACTCTAACATCAGGGTTTATCCTACTATTATGCAACTTTTGAATCAACAAAAAATTTATATAACGAGAAATGTTTTTGTTTGTTGATCTGCTTATTGTTCAGAATATTATTTAAGCAGGAAATTAATTACGATAATAGTCTCTTATAAATCAGTGTTTTCCTCATGCAAAGAACCACACGGGACATCATCCCTTGGCTGGCTACTTGTATCAATGCCACTTACCTCCTTAGTAAATTAGTGCTGTATTTACCTTACGACACTTACTTATAACACTGTATTTATCTAATCTTAGTGTTGCAATGCATTCCTACAATTCAATTTGACATCCTGATAATTGAGTTTTCTACATATACATATATTCCCTCACCCTGACCCTGTGGTGCCCATTGATAATTCCAGCACTCTAGGAGACTGAGACAGAAGGAGCACAAGTCTGAAGCCAACCTGGACAACTAGGCAACTTATGAGGACTCTCCCAGCCTCAACACATACATACCTACATGCATAAATACATATATCCATATACATACATACATAAACAAACAAACAAATAAAAGAATTGAAATTATACCAAGGTGGGAAGGCCCTAGATTCACACCATTACCAAAAATGAATAAACAAATAAACATATTCTCTTCTGTCATCTGTGAAAGGGAACACTACATTAACAGTTCATGCATGTTTTTCTCAAACTACACTATCAGCTGTTTAGACTACACAATCAGGATTGAGGAATCTGCGTTCGGCCACGAGCCTGCCCCTTCTAGGTGTCCACGATGGTTTGCGAAGCTTCTATTCTTGTTCCTTCCCTTCTCGAGAGGAGTAGAACATATGTGAGGGCCTTTCAATATTGTACTCTTCTGAATTAGACTGTGTAGCTTCTTTCACATTTGTTTTTTTAACAATCATTAATAAAATAATAACTCATGTCCAAAATTCAATGTCAAATGACTGGAATTCTTTCTAATTTTCTCCTGTGTATAACAATCTTGTCTAAAAATGCACTGCAATGTAAATACATATATGGAAAACAGAAACAACAAAGAGTCAGTTTATATAGTGGATTCCAATGAAATACTAAATATAAAAGGTAAAGGTCAATACTGAAGCTTAATAGAATATGAAATGCTGCTAGAAACTAATACCAAATCATTGCTCCTAGGTCCAAACTGATAGTAGTGATGTTCCTATATTCACCTCTTCTCTTTTCTTTATGTTTACTTCTGTGACACTTCCTCTTATACCCAAACGAAGATGCAGGTTTCTAAATAACATAAAACACTTTAGCAAACATTCCCATATATACCTGCATGCATACTAAAATCATGTATATTGCAACAGGAGATTAAACCCATCTATAGACTACAATTTCGTTCTCTTGGATGTTATTTTTTGTGTACATTTTTCTTTGGTTAAACCATAGTCATTTTCTGGCTGCTTTCTCATCACAATTTATGCATGTTTTCAGAAAGAAAGAGGGCTGCATGTTTTAAATATCATTATATAGTAACACATAAATATTGCCCACTTAAGTACTTGTGAATTTTTCCATTACACACACTTTTGAAAAAGCTAGTTGAAGAAAACCACAGAATTAAGTTTCTTTGACAGGATGTAGATAGTCATGGACCACTCCAGATATAATAACAAAATACCATGAACTTGGCAGCTGATGTGCACAGAAACTTATTTCTCATCATGCTGGAGGCTGGGGAGTCCAAGTTCCAAGGTGATAGCAGGGGCAACGTCTGCAGAGGATCCACCTCTGGTGGCCAGTGTGTATCAGCTGTGTCCTCAGATGGTGCAGGCATCAAGCAAGTTTCCTGTAGCTCTTGTATAATCAGTTTATATTGTGGTTTGGCTTTGTAATGTCCCCCAAAGGTCTCATGTATTCAAATGTTATAGATTGTCTTTGGAACCATGTGATGTTGGTAGACTGAGGCCTAGTCTGGAGGGGTGGATTAACAGTGCGTAGGTTAGGCCACACATTCCACACCTGGATCCAGGAGGGGCTGATCACTGGTCAGAGACTTGGGAGGATATATAAGCTGCATCCTGCCTTCCCTGGGGGACTAGGACTAGGACTAGTCTCAACTAGTCTTAACTTGCCATCCTGTTGGGTGATGTTGAGAGAAGCTGCCTCCACCCCTGTCTCTGCCATATACTTTGATTGCTGCCAGCCGCCCCTCAATGGACTGTGACCTTCTGAAACTGTGAGCTAAAATAAACCTTTCCTTTCATAAATTTGTGGGTGTTAGGTATTGAGTCACAGCACCAAAAAGTAACTAAGGCAGCGCATTATCTGCTTTCATGAAACCGCTACCCATTTGGCCCACTAAATACCAATTTCCAACACTGGTCCCCTGGTGCATAGGGAGCTCATGGGCTCGGGTTTCAACTTTGAAATTTTAGGGGTACACAAACATTCAAACCATATGTTCATATACATAATGGTTTGGAACTATCCAAATATGTATGCATATTTAAATACATTATTTATATTCATATATATAGCTTTTAAAATATATCATGTATACTATATGTGCTTTAGTTGTTTATGTTTAGTAAGTTCTCATCCTTAGCTCTTACACAGCTCATGTCCCATTACATTGCAGGCACAACTCTATGTTGGGTTTACATGCACAAGTAATTACGGCGAAGCTAAAAGAAAACCTCAAGTTTTAGTCACTGTTTACCACTGCAAGCAATAAGTGACGGGATTTTAAAACAATATTTATTCCAAAGATTCTAAGCATATGTTACACCACAGGGGGATTTCATTTTTGTTATGACTATAAAGCTGTGTTGTATTTGAAAGATAAGATTATTTAAAACATGCTCCACTTGAATAAAAATTGTAGAACACTTTATAGGACAAATTATAATCAATTCCCACTTTTCAATTTCAGCATCACTGTGGTTATAATATATAAAGGCAAAAGACTTTCAGGGATGATGAGGCCTGAAATGAGAGGGAGTCAGGGTGGCTGGAAGTGGCCAGGGGGCATCTGCCTCCATGGGCTGGAGGGGGCCGGGTAGTATCCTACCTATAGGGGCTAGAGGAGGCCAAGAGGCAGGGGGCCGGGTAGTATCCTACCTATAGGGGCTAGAGGAGGCCAAGAGGCATGTGCCTCCATGGGCTGGAGAGAGCCAGTGGCATCCTGCCTTCAGGGGCTGGAGGAGACCAGGTAGCATCCTGTCTCTACACAGCAGTGTAAGAAGGTAAGCTGCGGATGCAGCAAAGGTTAGCAAATCGAGTGTGCAGGGTATCAGCTTATCTATGTTAAATTGTGACTCTCAGAATTACTTTCATAAATCATGATTTTGTGTCACTAGAGACATTCTTTGTGACACTGCAAAGTAAAGCAAAACATACTTTTTTTTTTTTTTTTTTTTAAACCAAGGAAACCTGCACAGGTGATCAAGAGCTGTCACAGGTCATGCATGTTGATCCTGTTTCCTCTGGATCCACAGAAGGCAGGAAAGCAGCTGCTAGCTGCTATTTCCTCTGGGTTGGGATTTATATTTAGTAGGCCTCACATTAATCTGGAGGCAGCTGGACTCACTTCAAACCCTAGAAGGCTTTCCACAAACCCGTAACCAGTTCTCACAGTTCAGAAGATCAGGGCCTTACAGCTAGATCTTAAGTTGCACAGTAAAGGAAGTATACTTCATGGAAAGTGAACAGAAACAGGATTCATTCTAGTAAATGGGGCAGGCAAAATGGGCCAACTGAAAGGTTCAGAGATTTCTTTTTATAATAGAGAGATATTTCAGTCATTTAAGTATTTTTTCAAAAGAGGGAAAATGGGTATGTTAATCACACGATTCAATAATTCCAAAATATACACATATATCAAAACATAACATTATACCCCATATATATAGTTTGTTAATCACAAATAAAACTCAAAAAATAAGAAGAGCTGAACATTCACACATAAGGTAGCCCTTCCAACACAGGGCATTGCCAATATTCTCTACCACATCAGAAACATTAGAGACACACACACAAAAAAATAAAGTTTATATAGACCAGGTGCCACATAATGAGGCGTGATGATTTTTCCTTTTTGTGCATCTACCTACCTACCTACCTACCTACCTACCTATCTACCTACCTGGATGCTGGCTATGGAACCCACAGTCATTGTATCATGTTACATTCCCAGACCATTTTTTCATTTGGTTTTGATTTTGAGACAGGGTCTCACTAAGTAGTAAGTGCTCTGACTGGGTTGAGCTTTGATCCTCCTCCTCAGCCTCCCAGAGGGCTGAGTTTATAGGCCTGAGACATTAGGCTGGTCTTCTATTCTATCTTTTAAAACAGAAAAATAAAAAAAAGAAAGTAAGGATGCTCTGTATGCTTTTTATATCAATGCATTTACAGAAACTACTGTAGGAATCTTGATTCAGGAGAGGCGGGTACAGAGAAAGGGACAGGGGAGCGAAAGCTTGGGAGCTCCTGTAAGGGAGTCACAGAGGAGCCTACAACGTGAGGGGCACGTGGCACAGGGAAGGCACAATAATAAAAATGAAAAAATAAAGGACCAAGCTAAACACTACCTGGACCATTAGATACTAGGCTGTACTGATTTAGAACAGTAAAACATGAATATAAATATATTCAGCTGTCAATAGATACTGAATAATTGTTTAAATGGACTGGCTATTTAATATTAAGATATATATTTATAAATACAACATTGCCCAATGTTCAGCTATGCATGAATTAGGATATACAATATTTTGGTCATAGTGCATCCTGGTACGTTGTATGAAACTCATAATTTTAACTACATGGTTATCAAGGTTAGGGGCTACAATTAATCATTACATTCCATACTTCTACTCATAGCAATATACATGATATGCTAATAAATTTTAATGAATTAATAACATTTTAAGTGTATCTCTATTATATATAATATCTTTAATAACTAGCCCATTTGTACTTTAATTTTCTCATCTGTAAGATGAGAAAATAGAATTAATAATCACTTTAATAACTTACGGAAAATACCAATGTTTATCTGGCAATCTGTAAAGCCGTCTATATATCCAAAGCATTTAAAATTATTTTTATGTCATTTAAAAAAACATGCTCTTAAGTTGTATCTTAACAACTATGCACATTGAGTAAGTCTTTTTTATTTTTATATCAAAGTATTTACCGTAATGGAATTCTATATTCATTTCATGTTGACCAGTTTTGAGACAATCCTAAAACGATTCTTTGACTTTTGGAGAGAGTTTAGGAATCTTTCCATTTTTTAAACTATCTTTCTGTAATGAAAGTTTCTGTTCGGAAATTAAAATTTTGAGCACAAAACAAACAAGATGGTAGCTGGCAGCTGAGTAAGATCCTCCAGCAACTTTCACCCCACAGACACACCAGACTGAACACAGATCCACATACCATGTGACCTTCACAAGAGCTAAGGGGATCCAGGTGAGAGGAGGCTACAGTTCTTGGTTTAGTATAAAAAAAAAAGGAGGCTGAAATGGGTAGGAGGGAAGGAACTGCCTGTATATCCACTTGTTCTGATTCAGGCTGAAAATGTCTGGACCATTTGGTACTAATGCCATACTGATTTATAACAGAAAAACATGAGTATAAATATATTTAGCTTTGAATACATATTGAATAATTATTAGAATGGACTGGCTATTTAATATTAAGATATATATTTATAAATATAACACTGTCCAATGTTCAACTATGCATGAATTAAAGAAGAGATGGGTATGACATTTTTCAAAATATTCAGAGGAAAGAAACTAATTTCTAGCCAGTAATAACATACCCAGAAAAGTTATTCTTCCAAAATGAAGAAGATACAAGACATCAGGCTATGAACAAAAGCTGAGAGAGTATACACCAAAAGAGCTTCTCCTGCAAGGGAGTTTCTGCAAAGGGGTCCTTCAAACTGAATGAAAGTCCTTAATGAGTACGGGAAGACAGAGATACTTCAAATTTCACAAGGAGAGCACAGAGGAAAAAACCCAAGATGCTCTAGCATTGCAAATGTGGTACATAAAATATTCTTATCCCTCGTACGGAAACTACAAAATGAAACAAAAGTTATAAGTGTATGAGTACCGGTCATTCTGCGTGACATAGGTGTTTTATAAAAAGATATTTTCATATATTTCCTCTAGGTTTACTGAATTAAATACAATTAAATATATTTCATGTCAATAATATTCTAGCTCATATTTACTTTATTACTAGGCTGGCATAGATTTTTTGTTAAAGCTGAAAGACTACTACAATTATTGTCTTCATTTTATCACTATTTTTTATTTAACATTTTAGAAACTAAAAATTTAGAAAAAGAGATGTCATATTGTTGAGATATTTTCAAAGAATATATAAGAATATATATATGGCCTCAGTGGAAATTTTATGGATTTAGACAAAACTATATTTAAAACAGTCGGCCAAAGTTGTAAGTATTTAGTATATTTATATACACATTACAGTACATAATTACATCAAATAAGTAATAGTTATGAATGATATCATCATTTTGGTAGATGTGAATAAGGTCATAGGCAACACAACAACATAAAGGAAAGACTATTGCCAGAGACAGAATCAATCCTTATCTTAAAAAAGTCATTCTGCAATTGCCCCTCAGTGGCATGTTCTGTTAGAGTCTACAGAGAAGTCAAGATAATCTCATCACATCAGTTCTGAAACCCTGATGATGTTACCAGCTTAGACTGAATAGGCCTACTTTGAAACAGGAATAAATTTTGGCAGCTACTAGGAAAATAAATGAGACTGAAAATAAAAATTCTTGATACTTTGAGACTCTGTTGTATCTAATTTCATATGTCATTCTGCTGGGATGGAAATGACAAAATAAGTTGTTTTGCTTAATAAACTCATATCATCTACAATCATAACATGTGATACTAATATAATATTTAGTTTTGAAATTAATCTCCATACTAACACTATATTTGTTTATTTCAAAGATTACGTTTTCAATGTGATAATTTTCTTTCTCTTTCCAGAGATTAATTTTTATCATGTCTTTTCTCAAGTATCAACAGCCTAAGGAATGTATTTGTTTAAATCATTTAGTCATGGTCTTATATTAACAATAATTTTTGAACTACTATAAAAATAGACTTTAATTCCTTTAATTGTGACAATATCACAATTATCCATTCTCCTCAAATTACATCAAGTATTTAGAATGTGTAGTTTTGTGCTGTAGAAAGCAGAAAATGCATTAAGAAAAAAAAAAACACAAATGAAGTCACCATTGTGGTAACAATCTTCGTATATCCTCGTAGAGAGATGCAGACCTAGACCTGAATTCCACAGACTGTCATTACTGCTCACAACCCCGAGAATGATGTGTGTTACTGACACTGACACCACCCCATAACATGCAACCTGCTGCCTTTATTATTTGGGTTATGTGTTCCTACAGCATGCTACTCATGCATTCGCTCCCTTTGTTACATCTCACCTTACTTTTTTCTTCATTTCTTCATTTTGTGTGATATAACATACTGGGTCCCTCATGTCTGGGAAAAATCTGCCTTTCACTGAGGACTAAGCTTGCGTCTTGCTATATCAGAGGCTGTGACAGAAACCTATTATTGGATTGGGTGTTATTTTTAAATAATGAAATTACTTTGATGCAAAAGCTCTCCATGTGTAGAAAATGTGCAATAAGTTATACATACCCGCATGCTGTGTAAAGAAGGTAGAAAGTTGGTATACTCTCTATTGGTCAAGTTGAAGGACTACAGCTACTGCTTCCATTTTATCCCCAATCCCCCTTAAACGTGAACTTTTTTTCCTATAATACAGGAAACTACTTTGTCAAACAAAGGCTGATAAGAAACCAGAAATGGGACAGAGTACCTACTGATCCTATGCACAACTGTTTCCTAAAATGTCCTAAATACTGGTTGATGGTGTCCAGTCAGTGTTCCATCCCTGACAGGCGATAAGCTGCCCCGGTGGTGGGGTAGGTAAGAGAACAGCACCCTGGCTCTCGGGGTTCTGCACAGTCTAGGGAAACATGCAGAAGGATCAAATGACTGAATGGACTGAACTGCCTTTGAGCAAATTGTCCTGGTATTTATTTTGAAAAGCGTGACCTGAGGCTGAAGCAGAATTACACTGTGGCAAGCCCTAGAGAGCCGGGATTCCGCGCAGCCAATTAACTGGAAAGCCATATGTTGCAGTATTTGGCCAACCTGGATGAGAGCGGACGCAGTGACACCACCTTGTGAAAGTTGGCAGCTGAGCACGGGCGTGTGCTAACCAGCCACCTGTTTCCACCCCTACCCGCTCTCTGTGCTGTCCAACACACTAGCGCAACAGTATTTGAAGTACATCTTTGACAAAAATTGACAGTGCAGGTGGAAATAAACCAATACAAAAACAAGGGCTGCCCATTTTACTAAGGGTATTATAAACCAAACAGGAAAAAGAATAAAAATGTCTTTCATTTTATTAATTTTTTTCTGATCTGGGCCCGCTCACCCTTCCTTAAGGAACCTCATAGTCCCTGGCTCCCAGGAGGTCACCATATTGATGCCCAACTTACTGCACCCATCGATCCGCATACAGCACTGCAGCCCTGAACTCCAGGGCTCAAGAGAGCCTATCATGTTGGCTTCCTGAGGAGCTGGGACTACAGATGTGTGCCACCATGACCAGTTTATTTTATGAATTTGACAGGAAGAAAGCTGAGAGTTTTTAATGTGTTAAAAATGTTTCTTAGTATATCCAGTTCATTTATCTTAAAAAATCACTGTATTTTAACCAGGTGATTAAAAATTAGACACAATACCACTGTTTCTTATCTATTCTCACAGACAGATTTTTACCTTTTTATATTCTGAATAAAGTCAATAAAGGCTAGACAAAAATATTCTCATTTCAGTGCTACTTTTAAAGAAAAATTGGCAAATCCATCTTTAGCCAAACATGTTCTAGTTGAGACATAATTTTCCATATCACAATTACAAATACATTATATTCAGAAAAGGCCATTTCCATTTAATAAATTTAAAAGTTTCTTATAATTACTTATACAATTATAATTTTTAAAGGAATTAATTACAAATTTATTCAAGGAGAATGAAAGAGAATATAGAACTCTACAATGACATTAAAAAGATCACTGGAGCCAGAAAGCAGATTACAGAATGCAGGTGTTTTGAAACTTGTTTTTAAATTTCATCATAACTTACTAGGACAGTTACATGCATCCCTTTGCAGATGGTTTCATTCGTATATGATTTGTAACAGCTTTGTTCTCAAATAGATATTTAAATATGCTTAAAAATAAATGAGAAACATGCTCTGTTATAATTAACAAGATAGTATTTTTAAGTCTAAATCTGCTTGTTCTAAAATAGCAGATCAATATATTCTCTTTCCAGACTAAACTGTTTTTGAGTGAGGAAGGTTTCACACATAGGAGAGAGATTCTCTTAGGTCTTTCATATTTAACTTATTCATTTTAAAATTTCTTTTTATAACTTACCAAATTTTTATGTTTCCTATCGATATTAAAATGCAGATCCAATCCCAACAGTACTCAATCATATGAATGTACAAGATTCTGAACAAATTCAATATGATGAGTTAAATATAAACATTTCATATATGGAATTTCAAGTATATTGAATGAAAATTTGGCTTTTATGTATTAAATTGAAATGAGCTTTTTATGTAAAATGAATAATTTTCCCCATCACATAATTTAGAGAATGACATACAACGTATTTGACCAGAACTACCTCTATATAATTTTTATTACTCAGGAATTTCATTAGATCTGCACATAAGACTTACTTCATCAGATGAAACTTTGATGTATATAAGAAGAAAATAAACATTTGCAAGGGAAGAACAGGACTTCAACAGGAAACTAGTCAACAGGCTTTAATAAACATGCATTTTGTACTTGAAAACAGGTAAACATAAAAGTAAAGGCTACTCCACTTTAGTAGTATTAAAAGTTTTACATGTGATGACTCATATAGGCAGACAGCACCCTGAGTGAGTATAATGTGTGATCTGGTTTAAGGCGGCCATTGAGTGTGCCAGATGGGAACCTGTGGTGATGAACACCTTAGTGTCCATTCACAGGCACATTAGAACAAAGTGGTGGCCACTATGAAAGAGATAAAATGCAAAGCAAAAACTTCATTTTCCTAAGTACTAGTCATTTGACATTAAGAAAAATAATCAACTTCAATTTTATGAACAGAGATAATGAGCTTATCATGTGAGTTTTAGGGACTTAAATGGAGTAATGCATGCAGAGTTTATCAAAAAAATGACAACATGCCAGACATCAATGGGTAATGTTATGTGTGTGGAAAAAACAGTAAAAAAAATATGCTTAAGATATTTGCTTTGTACAAAGCAAAAGTATAAGTGCTTGAATACTTTTTAACATGTGACCACTGAAGTTACTGAACAGAACTCTGGCTCATGTGGTAATACATCCATATCAAGCGGCAGACAAACCAAGTGCGACCTCAAACAGACCTGATTTTTGCCAATTTTTATACACTTAAAATGTGACTGCAAAGCTTAACACAATGCTTCATTTCAAAGACATCACAATTCAAACCAGTCTACAAAAAAAAAAAATCCCATTTTATGTGGAGTAAACATAGATCTATCGCTTCTGAATACAATGAGCACACACTTTACGCTCAATGACAAAAGTAAGAACCGTCAGCATGCTCTTCCCCGGCCCTCAGTTCTTCTCTATTTGCAGAGAGCATTTTTTTGATACAAAATAATGGAAGTTAAAAGTTGAAAATAAAGACAGAAGAGAGTAAAATCATTCGTGTTATATCTTAACAGTAGCTAATGTTGGCAATACTGTTTTAAAACATGGAGAATGTATATCAGCAATGATCTAAAACATCAATTATAGCTAAAGAGGGTAGATCAACCTTTACAGTTTTTTCCTTGCTATTAAATTATTTATATAGCATGCAAGTTATCATAGTCCTTATGCTTCCTTTCAGAAATCTGAATGTTAATTTTAGTTATTAATGGTCTTGATAGATTTCAGAAAACCCTACTATTATTTATTTTAAAGGCAGTTATTTTAAAAATGTTAGATGAAAACTAAGTCATATTATCTAAGAATTTGTTAATTTTGCTTCCAATCTGTTTTTGTCAAGTTAACAGAGTTGAGATGAAGCAATACTCTTTTACGGTACTCTTTTATCTACCTATCAATCATCAATAGTCACTTGAAAAATATATAATTTTTATACTACTTCCACTTAACCTCATATGATGGCACAATCAATGTTATTTACTAATATCTTTGCCTATATCACTAAAATCCCAGTATCGTGTTCTATTACAAGATGATAAAATTACTTAATCTTCATTTGTTACATACTTGAGATATTTTTACCTTTCACTAATGAATTATGTTCTTTCTTTAATTTTTCCTGGAGTAAACACAGATCCATTTTAACCTCTAAGAAGGTTGAATCAGGGTTTTATTTATAGAACATAAATTTTTCAGAGGTTGAATTTCTGCATTACACCTAGATTCACCAGAATTCAAAAACTAAACTGAGATTATTGCTAGATGCTATCTCATAAAAGAATGCAGCTTTTTTCCCCCAGAAGATTACAAATTTTAAGGGCAAAAGCCTGTCTGTTATGGTTTATACCTTGAATGTCCTCTAAAAAAGTCTCATATATTTGGATGCTGGGGATTATCTGTGGATCTCATGTGCTTTTGGGATCACTGAGGGTGTTCCCCAGTATTCCCCCACGCCCACTTCCTCTGTGATGCTGTAAGAGCTCTTCTCCATGAGACTCCCCCACCATGTCACCACTGCCAACTGCCCACGAATGAACTGAGGCTTAATTGAGAGTTACCATAAACCTTTCTTCCCTTACATTGTGCCAGATACTACATGTCAGCAATAATAAGGTGACTAGGATGCAATCTAATGAAGTATTGTAAATAAAAATGAAAATATTTGAAGAAGAAATTAAGGGTCACCATTTTCTTAATTCACCAAAGGTTTAAAGAGCAATTCACTGTAGCTAAATCTATTTCAAACTACCTTGGGGAACTGAAAATTATTATAAACTGATCTGTTCCTGTACTTCTAGTTTTGTAACAGTATAAAATTTACTCAAGCGAAAGTATGACATCTTCAGTTGAAAGACAAAAATCACATTTAACTGAGATACTTATTTCATATAATTTTAAATAAAAGAGGAGAAGAAAATGAATTATTTAAAAAAGTGGAGACAAAAACAGCAAAACAAAATACGTAGCAATTATTTAAATGTAGAATAGACCCTTATAATATAACCGGTCACTTAAAATGTTCAATCAAACTCTGAATGTCTAGTCATTGGATAGATAAAATGATTCCTGCACTCTGTAAGAAACTGGATTAGCTACACTTCAAATCCTTCAAGATTTTTATATTTCAAAATCTGGTATAAAAGCTAAAATAACTGTTTCTACAATTATTTTTATATCCCACACAAGTAAATAAACAAATAAACCTTATCCTATTTTACTTTTCCATACCTTGAAAGAACCTTTTTAGTGATCAGGGTAAGAAGATATTTTAGAATGTCTAAATACAACAATCCTATCCGTTTTGTCTCCATGTTTACCTTACTGAATAGCCAGCTGTAATGGATGATCCACAGGCTTAGAATATTACATCATACCTAAATGATTTAAAGGATAAATCATTTTCTAGTGCCAGATGAACTCATTGGCCAAAGTTTAACATAAAGACAGAAAGTAAGGGCCTAAAAAAAAAATCATTGTAGTATTGTAAAATTAGCTCTTGAGCAGGACAACAGCTTGAAGTCAGTGTGGCTTTATTTGTGATTTGTGAGTAAGTTATAGTCTCTGCCCTGAAGATTTCCAATTTATATTTAATTATAAATCCTACCACCTTCAGATAAATAGTTGAAGCATAATGAGAAAGAAGTAATCACTTGCTTTACTAAGAACATTATTCATTCTATGACCTGAAAGCACAGTATAATATACTTTCTGAATTTCTATACCGAGACATTAATATATTTGAAAAATGTACAGAGAATATAAAGCTTACATTAAAATGAATAGTTTCTTGGCATTGGCAATAGCATGAAATTGGAATAACACAAATTTAAAGTCAATACTTACTACATTAAATTAAGATTTAGATTATGCTAGAAAAATTTATGAAAAAGTTTATTAAAGGAAAAAATTAATACTGAGTTGCATAGTAGGTTACATATGACTAATCTATGCATGATGCTTAAAGGCATTTTCTAAACAACATTTAATATTCCTTAATTATAAAAAATTGGGGCTAGAGGAAAGGCTCAATGATTAAGGCACCTGTCCAGCAAGCACTAAGTATGTGAGTCCTATTCTTCAGCACCACATAAACTGGGTATGGTGGAGTACATCTGAAATACCAGCACTCAGGAGGCTGAGACAGGATAACTGCTGTGAGTCTAAGGCCAGCCTGGGTTCCACAGTGAGTTCAGGAGCAACCTGGGCTATAGAGCTAGACCCTCAGTCAAAAAAAAAAAAAAAAAAAAAAAAAAAAAAAAAAAAAAAAAAAAAAAAAAAAAAAAAAAAAAAAAAAAAAAAAAAAAAAAAAAAAAAAGTAAGCTCACCACTAACATTCTACTGAAAGTGAAAAATCTGAAAACTTTCAAAGGCCAAGAACAAGAAAGAAAAGTACCAGCTCCATCCATTTTGGTAACATCACTCAGGAAGTCACAGCCAGAGCAACCAGGCAAGAGAAAGACAGAAAGAATGCTCATTGTGGAAAGGAAAACACCTCATTGTTACTGTTTGTAAACTAGATGATGGTATATACAGAAACACAAAAGACTACTGTTAGACAAAAAATACTTGTGTACTCAACAAGGTCAGCAATGATGCAGGATACAGCAACAACAAACAACAGACATAAAATACTGCTTTATATATCAACAGCAAACTATGTAAAACAGAAGCCAAGAAAGTAATCCCTTTTAGAACAGCTGCCAAAAAACCTAATATACCTGGAAACTAATTTAACCAAAGCTATAGAAGAGCTCTACAATAAAATTATATTAATAAGACCTTGATGAAAGAAACTGAAGAGGATACAAGAAAATGGTAAGACATCCCATGTCCATGGACTTGAAGTCAGTATTGTTAAGCTGTTCATACTCCCTAAAGTGATCCACAGATACTATGCAATCCACATCAAAATACCATTTCAAAACTAGAAAAAGATCCTAAAATTTCTATGAAACTGAAACAATATATTAATAGCTAAATTAAGAAAGGTAGCAGTATAAAAATCACTTCCCAGTATACTTCACTCTAAGGGGAATTAAAACAACATGGTGCTGGTAGGAAAACAAACACACAGACCAATGGAAGAGAACAGAGAGCCTGAAAGTAAACTCGCTCGGCCACAGCTAACTGATCGTCAACAAAGGCGCTGAAAATACACTCTCGAGAAAGCACAGTCTTTCCAACACATATACATGGTGCTGGGAAAAATGGACAGTCACACGCTAAAGAATGAATCAAGATCCCTTTTTTTTTTCTCACTATTTACAAAAATCAACCAAATGAATTAAAGAGTTAAATGCAATACCCCAAATACATCAACCTGAAACTAAGAACAGTTGGATATAAAAGTAGACGAAATGATTCCGAGCATGAGATTAAGAAAGGGCATTTTGAACAAGACCCCAAACACAAATGAACATAACGCAAATGTAACCAATGAGACAGCATGAAAAGAGAGGAAGCTGCTTGGCAAAGGAAACAGCGATCAGAGTGAGGAGACAACCTGTGGAACAGGAAAACTATTTCAAAGAACACATCTGACCAGGGTTAATATCTAGCATTTATCAGGGAATTTACCAGTTCAGTACCAAAAGTCCCTCATAAACTAGTTAAAAAGACACCAACAGACTTTACTAGACATTTCACAAAATAATCTAATATTCGTCTCTAGGTATATGAAAAAATATTCAATGTCTCAAATCATTAGGGATATAAAAACCAAAACCATAAGATCTCACCTAACTCCAAAAAGAACAACTATTATGAAAAAAAAGATGTCTAGTGCTGGCAAAAAGATGAAGAAAAGGAAACTTTAGACACTGTCAGTAGGAAAGTGAATTGGCACACCTGTTATGATTAAGTACATAAACTTCTTTGAAAAATAAGCAATAAAACTGTCACAAAACTCAGCACTCAGACTACTGGATGTATATCCACAGACTACAATATCAGTCCACTGCACAGGCTTCTACTCCTATATTCATTGCAGCACAATTCACCACGGCCAAGAGATGGACAAAACCTAACAGCCTACCAACACACAAAAGGATCAAGAATATGTGGTACAGATGCACAGTGGAATACTCTTCAGTCACCAAACTGAATGAAGTCCTGTCACTTGAAACAACATGAAGGAAACAGGTTATTTTGTTACATGAAAAAAGTCAATCCCTGAAAGCTACATATTGCACACCATCACTCACATGCGAGAACTGGAACATGCTGATTGCACACAGGGGTGCAAGTGGAAGGGGGTTAACTAGAGGACAGACAGCCTGGAGGGCAGGAGGGCTGGAGAGGATGATAAACAGACACTGAGTTACAACTCAACAAGTGAAATAAGTCCTGTTGAACGGTCCACAGATTCAAAGAACTGACAAATCAGTAAAGCAAATCAGACACAGAATAATCCACTAAGCCAGCAGAATGATACACTTGATAGTTCTTTTGGGGATATGCTAGGATGTGGTGCAGACTATTACATACTAGATAATATGCATGCTTGATTCATAAAAGTCAATACGGTGCTCTTACAATTTGTTATTCTAAAGAACTAGGAGCACAGAGTTGTATAATCTCCAAGTTTCTAAACAAAAGTAAAAATATGCAGTGTTTTATATGACATCCATTGGCATTCAAATATTCATTATCAATCATAGACACTCCAAAAAACCAAACAGAACCCAGTGGGGACTAGCAAAGGTCAAGGAAATGCCTGGTGGCTAGTTCTACCTGTAGGCCACCTGGTAAAAACAAGTCCACACTAAGCTCCAGGCTTAATGTGGTCAAACAGCCCAGACATTACATGAGAGATACTTTCTGTAACTTGGAAAAACCTCACGAATCCCACCTAAGGCAGAAGAGAAGCATCGACGTGCTACTTGTCCACATCCGGGTCTGGTAGTGGGTCTCAAAATCTCCTGGGTTTCAGTATCACCCAACATCTCTTGCCTTCCTCCCCTCAGGATTCAGCCTGCTAGCAAGTCTTCTAAGTCATAAAAGCATATGCTATCTTCAGTTTATATCTATTTTCTTGATAGGAATATAAGTACATGAGATTTGTGATGAAAATAAAAATTGATGTTACATTATAATATTGAGCATGTTTCTGAAGAATTTTGATGTAAACTGAAAATTCAATACACATAAATAATCTATACAGGAGGCATGTGTCTTAGTTACTTTTTCTGTGCTCTGACTCAATAATCAGCATTCACAAATTTAGGCAAGGAAAAGTTTATTTTAGCTCACAGTTTCAGAAGATCACAGTCCACTCAGGGGCAGCTGGCAACAGTGGCAGTAAATGGAGGGTGCAGAAGTGAAGGCAGCTCCTCATGACATTACAAACAGGAAGTCAAGTTCTGTCAAATCCAATCTCCTCCCAGATAAAGGTAGCAGCATATATACACTTCCAGGTCCTGTCACAGTGATCCACCCTATCCGGGACCATCTTCAGTGTTCTTTCCTTTCTAGGTGTGCACGGGGTGGTAAACCCCCTCCAACAAGCCTATAATCTAATCTAGATTCTGGCAATCCATCCCTCCAGACCAGGCCCCAGTCTCCCAACAGCACATGGTTCCATACACAATCCATACCATTCAAATACATGAGACGTTTGAGGGACATTCCAGATCCAAACGACAATAGCATGCAAATAAGGTACTTCTGAATTTCTGGGAATGTCTCCTTGGTGTATTGCATTGCATAACCAAATGATGCCTTCTGAAATCTGCAGGGCTTCTGATGTATGCCAAACCTGAGGGGAATGTGAGGAGCTGTTCCTTCTTCCTCCTTAATAGTGTTTACTTAGTTGCCTTCTTTAAAATAAAACAAATGAGAAATAAAATCTCTTATATTATCTAAAACATTCTCTTTCATACATTAGATATAATATTGTATTCAAATATACAGACAAGAAAGTGATGTTAATATGTTAACATTTAATGCTTTGTTATATATATAATCTTTCATATATCTAGGATTTTCTATTGCTAAATAACCTCTTATTAGTTATAAATTACCAGAAGCTATGAAATGCAATACAAAGTTGGGCAAGATAATTGACTTGACTCATGTTTATAATCTCAGATTTCTAAGAGTCAGTGGTTGGGATGTCAATGGATACTCAACTATGAACTAGGAACAGAAATGGCAACAGAACAAGACACACATTAATACTACTTTTCAGAATAAAAGGCACAGCTATGCATATACTGACAGAAAACAAACATGTGCCATAAATCTTAATGATGGAATTTACAGATTTTACAACTGATCCAAAGTGCCATGTATTTATAGACAGGTAAGACTGAGATGAATTTACAGGTAGATAGCAAACTAGCAGACATTACCTACAGTTTAATAATCAGGTACAGTCCACAGGGAAAACTGCTGTCAGTTTCCCTCCACATAATTCTTAACCTCTAAGAGTGGTTAAGTAGCCTATTCAAAGACAAACAAAGGCTGGGTGTGGGGCACATGCCTGGAATCTCAGCTACTCATGAGGCTGAGGAAGGAGGATCATAAGTACTAGCTCAGTTTAAGAAACTCAGTGAGAGCTGTCTCAAAGAACAGTAGCCATAATTAATAATAATAGACTGGAGATGGAGCTAAGCATAAGTAGCTGGGTGGTAGAACAACTGCCTAGCTCAGGCCAAGGTCAGGCACAGAACACCACCAGGTAAGCCAAAGTGGAGATAATCCCGAAGGGTCAGACAAGGCATTCTGGACACCCAGGTTTTCATGACTTTCCTCACGATAACTAAGGGTACTTAAGTATTTTAGGATTAGGCCTGAACATTCAATGACCAGTATTACCTCAAATGTATTATCTCAGTAAAAAGATGAGTTATAAAAATTTTAGTTTTATGACTTCAAATTTGATTTGATAGAAATTCAATACTCTCAATATAAATTTAAAATATATGTCCAATAAGAAGAGATAGAATCAATCTATATTAATCTTTCCTAATTAATATATTTTTATATTTTCATATAGGTATAGCTAAAGTTGAATGAATAAGAGCTGAAAATCTGATGGCAGCAAAGAATAAAACTGACAATGACAATATTTACTTACTAGAATTTAAAACATAAATGACAACAAAATTTAGGTGAGAAAATCTGTTCTGCTATGTATTCTTTGTTATCACAAGCAGCTTAACTGGGTAACCTCTATCACCCTGGGCTTCCCTATTCAAGGCCATGATAGTGTTACCCTCTCTGGGCTCTTGTGAGGATAAACCCAAGAGCATGTGTGCGAAGGTCTTGCCTACTACAAGGTGCTCCCATTCAGTGCAAGCCAAATCCGATTCCTGAATTTTCCTTAAGACCAAGATAGTTATATGATGCCAGAAATGCCAATATAAACAAAGGTCATCTAGGAATCAGAAAATGTCACAGTCTGGAAGCCCTGCCAATTGGCTGGGTTCTCATCAACCATAGGGAAAAGAGGCTAATTCCTCATACAGGAAGGCATCAGATGGAAATGCAACCCTTAAGGCTACTTTCTCAGCTCACACTAGATAGAGGATGAGATATTTTTGTGACTAAACAAAATTGCAGTTATCATTTTTGGAAATACCATTATAACAGCCACTATAGAAAAAATATAAAAACTACGTCAGATAGTCACATGATGGGAAGTATTCATTTTTATTAAACACACAGAACCAAGTCTGTGGGTTTTCATTGTTCCTGGATCCAACGTCATTTAGCAATTCTTGTAACATTATTAGTATACTATATCTCATACCACTGGCACCTACAAACCAACAGTGCATGCCTTCACATACAGAGTGTTATGGCTCAGATATCCCCCAGGTCTTGGCCCATGTGCTGAAGGCACAATGCCCAACACAGCCATGAGCAGGGCTGAGGCCTAGCCAGGGGCGAGGACAATGAGGCCCACAAAGTCATGAGTGATCAGCCCCACTAATGAAATCATGCCTCACGGGGCATGAGGAGGAAGGCCCAGGTGAAGGAATGAGGTTCCTGAGGTGTACCTGAAAAAGGAATATCTTGTTTTTGGCCCCATTCTCCTTTTCTGTCTGCCTCCTGTATGCCTCCACATACCCTTCCACGCCTCACTAAAGGTCCACTAGCTATGCAGCCAGTTGACCAAGAGCTGAAACCCCAATACATAAGTCACAGGAAGCTCAATCTTCCTTTTAGATATTTTTCTTGGGTAGTTAGTCATAGCAACAAAGATGTGACTAACACAAAGAAAACCTAAGTGTGTAATGGGCCTCAATTTCACGCCCAGCGTTATGCTTTAGTATCGTGAGCAAAGTCATTTAAAGTAGTAAAGAGTCCTTCCTCTTAAGAAAACAATTTATTGTGCAAGGTAAGAGATACGCTTATGACAGATTAAAAACAAAGTCAGTAACTAAACCAATGCCAGCCAGGCCAAGTGATATCAAGAAGAGGTGACACCAGGCCTGAGCAATCTTCCATTACCTATCAGCCTACTCTGCTGTTAAAACGGACATATATACTTGTCAGCTGCCAGAAATGCAGAATTATGAACTATGCATTTGATTATGGAATGACTACGGCATACGGGGAGATAAAGACAAGCTTCTCCTAAGGAGGGGAAAATAAGGCTGCCTGCAGAGGTACCACCGTCAAACCAACCCTTAAGGAATCACAGGGCGAGTCTGAAACTCCCAGAGCAGAATTTCTGGAAAGCAAAGCAACACACTGTAAAAAAAAAAAAAAAAAAACAAACAAACAAACAAAAACCAAAACCAAGACTGTGGGGAGTGGGGAGGAGATTAGGAATTTCTATTCAACACAGGAAAGTAGGGAGAAAGTAATCGTAGAGTCCTCCAATTAGCAGCCCTTACTTAAGCACCAGCCAGAGGAAAGAAGGCTCAGTCCATAGACTTCCTTATTGGTCTCTGTAATCACTGCACCATTTGAAAAGGTGGACCATCAGGTTACCTCTTCCTAAACTTATCAGACAGGCAAATTATGTAACACCTTTGTCCTATTTCCTGCTTAAGATAGAAAGCACTGGATTGTCATGGAAGTTTCCTGATAGCTTCCAAAGAGTGAGAGAAAAATACAAGAGAAAGGATGGGAGCTTCCTGTCCCTTCCTGAATGCATTTCTGACAGTAAGAGTGATCACAGTAGGTCAATTACTTCTGAGAAAAAAACTATGTGCTTGGCAATGAGTGCTTTATCTGAATTAACTCTGTGGACCATCTCAATGATCTTATGAACTCTGCAGTTATTGCTTCCACTTTACAGATGAAGAGACTGCGACACAGGCAGGCAAGATGTCTCAGGCAGTACGGTAGGACTTGGATGCAGGCAGTTTAATTCCAAACTCCTTCATCTTCTTGAAACTCCATACTGCACTGCTCTTCACAGAATCATTTCAAGATTATATTTTATGTAAAATAATTCTGTGAAGTTGGTGGGCACAAATCAGTATTCTAAAATTCCCTACCTGATGTAGATGTTGTGAAATCAAATTATTTCTGAGCATTTAACATGAGGTTTACATTGCCAAAATAAAAAAGAAATAAAATCACATCTACTATGGCCTCTACCCTCCTCCAGGATTCTACTTTCCTGTGAATAAACTTCCGAATTCCGTATGTTCTCATCTGTTCCTGCAGAAGGTAGATAACATACAATACTTTGCATTGCTTAAATAAGAGAGTATTTGTTTTAAATAAACTAATAAAAATGTCAATAACTTTAGTGTAAATAAAATACCGCTTCCTGATACAAACAGGTGGGACAGGCGCTAATCTATAACAATTAAATTGTCATTAGAATTTTTTCAGTATGAAAACCAGGAAAATTAAATTAAAAACAACACATTATTCATATATACACCATTTAGAAGTAGCTAAAGATTGTGTAGTCATTACCTTTCACTTTCCTTAGCAGTGAAATACATCTCATTCTTCTACTGAATTACAAATTAAAAATTTTCCCCCAGAACAATACAGGCTTTTAGAAAAATGTCATAGAATATAGCTATATTTTTCCCCACCCCATAGAACATACACTTTTTGCATGGTCAAAAGCCAAGGATTTAAGAAAAAAAAATAAAAAAGAAATTCTCTTAGCACAATCGTTCTTCAAAGATGCTTTCTAATTCTGAAATGTCACACATCTTATGTCTATTTCCTGAAGGAAAAAAAAATGGCAGAAATTTGCAGCCTGGGAGCACTAGCTCCTGGTTAGTTTCTATGAATGTGCACAGCCCAGGTAGGATGGTGATGCTACTCCCTTGGGCAGGGAGTTCTGCATGGTGTCACAAAGGACGTGGCACAAGGCTGGACACCCACCATCAGAGGCCCAACAACAGATGGGCTGACTAAGAGCTAGTACGGATGCCAAAATCTGGAAATGGCAACACAAAATAAAAACACATAGGTGAAGAAAAATATGTGCAGAACTAGGAGCCTGAAATTAGAAGCAATGTTAAAGGAATACAGATCAAAAATACATTTTCAAGAATACAGCTCACACGGGTAGTTATATGGGACTGAACAAAGTTGTTTCTCTTTTGATAGTTCAAAATGACTGCCATATCAGCTTTTTCACATTGACCCAGAAATCTTACCTTAAGATACAAATACAGATCATGGGGCCATAAAAGAACGTACCCTGTGACAGAGTGTCAAAGGAAAGCTACTGCACAGGTAGTTACTTGGTGGGGTTGAGCAAGGAATGTGCAGTAGGGAATACATATGGTCCTTGAGAACTAGGGCCTTGAATGTCAGCCACACAAATGTGGAGTTATTCTTTGACATGAGAGAAATCACTGGAGCAACCCAAGTAGAAAAGTATGGTGTGCCACAGAGAAAGGAAATATTTTTTTAAATGATCCTATGTGTATTTTAGGGGAAAGACTGAAATGGGCAGAATGGAGGTTGGGTACTGGTTTAGTGGAAAAGTCTGCCATCACTGAAACGCTGGCAAAAACTCAACACACCAGCTTTCCCCCCAGGCTGTCCAGAGGACACACCACTCTCATTGGTCCTAGTCCAACGACAGGCAATCAAAGGCTGGCTTAAGCCGTGTGGAACAACCGCCTTCACTGAAGCCTGGAGCACGGTGTGAAGTGGGAAATGGGAAAGAGATGACCTCTCTAAGCTTTGTGGATGACTAACCAAGTACACAAGAGGTGAAAACTGTTCTACAGGCTCAACAGAAAAGCAGACCTCTAAAATGGACTGTTAAAGAATTTTAAAAATTCAGAAATGATTTGATAATTTAATGGAATGTCAAAATGCTTTTATGAATTAGAAGTAGAAAATCTAGAAATGAAACTATGTCTTTGATGAAGTAATGGAGACAGATGAGAAAAAGAATTGAAGATTAATAATGTCGTCATAAAATTAAACCATAATAATGTTGGAAAAGAAGAGCAGAACTCGTCAGGCCTGGTGACACAGTGTGTAATCCCAGCACGCGGGAAGGCTCAGGCTGGAAGATCACAAGTTTGAGCCCAGCTTAAGGAACTTACTGAGGTCCTGTTTCAAACTCACAAATAAAAATGAGTTGGGAATGTAGCTCAGAGTGGAAGCCTTGGGCTCAATTCCTAAAACTACAGGGAAAAAACAAAAATGAAACAAACAAACAACTTTCTGAGGATGCAATTAAACAGGAGACAGAAGAAAATAATGATGAATAAAAGAATACACACAGCACAAGAATGATGGTTATCCTTAAGAATGAAACCAGAATAATAGCACCAGGATTTATAGCAAAAATAATTACCTTTTCTGAGCAGAAAAAGAAGCAAGTTACACTGATCACATGGACCCAGTGAAAGCCAAGAAAAACCAATGCTAAGAGGTAAGTATGTATTTATTAAGCATCTAAAATTATCATAATATTCTCTTTAGAGGAGATATTAAAATATATGTACAGTCACAAAATCAGATTTCTCTGTATCTTAAATAATAGAAAATATACATTTTCATAAAAAGGGACATTTAAAACTATAAACTATTGAGCTATACTTACTGTGTAACTGTTGCTGTGGCAAAGAGATATAGTATATAGAGTGTAAACACTCATGATATAATGTTATTTGCAGGATTATCACACAAAAATGTGTTACACTTCAAATGGGAGAAGTCAAAATGGGGAAGCTGTATTATAAATAAATTAAATTTGTTCTCCTTTCATATCTCTCCTACAGAAATAGCCGAAAATACATAAAAGTATTTACAATAGCGTTATTTACAGAAAGTGTGGAAAAAAGCTGAGTTCCACAATAAATGGTCACTCAGTGCCATATAAACTGTCAGTACTGAATGTTTGTGAAGTGATTTTAGTCTTACAGGAAACACTGACCACACAATCTTAAAAGAAAAAGATAAAAATCTAAATACGTGTAAGGAACACTATGTACAGAAGATCAGAAGGCAGGGAATTAATTTTGTTAACAGTAGCTTCATATTCAAGAAAGCCATTGTGATAAACGACATAACCTTTTTAAAAAATAATTTCCTTTTTTTCTATACATTTTCTATAATGACCAGTATTATAATAAGAAATACAGAAAACATAAAATTTTGATATTCTGTTAAAAAATTTAGCTACAATTACGCTGACGGAATTACAGTGTTAGACTATTGCTAGTGTGTATATTAAAAAATCACCATGAATTTCATTTTAACTAATGATTTCAAATCATCCTGTACATATATTAAGTATTAATTGATATTTATAGGAGTTATATCAATTCCCATTTAATTACAGAGCAGTAATAGTGTGAGCTAGTGGTTGAATTTTGTTTTGTTTTGTTTTGTTTTTGCTTTGGCTTTCTCTTGGCTGCTGTTATTAACACTATGCTTTGATTTTTATACAAATGCTTCTGAAACTTACTTTGCAGGTTTAGAAACAAGGAAATAATGCGACCTAATTGGTGAAAATCAAATAGTTGGCAGCCAAGTTTAAACATACCTTATGTTGTTTAAATAGCTTTCTTCAGATTTTCTTAGACTTCATATTAGAGGAAGCCTGCTCCTCTTTCATTTCTGCAGAGAATAATCCATTGGCAAATGAACAGAGACAGTGCGGATGTGGGGGAACACAGCAGGTTCAGGAGAGCATCTTGGCCTAGGCACTACTGTCTGCTGTGGAGTCCAGGCTCCCTTAAGGGTTTGAGGTCCAGGCATTCATACATAAAAGAATAAGGGAAGGCCAGGCCTCTAATCCCAGCACTCTGGGAAGCTGAGGCAGAAGGATGGCATGTTCAAGCCCAGTAGGGGCCATTTAATGAACTGGTGAGACCCTGTCTCCAAACCAAAAGTAAAAAATGGGTTGCAATAAAGCACAGTGAGAAGCCACTGGGCTCCATGCCCAGCACCACTAAAAACACGGAGAAAGAATGAAGGACTGTCTGCTGTATGAATATATGAATGAAGGTGCCGATGCAAATTCATGAATTACTAAAGAAATCTTAAAAGAATTTTGAGTTCTCTCAACATATGTGTTGCTTGTAAATAGTATATCTATTTTAGATTACACAGAAGAAATGAATTCTAAATCTTTTAGAATTGGAATAAAACAGAAATAAACATCTAACATTTTTTATCTTTTTCTATTACTACTGATGTTGAGACATGGTTTTCTTATAGGTGGCTCAGGCTGGCCCTGAATTAATAATCCTCCTGCCTCAGCCTCCCAAAGTACTAAGATTATAAGCACTTACCACCACACCTAAGGTTTTGTTTTAATTTTAAACTTACTAGGCAAAAACTGCAAAATCTGTATTTTGCAATACAGTGTCCTTTATTAGACCACCTAAGTTAACCTACACGATACGGTTTACTGGATTATATACAAATTGGAAAGTACAAGCACAGCCCTTCACACTAATATAAAAAACTTAAATAAATGATAAGCCTCCAAAGAATGTCTTTAATTATTTGCACCCAGTTTGATCTGTAAATGTTCATATAATCGATAACTTTGAAAGAAGTAAGAATAGGAAAAAAGATAATTTTGTGTGTTTTTGCATTCCTTTGTATCACCTCTTTCATAAGGATGTAAAATTTGCTGGCAGTAAATAAATCCTAAATGACTTATCTTTAATGTCATGGTTTGAAAGCATCCCTCCAAAATCCAAGTACTGTAACCTAACTCCCACTGAGGGGGAGCCCTTAGAAAATGATATAAGTGCTGAAGGTCAAGGTAAGTTTGGTATCTTACCTCATGTCTTGACCATGAACTTCAAGATACCAAAACTACAAGAAACAAATTTCTGGTATTTATAAATTACCCGACACAGGATGTTCTCTCACAGCACTGCTAATGTACTGAGACAGTCACGAGGACACTGACGAGAACTCTCAGTTCTTCTCTAGTGTCCTGGATCTGAATTCTGATTTTCCCGCTCATTGACAATGTGATCTCTAACAAATTATAGAGTTCATGTCTTTGTATTTTCTCATCTATAACATGGAGATTAAAAAGAGTTACTTCTTCTATCTGTTTTCAAATGAAATGAACACAAACCCAAGCAAACCCAAGCTTGCCGTTAACATGTGAATTCAAAAGACGTCTTAGGGGAGGGACAAAAGGAGAGTGCGAGAGTCCTCGTCGCCTTGACAAGATACATATGTGCACAGAATGCTCAACTTCACCGTAAACCGTAAGTTTTGTGCTTATACATATCAATAAAATGGGGGTGGGGGGAGAAAACAGACTGGTTCCCTAGCATGAAACACTTAGTCTATGCCTATGGAAAAGCAAACAAACAAACAAAAACCAATGTCCCCTTTCTCCTCTCTCCTTCCTTTCCTGCAAGCATTTCCTCAAGAATCTCCCAGGTTATTGGCATAAAAATACAATTTGGTATATTGGGGAAAGACTAGCATAAGCGAAACAAATTATACTAATACTGTGATTAAGAGTAAGAGTAAGGTTTCTAATTTTGGGGTGCTTCACTACAAATGCTCCTATGTACCATTTCCCCCCATTTTATTGATATGTATAAGCACAAAATTTAAGGTTTACAAGATGAGCATTTTGTGCACATACATATCTTGTCAAGGTGACAAGGACTTTCCCACTCTCCTTTTGTCCCTCCCCCTACCCACCCTCCCCGCCCTACCCCCTGGTTTACTTTGTTTTTCGTTTTAAGTTCCATGAGATAGTTGTGATCTGGGATTCTCATATCAGAGAGACCATTCGTTGTTTCACCTGCTTCTGACTCACTTCACTAAGCATGATGTTCTCAGGTTTCTTCTATTTGCCTGCAAAAGCCTCCACATCGTTGGACTTATAGATGCCTACATACCATTTTATCTGTATGTTTAGACAGCAGCGAAGCAGAGAACAATACAGCAAAACAGGGGGTGGGGAGACACAGGTAAGGAACACGTCAGGAGCAAATTTTAAATGAGGAAACACATAACAGCCAAGTGATACTACAAAAGAAACTTAGAAATTCTTAAACAAAGACGGGTGCATTTTATGACCTTGCACAAGGGGAGAAGTCATTTCCAATCAGCTCAAGATGGCACTCTGATAAGACACAGTGAAGCAAACTTCAATATTCCTTTAGGCTTTCACAGGACCGCCCAGGCTCACAGCTGCAGGGACTGGACCCAGCTCCGCCCATGGTGTTCTGCAGGATCTTGGAGGAGGGACTCAGCTCCTCTGAGATGCAATATTCACTCCACAGTGCAAGAAAGATAGTGACAACACTGTAACAACAGAGTAACTGGGAACAGAATAATCTGAAAGGGCTCTATCAATGTAATTCACGGTGCTGCTATATGAATTTAATAATCGTGGATGCACTGAATTTCAGAGACGTGTTACATCGGTGTTCTCTTTCCTATCACAGTATTAGAAATAGATGCCTGTATTCTTAAATCAACCTGGGATGCAGAGCATTTTGCCACCCACTGGAAGGAGGCAACATTCAGGAATTGTAAAACTTACAATTCAAGGCCAAAGCTAGGATTTTAAAATTTTTCTAAGTATGTTTCCTTGTTACTTTTTATATCCTGTATGCAATCTCAAATCTCATGGCTAATATGTCATATATCACAAGGAGGAATCCAGTGCTACATGTAAGGTGGCACTTGTAACCAAATGCAGATGCTGTACGTATTCTTCAGAAGAAGACCCTCAACATAACCTGTAATAAGTATTTTCCCTTCTTTAAAAACAATCAAGCAGAGAGAAAATAAAAGTTACACCAAGAAATGGGCTTCATTCAAGGAAATCTCACAAGTCTGTCTCTCTCTTACACACACACACACACACACACACACACACACACACACATCAAATACTGGCCCTTATTTTGAAATCCCTCTAAAAATGAAATTCTTCCAAGCAAAGATAATCACTAACATTAAAAAGGTTTAAGACCACATGTTGTATGATCTTTTCAATAACGACTTTATCCCTATCATTTAACTTGAAATACCACTTTATGCTAAAAACATAGGCTTTTCAAATTGTATTTGACTAGCTACTTATGCTGTTTGCTGGATGCGTTTCTCAACAGTACTACTAATAGAAACTTTTTACCTTGAGTTTTCTTGTCATACAAAAATTAAGATATACTGCAGAACTAAATTTTGATTTCTCGGCCTATGTCCCTGCATTCATTTGCCATTGGACTACTCCTGAACCTCATTCAGTCTGCCTTCTATTTTCCCCAAAGCACTTGGTCCCATCCTTGGAAGGATCACTCTGACAACGGATAAGTTCACTATCCTCTGAGTACCACATCTTTCACCAGAACATCCTAAAACTCTGTCTCCTGGACTTGTGATTCCTCTCTCCTCTTCCTGGTTACATCTTCATTCTCTGACTCCTTTTCTTGGTCAAAATTGGCATTAGTGTTCTCCAAGAGCCTATTCTACTCTGACCATTTTCTTTTCTACCCCAAGTTCAGACACATTCTCTCAAATTACAGATACAATTATTTCTTACTTGATACAATTTCTGGAAGCCCTATTAATAATTACAACTCTTTTCATTTATGGTGCCACCATTTTCCAAAACCCCAATAAAACACTGGCATCATTTTTTCACTACCTTGTCCCATTTATGCCCCATATCCAAGAATCCCGAGGTAAATCCTTAAGTCTTAACATTTTCAATAGCCCAAAGGTCTGAGACGCAGCTGAGTGGTGAGGAAGCACCAGGCTCAAGCCAATCAGGCAGATGTGCTTAAGAACACCAGGCTAACTCCTTACTAGCTCTTTGGTTTTGGTCACATTACTTCTTTATCTAAAAATGATACTGATATGATCATAAATGATTACTGATTAAACTAATAGTTTGCCATAAGTGTTAAATAAAATCTATGTCTGAAAACTTCAATGCCACAAGAAGCCATTAAACAAATGGTATGTTTGTTATGAGGTTGTCTTTGTATCCCGAACTGTGGCAGTTCTCCCTAAATGATCCTGTTGTGCCCTCACGCGACAGCCTTCTTCTTGTCAAGGACGACCACTGGAACGCTCCACTGAATCCTGGTCTTCAATGCTCATTTTAAACATCCTTTCCCAGGCACCTTTGCTGACAAAACACCTTCCAGACCAGGTACTCTTTCTTCCACCAAACACATACGCAGCTTTGCACTTCTTTTACTTTTCTTTAACCATGTTACACCCTTTATTTTCCAATTTGTTTTACACTAGGTATATTCCGCACTACTTATTCTCAAATTCTCCAAAATATTTTTACTAGAAGGCAATGCTCAGCTAGGCTCTTATTCAGGCAACTACTCCCTTCTCGTGCAATGAAACTGTATTTAATTCATTCCTGCATGAAATGATCTCCACCCTGGGAAGCGGTCTCATCAATCTTCTTTTCCTCCTCAGGGGCCAGCACATCACCTTAACCAAGTAAGTGCTTGACAATCCTTTGTTAAAAGCTGAAGATCTGTATATGGAGACTAAGTCTAGTGTCATTAAGACGTAAGTCTGAACTACCTCTTATTGTCGCCTGTTGCTCCATTCCACAACAGAAAATCATGCATCTCTTAATCAAGCAGTGCTTCTTCCTAGTGAATCTCTTGCATATGAGATATATTAACTGTGTACTGCCTATACTGCCCTGAAATCACTATTCATCACTAATCATATCACTGACCAACTACACAAATGTTCTACAGTGTTTAACAGAGCAGTATCCACATTTGTACTTTTACATGCTAGTTATTATGTAATCAAACTAAAAAGAACTGCTAACATTACATTGTATCTCTAGGTGCCATCAACCAGTTGTAAATTCATTAAGAGACTCATTTTTAGCCTTCTTAGCAGAATATATTAATCTGTCTCATCAAAAATATTTTTGAATCATATCTTGACATCTCACTAGGTATCTCATTAATTAAAGAATTTGCAAATGTCTTTCATACTTTTTATTTTACATGAAAGCCATGTCTTTACCTTTTGGAAAATTATAAATTAGAAATTCCAAACCTCATAGCAAAAATAGAATAATCTAAAAAATATAACGTGAATTAACATCTATTCTCTCTTTACAAGACAGGCAGGCATATGCTGAGTGTGCTAATTTATTTAATTTTCACAATAAATTTACAAAGCAATCCCCATTTTACTACATTAATTTGGGAGGAAGAAAGTAGAGCTCTGAAAAGTCTCCCTTCCTGTGGATTAAACAGCATGCAATGGTTTGGACCTGGAGTGTCCTCCAAAAAACTCATTTATAATAAGAATGTAGTGGGTTAACTGATTGGAAGGGGCAGATGTTTGGGGTAGATATGGAGGGACTATGACAACATGCTGAGACTGGAGGCTGCCCAAGGTACAGATTTCAAGTAAAGTGTTATTGACTTGTGTACCAGGAAAAGAGGAAAAGGCACCGACACCAAGTATTGTGGGGGGCTCAACTGGCAGCTTGAAGGAAAGGAAGGAAGAAGAAATATTGTTACAGCTTCTTCCTGGGAAAGTTCTGTCCTTGCCTGAATCCAAGGTACCCACTTCCTCCTGCTTCACCTGGCTCTCTGTCTGCAATGCAGCCGACAGCTCTCAAGCCTCTGCCATGGGCTTCCACCATTGCTGGCTGACTGGGTGAGACAATCTGAAACGGTGAGCTAAAGTAAATCTTTCTTCCCTTAAATAGTGAATCCTGGGCATTCTGTCCCAGCAATGAGAAAGTAACTTAGACACAACGTTATCAGCAACTAGATTTTTAAAAAGTAAGCCTCTTCATTGCTTAACCAAAATAGCCTTCCTGTCCCCAATCTCTGCCTTCCTACACCAACTACTGTGTTTGGTACTGACATCCTATCTTGACTCCTTGCCCTCTAAGACCTGCTGCTAGATGTTCTTACACCTTACTCCCAAACACTGTCCAATCTGTGGGCTGATTTTGCAAAAGCATTACCATAGTTTGCATCTGGAACATAAAGTCTCATGTATCTGGATGTTATGGATTGCCTATGGAACCATGTGCTGTTGGGACTATTTGGGGACTGGTTTCAAGAGGTGGACAGAAAGCATGTGGACTGGATTATAGGTTTGTGGATTGGATTACAGGCATGTGGTGGATTAGAACCACATCTGTAAAGGGAGGATCGCTGAGGCTGGACCCAGAAGAGCAGATCACTGTGACGAGACTTGGAAGCATACATATTCTGTTATCTTCCTCTGGGACTTGATTTAACTTGATGAGACTTGGCTTTTTATTAGCAATGTTGTGAGAAGCTGCTTCTACCTCTGCCTCTGTCATGTACTTCCATTGTTGCCTGCCACCACTGAGTTGCCTGTGACCCTCTGAAACTGTGAGCTGAAATGCAACTTTTCCTCCCCTAATTTGTGGATGTCAGGTATTGATTCCTAACAATGAAAAAGTAGCTAAGACAAACACTTTCTTGTCATAGTGCTTCTCCTACTTCACTGTACTTCAGAATCAGCTAGGAGGCCTCATAAAACACAGCACTAAAGTCCACCTCAAAAATTCCTGAATCAATGGGTTTGGGAAGGGAGGGACAGTCTGAAGTTCTAAAAAGTTTCCATTCATACTGATGTTGTTCCTTAGAGCTGAGGTCCCTAACCCTTTTGATGCCAGAGGCCAGTTTGGTTGAAGCCCATTCTCCAATGGACAAGGGGATGTGGGTTCTTGTTCTGCAATAGTTTGCTGGATGACACTTTTAAATGGCAGTAAAAGCAGCAGGGGATTGAGGAGCAAAGTACCACCTCCTGCCCATTAGCAGTGGAACCCAACAGGATCACACTGGTAGGAGCTGGGGATTCACTGGCCTCCATCTTCTGCTCCCCATTCATCTACCCTGGACCAGTACTTGGGCTTGTAACTCCTGCCTTAGAGAGCACACCCTGGGAGTCAGTGAACTTGTCTATACTGCTTAATCTCTTACAGTTGGATTGCTAAGTAATCTAGTTTCAACAATCACCTTTTATTTGATCACAACATTTGCTATGCTCACCTGATCTCCTTTGATCAGTTTTATTTGATCATGACACTTGCCATGCTCACATGATCTCCTCTGATAAGTTCCTTTGATTCAGTTCCCACTTTATTATATCAACACATCTGTCCTCACACATGTTGTCATAACTATAGATGGAGGTATCTGCATTCAGATGTACTAGGGGTGGAGTGACCAGTGGCACAGTGACCAATGCTTTGGAAGGTCCCACCAAACAGCCCAACATATTTCACCTGATTTAACCTGCACAGAAGAAGGCTAACGTTTGGGGGACTGGGAATAATCTAGGATATTGACTTTCCATTATCAGAAAGTCTACATACTTTTCCCCCTGACATAGCTACTAATTACACTGCTCCTCCTGCCATCCCTATTCTAATTGCTTCTACCCACTCCCTACTGCTTCCCAGCTCCGGGGCTGCTTCTTTATGGCCAAACAGCTCTAAAGACACTGTGTCCTTTCCCCAAGTTACTTCCTGGGCTGTGAAATAATGGCTAGGAGGCAATAGGAAGTGCAGGAGGAATGAGATTTGACATTCAACTCTGATGTTACCATAATGGTGTCAACGCGAAGTAAACAAACAAAAAGAAAATACTGATTTTTTAAAAAAGAGCAAAGACATAAAGGGTGAAGAAGATAATGCTTATTATTTATTGATAGCTAATTCAACCTGTTTGTGATCAAACCAAAACACCAATGGAGTTAAACAGAGTTAAATGCATCAACACTGACTGGCACCGTCCTGGACTGGAAGGGGGCTGGGACAACCATAGTCGGCTGAACCATTTTCTTAGGAGACGTAACCAACAGCCACCTAGACCAGTATTATATCATAAACCAAAGTATATGACGGCAGAGTATTAATACATCTATTTAGAATAGCAGCTGGTTTGAAAGAATGGATGGATTTAAACTGCAATACATTTTTTTAATGGAGTTGTATTAAAGGACATCAGAAAGAGTTTTCCTGATAGTACGTTAGAAAGAATTAGCATTGAGAGCTTTGGTCAGAAATAGAACAAAGAAAAAGAAAGTGTTACTTCTAAATGATGCTTTGTACTAAGGTACACACAACAGATGCCAATTCTGACTTGTTTCATAGTAAAGGAGAGTAAGTGTGTCCTGGGTCTCTCATGAGAACCAACAAAAGCATAAAAATTCAAAACTGAGTTGCCATGACTGAAATAATGTCAAGCTGTTACTTCCATTTACAAATTATTCCACTTATAATTCACTAGCTGTAGTTTGTAACCAGGACAGTGACTGTTAAAGGAACGCTGCAAGATAATACTAACTGCCACTAAATAGTGTTGCTTCTCTCTACAATTTCCAACTTGATCCAATTTTAAGTAAATTTTCTGTGTTATCTGAAGTGTCTAAGTATGAGGAAGGGACTTTATTTTTATTTTATATAATAACATTAATGAGATCTAACCATACCATAATTTTTCATTTAAAGTATACAATTTAGTGACTGTTGGTACAATCACAGATATGTGCAACCATTGCCACCATCAATTTTAGATTTCCATCAACTCAAAAAGAGACCAAATTCCCCTTGGTGACCACACTCCATCTACCTACTCCCTTGTTCCACTTCATCCCTAAGCAATCACTAACTTGCATTCTGTCTCCACAAATTTGAGTATAGTTGGCATGTCATATAAATGGAACCATCGAAGATGCAGTCTTCTGTTACTAGACTCATGCAAAGAACATTTCCAAGCTCACATCATTTAGCATGTAGCGATACTTTTTTTTTTTTTACGGCTGAAAATCATCCTAGTGCATGAGTATGTCACATTTTATTCATCCTTCGTTGGACATTTACATAGTTTCTACCTTTTGGTTAACTTTGAATGTACAGATAAAAACATTTAAATATTTGTGCAGAGATGTTTTTATTCATCTTGGAATACATGCAGAAGTAAACCTGCTGTACCATAAGGCATCTATAGTTAACCAGATGATTATTTTTAGGTGGCCACACCATTTTGAATTCACACCAGAATTATGTTGAGAAAATCAGCCTAAGTGATACCTGTGTGGTTAAGAAAGCACATGGGTGTCAACTTTCCATTATCCTAATATCTACAGATTCTTATTCAAAAGATTGCTATTAATTACCTGGTCCTATAGCCATTACTGCAATTGCTTCCAACTCACCCTTTTCGGCTTGGGTAATTTTTAATGCTAGCTATTCAAGTGGGTAAACTGGTGTCATGCTGTAGCTTTGATTTATAGTTCTCTGATGTTAGAATGTCAAAGAGATGTATATTGGCCTTTTGTATATTTTCTTTATGGAGAAATTCCTATTTATAACCCCATGTTTTTCAGTTGGTTATTTCTTATTGACATTAAACGTTCATTAATATAGTAGATACACGTCTCTTATCAAATATATGGTTAGTTAATATTTTCTCCCATTTTGTGAGTCACATTTTCACTTTCCTGACAATTTGAATCACAGACATTTTTAATACAAATTCCAGGCTGGATGGGAACTTGCTTGTACTTGTCCTGCCACAGCTTCCCATATTATAGGAATTCTTTTTTTCTTATGATTTTGGAGTCCTATCCACTAATCCACTGCCAAATTCTACTTCATGCAGATGTACTGTAATATTTTCTTCCAAGGTGTTCATAGTTTTAGGTCTTACACTTAAGTCTCTTGCCCCTGTTGAGTAAATTTTTGCATCTGCTATGAAGTAAAATGTCAATTTTTTTCTTTTGAATGCAAATATACAGTTGTTTTAGTATAATTTATTAGAAAAAAACCTATCATTTTCTTTTTCATTGTCCTGCTACTTTTGTCAAGTATCAGTTGACACTCTAATTTCTGGGTGTAGTATTAAGATCTTCAAGCCTATCCCTGCGTAGAACCACACTCTCTTGGTAACAGCTGCTTTGTGGTTAGTTTTTAAATTAGGAAGTGTGAGTCCTCCAGTTTTGTTGTTTCTCAAGATCATTTTGAATATGCTGTATACTTTGGAATTTCATTTGAATTTTAGGGTAATTCCATATACTTCTACAAAAAGCTACTGGAATCAGAAGTATTGCACTCAATCTGTAGAAGAATTTATGGAGCATTTCCACCTTACCGATATAAGCCGTCTATCTGCTGACATGTTCTATTACTTAGATCCTTTGTCTTCCCACAATGCGTAGTGGTTTTCAGAATGTCATTATGTCATTTTTTGTAAATATTTTCATGAAGTTTTTTTTTTCCTTTTCAATGTTAGAAATAGAATAGTTTTCATTTTTCTTTCTGATCATTCACTGCAAGTGCAGAGAAATACAACTGACTTTTTCCACTGATCTTCATCTATTGCCTTGCTGAACTTGCTTATCAGCTCCAATAGTTTTTAATGGGTTCCGCAGAGTTCTGTACGCAAATGTCAGGTCTCACTATGGGTCACATTTCTTTACATTTTTTGGTAGAAACTGGATATTTTGAATAATCAACTACAGCAGGTATAAATATAGCAACCATCCTTCTGGAATTCGTCATTTACTAGATAATTTTAGGGACGTCCATTTCAGACCCAGGGTGTGAAACCTCCAAGGCAGAGTCTCCCAGCCAAACTGGAAGGAAGGAGGTCTGGGCTGGGCTTGCTCTGATTATCTGTTTAAACCAGCTTTCCAATTCCAGTAATTACAGCTAATCCTTCTATTGTTTTCAGTAGTGTCCTACACCTCACTGCTTTAGCTGCATCTGTTCAAATCCAGTTTCTTTGAAGGAGACTTGCCAGGTCAGTGTTCACAATGTGTCCTGGCCCAGGAGGGCCCCTCCAAGCTGCCCCTTTCTGTTTCATTTCTCCCCAGCAGTTTCCATCTGAGGAATATGTCAATCACTTCCCAACTGCCTTTCACTATACCTTCCACTTTTCTGAAAGTTCCCTGAGGCAAGAATTTCTCCACCATTTTAGTTTCCTCTTTTTTTGCATAAAATAGGTGGAACCCAGGGCCTTGACAACCTTGGCAAGGACTCTAACACTGACCTGTATCCTCTGCATATCTAAAATCTACTGCTGTCAGTTCCTTGGAGAGAGATTCCAAGCTCCCCATGTGCAGAGAGGCCTGCTCCTCCCTGCAGGCCCGACCAGTGCGCAGAGTCTCCACACAGAGCTGAGGGATGACAGTGCACTTCTCACCCCACACCCCTTTTGGGGACAGGGCACTGGCTGGACATGGGAGGCAAGGGGGCCATGTCTCCATGCCTTGGACCTTCTGTACAGATTACCTCATGAAATCTGACAACTGACGCCAGTATTCTCAAAGGGACCTTAACCAAGAGCCTCTGCCACTGGTATCTGAACTCAGAGAGGTGCCACCACTTAACTAATCCCACTGGTCCAAAACTTAGCTTTAATAATATTGTCCCTTCTAGAAGACTAGCCCTTGCCAGTGAAACTGGGGGAAAGGGCACCCTGTGAGGAGACTCCCTGGCCAAGAGCAGGTATGTGTCTTGGTCTAAATTCCATCGAGAATTTAGCTGATACAGACAGGAGGTCCATGACTTTAATCAAAATTCTTTCTTGTCTGAATGCCCTGAACCATTTCTAGAGACTTAAAAATAGGAGTTTGTTTTCTAAACAATGGTGTGTACTTATTTTTACTGGTTTTACTCACCAACAGATACAGAGCTCCTTCTGTTGTGCCAAAGTGGAAAAAAAACCCCACTAGGGCCTTCATTTGGAGTTAGTTTGTGTTGCACATTTTTCACCAGTTGGAGAATCTTTTTCTTTTTTATTTTATCAAAAATTACATTAACTGCAAGCAATAATATTACAAGGTAGAAAATGAGTATTTTGAAAGAAAGGTAATGTCTATATTAGGCTAGGGAAGCTACATCCGTTGTAGGACACAGTAAAAGCCGTCTAGATCAACCAAAAGCACACAGCTAACATCTAATAGTGTGTTGCTGAGAAGGGCTAACTGACATGGCAACAAGGCAGATCGTTTCCTTTAGAAAGGAATGGCTCCTCCACACTTTCT
Source organism: Ctenodactylus gundi (assembly GCA_004027205.1). Taxonomy (NCBI): domain Eukaryota; kingdom Metazoa; phylum Chordata; class Mammalia; order Rodentia; family Ctenodactylidae; genus Ctenodactylus; species Ctenodactylus gundi. Next base: position 325,742 of record PVKB01000549.1, on the reverse strand, counting down.
CTGTGTAAACTGAAGATGCTAATCTAGGACACAGCCTCCAGCCCCATTTCTCCTCCATGACACGAATGGACAATGTGCAGATCCTGGTATCAGGAGGCCATTGCCTGATGGGGAGGGAGGGACCTGGGTCCCAAAGATGTAAGACTGGACCTGTCTATTATCATTTTCTATGCAAGACCTTTGCATTAATGTACGTGGGAGATGATGGCTGCGGCAAACAGGCCCCTCCATTCCCTCAGAGCTGATTTGTACAAATCCTTTTCCCTTTTAACTAAAGTAAAGGCCTTCTTTACATTTAGACAAGCAGCAAAATCTGTGGTCCTATGGAATCAGAAACAGTGGTAGAGCAAGGGAATGGATATTCTGTTTTTTTGGAGACATAAGTATATAAAAATTAACCTTTGGAAGCAAATACATGAAAGGAACTGCAGTACATTAAAATTAAAATTTAATCAATTTTGCACTATGACATAATTTTAATCAATACTTTCCTACTAAAGTTTTTTTAAGGAAAAGATTCAATATTCTTAAAGGACAAAACGGATTTTGTAGTTTTTAATCTACATTTTATCAATTCTCTAAGAGTAGGCATAAAAACTATATACAGATCTTCAATATAAGTGAACTACCAGCAATAATACTGTAACTTATCAACTGAGTAAATTATTAATCAAATAGTGTTCTTTCATAGTCATAATCTTTATCTTTGAAAGATATACTATATTGATATTAAAACTTTTCTAAAAGCAGCCAATAATTCATTATTATGAGCTATAATTTCTTTTGTGTTTCTATCATGCATTCAGACATAAATTCTTCAATGCTGTAGTAGTCACATAGTACAAAGAATAGTGGTTTTCTCATTCATTTTCTCCAGCACACTTATACATCCTAGTAAAGTTTATTTTTTTAAAGAAAAATTCTTACAACAATACTTAGTATCTATCCTTTTGGCAATTGTGAAGGATATATTATTAACTATAATTGTACTGAACAAAAAACCTTTCCAATTCAGTCTGCCTAACTAAAACTTTGGGCTATTTAGACAGAAGCCCACCTCACGGCCTCTGGACCCCACCCAGCCCCTGGAAATCACCTTCTCCTTTCTATCTCTCTGCATGCTCTGGCATCTGTCACAGCCCTGGACTTAATCATTCCACAATGTAAACATAGGGCAATTAATTAAACTATATCCCACAAATATACACAATTATTGTAAATTAAATTATTTTGAATTATAAATTACTTATAATAAAATCAATCAAAGAAATCTAACTTCTATGAAATGTCATGGCTTTTTTCATTTTACTTCCTCAGACTCACAAATCCAAAGCCCAGTGCCACGGCTCTCAGCACAGCCCGCAGCCTGCCACACTCTCCAAGGTGCCACTCGGGACGCTGCACATGACATGGCCTTCACTCACAGTAGCACGGGAATCTCCACAATAACCCTGTGAGGCAGGAGTCACCACTCTCCTGATCCATGCCACAGATGAGGAAATCGAGGCACACATTAAACGAAGGGTAAGTCAGACAGGAATTCATGGCTTTTAATGGCAAGACATAATGATTTTTTTTTCTATTTGTGTTTTTCATCTCTGATTATTTTAGGAATATAGGAAGACCATTAATACTATTCTACTATTTAAGGCACCTCAAATACACACAGAAAGTGTTGATTTATAAATAGGAAATGATGCAGATGGTTATAAAGTCAATATATATTTTGTAAAAAAGGAATAAAAATAAATTCAGAAATATCAATTCATAAGTATGTGAAATAAATCCACTGGTGCTGGCTTCAAACTAACTGCATAAGATGTGATTCTTAAAGCCCATAATTAACATTTTAATGGCAACAAGGCCTATGTCTTAATACTAAAACATTTTCCTTAATAATGCTACATTATCAGTTTAACTTTCAAATATTTGTTCTAATAGAAAGAGAAAATATAACGGATAAAATCCAAAACTCATAACAAAATGACACTTTGTAGCTACAAGTAGCTAACTTCTATGTTAAAAATATAAACAACAAAAATCCCACACAAATGGCATCACCTGGGTTTTGATGTCTTTCCCTAATAAATCTCAGACTATAGTATAATGTCACTGTAGATGTTTAGAACAGAAATATTGAATAGACAAGGGCACGAAGTTACACTACAACACTTACTTAGGTATGTGTTCTAATATTCAAAAGCATTATGAGCATTCTGACAATATTAAACTCTACTTTTGATTAAAAATATAAATTTAATTCCTACAATGACATTCTGAAATAAATAAAAATATTGTAAGTCTTTGTCTGTACTAGAAAATGCTCCTGAAGAATAATGTGTGAACACCAGCCACATCTACAAATACATGGGTGACAGGAACAGAAAAAAACTAAAAGTCCTCAGATAACACTTAGACTCTTAATTGTCATGGGCAAATGCTTTTTACAGCATGAATACAGATACATTCTGGGATGCTACAAATGACCTTGAGTTGTTCCAGAACTTGTTTTTAAATACCTGTTCTAAAGCAGCACATCAGATTTTCTTCTGTTGGAAGGATATTACATAAATTTTTTCCTATCATTTGAAAAATAGTAAGTAATTATACTCTATTTTACTGATGAAGTGTATTAAACCCAACATTTCCTGTAAAACTATAACCTAAAAACTATTTTAACTTCAAAAACTTAAATATTCTCTTAAATATAATTTCATATGTTCTGTCCCATCAACAAACAAAAATGGCATAGATCAATTTGGCAAGATTTATGGATTTTGGGATCTTTGACAGATGGTCTGATAAACTCCTCACCCCATAAACAAGGCAGCAACATGACAATTTGGGAATGGCTGAACAACAGCAGAACAGGCAGAGCCTAGATGATCCATCAAGTAGAAACCGTGTCCTGCTCTGTCCATCCAAGATGCCTCTTTCTTTAAAATAAGGATTTGCAAATGTAGCACTATTGATATTTGGGCCCAAGTGGTTTGTGGTAGCAGGACGATCCTGTGTACATGGCAGAGGTTCTTAGACCCACAGACACAGACATGGGTCATAGATTGACACCAGCTCATGGCCTCTCCGGAGTGGGGGCACAGAGCACAAGGTGGGCAGCATGTGAGACTTCCTCTGCATGAACAACTCCCTCCAGGGCTCGTACTATTACTGAGCCCCACCTCTTGTCAGGTTGGCATACAATGAATGCGACATGCTGAAATCTTGTTGAGCCCACCACCCACTGCAAACACTCCCATCCAAGAAAAATATTTCTTATAGGAAACCAGTACCAGGTGCCAAAAAGTTTTGGGATTGTTGCATTATAGGATGTTTAGATGTTTCCTTGCCTCAAACTAATAGATGCTAGGGACATGCTGTCATCAGTTGTTGGCAATCAAAAATGCCACCAGACATGGTGAGATGAATTAGACAGCTTTCTGTTAGCATAATACAAGTTGAGATAATTAACTCTTAAAAACTTAACAGGCTTGTTTTGACTCATAACTATGGAAGATTCCGTCCATGGCCTGATGATCCTTTGCTTTTGGACGTACAGACGGTAAATACAGCATGGTAAAAGAGCATGGCGTGGAAGCTGCTCACCTCATGGAATCAGGAAGCAAAAGAAGGGGAAAGAGGAGGAAGTGCAGACTCACATCCCCAGCAAGAACGCATCCCAATGACCTAACTTTCTCTCACTGGGAAAACACCCCTTAAAGGTTCATCACTTCCTGTTAGCTCCATGCACTGGCAACTGAGACTAACACATGGACTCTCATGAGTTTTTTTTTTTTTTTTTTTTTTTTTTTTTTTTTTTTTTGAGACAGGTTCTCGCTCTGTAGACCAGACTAGTCCTGAATCTACTATGTAAGTCAGGCTGTAGGCCTCAAACTCACAGCAATCTTCCTCCCTCAACCTCTCAGGGATGGGACTACTGGCATGCACCACCATGCCCAGCTTACGCAGGCCTAAGGAATTAGACCCAGGGCCTTGTGCATGCCAGATAAGCACTTGAACCACTGAGCTACAGCATCAACTGCAAACACACAGACATAAGAGATATTTATCTAAATCCATAGCACCCAATGTCCTCTAAGAGTCAAATCTCTCATAATATCACTTTGTAATAACTATGTCAATTAATATATCATTATAACTACGCTATTTACATACCAATGTTATTTTAAGATATTAGATTACATTATGAATAATTATATTATTCATTCTCAATAACTACTGATGTAATTGTTATATTGATATACTATTAATGTAATGAAATTGTATTTTATATTAATAAAAATGTTAATATAACTATAATAACTAATGAAAACAATTGCTCTATACTGAATGAAACTAAAGTTCTGAATAATGTCTTAGAAATTTTAATAGTGAACAATAAAATTTAACACACTGTGGAAGGTGGCTGCCTGTTTACTCCATTTCTCTTGCCCTTGCATACAAATAAGCTCCCTTACATAGGGCCATGGGATAAATCTCTGCTTCTTCACATCCAGAGTGTCTTCAGATACTTGGTTGCTTTGAAACAACATTATCTTAGGATTATTTCAATATTTCCCAAAAGTAAAAAATGCATTGGGCAGTTGATTTCTACATTCTCTTCAGTTCAAACATAAAAGTTGCTAAAAGACAACATCTCTAACATACATGGCAACTTCTTACATAAGAGTGGGAGTGGCGCGTTTACAGAGATTTGAGATGGTGCTAGTTTTCCATTTCACGCACCATTTGGACTGCCCTCAATTTTCACTTACATCCCACATAGCAGGTGCCCTGCATCCAGGGAGCTCCCAATGCTTCTGACAGCCATGTAAGGATTCAGATCAAGCAAGGGGTAGGCACGAGGAGCTCGCCATAGCCAGCAGGGTTAGATATGCTTATTGCATACATCCCTGCTTTTAATACTATTCAGTACTGGAAGGGAATCAGAACTTTGCTTTTTTTCCACATCAAACACAAAAAGTAGCTTAAGTTAACCCTATTAAAAAGTAATAATAATAATATGTCTTTGAGTCTTGCTTATCTCTAAAGTGAGCAACTGTAAGAATTTGTGAGGGAAATAACAGAGTAACTGCAATTTGAAATACTTTTAGTACAAGTTAAAAGTTTTAGAAGATGTTTATTTTGCCATTTAACATGACTCCAGCTAGAGGCAACAAGGATAGAATAAAATCAATTGCCCTAATTTACTGTATGGTAAAAATGCATGTAAAATCACCCTATGCTCCTAGCATTCACATTTCTCATAAACTCATGACAGCTTTAACATCTCACTGAAAAGCAATGATTTCACCCAAGCCCGGTTTCATCTGGAGCATCAGTATGCCTTATGCAGTTCAATGTTACTGGTAACATTTAGCCCTGTTGAGTTAATATGCCAGTCCAGTTAAGTTGTAGGGTCTGAATTGTCACACTGTCTCCTTCTTATGTTCAACCTGTATCTTTTTGTAGATAAAAAGCACTACCAAGAAAAATAAAACAGAAAAAGAATTATGTTATTATATTAGGAGTAAAGTGGTGAGATTAGCTTTTCTATAAACACACTTCTGATTATGTATCACTATTGTCATATAACTGTATAAATCCTCTCAAAAATTCTACTCACTCTTTACACTACAGCTAAAGATCTACTGTTCCAAAGAGATTCCTTAATTTGCTCTTGGCACATATTTTGCAGATGACTGAGGGCTGTCTCCTCAAATGTTTGCATGTATGCATGGTAGGCCTCTCTCACTGAGCACCTTCTGGCTCATAGTCTGGGTCTTCATACTTAGAGTTCTTCTTCTATGACCTGTTAAGCTGTTTAAGTACATGAGTGACTCTGTTCCTATACCTTCATATTATCTAAAACAGAAACGCTTAGTGAATCTCTATATAATTACAATTAATTTTTCTTCTCTTTAGCCCATAGGCAATGAATACACCCTCCAGATCATTCATCAAAACAAATTGCCAACACCACACATCCTTGTTAGAAGACAGTCACCATGTAAAGATTCCCATAGACACAATATGAATTTCATGATATTTGGGTAGTTGCTTTTCTAAGGCTGGCACTACAAAATGGTCATGACAACAGACATGTACCTCCTTACACTGCTGAGGGCCTTCAGGATCCAGACCCCAGATGTGTAGCTTGGTTTCTCCTGCAGGCTTTTTCCTGGCCTAGTACAGGCTGCCACCTTTACACCACAGCCCTCTCAGTTTGGGTTGTTTGCGTTCTAGTTTCTTGTTATATTGTACTGTATTGTATTGTATTGTATTGTATTAAGGCTCCCCCTGAAAAGAAACGCCATTTTAACATTCTCACCTCATTGAAGACCCTATCTCCAGATGCAGACACATTCTGAGACACTGGGACAAGGGTCCAACAAATGAACTCTGGAAGACATATTAGGCCTATGTGACTCCCAACATTTCTAACTCAGTCACTAGTTCTTAACATTTCCTCACAATAAACTCCTATAATTAAAGTAGACAAACGTCTATTTCTTTTCTATCATATGTACTTATCATTCTGCTTTAGGTTATATAAATGCCTTAAGGAAATTTGACTTTAAATACTATTTCCTAAAGGTGATAATAATCCTAATTCCTCAAACATTTCAAAGAAGAATACGAAAGAATCTGATAAATATTAAGTAATTTCTAAAATATCAGAATGAGATTTCTCCATGTTTTTGGATATTTGTACTAAAAACGTTCATATTTGACTTAAAAATCCCAGGCTCTCTCTCTATATATATAAAATGAATTTTTTATTTGTATCAACTATGGCCTCAAAATATTCCACTTCTGAAAAAATATGAGCTTATGCCTGTCTTAGTTACTTATTTATTGCTGGAACAGAATACCTGATACCCTTAACTTAAGAGAGGAAAGATTTATTTTAGCTCAATTTCAGAAGGTCTCTCACAGTCCATTCAAGAGCATCTGGCAATGGTGGAAGCACACAGCAGAGGCTGGGGAGAGGCTCATGGCAATGCAGACAAAAGCCAACTGAAGAAGGAAAGAACTGATCTTTGAGACTAATGCAGGGCTGGAACTTTCCCAGGAAGAAGCTACAATGATGTTTTCTCTTCCTTACTTTATTTAGTTCAAGATGGCAATTGGGGTACCACAGCAAGGGTGGGTGGCCCTCCCTCACTTCCTGGTCCCTAAGTCAGTAACACACGCCTGGAAGCTCTGCATTGAGTGCCCCTTCTTCATCTCAACAAGTTGACACAATCCCTCCAGGTCAAGCTCCAAACATCTACTCCAGGCAGCCAGACCCCATCTCCTAACATCACACAGTTTCATAGATATCTGAGAGACGCTCCAGATCCAAACCACAGCAGTGCTCAAGCCTCCAAATGGATTTTTATGATACAGGAATTGATTCCACAGTTAACAACTCAATGTTTAAACATAAGAGCTTTGGTTTCCTTCGCTATTTCTTGTTTTCTGCACTTTCGCCTGCTGTTCATAAACATGAAACATTACAGAATGGTTGCGTTTTGTCCAGGGGCAATTATTTTTAAAATAAGAAGCAAAATCAATACTAGACAACTCATCTATGCCGCATTAAAGAAATAAAAATACTCAGTTATTTTTAAATGTGCCAGCTAGGTATAGTATTCTAGTCCATTCTTTCTTATCTTGGTAACTATTAATACTTCGTTATGAATATAAAGTAAAAGCAAAGAAAAAAAGCAAAAACTCAGGCTCTAACTTACAAAAACAGAAAAGCATGACAAAGAATTCTTGTTATGTGAATCACATTTGCCTACATCTTTGCTTAATGCACTGGTGCTGCCTCCTCCAACCAGGCTTCACTTGACCAAATCACATGGATGCCCAAGTATTTCCAGTTTCAAAATATGTGGCTTCTGCCCATAATATCTCAATCCGCCTCTCGTGTACATCCTCTCTCCTATGAGTACCTCAAGGGCACAAGTCAATAGGAATGAGTTTTTCTAAGTAAATACAGGAATATAAGCAACAAAGATCTTTCTTTTGTTTTTTTTGTAGGACTGATGATTGATTCAAACCTTCATAAACAAATGCTCTCTACCACTGAGCTCTATCCCCAGCCTGTTTTAATGTTATTTGAGACAGAGACTAAGTAAGCAACAAATGCCTTCTGTCAGAACAACATTTCAGGTCCAGCCTTGTTACAGAGCCAGTGGCCACCACCATGGTTTTGTCCTGCTCCACCAGCATGCCCACATGTCTTCCTTCTCTGAACTCAGACAGGACTCATCATTTACACTCCACATGTGAGCCCTGAATGGCACACTGCCTGATTATTTTGCTACTTTTTTATGTGTCTTGTCTTCTCATGTTTATTTGGAACTCACATTCGAGGTGATCATATCTAGAACTGGAACAGCCTTGCATCTGCTTATGCTACGTAACTCTAATGGAAGGCACTGCAGTAAGCATGGCTGCCTTGCCTGGGCTGCTGATCCACAGGGTAGACAGACCCAGATCAGATCAGATGACACAGGAAATTACCTTGCTACCTAACAGAGAAAAATCACTATTGAATCGGATCTTCCTAAAGATCTTCAGGTGTAATGTAAAATCAGCCACACCCCAACGAACTGTAGTCCTCATTCCCATTCTGCAAAGGCCAGAGCCCAAACTGTCACACAGAGGTCCGGCGAGTAGAAAATTTTCATCCTTTTCTCCTGTTCCAACAACAGTGCAGGCTATTCTGAAAACTTACTTGGTATTGTTAAAAGGAAAGCTGTGATCCTTGGATAAGATGGACAGGCAGCTGCGTGGCACAGTGTCCTCCGAGGGGTAACGCCAGGTCCCTGGGAGGGGCCCCTTCCCAGGGTCCAGCCCTCTCTCAGACTATGGCAGCTTGAACAGGCCCCCGGGGCTATGTTTTCTCCCCACTGACTGCTTAGGACCACAACATTATAGAAATGCACTTATTTATTTCTGCATTTTGAAATCACAACTGAGAAGATGTTCTGAGCTCACCATAATCCACATAGCTGGACATTTAACATATTTTACCTACATTTTTAATACCTTCTTTACACCTTGCACTTTTTCACAAATGGGAAAGTTAAAGTGTCCTGTGTGGGGAAGTTCTCAGCACAGGTGGCTCGGTCACAGCTGAGCGTCCTCCCAGGGGACAATGACGCACCCCTGTGTACTTTGATCAAGATGACTTAGCCACCTGCTGCCACTCTGTCATTGTCATCAAGTTCACCTCTCAGGGAAAGGGAAGGACACAGAACCTTCACTTCTGCTCTGACATTCTCTGAGGTAAAACTCACAGCAACACCACACAAGACAAATCCTTTGGTGTGTGTATGTTAAACCCATAACAGCACAGACCACAGTACAAGGCCTGTGGATCGGAAAAAGACAGGTAAGATGTACTCTATCACATCAACATGCTGACATATGACTTATGGAATGGTCCTTAATTATTGTGAATAAATGGTACAGAAATTCTAGACCCCATTTACTATTCCCTTTCCTCCCAATCTGTTATTTCTGCAAATATCACCTCCCCTCTTCTGACCTGTATCTACAGTTTTTCTCCAACCCTATCCAAGCCTCAGGCACTCACAGCAGGCTCCCAACTGTTACAACTGGGTAGTAACTCCTGGCTTGAGTTCTGAAGTGACTTCATCTGAATACTGCTTCATTTTTAAATAAACCTGTTGGTACGTCAGCCTCTCCCCATCTGTAAGATTGCAATGAACATAACAGAAAAGCAATAGGGCTCCTGGATTTTGAATAAATATTTTTAAACCACTTAGGATATTTTCTGGCATAAAACACTTGATATTATAAGCTATCATTATTAATGATAATATTAATTTCCATTCTATCATTTCTTGGCTTCAAAAAGCATGCTTTCATTTACTGCCTTGGCCCTTCATTCATACTCTGTTGACTTGTAAATTAAATTTTTTTTTCTAAGAGAATCATGTAGAAATAAAATATTAGGAAATTAAACAATGTCTAAAAAGAAAATTATACACTACAAGCAACTATGATTTATTCCAGGTATACAAGACTCACTTATTAGTCAAAAATTAATGTAGGGCTAGAGGCACAGTTTAGAAGTTAGAGCACTTGCCTAGCAAATGCAAGGCCTAAGGTTCGATTCCCCAGCACCCCATAAGCAAGTCCTGTGGTGCACCACCAGTGGTGAGTAAAGCTGGCACTCAGAGACTGAGGCAGGATGATGGCTCTGTGCTGGAGGCCAGCCCAGACTACACAATGAGTTCAGGATGAGCCCAGACTTCAGAGTGGGATCCTGCCTCAAAGCTAAAAATAATTCATTATATTTATATACTAAATAAGAAAAATAATGAATAAATGAAGATAATGTAATTACACAAAATGTAAGAGCCATTCATGAAAATAAATCTCAGAAATTGACTGAAGGAATAGTTCAGTGATTAAATGCCTGCCTAGCAAGCTGAAGGCCCTGGGTTTGATTTCCCAGCACCGCATAAGCTGAGCATAGTGGCATATGCCTATAACCCAAGCACTAGGCATGGGAGGCTGAGACAGAGGATTGCTGTAAGCTCAAGGCCAGCCTGGTCTAAACAGTGAGTTCTGGACCTACAGAATGAAACTCTGTCTCAAAACAAAAAACAAAGAACAAAAACCCCTAAGAATTAAAAGGAATTATGAAAAAGCAAGTATGTACGCACATACTCATATATATGTACATGCATGTATGTATATTGGTTTCAAGTACTTCTACAAATAAGTAAGAATGCTGACACCCCACCATATATATCAAAACTCCTAGCTAATGTAATAAGACAACAGAAAACAAAATCTGTACAACTTGAGAAGGAACAAATAAGACTCAAATTCACAAATCACATGACTGTCTATACAGATAACTCAAGGAATAAATAAAATAATCTTTAGAACTAATAAGTAGTAACAGCAAGGAGGTAGAACACATGGCTAATATCAAAAACAAGTGAATCATGTCCCCATATTTCCAAAAGAGAACCCTTAAAATTTTAAATTAAAACCAGTGAGCTGGGGGCTTAACTCAGCAGTTAGAGCACTTGCCTGGACTAGCCTGGACTGCAGAGTAAGACCATGTCTCTAAGTAAATTAAATTAAAATTAAATTAAATAATTAAAAAACAGCATCTCCAAACCTTCCCAAATTCCTGCAAATCAGATCCAAAGGCTTCTGAACCATATAATCAGGTTTAGTCCTACCACCCTTTCACTCTTGGTATCAATGTTCTGTGTTACCTGTCTTACCACCGAGATGCCATACCCAACAGCAACATCGTAAAGGGGATGTCTGACTCATGGTTTCCTGTGGATTTAGTCCAGAGTCATTGGCTCCCAGACAAAAAGAGTTCTGAGAAGGATCACAAAGGAAGAAAGCTGCTTTCCTCATGGCAGCCAGGAAACAGGGAGAGAAGGTAGGAGCTAGCGCCAAGAACACACCCATCAAGGTCACAGCTCCAGTGACCAACTGCCTCCAACCAGGCCTCCACCTCTATAGCACATTCTACTTTGAACTCAGCGCACTGATTCAGTGATGAATAGAGCTTCCACAGTCCAGTCACCTTCCAGAAGCGCCATCACTTCACGCAAAACTTAGGGGAGACATTTTAGACTTAAATTATAACACAATACTGTTCCAAAAATTATAACAAATCTTCCACACTGATATATGTCTGAAGGAAGGCAAGGGAAATGGGAGGCGAGGAAACTCTGTGCTTCATGATCAGTTTTACATAAATCTAAAATGAAAGTCCAAAAATAAAATAAAAATAAAGGTTTCTAAAAATAAAGTCTAGTAATTGAAACAAAACAGGATATATACATTCTAGAATTAGAAACATTTAAAATCCAATATTATTTCTTCTATTTTATAGCTTTTTGAGGTCAGGTATTACTTAATTTCTCTAAGACTATGGCATGATTGCAGACAGAGCACAGGTTGCATTGAAATCTTAACCAGCTCATGTTGATATTTGAAAAGTCAATGCCCATCACATATTTAGCACAGTACCCTTGATAATTTTACCCCAAATTCATATTTAAAACTACTTACTGGATGTTCCATGGAAATCAAATTTTCACTGTGCTCCAAATTAATCTGCATCATCTGCCCTTATTTTGTTGAGTGTGTCAGAGCCGTTGGCCCAGCTGTACTACTTATAAACAAAGTATTAATACTACTTCTCTATTTTACATAGGTAATCTGATACTGGGTCCTTTCAATTCTAATGTGTAATAAGGTTTATAATCCAACCTTCTTACAATTTATTTTTCTATACTTATCATCTGTCCCACCTACTCCATAACCCTCTAAATTGAAGTCTCTGGCTTCAGTTTAACCTTCACACTTACTAATCATCATCTACATGGCTGCCAGCATGAATTTTTAAACACATGATGTCTTGCAATTTCTAAATCAGGTCCACACTGCCCTCTAGGAAAATTTCTTCCCTCTTAAGATGCAGAAGGATTAAAGATCTGAATGTCATCAGTCAGTATCACAGGTTTACAACTATTCCTCAGTTGCTGTCACAGGACTGAGGTTTTCTATAGATTCTCCATTCCTGCAAGCCACACCCTCTTCCTGGTCAGATTTTATGTCTTTTTTTTTTTTTTTTTTTCAACCTGGATATTTCCTACTGATCCTTTAGACACAGACCAAGCACCACCGACTCATTTCTTTTTCCCTTGGGCTCTGGCAAAGTCAATATATGCCATCCTTCCTGCAAATTACTGACAATAACATTGAAAAGACAGCCCTATCTCTTTGCAAATCAGATATAAGCATCTTGACAGAAAGGACCACATCAATTTCAAACTGATACTTTTCAAACCATAGAATGCACTAATTGGATATCTGTGAATAGAGAAAGAAACAGAGGGAGGAAAGAAGGGACGGATGAACACATGGAAGTAAAAGTGGCAGAAACAGTAATGAAAGGAGGAAAGGATGGAGGGAGATTTTAAACAAACAGAAGTGACAACATTTAGTTAGTTCCACAGAAAATAAGAAACAGAGCCATGTTTATGAGTCATCCAAATCCCAGAAAACTTTCAGAATTAACACTAAATCCATCCAGTCATTTTTAGATTTCAATAACTGTCATTTTCAATCTATGCAAGGATCCCCTAAATTGCAATAAAATTATGATACTTTATTTTATTGAATATAAAGTGGCATCAATTTTAAGATGACAATTTTTACATCTCCTTGAAAAAAAGAAACTGTTACACTCTTAATAGAATTGTAAGATACATTTTCACCTCAAAAATGTTTAAATATGAAGAAATATACATCATGGAATCTATGAAATAATGTAGATCTAATTGAGTTTTGATTCTCATGGTCCATTCTTTCTGTAATCCAAGGAGACAGAGATGTGTCCAGTCATCATCATGGACTTGTAAAGATAAGTATCAGCTAGAGGACCATGTAATGATAGTTAACATGGATCTAACATCCTTAGTAGTAACTGTCAAGAGAAAATATCTGAAATTCATGTGATTCAGAAGGTTCATAAAATATTTGTCAGCACAGGTAAAACAAATCATTCCAAATACAAAGACGAGAGACATATTTTTACCAAAGATAGTAGACAGTAATCAATTCTTAGGTGTTCTCTTGTGCACAACAGAGAAAGAGAGAGAGAGAGAGAGAGAGAGAGAGAGAGAGAGAGAACAAAAAGACAGAAAAAGTTTGCAACACCAAGTCCTAGAAATTCTCCTGTGCAATACACACAAAACACGCTCTCTAGTTCAAACATCTTAACACTGTGAATCCAGCACTGCTCAAGCATAGCCATTTCCCACACATTCCTTTTCAAGAACTGCTGTACTCAATATAAAAGCATTTACTCTTCCACAGTAGTTTTTCTCTCTATCATAGCAATGCTTGAATACTTGTCTATTATTATTATTATTAAGTTTGAGAGGAAGCATTTTGTAATGGCTGAATTTTTAACACTGCTCAAAATCAAACTAAAATAAAAAAGACATTAGTTCTAAGGTAAGAAATAAGAAATAGATTCAGGCATTAAGATAGACACACAGAAATAAAGTGGCTGAGCAAAAATTCTCCCTCAAGGCCAAAATGCAGCAGTAAGGTTGAAATTTGCATTAGTAGCTCATCAGCACAAAATCAAAGGTCAACTGGCTCAAAAATGAGTGCAATTTTAATGCAAATAATTGGCAAGACTGTGTAGAAGCATTATGAATGAGAAATAATTTTTTGTTACAGAATTTAATTTCCTAATCAGTTGACCAGCTTCACAAGCAGGTAAGTTTACTCCAATAGAAGTTTAGATCCCAGCAGAGTATACATTTGCAAATACAAAAACTCTTAAGTAGTTCTTTTTTCACTTTCATAGTTAATTTTTAAAAACAAGTATCTTATATACTTCTATATGCTGAGAAAACTAAAACAAATTCATATTTCTAATTATGAACTTGATCTCCACCATTTCCAAATCTTCTGAACTGTTTGGATATTTAATGCTCTAACATCCTAACTTCAACGTCATAGAAAATAGCATGACTTCACTAATGAATACCTTGCTCTTCTAGCACTATTTTCTCCTAATACTGCTGTAGAATACATGGGGCATCTACTTCCCAGTGGGCAGTGAGAGAAGGAGAGTGTGGGTAAGACAAGTGGCCAGACAAGACTTGCAGAATGAGGCTGGTCATGACGTGTGACATTCACCTTAACAACTGTTGATTGATATTACCTGAGGAGATCTGCCTCAGGTGTCATGAGAAGCCGGACAAGAAAAAGACAGAGAGAAAGAGAGACAGAGATAGAGAGGTGTCCGTGTGTGATCACGGGAACATCGGGAGCATTATGAAGTATGTTGGAGTTAGCTGACCTGTTATGGCTGACACTGCATCCTCAGCATAGCATGTGGGGACTTTTTGGGACTGTCCTTATCACAGACTTGTTTGGATCAATTTTTGGAAGGCAGCATTTGCAAAGCTGTCAAAGTCAATTGTGTATCAGGGATGAAGGGTAAAAGAAGTTGTCAGCAGCTATAAGTGATTTTATAAATTGGTGAATTTTTTAAACAACAACAGAAGTATTACTGAATATTGTAAGGAGACACGTAGGGGTTTAGTATTTTCAAGAATATCTTGTTTCACTTCTATTTTGCTGCTACACAGTAAGAATAGAATATTGAGTTCAAACAGAAAGATGAAATGATTAAAGATTTTATTCAAATTGAAATTCAGGTCAAATGTACAAATATAACTGTTATTTCAGAATGCTTCAAATCATGGTGAGAAGACAAACTTCTCCCTGGAAGGCCTGCGACCTAGTCCCTGGTTCTGACATTCCAGGAGTTGGGGAACAGCAGGCCTGCAGGCCTATTGTCGGGCCTGCGGGACACAACTGTCACATTAGGTAGTGGTGATTTAGCTAAAAGTTCAACTAAACACAGAAGGCTAATTTTTAAATTCATGATTCTGTATGGCCCATGAATGATGTCATACATTTCCTAGTGGCTGTTAGCAGAAAAAGTTTCCCCATCTTGAATGAAAGAGTTTAAAGGCAGAGTATTTAGAATCAAGGTTGGATCCAGATATACTTTCATGATCTAGGCAATCAGAATGTATCGGTATTTAGGTAAGAATCACTTCGATTGTTACTTAAATTGTAGATTTTGGAGGTTCTCACCTAGAATTCAATCTCATAATCATTTTGTAATAAGTGCTAGGTATTAGTAATTCTATTAATATTGGGTCTTTATAACCTTACCCTTAGACCTGGGACCCATAAAACCAGGAAGCAGCACAACAAAGCACCAGCACAGCATCTCTAAAGGGTGAGCTCTGCATTCAACTGTACGGACGGGCCACTTCTGGCTGAATGGCAGACAATCGACTTAGGCTTTTTCAAACTCAATGTTTAAGTTACAGTGTGCTCAAAATGTTCTTTAAAATGTTCTTATATAATTTTCTTCACTCAAGTATTAAGAGAAATAATTCAAATGGGTAAGTACCTGCAGAGAACGAGGACAAGAATTGCTCATATTTTATAGTCATCCAGCCTCAGAGGTCAGGTTCTCACTATCAAGTCACTGTCACTTTGAAACTGAACCGGAAAATACAGTCACGGATATGAATGTAAATGTACAATAGGGCTTCTATAGTAAGCTGAAAATACCATTATGTTTCTACATACTTAATTTACATGACCTACCAAACATCCTAGTTTAGCATCATGGGCACTGCAGAGCATCAGCTGTTCATCCTGCTTGCCCTGGCATTGGCTGACGGCTGTGGCCGGCTGGCTACAGATGCCAAGCACTGCTCAGAGTAGTGTATCTCATTCAGCGACTTCCCTCCCCACTGCTGGAAAATAATACCTGCCGCCTGCCGCCTGCCGCCTGCCACCTGCCACCTGCCAAAGGAGAGATCATTTTGACTCAGATTCTTAATACAGGCATCACAATTGAGAACTGTAAGACCACTCCCTTTCACTCATTGTTCTCTTCCACTCATCTGATCCTGGGTACAGAATGGACTGGGGCAAAGGCCAACTCCTCCCAGGGCCTACCACAAGACCAGCAAGTAGTAATCAAGATAAGGCAGACAAAAACCAAACCCTCCCCCTGGGGAAATTCAGAACCAGGTCCCCATTCCATGTCTGACAGCAACATTTTCTCCTGAAGTTCAGAAGGTTCACAGACATGAACGACGTCCCGTGCAGACAGTTGTAACAGAAGCAATTACAGGAGGTGGTGGGCACTGGACGGAGCACTTCAGACATAGGACTGCTCATCCTGGGGCGCACACCACTCCCCTTCACCAGGGAAGCCTGCTGATTCCAAACTATTTTCCCTTTAGTAAACTATGCTATCACTCCTTGCTGGACTGTGCATGTCTAGTTTTCTGCCAGCCACACAAGAAAGTAGGCATCTGCTCCTGGAGCCTACAGCCCACAGCAATAGTGTCAAGCCACGATCAGCTGCCCCAAGGTAGGCACGGCATGATGGATG
The DNA here is from genome assembly GCA_004027205.1 of Ctenodactylus gundi. Taxonomy (NCBI): domain Eukaryota; kingdom Metazoa; phylum Chordata; class Mammalia; order Rodentia; family Ctenodactylidae; genus Ctenodactylus; species Ctenodactylus gundi. The sequence continues at coordinate 308,728 of PVKB01000549.1, read as the reverse complement.
GGTATGGTGAGGACAGCTGCACCACCGACTGCAGCCAGCAAACAAGGGGAGAACTGAGGGCTGAGGAATAAGAATAAACATGGCAGGCCACTCCCTCAGTGACCAGCTCCAGCCCTGTGCTTCTGGTGTGAACTCACTGGTGAGTGAATCCCTGAGGAGTACAGCATCCCCATAGTCCTATCACCATCTACAAGTGTACAGGGGGACTTTTAAAAAAATAAACCATGCCTGGTGCATATTGTTAGCCCAAGAAAAGATCAAAACTCAACATTCAAAGTACAGTTTCTACTGAATACAATTTGCTTTTGCACCATTTAATAATCAAAAAATCCTAAGTCAAACCATCAAAAATTAGCAGGGTGTTGATTAATAGACAGTGTCTCACTACATTGGTAAACTGCTTATGTTGGATTTGAACTTGCAGTCCTCTTGCTTCATCCTCCCAAAGTGCTCAGATTACAGGCTTCACTAATCCCCGCATTATACAAATCCAAGCTAAGGAAGATTATTCAGCAACAAAAAGGATGAATCCTGTTGGACTTCATAGATGCACAGTATTCCATTGTATATAAATGTCACAGTTTGTATATCCATTGGTCTTTTGATGGGTATTTTGGTGACATCCATATTTTAGCTATTGTTAGTTATGCTGCTATGAACATGGGTATACATATACCTCTATAATGTGTTGTTTTGGCCTCGTTTGGATATATTCCCAGGAGGGGTATTGCTGGATCGAAGGGGACATTTATTTCTAGTCTTTTGAGATCTCCATACTGTTTTCCAAAGTGGTTGTATGAATTTACATTCCCAGCAGCATGAAGCCTTTTACGGGCAAATGGAAGAAACTTGAGAACATCATGCTTAGTGAAGTAAGTCAGAAGCAGAAGGTGAAACATTGAATGGTCTCTTTGATATGAGAGACCCAGATCACAACTCTTAGGGAACTTAAAATGAAAAACGAAGTGAAGCAGTGGGGTAGGGTGGGGAGGGAAGAAGGGAGGGAGGGTGAGTAGGGGGAGGGACAAAAGCAGAGTGGGAAATTCCTTGTCACCTTGACAAGATACATAGGTGCACAAAATGCTAAACTTCATTGTAAACCTTAAATTTTGCACGTATACATATCAATAAAATGGGGGAAAAAGAATGAATCCTGTCACACACAACAAAATGATGGAACTAGAAGACATTGTAAGTGAAATAAGCCAGGCACAGAAAGGTACACACGGGTACTTTTTTGCAGGACCTAAAAAAATTGGTCCCATAGAAGTAAAGCCTAGAATGCAGATCAACAGAGGGTAAAGGAAAAGGATGGGGACAAATGAAAGGCTAGATACCTGAAAGACCATGATGCTGTTGGCGGGAAAAGTGGTCTACGATTATAACACACAACAAGATAACTAGGACTTAGAACAATTGATTATAAATTTCAAAACAACAAAGAGTTTGAAGATTTCCAACACAAAAAATGACATTGAAGAGATGAAAGTGCTAACTATGCTGATTTGATTATTAAACACTGAATATATGTGCTGAATTATCATGCTATGCCATAAACCTAAGTACAAATATCACATATTAAGGCATATTTTGATAGGCAAGTGTAGGGTTAATAGCTAGACTTTTGCTAGGTAAGCTCAGAGTAGTCACGGTTGCTGGGTTAAGAGTTCCAAAACAGAAACATGGCAACTGAGAAAAATCAGAATACCATGAAATACAGAACAACGGCAAAGTTGAAATTGCGTAGGTCCTGAGGACTGAGCTATAGATGTGGGAATCCTTGTGGACGCCAATCGGAAGCCAATGAATTTTATGTTAATGTGTACCAATCAGTAAAGGCCAACTAGATATAAAAAATGAATATGCATGATTAATAGAAAAACTACAAAAATGACCACAGCTGCTCAATAATCAGCAGTCTTGCCCCTCCCCTGCTGGCAGGAGTTCCTGCTGTCCTGTTCAATTTTCCTTTTTACTCTCCCAATAAAGTTACTTTCTACTTTCCAGCTGTTTCCTTGTTGAAGGTATTCAACTAGACACTGGCAGAAGAAGGACCCTGGATTGAGCTCTCTGGAAACAAAGTCAATTAAACAGTAAAATTTTTAAATGCTCATTTTTTAATCATGGAAATTTATTTCAATAGTATGTTTCTCAGAGTCCTACACCAACAGAAAGATTAATCAATATTTTCCATTTAAAATAAAATTATTTAGACCTTCTTGGAAATTTTAATGGAAAGGAAATTCAAATTCATAATCTATATATTTTATGATTTTCCATCATGCAACTCAAATTAAGACAGACAAATCTCTCAACCACAAAAGACTTGGGAGGATTTTATACCTATTTCTGGAAAGTATTATATTGAAAGAAATACGAACACTATTACTCCAAATGATCCAGATAAAATACATTTAGCTGATTTCATTTTTTAATGACACTACAGACTACACATTTGGTGCTAGACTTATTGTACATTCCAAATGGGAAAGACCAGAATGAATAAGTAGTGCCTTCAGAAACTAGAAGGTGGGGCAGGGTACTTGAGTATCTTCCATAGAAATGCCTGCTTTGGGGAAGAGAAGGGTAGAGTCCCTAGAAATATCCCATGAACTCTCAAAAGTCAGGTCTGTTTTATGCGGCTATAGATTTTATCACTACAATCAGAAGTTGCAAGAATACAGATTTCTGTTCGTTAATTGGAAATGTATTCTCATATTCAGAGTTGCTTGAAATCTTATGTTCTACTGAGCATTCGGGCATCTAGTAGAGAATTGTTTGCTTCTATATCATTTGCTGGAAATAACCCCAAAGGAAACAATTTTCTGCCAATTTTTCTGCTTTTATATTGAAAGTACAGCTTATTTTCAGCCCATATAATGATACAGAAATCTGACAATTTCTCAAAAAGCATAAAATCCTTTTGGAAGACAAAGACTGTAATACATCATATTAAACTGCATGAGCAAACTAAAACTCAGCAGTTTATTGTCCAATTTAAGTATCAAATATAGATATTGATCAATTTAGTATAAATACACGTCAACAAGCATTAGTAATATTAACCAAGCAATATGCCAAATATTGGTTCAGGACTGTTCTATGTATAACACACTGAGTCCTCTCAAACTAGCTTTTACCATTGCCTATTTTATAAGAACTTACAATGTAGAGGAGATATTTTACTCATGGTGTGTGAAACCGACAAATGCTCCTAATTTTCAATGTTTCATATGAATTGATAGTACCTTTATGTTATAACTGAAGAATAACGATCCTATCTAATGATTAGAACCTGACACGTCATATTGCCAACTCATGAATAACCAAGTCTGACCCTGGGCAATCCAAGTCTGCAGCCTGCACACCATCACCTGCCGAGAGCGAGCCAGGACTGCTTTGCCCATCGAACACGGGGCTAATGAAAGCCAGCACTGGAGGAGTATGGGCACATGTGAGTGACGACAGTACTCACCCCAGCACATGACTACTCTTTCCCTCATCCTTACTGGGAGTGCAAATTACAAACCATCTCAAATAGGAGTTAAAAATCCTTCTCACGTTCTTATCATAAATATAATTATCATATTTTCTAAGCCATAGCATTGTTAAGATTAAGAAAATACATGTATATGTCCTATACAGTATAGACATTATTTCAGTTTATGTGTGTATGTAGTTAGAGACACTGATCAAAAATTCAGTGAATGTTTAAATCCTAAAAATCTTATTATGGTCATTTACACAATGCCAAGAGCAATGTATGAAACAAGGGGAGTACTCTGCGTATTGTCAAAGACATTAATGACAACTTTTTGCCCATTCTTGGTTTGATCAGGCCTTATGGTATAGGCCTATAATCCAAGCTCTCTGGAAGGCTAAGGCAGCAGGATCACAAATATGAGCCTAGACTGGACATCTTAGTGACTTGATGAGACCCTGTCTCAAAAAAAAAAAAAAAAAAAAAAGAGATGGAGATATAACTCAGTTACAAGGCCTTGGATTAGATTCCCCATTACCCACACCCCTAAACACTGAAATGCAAAAAAGCCAGACAATACACAGAACGAATACACAAACATTTAAGTCCTTCAGAAGTACACTGAGTCTGAGGCAGCATGTGACAGGAGATTGGTAAATGACTAAACTAGTCCCCTGGACTTGAGCAATCTGAAAAGCAACAAGCTGTCCAATGATTTCCATCCTTTCTAGAGAGTTTACAAGATCCATTTTCTGTGCCCTAGATCATCTTAATCTCTCAGAAGAGCTGCATGGATAAGCTGCCCTGCCAAAGTGATCCTTCCAGTAGCATAAGCCATTGCTTTTACAATGCATGACAGCAGGAAACAAAGGTCACCTTAAAAATTCAGTCCTGAGTATGACAGTCTGGAATTCCACCATGGTGCCGTGGTCACATATTGGCTGCTGCTGACACAGTCCGACACACAGTCCCAGGGTCTTTCTCCCTGATGTCTCCTTACTCCAGAGATGACATTGGGAAGCTGCACCTGCTGGACTCTGCACTGATGCTGACACTGCTATTTTGTGACTGCCATTAAGCACCATGTAATTGCCAACAGCTCTGCCAGAAATACCAGCTGACCCTCTGCTCGTTTCTGAATTCTCTTTGCCACAGCTTCCTCCACTCAGGGGTCTGAACCCACTGACCTGCAGCCAGCACTGCAGAGCCCAGCTCAACACAGCCCTGCCTCTGCCTGACAACCTGATCACTCTCCACCACGGTGTTCTCTCTGGACCGATGGCACTCAACCATCCAATTTCAATTTTCTTAGACATCATTATTAGTAGCTTTTCCATCATTGTAACAAATATTTGATACCTGTAGTCTACTTAAAGAAGAAGTTTTTTTTTTGGTTCACAGTTAGAAAGGGTTCAGTCTATAGTCTGCTGATTCTCATGGCATGCATCCTATTTTTGAAAACCTAAGGCTATCTGACAACAAAGTCAGGTATTTTAAATATGTGTATACTTAAGCAGAGAAGACCGGGGATTTTTACCACTACTTTATTCAGATTATTGGGATCTTTCTGAATAAGGAACAGTTAGCACAGAGTCAATGGTTAGCAAAGAGATGTGACCAGGCTTTAAGAGGAGTGCCTTTGGATACTCCCAACAGACTTGTTTATAGAGTTTGTCATGACCATTCTGCCTTGACAGAATCTGTAAAATACGAACAATTGTATCTATAACTGGAACTGATTTTGAAGTACTCATATAACTAGACTCATTATTTGATTATGGAGAACCCATGTTCATGCTACAAAGTAATGTTTTAAAAATACTATAAAATGTCAGTGTCACTAGCTAACGGCAACTTATACCTAAGCTTATAATAAAAGGTAGGAAGAACATTATTTGAAAAAGAATAAAATTCAAGGTTTAGATGATAAGTGTCTTAGTTACTTTCTTGTTGCTGGGACAGAATAACCAACATCCACAACTTTAAGAAACAAAGATTTATTTTAGCTCACAGTTGTAGAAGATCACAGTCTATTCATGGGTGGGTGGTTTGAAATTCAAATCTGGTGCTGCTTTAAGCCTTAAAATACATGGGTCATTCTACTTTGCCTTCATTTAGAAAGCTGAGCTTTCTCTACCTACTTAAATATAACTTATTTTCAATCTGACTTTTATGGTTTAGATCACAAGTGTCCCCCAAAAGCCTCATGTATTTGTATGCATGGGATACCATGAAACTGTATGCTGTTGGGAGATGGGGCCTGGCTCAAAGGGACAGATGCTTGGGCTTGACATGGAAGACTGTACCAACTCACTGAGACTGGAGAGCACCTAGGGCAGAGCTTTCAGATGTGTATTATTGACATGTGGGTCAGGACCTAAGGGGGCACCCTCCCTGGGTGTTGAGGGCCCAACTGGCAGCTTGAACTAAATAAAGAAGAAACACTGTTACTGCTTCTCCTTGGGAAAGCTCTGGCCTTGCCTGAATCTCCAGATATAAACTAACTCCTCACCCGCTGACTTTTTATCATTCCATAAGCAGCTCTCCAACCTCTGCCATGTGCTTCCACCATTGCTGGCTACCCATGAATCGACTGAGACCTTCTAAAACTGAAAACTAAAATAAATCTTTCCTCCCTTAAGTTATGGATCTCAAATATTTTGTCCCAGCAAAGAAAGAGTAGGACAAAAATTGGTACCAGGAATGGGTCATTGCTATGACTCTGCCTGACAATGCAGTTTAGAAACCTTTGGAATTGATTTGTGGGGAAATTTGAGAAAGGGTTGAAGATGCCAACTAGAGAAGCTTTAGAAATACTGTGATCCAGGTTTATGGGAGATCTGGTCACAATTGAGAAGATAATGCTGATAAAATTAATTTTTAAAGGCCACATAGAGACCCTGCAAAGGCTAAGTTCAAGAAGTTTCAGGTGAGAAGGAGAATTATATTGACAATTAGTCTTGAAACCAAGAGTGCTACTCTCTGGCAAAAAGTGTGTTGGCATTTTGTCCTTGTCCAGAAACTTTGACTGAAACTAAGAGCAAGGGCAGTAAATTAGTTAATTTGGTGGAGGAAATCTCAGAGCAGCCTATATTCAGGCTGTCACACGGGTATTGCTTGTCTAATATATAAAAAGAGGAAAATATGGCAAAGCAAGATGATGTAGAAAGTTTTCAATATTTCCAGACTGAAAGTGCCTGCACAGATAGGAAAGAAGACAGGAATCAGCATTGAAAAGAAGCACCTGGAATCAGGACAGTAGAAAAGATGCCCCCCAAGTCAACAAGCCTCTACCTCTTTTACTAATGAAAGGGTAGAAAAGCAAAAGTCTTTGCTCTGACAAGCATACGCCAGGGCATCCTGCAGGGTCAAAGAGAGAAATGTTTGGAGGAGTTCAGCCACCTAAGACACTGAGGCCCCAGAAGTGACTGTGCTAAAAGGCCAGACTACTGCTCAACACAGCTGCATGCAGGTGGTGTTGGTCTCACTGGCATGCAGAATGCAAGAGCTGTGGGGTCAGAAAAGTTCCACTCAGAAGAAGGCCTTGGAGGCCATGCAGTGTGCCCCAGGAGGCCAATGAATGACACTGTGAGAATGAAACCAAAAGAGCAACGGAGACCTGGGGAATTCAGAGACGGCAGAAACGTGCTGTGGCTGACTGTAAGCAGCAGACCTGCCCAAGGGAGAAGGTACAACATACAGAGCCAGAGACAGCACGGGATGGGACCAGCCACCCCAGGTCTTTGGAGTTCACATCTTTCACGGAGTGCTGGACAGAATTTAAACTTTGCTCTGCTGGGTTTAGAACTTGTTTTGGTCCAAGTGCTTTTTATCTTCTTATTCCCCCTCTTCAGAATAGGAATGTTTACACCGTGCCATTGTCTGTTGGAAGTGCTTAACCTTTCTTTGATTTTTCGTAAGAGTTCACAGCTAAGAGTTTGCTTTGAGTCTCAGAGCAGACTTTGGATATGGGATTTTTTTTTTTTTTTCTTAGCAGTTCTGAAACTTTCAAGACTTGGCAAGTACTGGGGAAGGACTAAACACACGCTGCATAAGAAGATGGTTATGAGTCTTTTGATGGCCCAGAGCAGAATATTACAGTTTGGATTTGCAATGTCCCCCAAGGAACTCAGGTATTTAGATGTGGTTGGATACTTGCGGAATTGTGTACTGTTGGGAGCAGGGTCTTGGCAGAATGGGGCAAATGCTTAGGACTTGACCTGGATGGACTGTGTCAATTTTCTGAGACTGGGGGATATCCAGGGGAATATCAGGTGTATGTTATAGAATTGTGGGCCAGGATGCAAGGGAGGGCACTCATCTGAGGTGAGGAGGCCCAAATAGCAGCTTAAACAAAGTAAAGGAAGAAAAAAGAAACACTGTCACAGCTTCTACTTGGGAAAGCTCTGCCTTTCCCTGAGTCTCCAGATATTGACTAGCTCCTCACTGGCTGGCTTTTGTCTGTCACACAGTAAGAAGGTCTCTAGCCTCAATGATGTTCTTTCACCACTGCTGGCTGCATATGAATGGACTGAGACCTTGTGAAACTGTGAGCTACTATAAACCTTTCTTCCCTTAAGTTGTGGATGTTGGGTATTTTGTTCCAGCCATGAAAGAGTAACTAAGACACTGACCTTGGCCTCTGCCCCTTTCATGATGTCCTCTTAGATCACCAAGCTTATTGCACTGTCTCTCAGTTGTTTCAGTTTCTTAAACTCTAGTCACATTTTCACACTTAGAAAATGTCCCTTTATTATGGTTATTTGGCCATTTAGCTATATACTTCTAGACTTTAGACTTATTGACAAAATATAATTTATTTAAGGACATAGGCTTTGCCTTGCATTGTCTTGTATCCTTTATAGCAATAAGAGTTTGTCCTGTTGTACGGCTAAATCACTTTTACTAATATCTTACTTTATTAGGACATTGCTTTGCAAATAGTAGACTTTAATTCAATGAAGACTTATTATATATATTTCATTTGCAAACTCCAGGTAAGTGAACTCTACCCTATGTGGAGGTAAGTAAACATGATCCCTAAAAGAATTTCTTTTTTACGTAACAACCATTGTCAAATTATGGGCTAAAGATATAATAATCACAGCAAAATATTCCTACTTCTACTACTACTACTAATAAAAAGAAGCCCATGTACCATAATAGAAACTAGAGTTTGGTAAAGCACTTATATTTGACGGAATGATAGACAATAACATAGAAACAAAAACAGAAATATGAGTAGGAAAGCATAGGTTGGATATTTCAGGAACAGACTAGCCTGGAAAAAATATAATAGAGAAAATTAAAGGGTAAAACTGAACCAGACAATGGATGAAAGAAAGCAGAAGCTATTTTGTCTGGCAGGCTCTGGATCTACTTTCTCTCTGAGGATGCTGTATGGTTTGAGTCCTGGTTTATTATTAGCATAGCATCTCAGCAGAGTACTGCTGTTCCCATGAAAGAAAACAGTATTTGTAAAACAACTAGCTTGGGGCCTGGAGAACAGCAGATGCTCACAAAAGAAAACTGCATCGTTCACTCATGAGAGTTCAGAAGGCTGTCAAGATTCGACACAGTAGGGACAAGAGGAAGACAGGATGCAGACGCCTAGGTAATGAGTCTTAGAAAGGACCAGTGGATGGAGCAGAGTATACAAATGTAATAAGTGATTATGAGTGTGGTAAGAAAGGCACAGGTTGATCTGTCTCTCCTCAAATGCCAGGACATCCAGTCTCCCTCAGGGAAAAGTTAGTGACAGAGTAAGAAACTCAAAGTCTGGATGAGCAAAATGAGCAAAACAAAAAGAATCAAAAGCAGAGAAAAACTTACCTTATTTCTTAGACTTAATTTTTAGATTTCAGAGATGGGAAACAGATCTAGGAATGGGCTGAGAGAAGGTGGGGAGGACATTTAAAAAGGATTAAGATTTAAAAAAGGATTAAGATATGGTGTTTATAAATACACCAATTCTTTAAGCTGAATATAATTATTACGTATCACAAAATATACAGATAAAAGTTCTTAAAATATTAAAAATAAAACAAAAAAGAAAATAAAAACATGTACTTTTTAAGTAGTCTCTTTTAAAATTGTTTTCTTTCCCTATAAATGGAACAAAGATTTTTGAAGGAGAAAGAGGGATTCTCTTGGAAGCACACAACACTACTGCTTTGCCTTTCTGTATGTCTGACATTTTGTTTCCTTCCAGAATCTTCCTTTGACCTAGTCATCTGTACAAGTGCTTGGGTTGCAAGAACAAGACCAAGTAGAAAGAAACCATTTGAGTCCTTTGGTCTTCCAGGTCCCAAAAGCTGATACTTCACCATGTACTTGAAAACAGGACTAAAACACTTAATTCTGATTTTTTTTTTTTCCTATTGAAGTTTGTTTCCATTTAGTTTAAAGATTCTCAGGAGAACACTTCTAAAATGTAGCTAAATTTGCATAAAAATGGCCTCTATTATGTAGGCTTTCAACTGTACGGCAGATTCTAAAGGAGAAATAAGTTTCTCTTGTGGCACATGAAATTTCACCTTCTTTTCCAGTAAACTTTATTATGACAGCCCAATACCTTATCTGAGATAAAAATACAATGAAGAAAAAAAATTTAGCCAGAAGTAACAACTGCATTTATATTAAACAGGAAATACAATTAAAAAGGGATGATTTTCTATGTTTCTCCTGTGTCCCAGACAAATGGTGAAATATCAGTAACAGATTTAGCAGTAGCAAGAACACAATTAGCTCAAGAGTTATGACAAAATCCAGCCCAGAACAGTTATCTGGGATGAAGATTAAAAGGTTAAATCAATAATCTCCTGACAGTTTTTTTCTAGAGTCCTACCTTCAGCAGCAAACAGAAGGTCCAGCTTCCTTCCACGACTCTATTTGCTGTTTCCGTGGTGTCAGAACTCAAGGGGAGGTGTTTTAACCATCATGTTTTCCTCTGATCATCTCTGGCCATTTTATGAGGTTTAGTTCTTATGAGTAAATACAATGTCCTAGCTCATACAGGTCTACTTTTACAAAAAAAGAAAAGTTGCTTACTTAGAATGTTCTAGCTCTATAGACCAAAGAATTAATTTCTGAAGTCTGTGAAACCCTTTAAAAGTCACTATTCAAATTACTAATCCAAGCTCAACTTGCTACGTTTATCATGACTTTCACATTTAGTATGTTGGTTGGATTAAATTTAAGTCTATAATCAGCATTTTATCTGCAATGTCTCTCACACTATTTTATCCATTTTATGTTCATTTTTTCTGCATCTACACACACACACATACACACACACACACACACACACACACACACACACACACGTATGCACATATATCTATAAACTGAAGAACAGTCTCAGCTCCAAAGATGACAAAACAGGACTTTGTCCATCTGTATTTTCACATTCCACTTCAATTCATTTTTATTTCCCAGAGAAATTAGCCTGTGTGTGTGTGTGTGTGTGTGTGTGTGTGTGTACACTTGGCCTTTAGGTAGGTTCCTGGGGGTTTTATATAATCAAAATATCTGTTGAACCTGAATTATTACTGGTAAATAATCAAGTGTTCATTTATAGTTATACAACATGTGCCCTGACAAGGTGCCTCATTGAACTCAGTCCTAAGAAATGTCTAACAGAGCAGAAGAAAACAAAATTGATCCGGGACTAAGCCATAAAATTTGAATCTGTCCACTGCTCTTCACTTATGAAATACGCATGGATTCGTTGTCTCCATGTTCTAATCTGTAAAGTAACCTCACCAGTCGTCATAGTGATCTCACTGACTCTCTGCCTGCCAGTTCTAATGAGGGGCTCACTGAGTCTCTGCTCACGGATCATCACGGAATCTCACTCACTCTCTGCTAACTGATCGTCACAGGGGGTCTCACTGAGTCTCCGTCCATTAGTCATCAAAGGGGGAGGGTCTCACTGAGTCTTGTAAGAGTTCTCAAGATTCCATGTGAAAGGGTTAGAGACTGGTTCTCCTGGGGTCAGGGCTTCTCACTCCTTCTCACTCCTTGCATCCGACACTTGATTTTATTCAGATGCCAGGGATTTTCTTGGAAATATTTACCTATCTATATCACTTTATTTGATTACCTGATACACTCTTCAAAATAAATTTCAAGGTGGGGCAACATAAATCAGTTTTTCATTCTCAGCAAGGTTTGTGTGTGTTTGTGTGTATGTATGTCACATTTGAACTACTGTCACAAAGAGAGAGTTCTTTACCATTACATCCCCCCAAAAGGGTGCCATCCACACTGGCTGAAGGCCATCTGTCATTCAAATGGTCTGGTTCCCACAGACCCTCTTGGTTTGGCCAGCAACCTACTCTTGTGCCACCTTTTCCTTGTTTAACATTTGTTTATTTTGCTTTCTTTTCTCGGTATCAGGCACCAGGACTGTACCTTTCCTTCTGCTCCCAGGCAATTTGCTAGGAAGCAAGCGAATCACACTTAAAGATTTATACAGTAAGTCCCCTTTGTGCAAAGAAAGGTCAGGGAAGTCAAGAGGCAAAATTCATATGGAACCTTTTGCAGTAAATTTTACATACTCTATGTGTGTGAGACCAGCAGTGCTTTCCTTCTAGGTTTTTATGAAGTCTCTTGTTGATTTCTACCTAAATGGTTTTGTATGCTTGTTTTTAACAAGTAATAGAGCAAGAAGCAATATTGTTACAACAAATGTATACACAGCAAATATTGAGAATTTTCCCTTTAATAATGTTGAGAATATTTAAGACCAAAATTTTACATTAAAAATGAAATTCAGCCTAGTTTCCAGAAAGTACACACACTCAATTAAAGATTTTTCCTAATATCAACCTCTTGAATATGAAGAAAATGTCATCTTGAGTTCAAATAATAAAATCAAAATAAAGAGAGTAATGAGGACATACAGTAAAGTGAAACAATTACAATTGGATCACACTTAAATGGTAAGTGAATAAAAAATAATTTTATCCCTCCAAAGTCTTTGTTACCTTGACAAGATACGTATATGCACAAAATCCTCAACTTCATTGTGAACCTTAGGTTTTGCACTAATACATATCAATAAAATGGGGGGAAAATTTTAATGAAATATGTATTCTTTATAAATTGCAATTTTATTTGTAAATCATGTATTTGATAAGGGATTCACATCCAAAATACATAAGGAATTGCTCAAAAGGAATTGCTCTTTGAGTAATAAAACAGAAGCACATTTCACATTTCATTATTTTAATCTAAATCTCTTTCTGCCTCTTCCTTTCCTTGTCCCCCCATTTTTTTGTCCCTGTCCAGTCATGGGAGGAAGGGCAGTGATCCTTAATTAGACAATGGGCAAGGGCTGTCACTAGTGATCAGCCAGGCTCTTTAAGCTACTATGGAAAAGAAGCCTTCCACGGTCAGAGTAGTAAAGAACAAAAGTCATACTTGTATTTATATTAGAATTAACTTTTGAATAAAAGTTGGAAGGAACAGTGATCTTTATTTGATCATGGTGTCAAAAAATTGGTGGAAAAAAAAGTAATGAAAGAAAGAAAATCATAACAACTACAGATACCTGCCTTTGGAATATAATCTTTCTTAAGAACTACTTGGAAGGTAAAAGAACAATTAAATATAGAATATTTTTCACATGGAGATAATTCATTTGAGATTCATATAATCATGTTAGCCAAATTCTTTTATTAAGTTTAATGTCATTATCTGTTGTTGATTAAAATAATAGCTACATACAAATTGAAGACGAGTTTTCTAAAAAAGAAATCAGCAATGTATCCAGCTCCCTGTATTCTCACAATAATTATATGATAAAGGTTTCCTTGCTATAGTTTTCACAAAAAGTGCTTGGTATAACAAAAATGAGAAAATTCAGACTCATAAGAGAATTTCAAATTATGGGAAGCACTTAAATACGTTGTAAGTAACATACATTCATAGTAGAAGCTTGACTATTAAAAAAATAACACTTCAAATAACTTCCAGAGCTAAAAATATCAGACTGAAAATAAAATCCCTTCTTTCTTCATTGTTAATATAGTGTCATCCAGTATCTCTCGTGTTATTTTCTTTCTTTTTGATCCAAAGCAGGTGCATTAGTCCTCCACTATCTTCTTCATTAAAATATATTAAACACACGTGCATGCACACACACACAGATACAAAAACAGCATACACCCTGTATCTTCAATTAAATGTAAGGACTTATGAAAAAATTAACTGAAAAAGATGGACTCCAGTCTTCATTTTGCCCGTGGCTCTGGAATGTGGCCATACTACCCCATTGCCCTGCACTCAATTTCATTCAGTTAATAAATGAAGCTCTGCACTGTTCTTTGTAAATCTCATATCTGACACATAGATCTTATATGTCTCCTAAGTTACAAGTCCAACATTTTCCTGTCTGTAAGCTTTTTCTCTTTTGCATCAAAATCAAATGTATATAGACTAATGAATCAGCTCTTTTCCCACAGCCATTGTTCACCCTCCCTGATAAGAATGTTGCAATTCTCCATCCTCCAGACAATGAACTCAGTATTTATTTATTCCTTCTCTTTACCTTCAACATCAAATCAGCTGCAAAATTGATTTCAATTCTTCTGTCTCTCTAGCCCATCATCATTCAGTTTCTACTTTTACTCAATTTTTGCTGCTCACGTAGACAATTCATAAGGTAGCACTTTCCTGGCCTAGCCTACAACCTCCCAAGATACAGCGGTACCCTGGAAATAGCACAGGGACGCATGCTCCAAGCCATCCTTGCCTCAGAACTTCATGGTACAAGGGACAATGTTTTATAATCAAAGATGACATCAATGATTCCAAGCTCTCAAATTTCTCATAAGTTAATTAAAATTGTAAGTGTATTGAAATTATAAACTTAGAGATAGTATAAAATAAAACACCGCAAATATCTTCTTACCTTACGAATTAATTACTCAAGTAAGAATTACTGAGCACATCTTATGTATCAGACAATGTGTGAGATGTTAAGATAACAAAATAATATTTTCTGCATTCCCCATTCAGTATGAAGAAAGAGCATATTTAATAAAAAAACCTTCCATCTTAAATGTACCTTGTTACTTTTTTAAAGAATTTAGTAAAAGATAATGATTAATCCTAAAATGCTCCAAAATTACTACTAATATTAGGATGCAACTACAGATGTTCTGATCTGTAAAACTAGAATTTGAAATTGAGATTTATTTGTAAATAAATTATATTTTTCAAAAGATTTAACTTCAAATATAACTATTTGTTGCAATTGTGATCATGACATCAAATCATATTTGGAGATGACAAATAAAATACATTCTATCAATAAAACAAGTTCTAGTTATATATTAATGTCTAAATCTTCTAAACTAAATATCAATACCATTTTGTGTCACTAAATGTAAAAAAATTAAGCACATTACTAAATAAAAATTAAATGTGATATAATTCTGGATTAATGGCCCATGTTTCCGGGCTATGTCTGTGTCAGCATTTTATGATTTCAAAACAATCATAAGAAATTTCAAGATGGTTACTAAAATAATTTTTCATTATGTTCTTATATTTCCACTATATACTACATAAACAGTTTGTTCAGGCCAGAGAGAGAGAAAAAAAGAGAGAGAAAGACAGAGAGACAGACAGAAAGAAACAGAGAAAAATGTCTTTGATATCTGGAACTTAAATTTGTTTTGTAAAAACCAACCCTCTACATATGCCTTTGGACATACAAAATTGAGCCCATCCTAGAATCTTATGCAAAAGGAAATTTCCCTAACCAAGAAGTGATTCTAGACCTATTAGATAAAAAAAAAAAAATTCCTAAAAAGGCCACAGAAAATTATGAAATAAGATTACGTTTAGTAGAAGTGTAATAAGAAAGGGGTCCAGTTATGGGTAAATTAGCCTAGGTACAATGACCAGATAAACTGGGCATGGGTCAACACCTAAAAGGAACATCAGAGCACATACTTGGTGTTCTGATCTAAACTCATCAGTAATTCGAGTCTCTTAGAAGAGACTTTGACATGGGCAGACTTAATGGAGCAGGGTGGGACACATTTCTCCTTATGCACATACTCAGTGACTTACAGGCCAACATCAAGAAATTAGAAGAACTGTCACTAGATATTTGAAAACTGTAAAATGACAAAAAAAAAAAAAAAACTGATGCTTTAAAAACAACAAGTCTATTTGGGAAATGAATGTTTTTCATCCAAAACGTATATGAAAAACACTTTTTCACATGATAGATTTGCTTGAGAAGCAAATCAAACCACAAGCTCATATATTTCTGAGGGTCTCAATGACACTAGTCATGCTTTCAACTGTGACTAATCTCATCCAGGTGAGCTGATTGTTTTATGCAATACTTCTATCCAAAAGAAACTTCTAAATGCACATTTCTAACACACAAAATGACAGCAGAAAAGATTGTAATCAACAAAAAGCCCTAAGCCCTAAAATAGGACACATATTCTTTCCACCCAAAGTAAATGAAATGACATTAAGTACCATTAAGAATTAAGTAACACATGACTTTAAAATAATCACTACCTTTTAAATGCACTTTCTTCAAAACAATAAGCCAGTGTGATGATCTCTATGAACAGTTAGGTAAACTTATGTAAAGACATGTAATATGGCAAAGAAACCTTTTTTTGATATTTCTTTCTTTTTTATAATTTAGCAGGAAATAAACAGAAATGAAAGACAACATATACATGTGTAAAAAAGAATATTACAAAGTTTCTTATATAAAAACTTCTATTCACTTTCAGGTCATGTTCAGTGTGTCAAAACCGTTATTCTACCACGAGTTAAAACTACTGTCAAGTACTGCTTGTTACTAAATCCCTAACACCACAGGACTTTTCAAATCCCAGCATGCCACTCTACATCACCCTGTCTACACAGCAGTCTACCAGCCTTTTTAACAACACCTATTCATAAGTCTTCTGTAACAGTCCACACTGAAAGATACACACAACATGACATTCTCATAATTTACTTATCCTACACAGTTGCATCAATCATAGGGTCAGTGGTTCAAAATTTCATTTCATAAAACTTTTATGAAAATATTTGTTTCTTGATCAGCGCCACTTCTCTCTGTCCACAAACACAGACAAATAAGAAAACAAAGAACTCAAAACCTTCTAATCCTTCTCAGCAATGAGTTCAGCAATGAGTGGACATTTTCTGAGGCACATATGATCTTCCTTCAGTCACTCAGCTCTCAACTCTGTGCCTAATGTAGATGGACAAGCTAACCATGCAGACAAGTGAGTAGCACAGACCTAACATGCTTACTCATGATCTCAAGTGCTCCTCCTGTATTTAGAACTAATATCATAAGATTTTGAGTATAATTTTTTAAAAATACATCAACCTATATAAATGTGCACAGTGTCTGTTTGTGAGCATATGGAGTTTCAAATTTCCTAATATTCTTCATACAGGGCAAACTACAATGATGCTGAGCATACAGGAGGCCCCCCGCAGACGCCGCCCTATAAACACACAGCAGTGGCGCTTGCCCGCCACCTTGCCACCATGTCTCCTGGCCCTTCTGTGCTACTCCTACCACTTCTCCTTTCACGATGTTGTGTCACTGAAGTAGGTACAGAGCCCAGGGCCTTCATATTGAGCCCATGTTTATTTATTTATTTATTTTTTTAATTTTGAGACAGGGTCTCACTAACTTTTTAAATTGCTCAGGCTAGGCTCTATCTTGAGATCTTCCAGCCTCTCCGAGTACTGGGACTAAAGACCTGTGCCAGCAGGCCCTGCTGATATATCACCTCCTTCCCTAGCCTCATCCCTGACTGCTTGCTGCTCTTGAAGATATTGGCAGGCTTTTAAAGTTGTGTCATAAATAGATAAATAAATAAGGCACATAGAGGCTGAAACTAACTTCTGCCAGGCTTGATGCTAAATTTAAAAATAAAAGCAAATGATAACTCTACCTACCCATAACAACGCATATGGGACATGCATATCCTTTTAGTACTAATGCCCATCAGGTCTACAGAGGATTTCAAGCAAATGAGAAGCACAGTTATTTGCTGGTGCCATGAGGCACTCTTGCAGTTCTATTTTGAGTGGATTCCTTCTCCTTCTGCAGTCTAATCACAGCTGAACCAATCTGTTCCACAAATGGATCATTGTTTTTCCTAGAAAGTCAACTTTCTACAGTGAACATCTGCAAAAATGATTTAAGATAAAAAGAAAATCATGAGACTGGTTGTAGTTGTGAAGGCCTGTCATCCCAAGACTCAGGAAAGGTGAGGGAGCAGGATCATAAGTTTAAATCCAGCTAGGGAGAATTAGCAAGACTCAGCTGCAAAAATAAACAAATTAATTAATTAAAATAAAATGGGATGTAGCTCAATGTGAACCCTGGGTTCAATCCCAAACATTGCCAAAAAGAAAGAGACAGAGAGAGGAAGAGAGGGAGGGAGGGAGGGAGGGAGGGAGAGAGAGAGAGAGAGAGAGAGAGAGAGAGAGAGAGAGAGAAGAGAGATTAAAGAAAGACAGAGAAATCTTGAGATCCATCACAAGAAAAATGGTCAAGCCAGAACACGTGAGTGTAAAACTGCAAGCACTTAGGAGCCTGGATGAGAAGAACCCATCATCTCCGTACTAATGGAGGCCACAGTCAAGTAATTGAAGGTCAGGGTCAGGGCTGACAGCCACTTCCAGCACTCAGCACAGCACAGAGCTCTGCCCAGTCCTTCGAGCTCAGGAATCTTTCAGATGCCTCCATGAAGAGAAATAAATCATTAATTTATCAAATATAACTTAAATGAATGGAAACTGAACCTATTATTGTCATCCTATAATCATCAAACATACATTATTAAAGCATCACCATGATGACATTTAGCTAAGAGATTTGCTAGACTCCAAAAGCCCTCAACGTTACTTTCAAGGGGTAATTTTCCAAGAGAATTCTTACTTGATCGTTCTACTCAACTCTTACTCAAAATAGCCTAAGCCAACCCAATTGGACTATTTTTTTGAACAGACACTAGGGGATGAAATCAACAAGGAAAAATTGCATTAGTGACATTTATGACATAACTGTATTATGTATGTGTGATACGTGAGTGTACATAGGGTATATATAATCCTATCTGTCCAATAACTGGACTTGAAATATACTCCTGATGTTGCTAGCAGTGATTGTGCATACAAATGCATTCTGCAGAGCTTGACACTAGAAGTTAGTGCCAATGAAGATGTAAATGTGTCAATACTGATGATTTAAAATATGCCATTTGCTAAAACCACACATATGAGATATTTAGAGAAAGCAATGTTTTGAAAATTTCTATCAGAATTCTCTAAATTTAAGCCAGATAGCAAAGGCCAGGTTATCATACGAAATGAACTATATGCTGGCCTGACATCATAGGCCTATAATCACAGCAGCCTGGGAAGCTGAGGCAAAAACATCGCAACTTTGAGCCCTGTCTGGGTGACTTAATGACTTACTGAGATCCTGTCTCAAAATTTTAAAAAGGAGGAGCTAGGGATGTAGCTCAGTGTAAAGGACCTGCATTCTAACTAAAGTACTCTAATCAAAGTGAACTATGTGCCAAACATTAGTATTTTGCATTACTACTCAATATAATGTTGCTAAGAGTCAGTTATACTGAATAGTCAAATACACCAGCATTAAATTACCAAATACATTTAAAAATTGGTTTCTCTGTCTCAATGTAGTAACATCACAGGAATATGAACACATGCTACAGGAGCAGTGAGCAAAACCGCTAACCCTGGATCAGTGCTAATACCACCAATGTGAAAATCACAATATGGCCTGTAAAAATAAGGCAGGAATTATTTTTATTCTTATTTCTAAACCGGGTCAACTGAAACAAAAATAGGAGCAGTGACGACTAAGCAGCTCTCATTTGCCTTCCTGCTCGTCAGAGCAGAAATAACTCCCACAGAACGACCGAGGAAGATGAAGAAAGAAAACCTCTCTTTCAGCACTTCCGCCTGACTTCCACTTTGCAACTTTTCCAAAATGTGGAACTGATTGAATATGAAATATCCAACTGGTCTCTGGAGGCCTGTGCTTAGAAATTAGCTTAAGTCCAGGTTTCTACACGTTTGTTGGTGGCTTTGATTGTTACTCAGAAGGTATATAACATCCTCTTCAGAACCCTCTACCTAAACAAGATTATGTGATTAAAAAAGGACTTTCCACACTTAATGGGCAAGTCAATGTTTATCTGTCCACAAACTGCACTAGTATACACATGACTCAATAATACATAATGATTAATTTTAAAGTCTATTTTCCAACGTCATTCGTAGCTATTCCCCAACATATGAAGCCCTAGCCTTTTAACTCAGTTCACTCATTTACATTTTACCACAGTGGGGTCCTTAATAATGATATCCTTAATAAATCAGTATTAGTCAATAATTTTCAAATGCTTTCCTAGGTATCATTAAAAATATATCCCAACTGAAGATATTGGATTATTTCCATTATACTGACTTCTCCTTTCAGGATTTGAAAGAATAACTTGACCAAAGAGGAAGAAAACATAACTTTGTACTCATTTTTAATTGTATACTCCTATATGAGTGTATGTATACAAATTAAACAATGCATTGATACACACACACATAGGGAAACCTTAGACTACAAGTCCCAAACCCATAAGAGTGTTTTGAAATTACTCTGACAAACATAGATCTCATTACTAGTAGGAAGAAAATTAATATATATGCAAGCCATGCAGAACACTCTGCACAGAGGAGTTCAAAGAGCCTACTGTCACCTCCCCAAGGCACCAGATTAGTTGAACCAGACAGAAAGTACTCCTACATTTGAAATGAGAAATTTTAAACCTGACATCTTTAAGCTTATTTCCCAAATAAATCCAACTATCCATGACATAATGAATTTTTAAAAATACTTAACTAAGATTATTACTTTTTCTGTGGGAATCTATCATACAATCTCACAAAGTTGAGAGCTATAAAGAGCCCTGTGTAGAAATATGTGAACCAGGCATGGTTTGGTTAGAATACTCATTTGTATTTAATTACTTTCAAAAACCGACGCTATATCTTACTTATGTATTCCTTACATCAGTGGTTCCCAAACTTTCTGATAGCAGCGACGGATTTAATTCAAGCCCACTCTTCCAAAGACAGGGGGTAGGGAGTACTTGTTACACAGTAAGTTGTTGGAGCATAGCTTTGACAGGGTCAGCAGCAACATGAGGGGTGAGGAAAGTGAAACTCCAGCTCCTGTCAACCGACAGTGGCATGAGACCCTGAGAGGAGCCTGCTCACAGGTGGCAGAGCACCACTCCCTATCTCTTCTTCCCCAGGGGTTGGGAAGACACTGCATAAAGACATCCATGGATTAAGATTTTAAGCACATGAAAATAGTTATTATTGCTTCACATACTGTTTATATTAAGTATCTGCTATTTGTAAATGAATAAAACATGAATATTTTAACACAAAGGATACAGCATTATTAATTACAGCACTTCAGTAAACAGAATTTAAAAACTATAGTTTCTGCTTATGTATTAAAATATAAGGTCAGATAAAAGTATCTTGATTATTTTAGTGGAATAATTTATAAGGAATTTTCCCTATTTATTGTGTGTGTGTATACACAGTTATTTTGCTTTGTATTAAGAGAAAAGATAATTGAGAATCACAGGAACATGAAAATTTTAATTTGCCCAAATAAACTTACATATGCAAACGGATTACAATAAAATCCCACATTCTTGGAATATGGAACTAAAGGATGTCTGGGAAAATACTTAAGACAAAATAGTTATAAAATTTTGGAAAACATTAAGGATTATATCAAAAGGGTAGTTCTCTGAGTTATACAGTGTACAAAATCACATTATTTTAAAACTTATGAAAAATACCCAACTCACCAAAAAAACAGAATATCTAAATAGCATCATAAAGACTGATGCATTCTATGTAAGATAAAAGATTCTCATAAATCAGTGGGGAAAATATCATTATTTAGTAGTGAACGATGATATAAAAAACATTTAAAAACTAGTCTTCCATTCCATAGTCAAAATAAATCACAGATGATTAACATGGCCAAAGTCAAAACTATTCATGATAGAAACAAATGCTTACTGATCACATTGCTCTTATTAGATTATAGGCAACTTAGACAATATTATAATATCTACATAAGTTATCATTAAATAATAAAGTATAACCTACATAATGTTTAATCATTTGTTAATATAAAAACAGTCATGTTTAATAAAGTAAAATATAAAATAAAATATCCCAATTATTAGGCAGAGACAGTAGGCAACCCTAGAGTAATATTAATTAACTGAAGTTGGGAAATATTAGCATTTTGCATATTTAAAGGTGCAAAAAGCTAGTATTATAAAGTCTTTTATTTTGCACATTAAACCCAAAATTTATCTAGACAGTCTGTCTTCCTGTCCTCTGTCATCCTATTCTGTGTGCTCTGGGGTTATTCCCAAATGGATACGGAAACACTGGATATATGCGTGGATAAGTTATAATCACCTTTCTAACAGCTGGGTCCCACCACTTCAAACATATGGAAAATTAATTCATCTGCCTTCTGTTATTAAGTAGGATTAAGGAAAATGGTAGAAACATGTACCCTAAGTCTGTAGTACAAAGGGTAGAAATTCAGCTACCTGTCACGACTTCAAACACTAGAAATGAGGATCTGCCCCCACAGAAGTATTCCCAGCTATTAAAACAGGTTCTTAAAAATCTGCTACTTAATAGTATCTTTCCTTTACATAAACTTTTCTTCTTTAAATAGTATGTATGTATGTATGTATATATATATATATATATATATATATATATATATATATATATATATATATATATATAACAAACTAGTAAAATTTACTTCATCATATGAGAAGGGTGTATGTAAGTTTCCAAAATGTTCCTGAGGACATTTTTCAGAGGAGAGAGCTGGCTGACACAATGGCACCTTCTCTGCAGACACACAGAGAGGCCTCGCTGAAGCAGAAGACACAGGCTGGAAGTAAAGATGAAAACCATGAAGACAATTCCACCCCTCACCCGTTTTTGTCAGCTATAGTTCCTGACACTGCACAGCACTGAATATTCTAAAGCAGGCAGGAAGCCATACATGAAGATGATCTTAATTGTGTAAGTATACATTAAGACATACTTTGCATATACTAATAAATTTGGTAAATATGAATACACTTAGGAATCTGACATAGAGATAATGTCTTTTGATAGAAACACAGGTAAAGTTCGAGGTGTTTTCAACAGTCGGAGTTCTGAAGAAAGCCAAAACCTGTGTCTGGTGCTAAATGAAAACATATATGCAAAATTAATTTAAAAAGAAGAGTGTAAAATTGCTCCCAAGCTTCTTTTTACCCGTGTGTATGAGAGAAAGAGAAGAGGACAAAGAGAATGAGTACATACACTGTGGAGAACAAGAATGGAAACACACGCAAGTGGAAATCCAGGGATGAGAAAATCGAGGCATACAACTGGGGTGAATACGTCTGGTTTCTAAGCCAGGCAGTCCTCTAGCACACTCTTCACGCACATCAAAGTGACCTTAAGAAGGACAGCACACACTCATCCTTCCTGATTTCGTATGATTTTACGTTCAGATTCCCAGGTATTAAGAGGCTGCATGTGGAAAGCACAAGTTAGATGAACACCCACTTACACAGTGTTCTCGATGTTCTCTTTATGGCATGAAGGATAAGTTATCTGGGGCCATTCTCCCAAAAATGGGGTTGTTATGTACTTGTTTCTGCAACTGGTTCTTCCGCAGTAGGTTCTTGGGAGATAACTTCAAAATGTCAGCAGCAGCATGAAGGGAGCTGGAAGTGAAGCTCCGCCTCCTGTCAGTCAGCAGTGGCATCAAAACATGATAGGAGCGCACTGCTAGGAGGAGGGGCTAGAAGGAGGGTCTTCGCTCCCACTGACCTACTACTGCTCTTTGATCATGGGTTCCAGCAATCTGGCTGGACAGGAACTCCACAGCGGCCGTGCAGGGTGGGAATCCCTGTGCTAGCAGGAGTGATGCCACACATTTGAAGAGTCTAATATTCTAATATTGGAAGAATTTTCCTTTAAAAAAACCCTACATTTCTCACCATACTAATACAAATAAAAGTCTCCTGACTGGTAATGGCAGGTGCACTGTGGCAAGCAACCCTTGGAAAAATTTTTTTCTTAAAAAAACGTTGAGAATCCTTGTAAAATTACATGTTTATACCATTTACATAAAAAGTTTTATTAACTTACAGGTTTTACAGATGGTT
Organism: Ctenodactylus gundi; assembly: GCA_004027205.1. Lineage (NCBI taxonomy): Eukaryota > Metazoa > Chordata > Mammalia > Rodentia > Ctenodactylidae > Ctenodactylus > Ctenodactylus gundi. The sequence goes on along the minus strand of PVKB01000549.1, from coordinate 284,917 downwards.
ATCATTTTAATATTTTTAAATGCTCTACTTTACAACAAAATCAAAGATATACCCGATAAAGATGAAACTATTAAACTATATATTACTCTTGCATAATACATTTGCTCCACATAGTTTTATGTCAACTTTCTGAAAACTCACCTAGTCACTGTACTGCCATAAGAGATTTTCATAGATTCTAGAATGCTTTGTATTTAGTGTGTCAGAAATTGCTAAAATTGGGGTGAAGGAATAGAATAGTGCTTGAAGCGCTTGCCTAGCAAGCACAAGGCCCTGAGTTTGATTCCCCAGCAGCACACAAAACAATTGTGGTGGCAAATGCCTGTAATCCCACTACTAAGGAGACTGAGGCAAGAGGACTGCTGTGAGTCCAAGGCTAGCCTGGGCTACATAGTGAGTTCAGAATCAGTGTGGGCGGTAGAGTTAGAGCCAGACTCAAAAAAAGAAAGAAAAAATTGTTAAATTTATTTAACATTTTATGCTAGAAGCTTGATCCAATTATTATGCCAAAGTATAATCTATAAAATTTTCTGATTAACAAACTGTAATTCCATGAAATAGCTCCTTTACACCTACAATAAGGAATCTCTAAACTTCTCTATCTTGAATTAGTCTCTCCCAACTTTCTCCAGCTGTTAGTTTTAAACACTTAAAGCTGATAAAATGCCACCTTGTACCTTCTGAATCACAGTCTGTCTGGCGCTTGCTGGGTACATCCCCACAGTTTAAGGAAGAGGAGGGAGGACAGTAAGGAGGGAAGACGAGGGGAGGGGAAGAGAGGAAGAGCAGAGCAGGAGGAAGGGAGGAGGAACTTTCACCCCAGCAGTGAGACAAGTGGTGGGGGGAGGGGGAGGTGAAACACACAGGGCTCAGGGTTGCACAGTGTTCACCAGGAGCCCAGGGACCTGGATGCAGGGAGAGAAGGCAAGCTGCTCAGCCAGACTCCCCTAAGGCTCCTGAGCAGTATACTGCAGGAGCCAGCAGAAATGACGCCCCTCACCACCCACCCTGCCCAGTCTGAATCCCTGGTGTCCCTATCTGTTGTCAACTGACTTGATTGCTTTACCTGCATGCTGATGGATCCTCTTCCCCCCACACAGCCCACACCCATGCTCCTCCCAGGCTCCCCCTCTCCCCCTACCTGCACACAATCACACCTGGCCTCCTGCCCTCACCTAATGCAGTCACAGCCAGTGCCCCTGCCTTGTGGGTACCAACCTCCCACAAGCCGTTTCATTCTTGCCCCCAGTGATGTCACCTAAGAGTACAGGACCACCCTGGCCACAGACGGAGCATAGTGTTGCGCCCTCCCAGGGCTTTCCTGGCCACAGCCCACACTTCTCTCTGCCATCCTCTAGACCTCTCCTCCTCAAGCTTCAGTGTGATCCCGAAAATCCCTCTGGAAAAGTCTTCCAGAAGCATTCCTCCAGGACAGAAAACCACAGCTCTCCACCTCCTACAGGACAGAAACCCAAGTTCCTGTCACGATGTTAGGAGAACATATAAATATGTGTGTGCATATACACAAATACATACACATTTACTGTGATTTTTGTTTTGGATTAGAATAGATATAGAACTGTGTGAATACCCACCACAGGTGCATGTATATGGGGACGTAAGGTCAGGAGCTGCTGCACTTATGTTCTGAGCCCCAGAGGAAAAGGAAGGGGCTCGGGTTAAAACTGTGTCTGTCATCATCCAAGCATGGGGGCTCAGGGTTTGGCCCCAAGTTCCTGGACATTTGAATCATATGCTGAATGTCTGTCAAAACCACAATTGAGAGATTTCACTCTGAATTCAGTACTTCTTCAAAATCATAAATATCATAAGTAATTTGTGGTCATATAAAAGTTATGACCAACTTCCCCAAATTCCCAAATACAGAATGTAGGGAGCCAACAACATAAGGCCTGAATAAAGGCTGTAGTAAGGTAGGTGGTAACCACTTATATGAACTAGTATGATTTATGGCTGAAGACATAAAGATTTTAAAATCCAGACAGAAAAAAACCCTTGAAAATAGTAAAAACAAAAAAATAAGTCATATTTGTGTGTCACTCACAAAACATTGAGTTCATAGTTTTTTGATTAGTAACTCACTAAGGACCTGCATCCCAAAAGAGTGTCAACCAAAATAAACATTCTGCATTCACGCAAAATATAAAGTTCAAGTCAGGAGCTGTGAACAAACTGTGTGAAGTGGGAATGACTTTCAAACTCTGAACTTTGAGTCTCAGATCTCAGCTCAGCATTAAATCAAGTTGGTCTTCAATAAATAAAGTCCATTCCCAGAGCTAACATTCCGTGACTCAGTGACACACAACCCGATACGGACAGGGAAGGGCCTGGCCTAGGGTGCAAACAGAGCCTTCAGCCTACCACTTTAAGATTTAGGACTAAAATATTCCTGAAAGTTACGTTTTAAATTAATATATTTTCTGATAAACTGAAACAGTTACATTTTCAGTGAAATTCTTTTTTACAAATAAATACAGTGGTATTGTTTCTCTGCTAAATATAAAATATTACTTCTTCCTACCACCTTCCCTCATTTCCTTCACAGAGTACTTTGCTACAGCTACTGAAGAGGCCACAGAAAGTTACATGTTTTAGTTTCTGAGGGACACACTTAGGTACAGAGCACTTTATTTTTTTTTGTAACTTAAACAATCTGAATATAAATCTCATATGTACATGTTTTAATAAACATTCAAATATGCTGATCCAACAACCTAGTTTCAGTTTCTTAGAAAATAGTTTTTGTAAAAAATAGAAACTTGCCTCTCTTTTAATTACTGAAAGTTCAAGTATAAATATTTGTGTATGTATGTGTATATATATATATATATATATATATGAAAAACACATATATAAAATATTTCTAACATATCTGTATTATACCCACACACACAAACACACACACAGAATTCTCAACACTAAATCATGAATTGTGAAGTAGATTAAAAAAAGATATTCATCTCTGATGCCAATCTATATCTGAAAGCTAAAAAAAGACTTCAGTGTTAGAATGGTAAGCACTCACTTCAAATTATACCAAAGGATTGTTGAATTTAAAAGTAGTTCTTATAGATAAAATCAAATATTCTTTTTAGCCAATTGGAGAAAACAGACTTTTTTCCCCGGTACCTTGCCATTGTGTAAAAGTTTACCAGAAAAAAAAAAAAAAAAAAAAAAAAACCCTGATTGTGAGATGTGCTGTGGAATTATGATGAAATCTTGGAAGTAAGAAACCAAAGTGATTGTGAGAGCTAAAATTTCTAATCAGCTACCAATTTCTATAAGTTTTACTCAGCTGTTTTGAGTAGAAATGGTTTTATGACTTCCTCTCTTTAAAATTTCATCATATAATATAGATTTTATGTACCTACTTAAAATAAATAATATATTGATTTTGCATTTTAAAAAGGCCAGAGTGTATTCCAATCATATAAGAAGTAATCTTTACCCATACTAGTAAGCCAATCAATTGTATTAACAAGTCCTTTAAAAACCATTTTAATTTAAGGTATTAATTATGTACCATATTGAAACAAATGTCTTTATTTCAATGAAGAAAACACCCACCAAAATCTATATATTTATTAATCTATTTTAAAGCTGCATCCAAAAATCACTGTGGAGTTGTTACTTGACAACAAATAATTTGAATCTTCGCTCTCCAATTTCTTTGGTTTCTGTTCCACTCCGAGATTCCATGTGGCTACTGACACTACGTGTATATGAAGGTGGAACACTACGGCATTGAACTCAGGAAACTCTGATGCAAGATATGGAGCACATGACTTAGGAGTTACTCAGAACAGCCCAGAGGGACAGTACCCATGAAATACAGAATGTCAGTCACCAACACAGTCTCCGGATCAAAATTCCTCTTTAAAATCTGAATCCTACCATTATGGTTCTGAACACTTTTTCCTCCAGAAATTGTTAAGCTTAAATCCCCTCAAAGACAAAAACAACTCAGCCATGATCCCTGATTCTTCATAACACACACACACACACACACACACACACACACACACACACACACACGCTTGAAAGCAAAAACCCATGAGGAGGAGCAGAAAATGCCAAAGGGCATAAGGGCAAGGACATGCCAGGGAGGTGAGAAAGCATCAGACACAAAATTCACCTCCTTTATCACTTGGCCCCTGAACCAACCCAACAAATCCATTCCCAAATCTCTGTCATAACCAAAAATTAAACTCAAGTTAGCTGCTCAGAGTAACACGCTAGATGCTCCATTACACACCAATCAAATAAAGCAGAGTTCTGACTCCTACATTTCATTGAAAGTAGGATTTGTTCTAACATTAAAAAAAAAACACAGGAAGCATATTTCAACAGAAATGAAGTGTTACCAATCAAATAACAGACACAAAGTAAATATTACATCCAGTGTATTCATGATTGTCATCAGAGTCAGAAATCAGAATATTTGGTCCAAGAACATACTATACTTGACAGATCAAGAATTCTGTATTTCTTTAAATTTTAAACTGCAATGAAAATGCAGAAAAATATTATTTTACATTTTAACAAAAATGTATACATGTATGAAACTAAGCAGAGATAAACATTTCTAAATTCAAAATAAATAACTATTCACTTTCCAAAAGATCAATATCCAGAAGATACAAGAAATTCATTAAACAAGAACAAAATATTCACTTAACAATGGGCTAAAGATATGGATAGATGCTTGTCAAAAGAAGTAATACAAATGGCCAGGAGGTATTTGAAAAATGTCTAGACATTATCATGACTATCATTAAGAATAAGAAAAGTGCACATAAAAGCTTCACCAAGATGTCATGTCACCCCAATTAGAACAGCTATTATTAAACAGAAAATAAAACGTAACAAATGTAGAGAAAAGAAAGCTCTTATGTACTTTGAGTGAGAACCATTCATTTTGGAGAAGAATATGGAGATACCTTAATAAAACAAAGATGGACCTACTATATGATACAGTTACCTAACTTCAGGGTGTATATCCAAAGAATATGACATCAGTGTATCAAAGAGACTTGTACAAGCCCATTTATTATAGCACTACTCACAGTGGCTAAAGTATGGAGTAAATGCAGGTGCCTACCAACAAACAAATGCAGGAATGCAAGGATGGTTTAACATACATATGTCAGTTAACATAATATACTACACTAATAAAAGCAAGAACAAAATCATATGATCATCTCAATTGATGATAAAATTGAACATCCACTGATGATAAAGAAAGAAAACTGAGGAAAGCAGGTACAGAAGGAAGGATATTGTCTCAAAGTGACAGAAGCCATATACACAAAACCTACTCCATTAGTCATAGTAAATGATAAGAAACTGAAAGGAACACAACAAGGCTGTCCACTTTCACCAATCCTATTCAATGTAGTTCTCTAAACCCTAGCCAGAGCAATCAAACAAGAGAACAAAATAAAGAAAATACACAATAAAAAGGAAGAATCAAACTATCATCATTTGCAGATGACATGAATTCTCTACATAGGAGATCTCAAAAAATTCTACTATGAAACTCTTAAAACTAATTAACAAATTCAGTCAAATTGCAGGTTACAAAAGCAATACAAAAATGGCATTCTTCTACATTAATAATGAGCTCACTGAGAAAGAGCTGAGAAAAATAATCCTGTTTTCAACAGCTCCTCAAAAAATTAAGTATCTAGGAGTAAACCTAACTAAGAAAGTGAAACATCTCTATAAAGAAAACTATACCATAGAAAAAAACTGAAAACACTAGAAAATAAAAAGACATTCCTTGTTCTTAGATAGGCAGAATTAATAGTGTCAAATAGGTATGTTACCAGAACAGATACACAAATTCAATGCAATTCCTATAAAAATACAACAACTTTTTAAAAACAGAACTCAAACAATCAATTCTGAAGTTCACATGGAAACAAAAGAGACTACGAATAATCAGAGCCATCCTGAATAACAAAACAAAAGTGAGTGGCATTACTATTTCAGATAGCAGGTTATATTATAAAGCAACAATGATAAATATGATACTGGCACAAAAACAAACAGGTAGACCAATGAAACAGAACTCAGGATGCAAAGAGAATCTCAAGTACCCTCTATTACCTAATCTTTGATAAAGGGGCCAAAAACATTCACTGGAAAAAGGAGAGCCTTGTTAATAAATGGTACTGGAAGAACTGTTTTTTCACATGCAGAAGAATGAATCTAGTCATTTACCCATTACTATGTATCAAAACCAAATAAAATTGGATCAATACACCTGGATATCAAAATTGACACACTGAACCTTCTGGAGGACAAAATAGGTAAGACTTTTAATGATGAGCAAAAACTTTCATAATAAGATACATGAGGCAAAAGAAATAGTTTCTGTTAAGAGTTTCCTTTGAGGTGCAGAAACTTTTTAATTTCATATAGTCCCATTTGTTGACTGTGTGAAATAAGGTTATATCAAATTAAAGTTTCTGCACCTCAAAGGAAACTATTAACAGAGTGAAGAGAAAACTGACAGGATGGGAGACAATTTTTACCTCCTATACATCTGTTACGCAGTTAATAACTACAATTTACAAGGAGCTGAGGAACAAGATAAAACTCTCAATATCAAAGACCCAATTAAAAATGGTCAAATGAAATGAATAGGCATTCTCAGATGAAGACATACAAATGGTCAGCAAATACATAAAAAAAAAATGTTCAACATCCAAAGCCATTACAGAAACGCAAAGCAAAACATCACTAAGATACCATGTTACTCCAGCGAGAATGGTGAATACCAAGAACTTAAACAGCAACAGATGCTGGCAAAATTGGGGGGATAAAGGAACTCTTTTGCATTTCTGGTGGGGCTATAAACTACCACAATCACTACGAAAAGCTGCACAGAGATTCCATAAAAAGGCTCAAAATAAATAATCCATTCAACTCAATGATACTTCTCCTGGGTATCTTTCCAAAATAGTTAAAAGCAACATGTAACAGAAATACATGTACACCAATGCTCATAGCAGCACAACTAACAACAGCTAAATTACGGCAGTGGCGAAAGTATACATCAACGGTCCAATGGATGAAAAAAAAGTAGTAAGTGTACAAAATAAAATATCACTCTTCCATACAGACAGACAGATTTAAGACATCCATAGGTACATGGACACAATTTGAGGCCATCATGATGAGTGATATGAGTCAGACTTGGAAAGGTATCATGTGGCTTCTCTCATATGGGAAAAAAAACAGAATACAGGCAATTGAAACAATGAAATGGGTGAGATACTGAAAGTCAGGACAGGAACACAAGGGTCAAAAGAAGAAGGAGAATAGATTGTAATGTGTCGTGATATATATGTGCACAAAATTCTGAACTTTAATGTAACCATTGTATTGCATATATATACCAATTAAACCGGGGGGAACAAATGAATGCATACAGAGAACATGAATACACATACACATGTACATGAATATTACTGAGCTACAAAAAGAATGAAATCTTGTTCCCTGCAGCAAAGTGGACAAAACCAGAGGACATTAAGTGAAATAAGCCAGAAACAGAAAGACAACCAACACATGCCCTCCCTATATGTGGAACGTTTTCAAAAGCACTAACCTGAATGAAGAATAATGATTATTAAAAGTTGGGAAGGGAGAGGAAGGCAGATAAATGAAGGATGAATTTGATTGATGCATAACATAAGTTGAAGGGTACTGACCCTTATTAACATACACAATTAATATATGTTAATCAAAAGCAAATAACTTTAATGTCTTACTGTGTATATCTAGTCCACTGAAATTATATTATACCATTCATTTAAAAAACAAATTACTTTGTATGTATTTTAATTTTCCAAAATAAATATCAAAAAATCCTTATTTTTAAAAAATACACAAAGAATAAATAAATTAATCAGACACTGAGTTTGGATTACACATGCATTACTTCTGAAATACTGTATCTTTTTATCAACAATCACATTTGTAACTTCCCGATTGTTTAATTTCCAAAAGTTTCATATCATTGTACATCCAAACGCTATTGTAAGAAATGAGAAAAACAGCTCCCATGCACTCTTCACTCACTTTCTCCCACAGATACCAGCTTGCAAAACTACAGCACAATACACCAAGATGCTGACCTGGATCTCTCCAGGCTACAGAGCGCTCTCTCCAGCACAGGGCCCTTCCTTTTGGCCTTCTATCGCCTTCCCTCTCCCCAGCACACACACTACTCTTTCATCCTTGGCAACCTCTAATCTGATGGTGGGATGGTCAGGGAGGACACAAATTATTCATATAATACACAATAGTCTATAAGCTACTAATTCTATTAAAGTAAGTATTATTGGATTAATATGATCATCTCTAATATTTTGGAGGTAGACACATACACTGTATTATTTATAGTCTGGATCTTTAATGTCCCCTTTAAAGCCCATAGATAAAAGCTTGGTCACCATGGCACTATGAGGAAGTGGTGGCACCCGCCTGAGGTGATGCCTAGCAGAAAGAAGTCAGGCAATGGGGCTTGTGCCCTCAAAAGGAATACGAAGGGACATTGGGACTCTGTTCCTTGCTTTTCTTTTTACTTGCTTCCTGCCGCCATGAGGTGAGCAGCTTTGCTCCACACCTCCCATCATGATGCTCAGACTCTCCACAGGACAAGTGACATTTAATGTCCTTTTTAATGTTATTTATCTCATATATCATGTCACAGAGACAAAAAACTGACATATCTATCTACCTATCTATCCATTAAAAGTTCTATCTAAAAGAAGTTATGCCAACAATGTGGTTCAACTACACAAAGTAAAATATATACTTAGCATAAAAATTGTTATTCCTCATATAAGAAATTCATAGACTGTGGATATTACCATAAATCAACAGAGGCACAGATGTACAAATGTAACTTCTACCCATTCAATTTTATAGTGGATCTGAGTCCTCTTTTCTTCAAAAGAATAAAATGTGTGCATAATCTTCTTGAACATAATATTGCAAAAATGTGAAACACAGGGTTTTAGCATTTATGATGGTCCTAATCAAAATGAATTATCCTTTATGAAAATGATTAACAGTAGATTAGTCTAGTTATTTTAATTAATTATTGGTTAATCATAAAAATAATTTCTATTCTATGAAAAATGAACACATCAATACTGTTACCTTTTATTTTTATAAATCTTATGAAAGAACATTATGATAGGTTTCAGCTCTTTGAAAATATAAAAATTTTTATACTCAAAATGGAAAACAAAATAGAAGAGCTAACTTCAAGATTAATTATGCATTTTACTTAAGAATAGCTCTAAAGCTCATTTTAGATACAGCTGCTGTTAAAAGTCTGGAGAAGAAAACATCACCACAACTAAATAAAGTTGCACTTTCAATAATTTACCTAGTAATTTTACCTGATTGCATATTTACTATCAATGGAAAAGAACTTCAAATAAAAAAGGCCAAGCCATAGAATAGTATGATGAATGGAAAAAAAAATTTTTAATGTCATCAACTTAGTTTTTCTAAAAATTACTGTCCTATTCTCTATTCCTTGGAGCTTCAAAATTATTGTCTTCGGCATTTTTGCACCCCTAGGCAAGATGAAGGAAACAATCTCTTCACTTATTGAGCCTTGAGCTAAAAGTATCTGTTATTTTTTTCTCCAGACATAACCGGAAAAGGCAGAGAAGATACATAAAATGGGAAAGCATCTCTAACACAATCCCTCTTGTGGACCCTGAACAAAAGGCATATAGGGCTACTAACCTGCCTGGCAGCGCCCCTCTGCAGGAGGCTCCTCCTTCCCCCTACAGCTTGCCAGCCTTCCATGATGTTCATGGCCAACTATGCATCTCTAGCTTCAGGCTTTAGTGCGTTCTTTACCACAGCAAAGTCTGCTGTAGAGTGGAAGGCTGGATAATTATGCAGAAGCTTTAATGTTATCACAAAAAGTGCCTCAGAAATAAAAAGTAGAAAGAGCGTCCAGTGTTCCAAAGTATTCAAAAAGAACCAAAGTCCATGCCCTTTCCAATTTGGTTATGCAGAGAGTGGGGCAACTCAGGTCCAGCACAGCTTGCCAGAGGGACACAGGCTGATCATTAAAAGGCCATCACAATTCGAGCTCAGTTAGTACGATCCTGAAATAGAGTCAGGGCCTTTGCACTCTTTCCAATTCTCCCATCCCAAAGGAGGAAGGAGTACAATGGAAGATGGCAGAAGAACGTGTTATACTAGTGGATATAAGTTCCTTTGACTTAACAATTTTATGATTGATAATTAGTATTACTAAATGAGGCACGATGCTTTCTCTGTCAAGGATGACAGACCACAGACACAATTTTCTAGTGTTAATGAGAAATAGTAACTAGCTAGAAGTGTTTTTAAAAAGTGTACAAAACATTACACAACTTTCTGTGACTGTACTAATAAAATCATCACAATTATATTTTAAAAGTTTTTTTTTTAAATCAAGGTCTCCAGCTCTTTTCTTCCTTACATATTATACGCTATACACTTTATTTCTCAGCAGTAAGGATGAAGATGATGACGATTTTCACTGTTTCTGACAATACAAAGCATAAGAAGCAGGTCCCTGAAGTTCAGGGCCACTGAGCTGGGAAGGGTGAGCCCAGTGGCGCTGTGCTGTGTTCATGCAGAGTAACAACACAGAGTTAAGAATGCCATGGCTGAGGTTTAGTAAACTACATGCCTTTCTTCTCCAGCCCTTGGAGAAACACAAAGATTTCACCTCAGACTATTTCAACAACATGAACTGAGTCACTGTTCTCTGAGGATGATGTCTACTCTCTTTTGTACAGAATTTAAATAAGAAAAAATGTCAAGGTCCTCACTCAACTCACCTTCTGGTAAGAGGGCCAATAGTGAGGCAGTGAGGGAGAAGTAAGTAAAGCAGAATTCATGAGATGAAGCCATAAGGAAAGTATTGTCACAGAGACACAGCAGAGCTCCGACTTCAAACCTAGATGCAGGAGATAAATCAGGGCTTTCTTCTCTGCACTTCATAAAAAAGAAACACATAAAACCCAATTCTACTTTTTAATGTGCTATTATCATTTATTAGGTACCAGCCAATTTTTGGTATTTTGTTTTTTGTCGTGGATTTTTATAATACTGTAGCTTGAACCAAGAGCCTTGCATATGTAAGGCAAGCCCTCTACCACTAAGCTATACTTCCACTAAGCTATATTTCCACTCCTGAATTTACTTTTTATTTTGAGATAAAGTCTCAATAAATTGCCCAGGCTGATCTCAAATTTGTGATCTTCCTGCTTTAGCCTTCCAAATAATTTACTTATTAAACACGAGATACTAAACCTAGCTGACTGTCCTGTTTTTCAATTGGTTGTGTAACCAAAAAAGGCAGAAAAGTAGGAAGAGAATATGTTTTTTTATTCATTTTGCCTCAATTTTGTCATGCTAAGTGTCAGATCCAGGACATCACACATGGTAGGCCAGTGCTCTACCCTTGAACTGAATCCTCAGACCACTTTTCTTTGTTAATGTCCAAAAGATTCAAAGTCAGTAAGGGAATGAGTAGCTCCCTGAGAAAACCTGAACTTCCCTTGAAAGCCCAGTCTCCTTTCTAAACTCAGTCACGAGTAAAGTCTCTTTTGGAGCCAACATTCCACATTTTTATTCACGACAATCATTGTTCTTCATTTCTGAACCAACAACTTCTCTTTGTTAGCCCTGAACAGAATTATCAGAAGCAGGAAGTGCATAAAGTATGAGAGCTTATCAGAGAACAAGTCTAGGGACACAGCCAATAAGGAATTGAGCTATTAAGTAGGGCTGTTCCAAAATTAGAAGAAAGTTTTTCCAAAACATCTGAACAGGCCAAGTTTGAAAACATAAGTGGGTAAGCAGTGCAGCACCGAGTGCCTTCCCGAAGGGAGCAGGACACAATCTGCCTTGTCTATGGCATTATGCTCAGGACTTAACACTTACTTTGTTAATACACAAGATCTGCTGTGGAATTTTTTCTACTGTTATGGTTTGGGTTCAAGGTAACCCAAAAAATGTCATGCCAGAGGAAGGCACTTGGTGTGTCACTGGATCAAGGGCACTATACTCCTCACTGGACTTATCCACTTATGAACATAGTTGACTGTGCTGCCCGCTGGGCTTGGCTGAAGGCAGGTCATGGATGGGAAGGGAGAGGAACTAGGAGGGCACACTCTTGGCTCAGTTTCTCCCTTCTCTCCTGGCTTCCCGACTGTTACTGCTACCAGATGAGCAGCTCTCCACCATCATGTCCTCTACCATGCATCATGGAGGGGGAGGGAAGGGACCTAGAAGGGAATGCTTTGGGCGTGGCCCCTCCCTTCTCTCCTGGCTTCCTGACTGTTATGGGATGAGCAGTTCTCCTCCATCATGCCTTCTACCTTGCTGTTTGTGCCAAGGAGCTGGATGATAAGGAACTGAAACCCCAAAACTATGAGCCAAAATAAACCTATTTTCCCTTAAAGTGTAGGAGTCAGTTATTTTGTCCAGTGATGAGAAAGCAAGCTACACATTTACTATAAAATTGTACCTGTAGCCTCTAGCTTGCAATCATATAGACATGAGTTACATATTTTGATTCATAATTCATAAGAACTTATTCTAGGGTTAAGAAGAAATTTTATTTCTTGAACTTAATCATATAAAATATACTAAAGCTATATTATATTTTGTTTTTCATCTAAGAGATAAAGGCTAGTTTTACTTAATACTATGCAAATATCTGTTAATGACATATTGACTTTTATATGTGGTATTCTATCTAAAATCTACATATAAAATACACACAGGACTAAAACATAATCTTAGGAATGAAAATATGCAGGAATGTGGGTTGTCCTTTCCTTAAAAGTTTCAAAAAACAGACACTATAATTACTTTGCCTGTGAATCTAAACTACAAAATACAAACAAAAATCGTCATTCTTCATTCCTCGAACCGTGAAAGATGGTGAAAATAAATATCTATTTATGCGAAGACTCAACCAACTGAAGAATCAGCTAAAGTAAACAAATGCAGCAACAAGTAAATATAAGGAATAAAGCAAATAAATAAGTGAATTTCCTTAGCCAAATCACCTGATGTGTCACTGTGTGGTCAAACTGTAGGTCTGGTGGTCTTGGCTTCTCTATAGCCTCAAGATCAGACTCACCAATCAATAATGGTAATTGTGTATCTTATGATCTCAAGCCTTGAACATACAAGAGGCAAAGTATTCTGCTACATGTCTGAAAATCTGTGATTTGCCTAAACATTTAATTTTCTACATTTCAATCCAGACTACATCCCTCAGTTCAGACTACATTAGCAATTTAACTCAGAATCCATGGCTTCTTATTTGAATGGGCATTCTCCTGTCTTTTATATAACCTTCAACAACACAATTCCCCAAATGTGCACATAAACAGATCACTAGGTTAGAGAAACAAGAGATTCTGGAAGCAGGGAGCTCTGGTTTTGAATTCCACCTCAGCCATTTTTTGATGATTAAGCAAGCTACTTAAAATCTCTGACACACAGCTATTTCAGCTGTCAAACTGAAGGGACAAAATACTGGATACATTTCTTATTGAAAACTACATTGGTTTTCTGCTTACAAAACAACATTTTTATTATCTAATTACAAAGTTACTTTTGCTTTCTGAAATCAAAAAGAATCTTATTTTCAGCACTTTTGGATTAACAAGTATTGTATAGTATAGTGACACTCACTGATAAATTCTTCTTCCACCTAATAGTATGTTTACTTGATGATCACTTACTTCATTGAGAAATCATAGTGATGTTAATTTATCCACAGAAAGTGATGACTTTTCCATATGTGTCATGTAATGAACACTAATATCCTTTAGAGTTCTCTGAATTATAACACAGTTATTTCCTTTATACAAATTGTAAGTTAGAAAATAATTATAAACACAAATCCTAGTGAGTGTCAAATCACTGATGAATGATAGTGGGCATGAAAGATAATTTGAAAAGTATATTTGACTTTTGGCACAAGGAAGTATGACATTTTAAGACCATAATGGATGAAATCTGTTACTTCTAAGAATAAACCTCTAAAATCAACTGACAAAAATGAAGCAATCCTACCTCACACTGCAAAAAATTCCCAATTTATTTTGAGATCATCATTCATAGTTATTCTCAAATCTAACATTTCTAAGTATACATCTGACTGCTACACCGATAAAAGTTTAAATTCAAACGTAAGTATTTTTTTCCTGGAGTGATATCATTACCTCTTTTTCTGACTCACAGTCAAAAGAAAAAAATGTGATTTCAATCATGCAAACAAGGAGATCTACAATAATTGAAATAATTGCACTTGAAAACTTAAGAACTGGGGTGAAAATTTTTGTTAGAATGAAAATATTGTTATGCGCCTCACAAATTTAATGAAGTTCAACAGAGCTCATTACCAATTTTCCTGATCACAGGATGAATAATGATTTAACTCAGCGCACCATATAGCAGTTCTACAGCTCATCCAAGTAATATGACATGTTTCTTGCACATAAAAAAACAAGACTATTTCCTTGAACTTCTGATGTTATTTGCATCCCAAAAAAACATGTTTGCTTTCTTAGTGAAGTGTGCAAAGTGTTTACAAGCACAATCATATGGCATTCTTAAGTTGAGTTTTTCTTAATGTTTTCTTTCTAAGGGATCCAAAAATCTCCATTTTACAGATAATTTTAAAAGCTGATCACCAGGAATATTATTTGGCTAACCTGAGAGAAGTTTACTGGTAGCTAAATATCAGATATGTCTTAGTAATAAATTTGAAAAACTATCAATACTATCAGTCTTGTCAGAGGTATAACCACTTGGATAATTTTTGGCCGTTGTTTTAAAAAAGTATTAACTGATGTACTAATAACAATCTATTCTAATCTATTTTAACAATGTTAGACAAATGAGTTAAAATAAAATTTAAGGCAATAATTTTGTGCTTGGAAATTAAGTTTACTATGTCAAAAGTGGGTTTCTAAAAGTAGAGACATTAAATTTTTGTGAAAAGGCTAAGATGAAGCAAGAGAAATTTATACTAACCACCAAAGAAAGAAATTAAGGGTCCAATTGGTTTGAAACCCAATGAAGTGGTCATCTGCAAGGGAATGTATAAATTACATCAATACAATCAGTCTAAACCAATCTATTCATCAGTTAACATAAATGTACTCCATATATACATATATCATCATGGGTTCAGTTTCAAAACAACACTATATATAATTTATTAGTGCATTTATGTACAAGAAGAATATAAAGCCTTGTTTAGGGTGAAAAATACCAAATTTAAAGCTAAGTTTTTCTATAGAGCAAAAGAAGGTATTAGAATCAAACAACAACACAAATTACTTTGGTTGTACACCTAGTGCATAAGTCTAAAACAAGTACATCTACATACTAATCTTTTGCAGCCCTAAGGGTTGATCTATGAGTATTATTTTTAAGCAAGGGGTTTATTGAAAAAGTAAAGCTCTCAAGAAGAGGTCAAAAGGGGATCTCCAGTGAAGATTATCTCTATGAATATTCTAAGTTGCATCATCAGACCTTTATTATTTTACTTTGGGATGGGTCTTGCTAAGTTGAGCTCTAAGATGACCCTGAACTTTTGACCTTCCTGTCTTATCCTCAGAGTAGCTGTGACTACAAGGAGGCACCACCGCAGCGATTACATAATAAATCATTACATACTAAATTTGATAGGACTGAATGGGGTGAGCCTTAGTCCATAACAGAATGTGATACCTGAAATACATTTCTCAGTTCTGGAGGCTAAGAAGTCTGACAGACTGGTGTTTGTTAAGTGCCTTCTGTGCTCTCTCATGGCCAGAGACCCATACGGCTAAAGGGCAAGAAATAGGGCAAGAGGGACCAAAATCATCCTTTTTATAAGGCACCTCTGTATCACAAACCTCCCAAGACAACTAACTCATTCTTGTAATGATAGCACTAATCTACTCAAGAGGTGCTGCTCCTCAAGACCCATTACATCCCATTAGGCCTCTTCTCAGATTACCTACTACTGGGACAAAAATACTTGACACACTTTAAAGAGGACAGACTTGTCTTGGTTCATGGTTTCAGGGCATCTGGTCCATGGTTGGCAGGTTCCAAGGCAGGAGCACCATGGTGGAGGAAAGTTGTCCACTTCATGGTGAGAGGAAACACACAGCAGGGGAAGAGCACCAGACAGGATGTATGAGTCACACTAATGTGCTGACACTGGCCTAAATTTGCAATTCTCTGGCCTCAGGCTCTTGAGCCGCTGAGATTAAAAGTGTGCAACACCACACCAGACAGAAAAAAAATACTTCTAAGTCTAGGACACTACATTCAACCTTCTCAATAAAATGCAATATTTTGAGAAGTACTCAATGAATACCAATTAATTTAATGAATGAATACAGAATGAGTAACTGAACCATCAAGAGGTAGAACTTAATAATTTTCAGTAGCAAGAGCCTAATTATTCTTAACTATAGCACAAATTTTGTACATCATCACTTATGCAAATTAATTTTTAAAACAAAAGCTTAACCACAGTGGCTATCAAGTGTAGGGTTTCTATAGTATAAGCTATGATACAGATAAAAATGGTCCTTATTTCTAAACACTTGATAGTGTAGGAGTATTTGAACACAGTAGATTCTTACAAATACTTCATTTTGATACTAATACAACATACAAACTCATCTTAACAGTTGTATCTCTGAATATATTTGAAAAATCGGAATGTTGTCAATTTTCATTGCATTAGACATAAAAGTACATATAACCCTGACACAAAGTATCACTTCTATGATTAGTATAATTTCAGAAAACAAAGATTTGGGTCCAAATTAGTGAACAGTAAATATTAAGAATCTTTCAGGCTTATGATTCTCAAATCGAGTATAGAGGCACTGCAGGAGACTTACAGAGGAATAGAAATGTACCCTGAGAGCTGCGGCAGAGTAGAGAGCAACCCTGGAAAGCTATAGCAGAGTAAAAATGTGCCCGGAGAAGAGCTACACTGGTATAGATGGGTGTCGTTGGTAGCTACAGAGGAGTAGAGAGGTACCCGGAAGGAGAGCTACAGCAGAATAGAGAGGCGCCCAGGAGGAAATCTATAGTGGAGTAGAGAGGTGTGCCTGAGAGCTACAGCAGAGTAGAGAATTGCCCAGGAGAGGTAGAGCAAGTACAGAGGTGTCTGGGAGGAGTGCTACAGCACAGCAGAAGGGCACGATGGAAGAGATCTACAGGGCATTTGAAAGGTGGCCCAGAGGAGATCCATTGAAGAGTAGAGAGGCATCCCTGAGGACAGCTACTGCGGAATACACAGGCTCCTTGAAGAACTATAGTGAGCTGATAAGGCGCTGGAGGTAATTTAATTTTGGAGAGAAAAACAGCAACACACCCCCTACATACTGCATTGCATAAGCTAATTTCAGTTTGTCATTTGAATAGAAATCACCTAAAAAGGAACTATTAGATATATTGTTTAGATATACTATAAAACCCTGACTAGGATCTAAGGGTACATGAGGAAGTTTAGAAGTCTTTATGTTGAGCTAGTCAATGCCATCCTGCCCTCTATGCGCTGGCTCAACAGGATGTCTCCCCTTATTTTTGTTTTATTTATACTGGTGAAAAGGCTCTGTCTGGCAAATTCAACCTTGAAAACTTAAGTAGCGGAGTCCTTGCCTGCAAATGGCTAACATCCAAGTCTGAAAAACAAAAGTAAGAGAGGAAAGATTTGGAATGATAATATATGTTCTCAGAACCACAAGAATCTGGAAAAAGTGTCAGAAAACAGAAAAGAAACAAAGAGACCAGAGAAGAGTAATCAAAGTCAAGGTGAAGATGCAGAAACAGCTACATAAAAATGCCCTGTGTTTGGAATGCTACCACAGCTCTGTTCAGGGTTATTCTGGACTGCCACCAAGGCAAATGATGGCCCACATGGGCATGCCAGAGCACTCCCCAGGGGCAATGCCCTGGGGCCATTCCCAGAGAAGCTGGTGTGCATGCAGGCTGTAGCTCCTCCGCTGTAGCATAAGGCAGGGCTGCATATCCCACAAAAAAAAAAAAGCTCCTAAATACAGCATCACCCTAAACTAGAGGGATGCTTGGACTGTGGGAAATCAGAACGTAGCGGATTCCACCACAAATGCCCTGTATACTGGCAAGGACATTCCAAATTCTACTCTGGTAAAGAAAAATGCTTTGATCTGCTCATCAAACCCCTAATTCTCTGTATTTTAAGACCACATTTTTCATCCTTCCACAGTAGTAATTACTACTGTCTAACTTTTATTAGCCATCTTTACATACTTTACTATTGCATTGGGTCATGAGTTTTGTAAGAGCAGAAGCCACACTACTGCCTTTAAAATTTGAAATTGCACATAAAACAATAAAATGTCTGAGTACAAAAAAGAAATACCAGCATGTCTTATTCTAATGATTATTTAGTCTTGATAGACTACAATAATTTTAACTAGGTCAACATATGAGAATCATGTCTTAACACACAAAAATCTCTAGGCATAGCTGATAAAAATAAATGAGGAAATTATAAACACCCTTTAGTTAGGGTTCCTTGTACATACTAATGTCATTCAAAATTCTAAGTATTCTCTACAGTAAACAAAGAATAGCTTTTTGATCAATAGGATCTAATATATCAAACACATGTACTCAGCAGCAATGTGCTTTATCAGTTTTCTTCAGACTTTTGCAATATTTAAAAATCATCTGTTAGTTTGTGATTTGTAAGTTTGTCATATTTAAAGCACTATACAAATATTATAAAATATGTCTAAATGCTTTGAAGACACTTCTCAAATACAGAGTTGTGTTGTATAAAAAAAAGAGCAATCAGTATGTCCACTGACTCAAGCTCTCTTCACCTTTCCTAGTATGTTCATGAGTCCCTTCAAAATGGACACTAAGTTAGGAACTTAGCTCCTTCTATGTTTGGTTCCTAAGCACAATCACAATGCTACCTCCTGAGGTTTGCATATAGAGTGCTTGGAATCTGGCACTGAGTGCTTAATAAGCGCAAGATTACACAGATTATAATGTCCAATGTCCCACGCTTTCTGTATGTAACTACATCTTTTGCTGGAAATGTGGGTCATTGTAATTTTTTAAAGTCTGTTTTTACTATTACAGAAAATGCTGCAATAAACAATGAGTCTTCTGTTGAGTCATTTGTGTGGCTCAGTTCTCAAGGATGATATTCATCAGACCGAAGTTTATCAATGCTATTTCCATGCCTTGCTAAATAAAGTATCTGCAATAATTTATGATACAGGCATCAGCACGGCAATTTTATCACTATATTGTCGCACTTAACTACGTGCTTTCCTGAAACATTTTTCATTTCTTTCTTTCCACATGGCCTTACCCCATTTTCCTCTCTAGTCAGTTACTAAATACCATTTCATTCACTTCCTGTAGCCTGATAAAATTTGGCTTTTCCCAGCTCCTGTGCCACAAGTTGGCTTTTCTATGTTCCTTCCTTTGCCATTATAATTTCAAGACTTGGATGAAATATTCTGATAACATCCAAAAGACGACTGCCCCTGGAATATGATCTAAGAGCTAGATTTGAAAATCTAACTTCCCTCTGAATACAAACCTTCCATCTTACTTGGACATTACGCCAGTCCTACAATTTCTGGCCCAGTCTTCCAGGATAAAACAAATGTGGCCCTATCTATCTTTCCATGTCCACACATCCAGACACCTACCAAACTTTGCTGTCTTCCCCCAGAGGGCCTCTTGTGAGCTAAATGATGGTATAATCAGGTTAACACAATAAATAATAAAACTAAAAAATAATCTCAAGTACTGAGGGATAAGTTCATATGGACCTAACATTACTGTCTTAAAGAGGGTTTCAGAGGAAAATGATGCCATGAAGAGAACTTCTAGAATTCCTTTAACTTACTCTTTTTCCTACCAAGGGATGTGAGATATATTAATTCTATTTTAGATTCATATGTCAATGTGGTACCAAGATACATTCATGTACACATGCACTGATTTGTGATTTGAATATGGCTCGTCCTTTCCAAAACACCCGTTGCAATTCAATTCTCCATGCCAGGTATGAAGAGAACAGAAACTTTACCACTACGATGATGAAGGTAGGTCACTGAGAAGGGATTAGGAAGTATGAGAATATGACCCTGGAGTTCCCATCATTGAGTACTGGTGGCCATAAAAGGAAGAAGGGCTGAACCTAAACACCCAAGGCACATTCCCACCCCATTCCTTATATCTCTGAATTCGTGCAGCCCTTCATACATGGGGGAGAACTGAGCCAAAGTGAACCTCCTTCCTTTGTGACTTATTTAGTATGTGGTATTATCAGCAGTAGGAGACACCCTAACCCTAGGACAAAAATCAATTAAACAGATAATCCTTACAAAACTTTTTAATAAATCTAATCATTTGATTGCTTTGGTAGACAGAATGCTAAGATGTACCTGCTCCATCCTCGAGATTTCTGCTTCCCTGTGTGTGTGTGTGTGTGTGTGTGTGTGTGTGTGTGTGTTGTTTAATTCTCCTTCTAATGGGGGACAGTGTAAATATAGTGCTGTATCACTCCATCAGGGTACTGACAGACTGACTCCGAGTAAATCAAGAGATACATTGTCTAATGAAGTTTCACTTAATTAGAATGGGCCCTTCAAATGGCCTCAGCCCTTCCTGTACTCAGAGATTCAAAGTAGAAGACAGATTTCGACCGAAGGAAGGTCTTCATAACTCTTTTGGAACCAAGAGGGAGGAACTGGAGGCTGCTAGCTGACTGGCTCCAGCACCCTGGACCTCAGTTCTACAACCACAGAAATTGAATTATTTTAATAGCTGAATGATTTCAGATGGGATCCAGACCTCGATTTTGGTGCTGTCAAGTCTGAAAGTCAGAGAATTCTGCCACATCATCCAGGACCTCCAGTCTACAGAACTATGCACTAATTCACAGTATTGTTTTAAACTAGTGTTTTTGTGGCAATTTGTGACGTAGAAATAAACAACAAATTATACCACAAAAAAAAATCAATTTTATGTCATAATGGAATGTCTTCTTCTAAATGAATTCTATGTTTAAGACAAAATTAAATATTTTAAAGATAATGAGAGCATTCTTAAAAGTATGAATGACATGCTTATTTATTGTGTGTACTTTATTTATTTATTTATTTTTAACAGGGGAGAGTAGGAATGTAGTTCCTCACTACCACAGATTATACAGCTGAGTTTCCACATTTGGGGAAATCGCAGGAGTCAGCACCTCCACAGGGTAATGGATTTGTGATGTGAGAAAACCACCTTTGTGATCATACCACTTCCCCTGCCAAGTAAGAACTATTTTATGTAATTTAAATGACAACTATCTACCAAAGCTATACTTACATTCCACTGAGTGTAGAATGTTTTAATTAGAAAATGTCTTTTTAAGAACTGGGATAAATTATTATAACAATTCTGACTACTGGGTATCATTCACCAAAAAGTTACAATAACACTAAAACTTCTTAGTCCAAAATTTTAGACCTAGAAAAGTGCAAACAACTCATTTAAATGTCATGAAGGAAATAAATCTAAGACCATAGAAGACATAAATTTTGCCACTTAGCCATGAGTTTCAGTCAGCATTTTCTCACGTCAATATATTCTTGTTGGCACTGACTTGTCAGCACTTTCTGAGGCTTTCCAAGTACACTGATTTTAAGCAATTCCATGATAAAATGTCTCCCAGCAAAACCCTTTTCAAAATCTTACAGATATTTTCCTCTTTTCCTATGTAAAGAGAACATTCATATTAATATGATATAATATCAGGAAATAAAAACATCAAGTAGGCAAAAATGGAAGCCCTGTTGACACCACAAATTAAAGAACACAGAGATGCCTGTGTGTTACTATAGTCAGGGCTCATTACTTTTTACAATATTATATCCAATAACCTGAAATAACCTTTGGAGCTTGGAATGAATGTCCCATTGCTGTCTAGCACCAGAACTCATTTCATTTCAAGCAGCTCAATCCATTTTACAAGTGGTACTTCAGTCAGGAGTTGAATATAATTAGTATGTGTCATAAACACACATTAATAAAAAGAATAATGGAGGGAGGGAAGGAAGAATCATTTAATCGTATCTGTCTAGGAAAATGTTACCTTGATGCCAAATGCCTTCTGCACCTGTCAGCGGTAGCTGGAAAAGTTAACCTTTATTTTGCTTTATCAAGCTTCTTGGGCTCTTTCTAAATTTTTCTACATTTACTTTCTGATTTATAAACAGTCCCAGCTCTGGGAAGTTAGGGATCTTAGGCTGGCAACACGGATGCAAAGTCACTGAGCCAACTATGAAGCCATCGGGTGCTACGCGACCCATTTGGCAACTCTTGATAATTCTGCGACACACCCCTCAGCGGGATGACAAGACTACGTCCTCCAGTCCTTGAAGCTTTGTGCAACCTATTTACATCTCAGCCTTAATGTAAGACATGTTATTCCTTATGGGCCCAATTTTAAAATGAGAATTTATTTGGATACAAGTTTTTCAGAATATATGGCATGTACTTTTTTCTTCACCTTTGGAATGAGACATATGGGGAAATAGCAGGGCAAGCAAACAAAGTTGACAGCCATTCCTTCAGGGGGAGGGAGAAAGGTGGAACACCAGGAAGACTTAAGATTCGTGATGCCTTTCAGGTGACATATAAAAAGGAACACACATGACAAGATGAAAAGACCCAACATGGGCATCTGGACAGTAGAGTGCCTTTGGTTCACTGCAATGGAATGTTCTCTAGACAGAGCTCATTATGTCTTAGAGGCAAAGGAAAGAATTCTAGAAATAAGAAGAAAAAAATGTTAGTATTAAAATATTATTTCCTGAGCATGTAGTAACAGAAGATGATATCATCTAACCCTCACATCTACAGCCATGACTAATCTAGTCTACTTCCATTCATTCAGAAATATCTACTGAAGGTTACTATGTGTCAAATGTTAATCGGGGTCATACACAGCAACAAACTGGACAAAGGAAGCCATGTCCTTGTCAGGTGACTTCTCAGAGGATGCCCCAAAGCACAGACTCAGGCAAAAACAGGCATGTAGCCAGTAAATAACAGGACTAGAATTTGAATAGCTATACTTCAACAGTCTGAAGACTTAACCATCATGCCATGAAGTCATGGCTCACCCTGAGCAAAGTTATCAATATAATTAGGAAGGAATCCCTCATCAGTTTTCTGTTTTTAAACATACATGGCTTGACTGCACAGATATTGTTCATTAAATCTAGCAAATATTCCTTATTTTTTCCACAATGATAAAATGTGTCTGAAGCATATCATGTCCACTTCAGCGCTTCCCAGAGAAAATTATTCTGGAGCACTGATGCTGCCAGACAACAAGTTTATGTAGTAAAATAAATGTGAAATATCCTCGATTAAACAAATTCCTAAGCTACAAGAGTTCTCACAGCATTAACATTCCAACTCATTTATAAATATGAAGCATTTTACAAACTTTCTTGACTAAGGAGCATGTTTCTAATGTAGCATTTAATGCGACTGTCCTTCATTATCATTATTAAAATATATTTTGAAAAAATAATAAATACTTTAGATTATTCCAGCAGGTATATTATTAGACACAATAAATAATGGCTTTATATTGCATTATACAATACATACAAAGTCAAGAGAACATTAACTTTCATGTAATTTCAGTTACTGATAAGTGAATAAGAATTTGAAATATGACATTTAAAAAAATAAGTATCAGAAAACATTTTCTTTTGTTTAGTGGCTCAGCAGACACATTGCACTTCTAAGTCTTACAAGCCTATTATTAAGGTGTTTGTATACATATGCAACACCTACATAATTACTTTTTCACGAATGTGAGGTTTTTTAAAATGAAAACTGGTAATTCATCTAGTGCTCAAGTATTATAGCCCACTGATGAACTGAACAAGAAAAGAACTAAAAATACGTGACATGTATTACATAGCAGATGTTAACAGTTTCATGAAGTCTGTGTAAATATCTCAGATATTAATGAGCATTCCCACATACAGGTAATCCAATTGAAAGTGGGCAGTTTTCTGATCTTTGGAAGTACGGCAAGGGTAAGGCAGTATGAAGTACATAGAGATGACAAGAAATGATGGGACTCTGTGGCACGCCGGAAGATAATCTTACTTGTGAAGTTATAAGATAGTAACGGAAACTGAAATTAAGCAGACAATACTTGATGGTTACTCAGACAAAATGAAAAGTTAAGTGAATATAAATCATTAAATATCAACAGAAGATATAATAAGTCTAGGATGTAAAACCATACCATGATTGACCTGTAACCTTTATCAGCTGTCAGAATAGTACTATAGAATTTTTTTCCAGATTGGTAAAAGTGAAAATGCTTTAAATGAACATCTTTTGTGTGTGGCTTATTAATCAAAATGTCATTTCTTCTTATAAGTAACTGTCCATAAACATATTTCTCATAGTATTTTGAAAAATACAACAGAGAAGTCAATTATATTAAGGCCAATCTTAGGCATTCTACACACAGATCTGTGGTTATATTTATTCCAAGTAAGTCATTTTCTGATTTCCCTGCCTATTTCTCCTTGTCACAACAAGTGACTTTTCAAAATTGACATGGCAGATGTCATTCAAAGTTGTATATATTAACACACAACACTGTGTACATCACCTCCCAAAATGACATACATAGGTCATTTTGGATACTTTCTGGCATTTTGATTCCTAATTTCTTCTCACAGAAATTTCTATTTTTAGATACAAAATATTCACATATACATGCTCACACATGCACACATATATAAATAGGCATATAGATATTCCAATATTAATAAATATGAAAGCATTCTACATTATTGAAGTTACCTATATAAATATTTACTATTTCCTTTTTTCCTACAGTAAGGTATATCTACAGTAATTTAGAATTATCATGTAATTTATATTATCAATAGCCTAGACAGTGATATTTAGATCACAATATCATTTTGGCATCTGATTAGGTATATTTTTATAAGTTAATGTAGGAGTAATCTCATAGTCATGTCCATAAGTCTAAATGCATAATGAAAATGCTAATCAATATTTTTCAACTTACATTGACATTTTATTCATGTATAAGATTAAATAACCCACAAATAAGGTAAAAATGTTAATACATATTAAATTATAAAGTATGCATTTTTTCTGGAACAATGCTTATTTGATACAGAACTAAGAGCTTTGAATTTTTTTCTATTATTTCTTTTGCTAACATAGTTTCAACAAGAGAGAAGAATTTTTAAATGGAGATACAGGAAACAAACAGTCACAAGGGTATTTTTATTTAATACTGTAGCAACTCCAACAGGCCCCAGCCTCTGGCATATAACTTCATTTCCCTCAGCATAACTGTCTTCATCTTCAAGGTAGGAGACTTCAAAGGGGTTCCATGGAGTCCGTGAAAGAGTAAGAGGCTTCGCTAGATAGCCCCCTTGGAGCTCTCAGTGTAGTAGCCAGCACTGCCCCAAACCAGTGTATTTCACAATAGCCTATTTTCTAGAGTATATCTCCCTACTCCACATCATGTGAAGAAGGAGCTTGTAATACACTCCCACATGCCTTGCTATATGTGCCTACCATGTAGGCCCTGGCTATTCATAACCCATTGCTCAGGTTTGGGTTCGCAACAGGCCACACCAGAGGCTGTGCACATGCGTCACTCTGGGACAAGGAACAAGCTAGTGTACTGCTTGCTACGAAAAGCACTGAATCCTACAGGGTCAGTGCTCCTCATATGGGGCTCAAAGCCACAATATTCACAGCATTGGCCACACTGTATCTCTACCATGGGAGTGAGGCAAAGAGAAATAGTTCAAGTACACTGATGCCCACACAACCTGCTGTAGTGGGAGAAATGAAGTCATTGTTTTCTCATCCACAAATATCACGTCCGCTACCAAATTAAGGAGGCAGGGAGAAGATAACTTAGTAGCTGCATGTTCAATAAAGTCAAATGTCCTTGCATTAGAAAATGTCCTACTACTGGACTTTTTGTCAAAATTTATATGGATATTTAGCGTATTTAAACATTAAAATTAGTCTAATAATAGTAAGACACTAATACTGTAAACTAGATATATCTAATAGTACAAACTAGAGAAACCAGAAAAGTAAATTGTATTTCAGTGGAAATCTATTATGTAATAAATATGGTACCACAAACTAAAATAAAAATAATTACTTAAAAATTATTTTAGGCCAAGCGTTATACATTTTAAATATATAAAGTTAGACTTTTCACCTTACTCCATATAAAAAGAGAGATAGAGAGACATTTATAGATAAAGATCTAATATAAAAAGTGGATCTATAGATTTTTAGAAAAAAAAGTATTTCATAAATAAGTGCATAAAAAAGGTTTCTTTAATAAAATCAGAGAAATACTTATATATTTCCTTGTATGAATATAAAATAACCACATACAGGGGTGAAAATTTAACAAAAATATTGATAACAAACAATAGATAATAAAATCATTTCAAGTAGGTTGAAAAAGAATTAAGTTCACTAAAATGAAAAAAAAATACAGACTTCCTCCAACAAGAAAATTGCCATGGGAAACCTGTAAAAGCAGAAATGCAAGTGATAGAAAAGTCAAAATACTGATAAAACTTACATGATGTTCACTTTCAAAGAGGTAGGGAAAGGTAAATTTATAAAATAAAGCAATACAATGTCTGACTCCTGAAACTGACAAATATAAAATTATAATGAATGTAAAAGAAGATACACTCCTGCATTGTTGACAGTACTATAACGCTAGCAATTTTTAACAAGGTAATATGAAAGTTTGTATACAATTTTAAACTCCGCTTGCTTAAGCTTATGCCCTCATTTCACAAATGTATTTAACGCCTAGGACATAATGTGACACACCTGTAAGATGTTTTAGTGCAGCTCTTAGAAACGTTCATTTTTGTCATTTTCAAGAGGACAATGCATGTCGGTAACATGAGATACTGTGCAGCCACCCCTCTGCAAGCAGAACCAGGCAAGTCAGCAAGTGCTCACTGCAGAATGGCCAATGTACACAGCTTAGCAAAAAACAAAAAGTCCTTGAAAAGACACATAGTAAGATGATATATCACTTCAGAATTGATAATTTAAAAATAAAACATACAAAACTTTTTAAAAATCTCCAGGTATTTTTACACATTACTGTGCTGTATAACCATTAGAACAAAAAAAGCAAAAACAATAAAACAAATACACTTGAGTAGATACTAAACTGCTGACAGCAGCACCTGGGGAAAGAGGTGTAGCTACCATTCATTACCTTGAGATGCCTCACAACTTGACATATGGTAATAAGGAATAATACCACTTTTGTAGTTCATATCATTGAAACAGAGTTTTTAAAGTAAAATGAAAAATCAAAAAAGAAGAAAGAAATTATTAAACCAGATGGGATGTTCAGTTTGTAATATTCTGCTATTTCTGAATCTTCTAGTAGCAATTGATCTAAAAGCTGAAACTTTTTACTCAAAGTCAGACAAAGCTACAGACAGACTCAACATTTCTGAAAAGAAAAGATGTGGTACCACAGGAGTCAGGCATATGGGATGTCCTAAAAGTAAGTGGAATATGGTAGATAACGTGGCCACTGTTTCCTGATTAGCAGCGAGACTTAATAACTTCAAGGCATTGGCCGTATATTGCTGAACACTGAGACAGTCCCTTAGCAGAGCATGCAAAAATAATCAATTATCTTGTAGAACATGAAGAAGGAGCCCTACAAGAGATAATGAGATTGCAGTAAGAACAAGAACATTCATGTTCATTTTGTACTGAGAAATGGAAATATATCCCGCATGGCAGCACACTACAATGCATGAGAATACAACAGGAAAGCTAAGTGCTATAAAAGCAGTATAAGAGCAATATTTAAGGAAGAAAAGCCTTACACAGTAGTGATTGGACTTGTAGGAATTACGTAGTACTCAAAGGAAACCTTACACTTTACTACATTTTATAAATATTATTATGCACAAAGACAACAGTCAGATCAGTGAATGAGGAGAAAGCCCAGAATAGGAAAACCAAAAGAAAGGGTCTGCACAAAAGATCTAGTTGAGTCTATAACTAGTAAGTTCAAATATGAATACAAACCCTATATTATTTCAATATATAGTCCACACAAAATTATTAGTGAAATATTTTACTACTTTCATCCAAAGGCTTTACAGTCCAATGGGCATTTTAAATTTAAAACCCATCCTGACTGGAGCCATCTACAGTGCTCAGAAGCCCATGTGGCCAGTGACTAATATAGGAGAAGAGTACACCTCTAGAAAACTAGAAAGACACAGAAATGTTAGCTAGAAAGTGAAATGACAGTCACTCTGGAGAGCCAGTGTTTAAAATGTGCATCCTCAGCCACACTGGAATACAACAAGGAATACAACAAAGGCAATTAGAAAAGCACTGATAGAAGCTAAGATTCAACTCTCACAGCCACCACCAGTGGAACACATCATTCTCATAAAATACAGTCTTTCCATGTATTGAGATGAATATATTTCTTGCAATTCAGCAAGTATATCTGATGTGCTCATACTCACAGCACGTGAAGGCTGGGACACAGTTGAGCCATTGAGCCAGTGCTCATTACCTGGTGGTCTCATCTGGAAAGAAGTCCTGAACAATGAACCTGGTCCCCCTGGCACCTGTCTCTCCTCTATGCTCATTCCTGCAACACAGCCATCATCATTCCATGGGCCCCAAATACTTGGGGAAACTGATGCACATATTTACAAATGTGTTGGGATTAAAATCCTCACCACTGTCAACTAACACAGCTCACAAATAAGAGAGCACTGAACATATACCAATTGTTCTCTAGTTCCTGACATTATTTAACCTTGGTATGGCAAAAACAACACTAGCTCCAGCATCTGAATTCAACCTTTGTGGCCTGATGTCTGCACCTCTTTTTCTCATTCTTCCCATGTCTAAACAGGGGCACAGCCAGCCCCTGAGACTTTTAGGCAGAGAAATGCCTGGCACATTGCCACCTGTACATGCCTAGTCAGACACCAGCTCCATAAAAAACCAACCAGAAAAAAAAAACCACAATTGGTATCAAAGTACTTTCAAATATCATCTGTACATGTTTCATCTAGATTGTAATTACTATCGTCGATTTTCAGTTAATGTCTAAAGAAGTTCCAATAAGCAAACATAAAACAAAAAATAGTGCATACTTTAGACTTCCAAACTAACAAACATTACTTTAAATAATATCATTCAAGTTTGGTGATGCTGAATTAAGAAATCACATGATCACTCAGCGACAATATTCACTCCTATAACATGTCTAATGAGCATGTGACACCCGAGAGTCCTTTGTCTTGACTTATTAACCTGGGATGACTGAATTTTCCTTGTTAAACAGTTACAAAGATAAATACTTCTGTCCAAAAAGTTCAGCTTGTTTTTAATACAATGACAAGCTCCAGCCCTATTAAGAAAAGAATGTGCATAATAAACCATAAATTCATAGGATGGAATAATACTTAATAATTTAAAATAATATTTTAGGTATTTAGTTGCACAGGAAGAAAATGGTATATTCACACTGAGATACAAAGCTATAAGGTAGAGTACAATATGTAAAATGCATTGAAAAATGAGAATCATTGGGGAAATTGCATTTTTATATTTAACAAATACTTGAATTAAAAATCCATATTTTAGTATTTTAAGTATCACTTAATTAAAAAATCAAGTATCTCCTAAAACTTAGTGACAGATTTTTTTCAACAGAAAAGATTATAAATTTTTGTATGTCAATTAAAAAGTGCCATCGGCCAGACACAAAATCAACACACAAAACTCAAGAGCATACCTTGTATACCAATAACGAACCCACTGAGAAGGAAACTAAGAAAACAGCTCCATTCGCAATAGCTCCACAACAAATTAAATACCTAGGAATCAACCTAATGAAGGAGACAAAAGCTTTCTAGAATGAAACTTTCACAAATCTGAAAAAAAGAACGTGAAGAAGATATTTAGAAAATGAAAAGACATCCCTGCTCTTGGATCAGAAAAGCCAATATTATGAAAATGGTAATAACACCAGAAGGGATCAACAAATAGCAATGCCTACTAAAATACCAACAACACTTCCTGGAATTTAGATGGGAACAGAAAAGGCTATGACTACCTACAGCAATCCTTGGAAAAAGTGTGAAGCAGGAATATCAAAATATTAGGTTTCAAGTTATACTGCAAAGTCATAGTAACAAAAGAAACTTGGTACAGGCACAGAAACACACGTGCAGATCAATGGAATAGGACAGGAGACAGAGAACCCATGCACCTACAGACATCTGATTTTTGACAAAAGCTGGAAAAATCTCAGCCTCTTACACAAACGGTGCAGGAAAAACTGGACATCCACCTGCAGAAGAATCAAACTTGATCTCCATCTTTCACCCTGTAGTAACATCTAATCAAAATGGTTCAAAGACAGAGATGGAAAAACAGAAACTTTGAAACTGCTGGACATAGAGACAACACCTGAAGCCACAAGCAGAGGCAAAGACTTCCTAAAAAGAACACAGTAGATCGGGAAATAATATCAACAATCAACAAATGAGAGCATGTCAAATTTAAAGGCTTCTGAATAGTAAACGAGACATTCAACCAATGGAGAGACAACCTACACAACAGAGGGTAATTTTTACTAGCTATCCTCTGGTACAAAACTAACGGGTAGAATACATAGAAAACTCAAAAAACCTACTCTCCACAAAGAAATGATGCAATCAAAAATGGGAGGGGGGGTTAAAGAAATTACAAACAGTCCAGATGTGCTACAGACATGTACCAAAACACAAATCTTACTACTGCATACCACAAGCACATATTAATTAAATAAAAAGTATGATCAGGTGTGATGTCAGCAGTACCAGAAATTTTCAGAGGATATTGATCTCCACTGCATACATCTTTTAAAACTATTGGAATTATTTTCTTATACATGACTTCTGTTAAATCTTTTGAGAATTTTTTTGTTATTTTCTTATAAATCACTTGATAACATCTCCTATATGTGTGGGGGAGGGCATGCATCCATGTGTTCTTAATGCTTTTTAGTACTAGATATACTTTTTGAACTATAAATAATATGCAGTAAATAAAGCAAAGATATTGTGTGTTTGTGAAGCTAAGACATGAAGCGCACTCCTCCTCACTTCCAACCCCCACCCCATCTACCAGTGTGTGGCTGACAGGAGATCTGAAGGGTTCTCAGCCACAGCACTGGGCCTTCATCAGCTCCAAAGCCTCTTTTCTTGCCTAGTGATAAATATATTCTAGTTATATCTACAGTCTACATCATTTAGGGTATATATATAATCATCTTGCTAAGGAAACAAAATTAAGCTTTATGAGCTCCTGAAACATAAAAACAGTTCATGTTAAGTCTTATTTTCATGGTAAAAAGTTACTTTAGAAAAGGGTAGCAAAAAACAATAAAATAAATATTCACTCTGAGTCATGCTGGTTCCTTCTGCATTTGAATTAAACAAAAGTGATTAAAATTCACTAGGTAAATCCGTTGCCAACTTAGGCTGATTTCTGCAGTTTGCTTTCAGATTCCATACCACTAACTATTTCAGAAAGCCCTACTGCCATTTTCAAATCTCCTTCTGAGACAAGATATTCCCTGAGTTTGCAGAAACCAAAGCCTCAAAGCAATGTTCCAGGGTAAGAAGTTCTAGCATCATTTATATAAACTGGGCACCAGAGAGGTAAGAAGCAAAGTTTATGCAGAAGTCTGGCTCACCTGAGACCTGCAGGAAGCCCAGGACTCAGAGTACCTGGACTGAGAGGCAATGGGGGACAGGGTACTTGAGGGACAGGAAACAAACTAGGTACATTTTATTAATGCATAGTGAGGAAGGAGACTGGCTCCCAACAATGGCAAACCAAGAAGAACAAAACCAGGAATGGGGAAGCAATGTGGTACCCCGGGGGACAGGGCCTCCCTCAGAGATGAGTGTAAGAGGAGGCATATAACAGGGTAAAATCCAGGAGAGAAATAAACAAATGGCTATCCCAGAGTCCTTTTTTTTAGGAATACCATGCCTTTGCAATTAGAGTAAAGCTTTGTTTCCAGAATGTCCAGTCTGAACTAACATAAAAGATAGTAATTAAGCCCAATAGAAAACACAAGAAAAATACCACCAGAAGAACGAAGAAAAGAGAGACAAAATAATAAACAGTCAAGGAGGAAATGCTTTCCTAGCTCCTGAACAAGGGAAATGAAGGAAGATTTTGTTAGTATGAAGAGTGGAATCATACCACAAACTAAGTCTAGTGACAGAGTTTAGAATTTGTTGGTTACATGCAAATCTCTATGATAGCACATGTGCATATGCATGTTTGTACAACTGCTTATCTGTGAACATACACCCACAAATACATCAGGCCATTCTTCTGTCATTCCAAAGTCCTTTGGGGTAATAATAATAGGAACTATTATCCCAGTTTTCAACTCACATCACCCCTTCCTTTGGTGCCAGTCCAGTCAGTGCACTCAACACAGAAGTCTGAGGTCATACCTTACACTGACTGAAAACGTCATAGATTAGAGCAAAGTAAACAAGGATCACAAACCATTTACACTGATCACTGTTGTCATATTAGAGTTTCTTCCCCTCTGCAACAGGATCTTCCAAATTCAAGTTACACAGAACAAAGTCATTGAACAATAAAAGACCTTCTGAATCCCACCCAACTTGTTTAAAATAAAACAGCATTAAATCATCCAAACACCGTAGTCAATTTACATTTTCATATGGCTAAATCTAGAAATTTCATACATCCCCATTTATTCTCTTGCTTCATTCAGTAAACCTCTTTCCTAAATATCTCTATCTTAGTTACTTTTTCATCACTGATAACTGAAGCTCCCTGAAAACAGCCTCACTCACAATGAGACTATTGATTAACTAATTGGATACTGGAGCACCTGTGCAGAGACTGGGATTCATAGCCAGTCTGTTAGGGGATATCATGACCCTTTTTCATGGCCACATTTATTGTCCTCTTGTACATCTAACTTAACATCCTGTGATAAATCCTTTGATATGTTATTTTCCTACTAAGTAACATTCTTAAGATGTAAAAACAAAGCCCCTAGCTTCCCACCAAGAGCTAAGAATGCTCTTAGACAACATCTGATGCCTATAACAGAGATTTCCCAGCCTCAGGGTGACCATTCTACCTGATGTTTCCATCAATGCTTTCAGACTGTGCTTTGGTTTATGATTTTCTTCTATTCTGTAACTATAAATACTGTATGTTACCGCTACTCATTGAAATGTGCTATTTGGGGAAGTCTGAGTTCATGTTCCTGGGCCTGGATCACTCATATTTGGCTTCGGAATAAACCATCTTTTAAACTCTTTCAGACAAAAGTAACATTTTTGTGTCGACATCACTGTGACTCAATACCTGACATTCACAACATTATTTATTTTAGCTCACAGTTTCAAAAGGTCACAGTCAATCCATGCATAGCCAGCAACAGTGGAAGCACATGGCAGAGGCACAGGGAGAGGCAGCTCCTCACAGGTGTTGCAAATAGGAAGCCAAGTACCAGAAGGAGCAGGAAACTGCATTTGTCCTTCCAGGTCCTGTCCCAGTGACCTGCACCTTTCAGGTCCAACCTTAATGTTTCCTCCCTTCCAGGTCTAAATCCCTAATTCACCACATGCCTGTGATCTAACCCACAATCCTATAATCTATAATTTGTCAAACACCTGTCTTCTACCACATACCTATAACCTACCACAAGCTCATAATCCAACCCTGCATACCAGCCCCCAATCTCCTAATAGCACATAGTTCCATAAATAATCCACAACATCCAACTACATGAGACTTTTGGGGGCCGAATCCAAATCTCAATAACCTCCACAGTAAATTTTACAATCACACACAAATGAAGGTCCCAGAAGACACACTCTCTCTTTCCCAAGGGACCTCACTTCATTTTTTCCAAGCACTGGCAGAATTCTACAGGATAGTCAAAATATATACCTCTGTACATAAGCATAGACATACACATACATGTGTAAATTATAAATTATAGTCCTTCCCATTGGCAACATTTACTTTTTTAATTTTCAAATGCTACACAAACTATAGTTCTGTTTTTACTGGTAGTTTCTTTTAGAACTATTTCAATTAACTGCACTGTGCTGATACCATAAGGTTTATCATCAAAGATATAATTTTTATAGATTAAAGATCATGCAATTGTACTGAGAAAAAAATTCCTCATCATGAATCCATAATCAAAAACTTGGTGGTTTAAAAATACCAAGGAAATTTAGTATCTTTTTTGTTGCTTTTGTAATGAACCCAAAGAAACCTGTCAGTTAACACTCATAAAGTGCTGACAGAAACCAAAATTTACCTTTAAAATGAATTTAAGTTAATATTACTCAACATACCTGAAAAGAGCAATCTACTTAGGCCTAAGGCGACTGCATTTCCTTATAGTTTCAGGCCAAAGCTATCTCATATATTTTTAAAGTAAAAAATAAAAATTATGGTTTGTTCTAAAAAGAAGTTGGTGCATCAACATCACCAAAAAATCCATTAAATAATCTTTCACATAAGATGCTAAAATCTATTTATTTTTTTCATTCCAAAGAATTACAAAATCAAAAACAGTAGAATGAAGCAGTCCTACGGTAGTTTTGATTAGTACAGAAGCAGTGTACAAACTATTTTAAACTAATTCACAAAATGTCTTAAAATGTTGTTACTTATAAAAGACAGCAGTGACCATTTAAGTGAAGAGTCTCTCAGCAGGCAAATCGCCTAGCAGTCTTACCACGATTCTAATGCTTATAGATCCCTTCATCTCTAGTAATTATATACTGTAATGTGGAGATCCACCATTGCTTTTTGGCCTTCCACATGTGGAAAAAGCATTCCTTCCATCACAGAAAAACACATTCTCATATTAATCACCCAATCCATACATATTTTTCACTTGGCATAGTTCCTAGTACTCTATAACATTGATGCCATACACAATTTCAAACAAAATTATAAAAGCCTAGACATACTATTTTCTCCTAGGCAAAACACTACTAACTTACACAAAGTTTTCAACAGCTTTTTTAAAATAACAGATCTTGTACTCATGTTTCCACTTCTGCTACCAACTATAAATTCTGTAATATAAATATACTACCAACAGAAACCACAAGGATTAGACAACAGGAACACAGTTTACAACACTTAGTAGAAATTTCACAGGAAAACCACATGCTTTTCCCAGGCCAGGGGTCTTTAATTTATGAAAGATTAGGATCATTCCATTTACCAGCTCATACCATTTTCTTATGTGTTTTGTATTAACCCAGAAAGATACGTATCACAGAAAGTCTTCATAAGAAGGTAAAAAGAATGATGAAAACTTCTAAGATACCAACGTTTTGTTTGCATCCCTAGAAATTTAAATCTGGCCTCCAAAACACCTCAGAATAAACCGACACTCTCAATCCACACGAATACAAGCCCTGCTTACCTCCGTCAAGTGGGGTGTGGGGTTAAACCCACAGAGCTTGCACACCTGGTTCCGGCATTGGGTGCAGGTGCTGAAGTTGGGCGGGCCCTGAGACCCCACGCTGAGCTCAGTCTTACAGAGGGGGCAGGCTGCTTTGGGTGCAGTGGCTTCCCTGAGCCTGGGGGTCAGGGCAGCCTTGGCAGGTTCAGCTGCTGGTGGCTTGCTCTCCTGCCCAGGGGGCAGCTTCCTGTCGCCCTCTGTTCTTTTCCCCACTGCGGCTGGATCCACTTTGGGCTCTGATTTTTCAGCCACTGGTACTTTGATTTCCTTCTTCCCGGGGATGGCCTTTGCAGAGGCTGGGGGAGCCTGCCCAGTGGCTTTGGGGGGGCCCTGGGGAGGAGGAGGGTGCTTCGCGGGGACTGCAGGCCCACCCTGGGGCTGAGGTCCCGGCTGGCCAGCTGTGGAAATTAAGCTGGACGCCTGGCTGAAGATGGATGCTCCAAACCCAAAGAGTTTCCCTGTCACTGTTTCCTGTGGAGTCGTGGGCTGTGATTTGGGGGCATCGGTAATACTCCCCAGACTCAGGCTGAACCGTCGTGACTGCTCCTGAGGCTTCGGGGGCTGCGGTTGCCCGGGGGCAGTTTGGCCAGTGGTGGGCCGGGGGCCAGGAGGCGCCGGGGCCCCTTTTGGCATCTGCTTGGCATCTGGTTTAGGACTCACTTTGGTTTGAGCTTTCTTGGGTTCCTCTTTCTTTTGACCCTGATCAAGCTGTTTTTGGTCTCTGCTCTCTGAACCTGGCATAGGATGGGAAGTAATTCTGGAATCGGATGCCGGTCGGGGCATAGCTTGGGACTCCAGAGGGGTGACCTTTTCCCCTGTGGGTGGGAAGCTCCGTGAGGGCTTGGTGGCGGTGGTTTCTGCTCTTCCAGGAGGACCTGCTTTCTCCTGGGCCTGGGGCTGTCCCTGGACACCAGGAACTTCGGGCTTTGTGGCTACTGGTGGTGCAGATCCAGGCTCCATGGTGGTCTTTCCAGGCTGGGGCTGCTGAGGGGCGACTGGAGGCTCCCTGGGTGGGACCGTCTTGGATGGGGGCTCCGAGGCTGGGGGCGGCCCACGAAGGGTGGGCTGCTTCACAAGTGGGGGTGGCCTTCTGGATTCAGAGGCCTTTGCTCCATCCTGCTGGGGTGCAGCGTCCTTCTTTGGGGAGGCCTGCGGGGAGGTCTTGCTCAGGGCTGCCGTGGGTGCGGCCGCGGCCGCCTTCGGCTTGGGCTGTGGGGATGGAGGAAGGGGGGCCAGCTCACCTCCCATAGCTCGCTGCATCTGACAGTTCAGACAGAGCCACTCCTTCACCTGGAAGTGACAGAAAACAAGGGCACTTATAAGCTGAAACCGTGACAATAACCTCCTCAGAACATGCCAACTGTGGACATGTCAAATTGCCTCTCATTACTCTGAGCATAGCACAGAGTCCACATTATTTCAACAAATTTATATTAAAATATATTCACTTCAATTGTATGAAAATTTAATCAGTGAACCTCAGAGACCAGAGCACACTGCATGTGATGACAAAAGTAAATATCAACCTAGATTTCGTTCTTATTCTTCACCTTTCTGATTATTCCCAGAAAATGAAAACCATGTATAATGCAAAACTATGAGGTTTAACTTCCCAGATTCCACCAATCAGCTATAATATACATTTTCTCTATTGATGAACTTGATTAGCTCTTGGTCGTACAAACCAGCATGGGTTCATCACATCAAGAAAACGCTGTTACCTTAGATTAGCAGAGCCTGTTTTTCTTCTCCCTCCAAAGCCGACATACTCAAATAAGCGAAAAACAGAAACTATCAACCACGCTAGGTCAGAAAGAGAATAGTCACTGCAAAGAAAGTAGGTAGAAAACAATGACATGCTGCCTAATGATCATAAACAGCATGATCCTATATTAAGAACATAGTGTCCTCACAACTTTTATGAATGTAAGTACTTGAAAGAACAATATAAGTCATGTGCATATATTTGACTTGTAGGGTGTAAGACAGAGAAGGATGTACATGTGGAAGATATATATGCATACTATATACACATGATTAAAACTGCTATTCTCATATTGAATCTATTGCAAAAAGATGTTGAATTTGATAGCAAATATTAGAAGATAATTAAAATCCCTATGCTTAACATTTATCTTCTTTATTATTTTAGCAAGATTTACTTATCAGACAATATTTTAAATATTACCAAAATAATTTAGAATGTCAAATTCTTCCATGATCCCATACTCTCCAACCTGAGTAACTAACGCGAAGATCTTAGCTCTAAAGTTTTTTGTTCGTATTGCTGCATGATGAAAAACTGAATATACGGAACACACGCACCAGAAGAAATTCCCACCATATGAAACTGTAAATTGTCAGACTGAAAGACAACACAGTCTTTACTTTCAAGAAATTTCTTTGTGAAAATAACTTATCAGTCCCTAACTAATATGTATAAAGCGCCTTTGAAATTCTATGAACTCAAGTAACTATTATGACAAGGCTTACTTGCAATCTTGTGAAAAAAAATTAAATGAGATTTAACTTGAAACAAATGTTCTATTTGTATTTCTATTTTAAAAACTGAATTGAAAAGCAATATAGTATTTGTTAGAAATGGGAGGGAAGTACTTGAGTGCTCATTAACTTTGTTTTCGATATGGGGTACCAAGCACCTGTGCATTCATTTTTACATCGTCTTTATGTCTGGTAGCACTTCATAGAATAAATAACTTTAATACTTACAAATATGTGAAGGTCCAAACA
Organism: Ctenodactylus gundi; assembly: GCA_004027205.1. Classification (NCBI taxonomy): domain Eukaryota; kingdom Metazoa; phylum Chordata; class Mammalia; order Rodentia; family Ctenodactylidae; genus Ctenodactylus; species Ctenodactylus gundi. The sequence goes on along the minus strand of PVKB01000549.1, from coordinate 246,396 downwards.
AGTAACGACTACTTCAGCTAACACAATGGCAAAGGTAGGTAAAAATGTGAGGAAAAGTTCATTCCAGCTAATCCCCTCCATGAAGAAAGGAAAGTCCTGACTCTTAATACCTCCTTCTTTGAACAAACTTCCTGTCCTATCCTGTGTCCTTTCATTGACTGCGTTTTTACACATTCATAAACACACAAGAGACAGTTGATCCCTCCACGCTGGCCCTCACTGCCAGGATACAGGTTGAAATTACTGTTCGTGGTTATCACAATACAAAAAGCTTTTTATTCTCTTAGGAGTTTTTTTTTTTTAAGTTTTCTTTATATGTAATTCAACTTATCAAATCTGTTGATTTTAAAAATGATTTTTATCTCAGTACTTAGCAATCTTACACTGAAAAAAGCAGCATTATCAATCCCCTAATTAAAAAAAAAAAAGCCAGAGGTCCTTCTCTACATTGGTCACATTAGAAGACCACACCCAGCACCAGCATTCCCATCCTGAGCCCCTCTGCTCTTCTGTCCCTTATTCTTCCACTGTTCACTCAGCTAGCACACTCAGTAGGAATGCCACCTCTGTCCTAGTACCAAGTGGTAAAAATTTTTGACCCACTTTTCCTGGACCCCTAGCCCGTCCCAAGTGGACCTGCCCTGCTTGGGGGAGGCCATCCCAGCTTCCAACTCGCCAGCTAATATTCCCCTCATTGGCCCATACGATTTCCCAACATTTCAATTCTATTTTAAAAAGCCCGTTTTACATAAATGACAGAAGTGGTTGCCCCTAATCACTTCCCTCTACATATCAAGGTCTCTCCTCTGTTACTTTATTTCTATGAAATAAAGTTGATTTGTTTATCTGTGGTGTTCTTATGCTAGCACTCACATAATTCTGCTATCTCCAGGTCTACAGCCTCCAAAAGACTCTAAACAATAAATTGTCATGCTTTCCCTGTAGCACTCTGTGTAATAACACCTGAGGTCCAAGAGACCCTTTCAACACCACAGGTATTCACAAACATCTCATGGGTAAACTCATGTTTAATTGAAAATGTTTACCTGTGCTTTCCAAGCTACAGTATCTCAGTATTTGCTCTGCTGGTCCCCATTGTTTACCTAGCCTGGACAACAGGCTGCTTGTTCTCCCTCCCCTGATGCTACATCCACTGGCCATCTATCCCCATCCCAATTCACACTATAAGAATAACTCCTAGATTACATGTGCTAATGACATTTCCCTTGCCTGGAGAAAATCACTACTTTGTTTTACCTTAAAATTAAAACCTGCTCCCCTGTTCTGAGCAGAGATGTACCTGGGCATAGCTGCCACTGCTTTCAATGCCTGTGCTGCAGGTGCACATGGCACTTCATCTAAGACACACTGGTCCCCTCCCCCTTGCTCTTCATGCCTGGGCCTTCATTCAACCATAGCCAAGAATGAGGACCTTGGGAGAATCTAGCTCGTGTCGCTTCCTCTTTATGCTATAGAAGTCAGACTGTAGCTGAGACCAAGACTTGACCAGAGAAAAAAAGCTTTCACAAAGGTTTCATACATAACTTCCCTGGTCCCCTGCATAAGCAGCACCTCACCCTAACACATCACTGAAACTATCTGTAGCCATATGATAAACAGTGAAGAGAATGGAATAAACAGAGGAAATGGAAGCAGGGAGCTGATAACTGTATCAGAGAGTCCTGGAAGGACACTTACCTTCAATATGCAAGAATTGAAGGGAAAGAACCTAACTTTACTAAAAGATGTATCAAGCCTGAACTTACCCTAAATTCTGGGCTGTTTATCAAAAATAAGTAGATCCAGTCACCTTTCATTCCCCACTTTTACCTTCCCTCACCAAGGGCCCATGAAAGAAATTCAAGGTATGGAGACAGCTATTTAATGCAGTACTGTAACTCAGCTCTCTGGAAAGCAGCAAACGAATGGCCTAAGAGCGCCATTCTGGCAGTCGCTGACGTGGTGCTAGAGAAGTGAGGGCAGCAGAGCATGTGAGGACTTCTGCCCATTTTCAGATCACTGTGTTTTAACATTCATCTGCAAAAGTTGGTCTAACACACCTTCCTGACTGATTCAAACAACAGCTTTCAGTTTTGCTGAGTCTTTGTTGTGTATAATATCAGAATCGGGAAATAAATAATGCAATTTTGTTGGCCAAGGCTTTTCGTGGATAACCATAAATGTCTTACTTACAACTTTCAAGAGATAATAATGAAAGTTTAATTGTGAACATCACATAGAGATTTTTGTTATTTTCAAAAATGTATTAAAATTACTGATTGCTCAAAAAGGTATGTTTTCATTTTTAAGAGTGTATCTTCAATAATAATTTAAGATAATCACCTTGATATAACTGGGCAATAAAATGAGTTGGTAGATTTTGAGGACCCAGAGTTTAATAGTATTACTACTCAAATTATTATTAAAGTATTTAGGTACAAAGTAGAATGAAAGTCTCAATACAATCACAAACTTCTGCTCCTAACAAACATGAAATTTTCATCAGATTTAAAATGGAAGCTTTACTTAATTACACGGCCGTTGGAACAATGGCCCATCAAAAGAACAAAGTCAGGAGTTTACATGTATTTGCTGGTGTCCATATTAAAAGTTGAGCAAATTCCCAATCATCTTTCAACCCATCCCTGCACAGGAACACTGGCTGACTTCCCACTCTTGACCCCTCACAACTCAACTTTCCCATAAACCATATCTTCCCAAGAGACCTCCACCATCAAGGTGGTATCACATCCTTTTCTTGGCCATGACTCTCAGTCTCCCCTTTACCTAAATCCCACCAAGCACTGACAAGCCACACTGAATTTCCTCCTTTGCCACTTAACATTTCACCCTCAACTAAGGTCTGAACTTCTTAACTATGACTGCAGTAGTCTGAAAAATGGTTTTTAGATTCAAATGTGTAGTGCTCTCAAATATTTTCCTATTTTCTCTTTTACTGTCTCCAGACTTTAAAAAGGAACAATGACTTTTTAGGCTTACTCTGACCTCTATTATATGCCAAGTAAATGCTGGGTATTATTTAATGACGAACTAGTCAAAAGTTTTCTTCCTATTTCACATCAAACTTATTACAACACTTATTTTAAATTTTTATGTTATCTTAATATGATAGAAAGATACAACATAACCATATACCCCTTGCTGGCACTAGAGAATTGCCCACACCACATGACCACCTCCATGGAGGCAGGCTCCACCCCTGGTAGTGGCTCAACTATAGCAGACAGCTGACGACAGTTTTTGTCTTTGGGTATGCATATTAAAGCATAGTCTGTTTGAATCAAAAAATAGACTAGCATTCCTCAGAACTGGGATAACATGCTCAGCAACTTGGTGACACAATTTTATTTAAAATTTCCTAAAGTTGGATGGACACATCCTCTCTGAAACTGGTGAGCTTACACTTTTTTCTGCTGCATAATTTAGCAATCATAAACAAAGCTTGCAACATACAAACTCAACATGTACTCTTTCTCATAAACTGTCATCATGTCCACCAATTGCTAGCAATGCCATTTATAAATCCTCACAAATAGAATCAGATGTTACAAACAGGTCTGGGTGGCCTAATCAAGAAAAATGATAGCTGCACTAAAGCACAATTTACAAAATAATTACCGCATGTGGACAGACAAGTATAATGATGACACGGTATTATAGATATATAAAAGAAGAAGACCTTCAAACAGTAAACTGAGCTTATACACATTATATATTATCATTTCTAAACAGTCTTTCATGAGTGAATTCAATCTTTTGTACCTCAGGTGATTAAAACACACCTCAGGCTATATAACACCATTTTGCAACCTGTGACCCAATGACTCCAAATTATACAGAGTTTCTGGAATTATCTGAACAGCTAATTACATTACTCCTGACTGTTTCATTTAAAATGAAAAAATAAATTACATTAGGAAAATCAATAGTCTCATAAACTTAATATAAAGAGACCAACATGAACTCAACACATATCCTGCAAGAAATATATATTTAAATTCACTCAGATGTTCACTGGAATTGAGCCAACTACTTTGGTGTTGGAAAAAGGTGATTTCTGAAAATATAAGGCATGTTTAAAATACATTAAAGTTTATACAAAGTAGAAAGTTTCAAAAGAAAATTTTAATTTTTTTCAGCACTGTGTCAATAGAACTTCCCGTAACTTGTAAATTACTTAAATTTCACACAGTGGCATATATAATATACATATACATATGAATAATATAGATGAAGATATTTAAGGAAAATATGATCTAAGTAAGCTTAATCAGGTTTATGATTTTTTATATTTTTCCACAAACCCCTATCTATATTTTCTTCTGCTCATTTTTGAAATCCTTTCTCTGTCAGATAAGAAATATATAAATCTAAACACTCAAGAGTTTTTTCAACAAGTACAATTATACAATTCCTAATCACATGGACACATAATGAAACCTGCCATCTGACTTCTTTTGCTTTACATAAACAGAAATCTGAGCTAGGAGCTGTAGTACAAGCCTGTAATCTCAGCATTCTGAGAAGCTGGGGCAGAAGGATCACAAATTCAAGGCAACTTAGTGACAGCATTACTGAGACCCTGTCTCAAAACTAAAAAAAAAAAAAAAAAAAGTTGGAGGCAGCGGGGGTGGTGAGTAGCTAGGAATGCATCTGGGTGTGAAGCCTTGAGCTCAATCCCTAGTACCATACACACATAACAGAAATCTTTTTGCAAATAAAAATTGTAACTGAAGAATAAATGATAAAAACAAATTGTTTGTAATATTTAATTCTTTTAATAGAGAGGAAAGCAAAAAACAAAAAAGATGTTTACTCTTTTACATCCAGCTGAGACATCTTTAAAAATTCTTCAGTACTTTTGACTTTACAAATAAGAATCTATCATTAACTGGTTCTCCTTCTAGCTGCAGAATCCAATTCCTGACTGTACGCAATCAAGTTTTCACCTCTACGGCCTCGACTACCAAATTCTATCAAGGTGGCTGGCTCAGCACTGGAGCTGCCAGCTTTCCTACAGAACAGAACAGGAAGCATTAGTGTAAGACGTGTTGGAGTGAGTAGGATAGGAGAAAGCCAGTGCTTTACAAATGCGTGTGTGCGCGCGCACGTGTGTGTGTGTGTGTACATATATGTATTCTGAAAATGAACACCTACCAAGAAGGTTAATTTCTCTTTAAGGAAATATATAATCCACACATACACTCACACACAAACACACTTTCTGCAGCTTAAATATTTAGAAAACGGCACAGTGAATCAAATAAGACAGTTTTATTATACAATATAGTATCCTACAAAAAGATGGTAAATTTGGGTCTGCAGATCTTGCTTCCTATATGAGATCCACTATTAAGTAGTTAATTCTGTGACCTTGCAACAGTCGCTTAAATTACTCTCAACTTTCCCACCTATACATGAAGACAACAGTCAAATATCTACTTCTAATATTGCCCAATACAACTGTGTAAGGATTAACAATAATAATGAATGTTTACATATTACTTTAATTGCAAAGCCCTTCTACTAACATTGGCTAACGTAACTTCTAACTTGTGTACACTCTCACACTACAAATAACAAAACTGAGCCCTTAGGAGAAACCAGGGTGCTGGTGAAAGTAATCGACAACAAGCAGCTGAGTTAGGGCTCATATCCCACTGTAATGTCCTGCATTCCTCCCACTTTTCCAAAGGGTCATCTTATGACTAACATATAAAGAAACACTGCATATTTCAGAAACCTTTAGAATCTAAAATTTGATTTTCTTAGTCTGCTAACTCCTTTAAAAAAGGCAAAGATCACATCACTAAAAGAATCATTAAATGATAAAATATATAAATTGCTGAGCATAGTTTGACATGTAGTGTTCAAACTACTATCTCCCATTCCTTGGGAAAAAAAAGACCAATTTTATTTCTTACTTAAGTTAAAAAGGGGGGCGGGGTGGAGAGGACACTGTTTGCAGTAAAGTTGTTGCTAAGTAACTGGGACTATTACAGTTTAAGTAAATTTATAGTAATACCAGCAATAGTGCACACTTGGAAAGGGCAGAGCAAGAAGTCAAAACCCAGATCCCTTGATGCCTTACTGATGCATTTGGTATTATTGTTTCCTTAAGAAAAATTATTATAAGCTCTAAAAGATTTACATTGTTGCTTCTAAAGCAAAACCCTCAAAGTATTTGTAAGTAAGAGCCTGCTTATTTTTACCTAAGTTAATTTAGAAAGTGGGAAAAGGAGGGAAAGTGTTAGCTATGCATGCTTTCTCAAGGAATCTGAACAACAAACAAGCTAACCTATCACTAAAGAATGCTTACTGATCCGATAAGTAAGTTCATTAACTGGATTTTTGCTTTCCCAGAAAAGCATGTTATTACCAACCCATATAGAGTATATCTGTTGTTGAAATAACGACAACAGGCTTATGTGTATTTCTAAAAACTAGAACTTTAGAAAGGTATCTGAAACATCTTGTCATTTAAAGCTGAAAGTGGGGCTGGAGGAATAGCTCAGTGGTTAAAGTACTTGCCCAGCAAGCTCAAGGCTCTGGTTTGATTCCCCAGCACCATATAATCAGGGCATCGTGGCACATGACTGCAATCCTCGCACTGAGGCAGGAGGATTGCTGCATGTTCGAGGCCAGCCGAGGCTACATAAGTGAGTTCTGGACTACAGAGTGAGACTCTGCCTCAAAAGAAAAAGAAAAAAAATAAAAGCTGGAAGTAAGAAAAAAATGGCTTTGGTTCACTGGTTCATGACTAAACTTATGAATAGAGCATGAAGAATAAACACATCCACAAACATACCAAAGGGACATTCGAATCTCAAGGGCAGTGTTATAAATTGGACCTCATCAAAGCTTAGAGCTACACAAATAAAATGTTTGCAAACATATTTATATAATATAGATTTTTAAATGACTGAATTCCTTCAAGTACTTTAATTGCATTAAAATTATCTTAAAGAAGAGTAAATTCATTTTGTTATAATCAAGGTATTTTTATCTTTTTTTCCCATTTTATTGATAGAGGGTATTCTTATCTTAATATGAGTAATAAGAATTTCCACTGCACTGCAAAGAAGTATCATTTGTCCTCTATAAATCTTCACAGTTAAGGTGTTTCATTCTCTTTATCGCTTCCATAGAAATATGATGCCACTTAAGGCACACATGTGGTGACAAGACAGTGTGGAAGAGAACTGACCAACAGCCACACAGGCAGAAGGTCCTTCAGATCTTCCCTGGACTTACGACAAAAATGCTTGGAATTTCATGAAGTAGAATGCAGCCCTAATCTGGATCTGCAATGTCCCCAGAGGCACATGGGTTTTAAGCTGGGCCAATAATACCAAAGGCATCAAGATGGGGCGATGGGGAGGTGGCGGGAACCTTACAATGAGCAGCTAGTAGACGGTCTTCTGGTCAATGGGGGAAGGAAGGAGGGTGCCCCTGAGAAACACAGAGGGGTCCCAACCCCATCTTCATAGTCTCACTCCCCACAACATGGTGAGTGGTTATGATCCAACGTATGTTTCTGCCAGGGCGTGCTGCCTCATCCAAGGCCCAAAAGCACAGGGCCCAAGGGCCCAGACTGAACCCTACCAAGCCATGTGTTAACACACTGATCTCTTTGTAAGTAGGTTATCTCAGGTATTTGTTAAAGTTACCAAAGATCAAAAAATGAAAATGCCAAGGCTAAAGATTAAAAACAAAATCAAAAATTTAAATCCTTTATCCATCCCTTCACTATATATTTATTTAATATTCATTGGATGAATCAGAATTTTTAGATTATCCCTACGTTAATCATGACTAAAATATAAATTTACAAGTTAAAAAGTAGTACAAAAAAGATATAATATCAATGGCTCCTTCCCTATCACTGAGACTTGTGTTACAGGACCAATCAGTATTAAGTTTTGGTTTTAGATTTGGTTTTGGTTTCTAGCCAGCATAAGTTCAAATAGTGCCTTGAATTTATTTTTGATCTATAAATTTAAAATGTTATATAGTTGCATCTTGCTACAAAAGCTGAATTTTTTTCAAAAGCCAACCTTATCACTATCATTTAATGAGACTAGAAAAAGCTCTTTGTGGTGGGATTACATAAGATAACCATTCCCAACTCCACAACACCATCGTGGAATGAAGAGGGAATCTCAGAATTACACACAACCCTGGGAGCTTTCTTCCCCTACCCTAGCTCTTTGAGCCTTATCCAAGACTATAATCTGCATCTGAGACCCTAATCTGAACAGGAGAGGGAGGTAGAGAACCCCCTCCCATTCCCAACTCCCTTGGCATGCATTCTGTTGCCGGTCCTCATCCAAGACCCCTATTTGAATAGGGGAGGAAGGGAGGGAACCCACCCTTTCCCACCTCTCTCAGTAGGCACTCACCCGTCCTTCACCTCTCCTCACCCACTTGTTGCCATTGGTCACACAATCTGTGTTATTTATTTACAATCTTTAGGGTATCCATGTCATGAGGAAAAGATTTGTGATTTTTCTTTTCTTTTCTTTTGTACATTTCAGCAAACAGGACATTCCTGAAACAGACTGGGTGCTAAGAAAGTAGTGGAGTAATTTTGTTATTTAGCTCTACAATCTGGGAAAATTGTTTTTTTTCCCAAGTCATTAAGCAGGTTCATTTTTACTCTAAACCAGCCCACTGATATTTCAATGAAGTACCCTCTTGAATCATTCCCAGGAAGAGAAAGAATTTTCTGATATATATATATATATATATATATATATATATATATATATATATATATATATATATATATTCCCTAAATGAACTCTTATGTGGGGTTAGGCTGACTTGCTAGGTTTTCCTATTCATTTCTATCCGTCAGGGAGTGCTATTTCTAAAATGTCTAGTGGGTAGCCTACGCCTTCATTTGGAGAACATTCTCTGGTTTAAATGGGGGAAAATAAAGCCTCCCCCAGCTATGATACCATATGTTTTAGGTATTTGTGGCCCTTACTAGAATCTTCCCAGTGGAGAATAGAAAAGAGTTTCTGTTCTCTTGTTCCTACTATAGGTTTTTAATTCAATCTCTGATTATTACCATAATCCACCACTATTTTTTTGGTATTGATTCCAAGTTCAGGGCCTTTCTGGGGTTCCTCAGAGAGCCACTTATACAGTGTTTCTCTCAGTTTTTGTCTGATAACGCCTTTCCATTTGTTTCTCTATCTCTGAGGAATTATTCAAATACCAAGTGATACTACTGTTGTCTTTTCACACTTTTTGAAATTACTATACTCTCAATCTCTCATAAAGCAGAACCTGTAAATAGAAGAGAGAAATCTCTGTGTTCTCAGTCCTCAGTTTTAAGAGGAGTTATGTGGCTGTCTTTCCTTAAAATTTGAGTGAAAACAAAAGTCATGTGCTAAAAACAGCAAGCAACCGAAAAAACATACATTATCCTCTATTGTGAAAGTTCTTTCAGCTACTCCACCACAAGGGATGCCTTCTTGTTCTGCTTCCTCTAAGGGTTCCAGGCTCCAGTACTCCACCAGCAAAGTTCTACTGTTTTTCTAACAGCTCTTCCTCACAAATTTCTCCCTCAAAAACCTAACTGCCCTTCATGTCTCTTACTAGACTTAGAAGTAGCAGCAAGAATGTACATGCAAAAGAAAGGATCAATGAAGCCCTTTACCCAACTGGAGAATTTCATTTTGTCTTTTTAGTAAACAAATTTTATATGCAATTCTACACATACAAATCTAGGAGTTTTTTTCTCCCAAAAGTTTATCATGATTTCGCTTAGTAAAATTACCTATTTTAGCCAAAAGACTAATCTACCATGGATGAAAGAGAAGAAAATAAAAGAAAACAAAGAGAAAAGGAAAACCACATACAATTTCATTCCTAACATTGTTTTCAACACTCTAAAAAGTAACTGGTCATTTTCATGGATTATAAAACTTCAGAAGAGTTGAAAGAATTATCAAACACAAGGAATAAGGCTTTCAATCTGTCCCTAAATCTACCTTGCCTAAGGCTTTCCACCAAAAGAAGGAAAGCAAAACAACAAAACAACAGTAAACGTATTTTTGCAATTAATTAGAAAGAAAATGTTTACTTTCTGTGTCAGAAAACAAACCCAAAGAGAGATTTCTAAGTTGATTAATTTCCTTACTGACCTCATGAAAAGCTATAGCTTCTTCTCTGGGCATCTAAAATCTTGGCCTGGAGCCAGTGGGTTCCTATAGCTGATTTGAAACAGTACCCACCCCAAAAGGGTGAGTGTGGATATGTGCGTGTGCGTGCGTGCGTGTGTGTGTGTGTGCGCGCGCGCGCACGTGCGCTGGAAAAGGGGAAAAGCTAGCAAAGTCATAATTAAAATAGTCTAGTAACCTCTCCAGTCCTTCCTCCCAGAGCCAGTACTTACTTAAAAGTCAGGTTGTAACACCAAATATACTCATAATTCTGAGGTGTTGTTAGCAAAACACATCAAAGAAATTATTCTAGTCCATTCGATACATAAAAACCAGTATTCTATTTTTTCCACAGACTCCAAAAAGAATAATGTAGAATTACTCACACACACACACACACACACACATCAAACTGGAAAATAATAAATGTGCATAAATTGAAGTACCAAAGAATGTCCAGCATCTGACCTTATCATGCATATGAAAAATTTATTTACTCAGTCTGAGTATTTAAGCAAAATATGGAAGATGCTAAAAGATTTTTCTTCTGCAGGGAACCGAAACCAGCTTAGGAATGGAAGTCATCTCCAAAATTTCACCTGCTTTACTTCCTGGAACAGAAGATTTTAGCCTCTACCCAGCTGTGGCCTCCCAATTCTGACTTCCAGATAAGTCAAGAGTTTGAGGAACTGGCCATGTGATGGGAAAGACTCAGGAAGATGCCTTTCTAGAGCTCAGAACTGAACTCTGATTGCATTTTCCTTATGAGGAAAATAAAAGTTAAAATGAAATGTTATTATTACTATTACAAATGGCTTACAATTGCTCCCTTAGAGCTCAACACTTTGTAATATTTTATCTATATAGAAAACAATGTGCAAGCAAACCATAAAAGCCAACTCCATTTAAAATAGTAAGATTATCTGTGCTGCACCATACTGCAATTTCCAACGTACTCTACATAAGCACAAGTACTTTCTCAAATACATTTTCAATTAATGCTAACAACATAATATGTTGGGCAAAAAATGTTATTATACTTAGCATTTTACAAGGTTCCACTGTAACAGAGGTGGTGAGCTCACCTGGTCCTTAGTAACCTCAGCCCCCAGGGCACATCACCTCTCCTCCCAGGCCATCAGTGTGTGTCCCATCTCGAGCATACTTCCCATTCCGGTGACAATATCCCCCCTCCAACAGTGAGGTCTTCTTCCTTTCACCTCAGTACTTTATCTCTCTTCCCACATGAGCAAACAGATTTGGAAAAAGAAAATTTGGTTTGGGTTCTGCTTGGTAATTTACTGTCTGGCTGAACCTAACAACTAAAGTAACCATAGCAACCATCTGAACACCAGCTTCTTCATTAGTATAATAGAGAAAATGGAATAATGCCCATAAAACTATTGAGAAGTTTAATTTTAATTAAAAATAAGAATTATATGAAAGCTCTACACAAAGTTATTCTCTGTGTATTTATCTACCTATCATCTCTTTACACCTTTCTTATGTATGGCTTTATTTCTTGTTTCTGTTTAGAGAAGACTGTATCTCACAAATACTCAGTTCTCACCACTACCTGCTCAACCAGAAAGACTGAAGTATGACTCCAACCTGTCCCCAACGTCAATACCACTTTCTCCCATCACTCAGCAAGCCTTGACTCACTCCTGATTTCCCAAAAGCACCCTGCATGTGTCTGGCTCCCAGTATGACCCTCTTTGATGTCTTCTGAGCTGAAACAGCCTCACCCCTGCACATCAGCTCTACCGGTTCCTCCTCCACAGAACTCCTCCTCACCTTACTCATGGGAACCGCTTTCTACTCTGAACTCCCTAACGTTTGCTCCTGGCTCTTAGATCTCTTTTGGGGTTAGCTAATATTAAAATTTCCTTACGACACATTATTTAATTGGGTGCATTTTAATCATGGTAAGATCAGCATTCACATGTTGATTGTATTTGTAACCCCCTAAAGATATAGCACAAAACTCGTCATCTAGCAGGACTTCAAATAAATCTACCTTTCAAACAATGAGTATGCAATTTATGCATGTTAAGTTTCCAACATTACTTCGGCTTAGTAAACTGCCACTTATACATGATAAATCCAAATATTTGATTAAATGATCATGTATTACGTGAAAGTATACTTCAGATTTCTATCAAGACAGCATACCATGGGTAGAAACATCTTTACTAAAATTTTAAAAGGTTCACATACACAAACAAACCACTTATAGTCTAACTTCCTTCATAGTTTAAATATGGCATATTCTTATTAATTGTATGTAATGTTATCAATGAAGAATGGTCGATTTAAAAAGTCTAAGTATTCAATATGACTTTTGGCTAAAAAATTAAATGATACCTTAGAAAACAACTAAAGATTAAAGTGTCCACTGTTTTCATTACTATATTCCATATCCAAATTAAGTTACTAGCAGTCACCATCATCACCAATATTATCATTATAATAGATTTCATTTCTACCTAGAGCACAGAAGCCTCATCTCCTGGGGATACTGAGTTCACACAATCCTGAACAGCCTGCTGTCACTTTTCGTGGTGCTCACGGACACGCTGCATGACCAGCCCACTAACAGCTGTCCTCCAGATGGACCAGTGTGCCTGCTCACCAAGTGGGCGATACCAGGTTCTTTTTAAAAAATGTACTTTCTCTTCTACTCTCCTAGACCCTAAACTCTTAACTCTTCACCCTTACTTAATTTAGAGCATTGTTTCATTGTTTCACTTTGATCCTTTCTGAACTACAGAGAATCTCTACATTCTATGGGGCCTTTTTTGTTTTGTTTTGCTGAAGCCGTTGTCCCTGTGCTCTACAAAGGCTATCTAGCAAACGACTATTAATACTGACTGACTAGCCAAGGATTACTCTTTCTTCTATCTTCAGTATCAGTACTGAACTCCTGAGCATCTGATTACTACTGGCCTTTGATGATGTGGTGGTTAGACAGGCTTGCCCAGGTATCATCCTGAGCACACCGCCAGTAACTACCCCAAGACACCCCTAGAAGACTAATCCCGCCACAATGGCTTCATTTGACTACACTGACTATGCTGTCATCAGCGAGACTCTGCTAACAAGAGAAGCACGCCCTTCAAATACATCCAGCTCACAGAGAAGGAAACAAAGATTGCATTCTATCTTATAACATTGTGTTCAGAATTTGAAAACTGCTTTTTTCTTACTACAAATATAATCCTAGTTAAGACTATCAAAAATAGGTAAGTGGAAGCAGCAATTTACAAGCTAATATAATGCCATTTTATGCTAGATAATAAATAATGTAGACTTTACACATAGAAAGCAGTAAGTAGGAGCTCAGCACCCTTCAATCAACTCCTACTTGTATTAGATACTGATTGCAGCAATCTTTTGGACTTACTATTGGAAAAAAATATTTTAATTTATAATTGACAGAGAGGATAAAAGGAAGATGGAAAGGAGGAAAGGAGAGAGAAAGGGTAGAAAGGCAGGCAAGCAGGAAAAAAGAAGGAATGAAGAAATGAAAGAAAAAAGAGGAGGGAAGAAAGATAAAGAAAATGAAGAATAAAAGAATGGAGAAGAGGAACCAGAAAAGTCACCATCAGCCAATCACATAAAGAACCAATCTGGCATCACTTATAAAGGGGGATGACAGGTTTAGGAGCACAGCTGTGGGTAACAGACTCACCTCAGTCAAGTGAGGATTGGGATTGAAACCACACAGGCTACAGACAGTGGTTTGACACTCAGTGCATGTATTAAAGTTGGCCTTTTCTGGAAAATGCAACAGAAGTTCAGTGGTATTGCAAAGAGGACAGATGGTTTTTGAGGGGCCTTGTACTGGAGTCTGAGTTACAGATGGAGAAGTTGGGGGTGGTTGCGGAGGTTTCCCAGTTACTGGTTTTGTTGAGTGCTGAGTGGAAAGTTTGGTTGTGGCAGGCTGCTGAGATGAAGGCTTGGCCGGGGCAGGCTGCTGAGGAGAAGGCTTGGCTGGGGCAGCAGGCTGAGGAGAAGGCTTGGCCGGGGCAGGAGGCTGAGGAGAGGGCTTGGCCGGGGCAGGAGGATGAGGAGAGGGCTTGGCTGGGGCAGGCTGCTGAGTGGGAGGTTTGGCTGGGCCTGGCTGTTGAGCTGGAGTCTTTCCTGACCCAGGCTGCTGAGCTGGGGTCTTTGTTGGCCCAGGTGGCTTAGCGGAAGATGGTGACCCAGGCTGTTGAGTTGTGGGTTTTGGTGTCCCAGGCTGCTGAGCTGGCGACTTTGTGGGCCCAAGTACAGGAGGCTGAGATGGAGACTTTGGCCCAAGCTGCTGAGATACTGGCTTCTCTGGCCCAGCTTGCTGAGCTAAGGACTTTGTTGCTCCTGGTGGTTGTACTGGGGGCTTCACCACCCCAGGCTGTATAGCTGGAGGCTTCGCCAGCCCTGGTTGCTGGGCTTCAGGCTTTGCAGGCCCAGGCTGTGGTTTTTCAGGTCCAGGCTGCTGGGATGGAAGTTTCCCAGGACCTGCCTGATGAATGGGAGGTTTAGAAGGGCTTTGCTGAGAGGTTTTAGCAGCTTCTCCTCTTGCTGGGTCTGACTGCTTCATGGGAGGCCTGCTTGCATCTCGCTGATGTGGCAGTTTTGTCTGATCTGTCTGAGGAGGTTGCGTTGGACCCTGAACTGGCTTTCCTGGACCAGGGGAAGGCTGTGATTTCATTTTTTCTGGTTGCTGAGAAGATGCCAACTTGGAAGAACCATCTTGCTGTACTGGGTCCCGCAGAGGACCTTGCTGCTTAGGAACTATCTTGGGTGAGGGTTGTTGTGATGGAGGTCTTGAGATTCCTTCAGGTTTTCCTTGTTCCTTCTGAGATGCTTTTTGTTTCTTGGTCATTTCTTCCTGGGATGCCTCAGAGTCTGATATCAAATCAAAGGGGTTGAACTTATTTACAACAGAGGAGACAGCGCTAAGGGGGTTAACGTCTGAGAGAAAGCCAGACATCATACCAGACTTGTGCTCATCCTTGAGATCAGTTCTGGACTTAGATTCCTTCAGGCTCAGAGTGGAAGGACTCCTGCCAGGCACCTTCTGCTCTGAGTGGAAAGTGTCTGCAGTTCTACTCTTACTGAGACCAGACTGAACAGGGCGCCCAGTGTCTGGGGGTTTTCCCGCATGCCTTGGAGCATGACTGCTGTCCAACTCTTGTTTCCTGGAAGAGGAAGAGACAAAGAAGTGAGAAGGGAAGAAGCTACTTCAAATCAAAGGAGTCTACAAAAGCTATCACTTTCTTACATTCTCAAAATTGTGAGTACATAAGCAGAAGCAATTTTTATAGCATCCTAAGTGATCACAGAACTTTTAATGGCCTTTATTTTTTAAGTAGGTAGGAATTTTCAACAAGGTGAAAAAAACCAATACATTTGTGGGTGATGAAGAATTAAGATTTATGGCTAAAAATAAATATAGAAATGGATCTACTCATATACTGGACAAAATTTCACCGTACTTAAATGCTGATTAAGAAAGGTTTAATGTAAAACCTCAAGAAATCAATGTAATGTCATACTGTACACACACGTGATCACCAAGTATGCCACTTTAAATAAAAATTTAAGTCAAAGACAGTCTCCTAGGTACATTGAGCAGCACTGAAAATAAAAATATGATAGAATGTAGGAGATTGTAACAATTTCATACTTGACGTTGAGCATGTACATTAGTTACGTAAGACAAACAAGGTGACTGGAGAGATTTTGGTAATGGAGGCTACATGATGCCTTCCAGGGACATGGAGAAAGCTAACAGCACATTCAGTTCTGTTCTGTTCTATCCAGAAAGGCAATAGCCTTCAAATATTATCCTTGTTGAGCCTCATCAAATAAGGAATGCTACGTGTTACTTAAACACTCATCAGAAGCAAATCTTTCTCATATAAGAACAATGTTATTTATTTTCAAATAACTAATATTTAATCTAAAACTTCTATACAAAGTTAACAGATGCTTCAAGCATTACGAAGCCGTGCCTGATGTCCCAATTGTGACATATTGGCGGTTTGAAGAAATGCTACCTTAGAAGAAAATACATAAGCATCTCTTTACTCACTGCCATTGATAGGTTATTATTAATATTATGTATTGACATTGATATAAAGATGGGACAATAATTTTCAAGACTTCTTTTAACTCACAGACAAATATTCAAGGTAACTTTTAATAACAGTTTTAGAAATATGGCCAATTTTAAATGACTATGGCTAAATAATTAAGATAGGTATTGCTTGTGTACATAACATTTAGCCAAAAGTCACAAAGAGTACATTCACTTTTAAAACAATGCATTCTTTACCAATAAATTACACCTGAAAGAATATTCTACACTATAACTGCAAGGTGATCAGATACACATGCAGACACACATATTTGTGATTTACCTCACTTTCTCGTTTTAAATTTGGGAAGGTATGTTTCTCTTTAACCAAAAGAAACAAGAATAAAGATACAGTGGTCCTATAACACCCACTCAAAAATGAGATGACCAGGCTTTAATCACTTTGTCAAAATTTGCTTGCTAATGGACCAGACTCCAAATTTTTAATGTTGTGCCATTAAAATAGTATATTTTTCAGAACTTCCATAATGATGTGGAAATATAAGTACAGATTGAGGTACAAGACACAGTACAAAGTAGAAAAACAATACTTAAAATTGGCAAAAACTCAAAATGAAAGAAAATAATCTAAAAATGGCAATGTATGAAAAAAGTGATCTTCTGATTTAAAAAAAAAAAAAAAAGAACAAATAGGGCCGGAGGAGTAGCTCACTGAAAGGATCTTGCTTAGCATATATAAGACCCTAGGTCTAGAAAAAGAAAACAGGAAGGAAAAAGGAAGAAAAAAGAAAAGAATAAAATAAGAAAAAAAGGAATAGTTGAAGTTTGAATTTGGCACTCTTTTCCATAAGGAAAAAGATTACACAAATACTTTATGGTGTCTCTGAAGCCTTTACTTAAGCAGGGAATTAACATTATTTCCCTTTTTATTTCTAATGGTTTCCCATCTTTTGAAAAGCATTGTGACATATTTTCATTTGTGAAGGCCCTTTTGAATACTTGCATACAGGAACTTTCTAGTTGCTCCTTTCCACATGAAGGCAGAGGAGCCACAACAAAGTACCCAATGTAGGAAACAGAGGTCTGTGATCAAGACCTGGGAAGGAGTCTAGGAGACGGCTCTGCATTTAATGCATTCAACATGACACTCCTCTCTGTTAAGAGAGGTGACTATCTTACAAGCATTTATTTAGACATTTTATTAAACTGGCTCGTTGTACGAGGTTCTACAACCCTATCGTTTGACATAGTAACAAAAACAAATTTTCTTAAATTTACTAAATTATTCTCTCTTGAAAATACTAGTAAATTTATCTTATTGTTGTCTTTTGGTAACATTATTTCTCTTATTCTAATACAAATACAAAGCAAAAAAAATAGAATTTCAAGAATACTAAATATTTGTGATAAGAAATACCAAAAATATCAAGCTGTTTGCACCACAATTTATAACTGTTTACACTTCCTATAAATACTGATTAGTGTGAAGAGTATCTCCCTCAGGAAAAAAAAAAAACTATATAGCACATAACTTAAACTTAATTTTAGCTGCTATAGCTATGCAAAAAAAAATAACTAAAATACAATCTGTGCCTATGTGCAATTTGTACCTCACCCTTCTCATTCCTAGAACCAAATCTGGCAACCAGTGGGTAAACATTAATGTTGTATGAATTCATGAATAAAGAGACAGTTAACAATTAGCAAACCAGTGAATGAGTATACCAGGTTTTGTTTTACTCTTGCATTCTTTACACTTCAAAAGTTTCCCCAGACCTTCTAAGATATAAATGGATCCATCCCACATTCAAATTAGGAAGAGTGATGGGCTCCATGCCTTAGGGGAGGGGGAAAAAAAAGCAGGCTTGCAGGTGGCTACCCAGTAGGGGAGGCGGGAGGCCCAGCGGAACACTGAGGGATACTCTGAGCACCTGTGAAGGCTCCTAACAGAAAAGGTTCCCAGAGAGCCCCTCTCCTAAGGGCATATCTCTAGCAGTACATACAATGAATTGAAGAAGTAATAAAATTGCTCTTCCCGGGGTCCACCACCCCTAACGTGGATCATTTCATTTGTAACTCCTCAGCCTGCAGCTCCTCGTATCTCCTTTCTCTGGTTTCATCATTCTTATCCCCAGATTAGGTTTTTCTCTCTCATAATTAGCAGAGAAAAAAATATGTCAGCTAAAATGAGTAAACATACACACACAAATACAGGAACTTTTAAATGTGGCACAACAGTCAGTAACATTTAATTTGACAGTGCTGAGTCACATGAAGTTCTGTAATATTCGAAGTATAAGCAATCTTAGGAATATCTATGCATTTTATACTGCAGGGGACACTTGGACATATGAGACTAACTCAAAGGTCATGGAAATCCAGCCTCCTGACCATTAGTTGGGTATGTATATGGAGATTTCTACCCCATACATAGAAGAAGTGAAATATACCAATATAATTCCTAACACCGTATAAGTCAACACAGCAATATCCATTGCTGATACTAGTATCTCCATTCTTTATATGTGTAGGGTCCCTTTTAAAAATGAAACAAAAATATCACTGCCAATGTTTAATTAATCCTTGCACTTGCCCTTTAGAATAGGCTCCAATAGCTTTACTGAGAGGCAAGGAATCTGAGACCCATATTGCTTTTAGAGTGCACACAATCCACTGTAAGTTAGAATCAATAGCATAAGAACCTAAGTATTTAGGCTGACAATGCTTATTTCTTGAAAATAAAAAACTAAATCTTATCATGTCCAGTTTGCACCTCCTAAACACTTGAAACTTCAAATATATATACTTTCATACACATATTTAAATTAACATGATTCTGCAAGTCTAAATGATAGACTTGTTGTTTCTCTAGTTGTTGTATATGGGGATAACTTTCCTAAAATTAAACGCCTGTCACAGAAATATTTTACTAAAATAAAAACATGTTATAAATCTCAGACACATGGAATCTATGGAGAAAAGCTTCACTAAAAGCTGTTTAGGACACATATTACCTGTTAAAGACAATTCTGTCATAACAAAATCAATAGTTGAGCACTTTGAAATGAAACTAGTTGACCTTTCTTGAAAAGCATATTATCTGACATTGCATGAAGGAGAAGTTTGAGAACTGAAACTATTCAAAAAAAGTTAGGAAACTAAAAATCAAAGAGCATACTTTTCTCAGTATTCGTAGCCAGTGTGCCAGACCTGTTGCATGTACCCTTTTGGAAAAATTATACAAAACCTGGCATACATTTCTTAAAGGCTGATGAAAGTACTGTACCTTGTTAATATCCTATGAAAATTTAGTGAATAAACGCTGAAGTTTTCCATATCAAATTTTCATCAAATAAAGAATAATTCATATAGCAAACTACTATTTGAGCTAATGGGTAGTCAGAAGGGTCTTACTTTACAGCCCACTACATTAACAGCTTTAAAAAAACAAATAGACATACTAAATATAATGGGTCCAATTTCCACTAACAATATTTTCTTTCAAGAGCAGTAGCTTTTTTAATGACAATTTTATAGACCATGTGAAAATACTGTCACCCTCCTTTATCTTTTTCGTATATTTTAGTCTTAATCGTCTATTAAATCTAACAATTATTTAACAAAATGATATGCTTGTACTTACATGATAGTGACTAAGTCAAAATATTTTTACGAAGTAGAGGGCTCTACACTTATATATCCAGGCTTCTCCTACCTTCAGTATCTCAAAGGAAAACTGCAGGCTTCCCCTGAGTTGTCATAAGGAACAGTTTCAGGACCATGGAAAGAGAATCGTTCTCCAATGAAGGTTTTGTTTATGGTAAAGGCAAGGCAAACACAATGATTATACCCTGTTAGTGCTCTAATTAGAAAACAACTAACTTGTTGGGATTGGGGAAAACGGAAAGTTGGAGAGGGAAACGAGTATGTTAGTATTCCAATTTTGCTCTTGGAATTGCCAATGCAAGTTGTCACTTGTTTGGTGAAAGGCATACTGAAAGCGACTGAGAAGGTAATACAAATTCACACGTTCTCCCAGAAACGGAAAGTCACTTTTGCATTACAAAAAGAGCAATGGATTAAAAAATAACATATGCTAATTCAGAAATCCATGCACAGCACCTGCTCTGCTGTGACCAAACCATCTGTTTAATGTCACAACATATTTTAGGGGTTCGCAATGAACCTAAAAGGTATATGCACTCGATGCCTTATAGCTAAAGAGCTCCTGCTCTTCTCGGGGGCTGGGTGGGGAAGAATCGCCTCCGGGGGATTAAGGAAATCGTCACGGGAATATTGGGACATCACAAGCGCGAAGGACCTCCACGCTGAGGGGTCTAAGGAGATCCAGGTGAACCCCCAGCCCAGCTCTCCACCTTCCATCACGTCCGTGAGGTCTTAATGGAAGACTTGCAGCTCGGGAAAACACTGGAGGGCGTCTCTGCACGCCATCCTCCAGGAAAAGGTTCCCAAAGGCCAAAAATCACACCCGCCAATCTCAGCTCCCCGAGCGAGCCCGGGCTATCCCGCACGAACTCCACCGTGCCCGCAGCCCCGGGATCTCCTTAGGCCCCTGGCGGGAGGCCGCCGGGAACGCCAGCCCGCCGCGCCGGCACGCGGGAGCGGCCGGGCGGGGACGCGGCGCAGGGACAGCATGCGGTGCGTGCCTGGGCGCGGGCGGCGGCTCCTCCGCGGCGGCCGGGGCGACGCCGCTGGCCGGCAGCCCCTGCGCCCGCGACAGGACGGCGGCGATCTGTCTCCGCTCCTCCTCGCTCAGCCGGCTCAGGTCCGCTTCCACGCCGGCCGGGATGGCGGGGCTCCCCGCTCCGCCTGCAGCCGCCAGCGCGTCCCCTTCCAAGCTCGCCTCGTTGCCCATGGTGGCGCCGCGTCCCACAGGAGGACGAGCCCGCGGCGGCTGGTGCAGCGCTCGGCGCTCGGTTCACTCAGTCCCGCTCGCCGGGGCCGCCTCCATGTTGGACAGCGCCCGCCCGGCAGCCTTCGCGGAGACGCCTCCCTCGCGGACGCCGCCTCAGCGCGCCGAGCGGGGACGAGCGGCTCTGCGCGGAGCCAGCCGAGCGCCGCCCGCCGCGCCCCGGCGGCTTCTCAGGCGCCTGCGCGGGCCCAAACAGGTGATGCGGAGCCCCGCCTCCCGCCGGACTCGCAGTGCGCCCGCGCGGACAGGAACAGGTGATGCCGGAGCCCCGCCCCGCGCCGGCTTCCCAGTGCGCCTGCGTGGACCGGAACAGGTGATGCGGGTGCTCCACGCCTACCTTGCTCCTCGTATCTTTCTTACTTCGAAGCGCGGATTTAAAGGAGCCCACAGAGGACACGGCTGAAAGCCTGCGCAGGCGCCGACGATTCTTTCAGGTACGTTTCAGGAAGCCTACACCTGAGTTTCAACATAGCAGCATGAAGACAGCGCAGGGTGGGAGAGGAGCGGAAGTATGTGTTTTCAGCTTTGACTCTTGGGATTTGTAGTTTTTTTAGTATGGTTTTAAAATATCCTAGGAAAGGATTCAGGTAACTGAAGATTTTAAAAGTTTCCTCACACCTTTGAATCAAATTTATCAGAAGGGCTCAGAAAAGTTATTTTCATTTAGTATTCTCCCAGAACAATCGGAACAATTTAATACGACACAACATCAGTAAGCAGGTAAGGGTTTTAAATGGCAGGTGGTGTTCCCTAAAATACATAAAAGCAAAGGATTGTGAGATTTTGAACCGAAGGAACAAGAGTAAAACTTACATTTTAGAATACTAAAATTGTTAGTAGTTTGAAAATGGAATTCTTACCCCTCCCCTTTTTATAACAAATGTAGGGAGTAAATGCAAAAGGATACAAAAAATGAGTCACAAAATTGGTTAGCAGCAGAGATGTAAGTAATCCAAACTTTTCCTGATACGCTACTTCCCACCCTTCAAGTTCACAGGCTGTTCTTGCTACTGCTTTTCTCAGAGGAGAATGTTCCTGTTTATCACTGACTCCCAGCAGATTTTGCTTGCCTGTGTTGCTGTGGACTTCACATCTCAACAGTTAAAGGTAATTCTAAAGCTAAAGATTGGGTAAGAATAAATAAACAGAAATAAATTGCTAAGAAAATTTCTAGTTTTTTTGCAATGAGCATTATACAGCTATATAATCGATATTGTGCCTTCCACTTGTTTTAAAACTAAAAAGTAGAACAATTTGTGACATATTTTGCCTCTAAAGATGTCTAGCCATCAGATGAAGTTCCTACAAAAACTACAAAATACTTGAACTAAACTTGGATGCTGAGACGACACACTGAGATGTATTTTCCAAAGTCAATTGCGATAAAGAAGATAATGTTCTCTCTTCACACAACTCAAGCCTAGCCAACCCATTCTGATGACCATATTGGAGGTGCATACAAGAGGCTTATGCCTCCTAGACATGAGTTTAGCTCAAAAAAAGACATAACTAGGTATACAATCTGACATGGTTTGGATCTGGAGTATCCACCAAGAACCTCCTGTATTTGGATGTGGTGGGATAACTGTGGAACCATATGTTCTTTGGAGGTGGGGCATGACTGGAAGGGGCAGAAGCTTGGGGCTTGACCTAGAGGGACTGTGTCAGCATGTTGAGATTGGAAAACTGCCCAGGGCAGAGCTTTCAGGTATGTGCTGTCAACTTGTAGGCCAGAAAGTGAGGGAGGGGCACCCACACTGGAAGTGGATGCCCCAACTGGCAGATTAAGCTAAGTAAAGGAAAGAAGAAATGTTATTACAGATTCTTCTTAGGAAAGCTGTGGCCTTGGCTGAGGCCCCAGTCATCAGTTTGCCCGTAACACACTCGACTTTCTGTCCACAATGCCATAAGCAGCTGTCCAGCCTCCTCTACCATGTGTTCACCATTGCTGGCTGCCCATATGTAGACCTTCTGAAACTGTGAGCTAAAATTTTTTCTCCCTTAAGTTGCAGATGTCAGATAGTCTGCCCCAGCAGTAAGAAACTAAGTGAGACACAATCTTTAATCATAATGCCTTATTTTTGTAAATGAGTAGCTTTTTCATAGCCCACACTGTGAGAGGAATCAGTAACATTCATCCATAAATGAGAGAAAAAAGGAAATGATTCACATGCTATGCTTTGAGGAGAAAAATACCTTGTATATTCCTATAAAGTAACAAGCTTCACAAAACTGGTAAAATGAATATCCTTACAAACTCTAGTCTTGGATCAATGACTGAGCTAAGAAAATACTTAATTCCAGAGTCACTTCCATTGTAGATGACAAGGAACCAGTGAAGTGCTAAGGAAATAGCAGTAATGTGTGCCAAGTAATACTAGTACACAAAAAAACATGAACCACAGTGTGCAAAGTAGGACCATCATTGGCCCATCTCGCAAGATGGACATTCACTTTCTGCCGCCCTTCTCCCATGCTCCTAGAAGCAAATATCATAAAAAGACAGGAGGAGGAGTTTTGCCATGGGAAGATTAAATGAATGTGAAAGAAGAAATATGATGATGATGATGCTTTGGAAATATTTTGATTATGGACATCTTAACATTATTTTGCCCTTGATATATTTATACATCTGAGGTTTAATTTTTTTCTTGAATTTTCTATATGGAGTTAAATTTGTTTAAGTTCACAGACTGATTCTGATCTAAAGGGAGATGAACAAGGATGAGGAGGGAGTCAGGTGCTACAGACGACTTTATGAAATTTTCTGCCCCCCACCCCATCATTATAATTGTGTAAAGAAACTAATTATGTTGTATTCAGGATATTTTTGGTAAACTTACTCCAATGACCATTCATTTGAATTTAGATTTAATTCAGCAAGCTAATTGTCTAGATTTAATTCATTCAGCCAAATAGTTTGATCATGAAAGGAATCCATTTCTGAAAAATCCCTTCTTATTCATATTTACGTCCATCAAAAATGGCAACTGCAGAAAAAGCATTTCCTTCCATTTTATTTGTATCTCGTTTTTCTAGGTAGTTTCTAAGTACATACCAGCCAGTCTTTTCACAGATTTCCCATTGCTGGGACACTATGCCTAATACTCACAAATTAAAAATGGAGAGATTTAATTTGGCTCGCAAGTTCAAGGAATTTAGCACATGATTGTCTCTGACACAGAAGTGTACTGGCAGAATGGCCTGGTGACAAAGATGCTTAGGTCACAGCAGCCAGGAAACTGAGCGGGGAAGAATACCAGAGAGAAAGATGCAGAGTTCATGTACAGTACCCAACCTCATGCCTCAGTAATCCCCTAGGTGACTTCCAAGCCAATCGAGTTGACAAATTCATCTTAACCACCACATAAATGTTTGTGGTATAGTCACCATCTAAACAAAACTAGAGAATGATGCCTTAGGACATGGGTCACCTACCCATATCCCTGCAGATACTGTCCATTCAAGATTAAATCTGAAAAGATGAAATAGCTGAATAAATTAACGGCTCCTTAAACAATGGAGTTGAACTAGCTTTCAAATATTAAAAATGTATAATCTCAATAGTTTTATATACAGTTAAATTATCTCATATAATTTGTTTGCTTATTTAATAATAATATATATCCATTAAATTCTACCCAAGAAAAAAATCTAAATATTGGATCATTTAGTAAATATCCATGATATTACTACTGTAACTATTTTAGTTATGTTAGTAAATATTTTGTAAAATAAGCCTTTTCATAATAAGTGTGAGAGAATAAATAGATTCAGGATTTCTGGAAAATAGTTTTAAAATACTCATCATTTCCCTTAGAAATTTTTAATGTGTGCCATATATCTGGGAATAAATCCTTACAAGTACATTTGAGGTTTTTTTTTTAAAGTAATTTTCTGAAAAAGATGTTCAATAGCTATTATTTATAATAAATTTTCATAAGTTTTCATACAAAATAATAGAAAACTAGGCAACTATGTGATATCATTATGTGAAAGTCATTATTTAAAATAATGGCTTTTTAATTTTATTTTGAGATAGAGTCTCATTCTGGTAGCCGTGGCTGGCCTAGAACTGATGGCAATCCTCCTCAGCCTTCTAAGTGCTGGGATGCCTGCATGTGCCACTACACCACACAACTACGTGGTTCAGGGCAACTGAACCCGGGGTGTTCTGCTTCCTAGGCAAGTGTTCTAATCACTGACTATGCCTCCAGCCTAAAATCATAAAATGCTTTTTTACAGAAGTTTATTAGAACTCTGAAGGAAGTCACAAATACACATTTCGATAATGTAAATTTCCATAAAATTATGACATCATAAATGTGCAAAAAATAAAATTAAACCACCAAAGTGCATAGAAAAAAACAAAAAACAAAAAAAAAACTGTATATATTTCATGGTAGAACGGTACTCTTTTTAAATTTTCCACAATTTTCAAAGTTTCCAAAGTGAATTTATAGGTTGCTTTACACTATCAGTAACTACTACTATTTAAAAATAACTACAAAAATAAAACAACATACACGAGGGTACAAAAACGGTACCTTTGGTAGGAAATGCCCTAAGCAGTCTTTTTTAAAACAGGAAAAAAAAAATGACACAGTATGAATCAAAATGATGTTGTCATATGACATGGTAATTGATAAAATTCAAATTATTCTTCTTGCTGTTTAAAATAATGTGCATTTTTGGATATAGATAGTTCTGTAAAATTTATGTTGACTTATAGACTGTATAACTTGTGTTCCAGAGGCTCATTTACTGATCTTTCTTTAAGTGTTTTTACAGTTCTCCACTTGTGGAAGTGAGGATTGTGCCAGTGCAGTGAAGCAAGAACCTGCAGCGACAGAAGGCCCAGCATTTGCTTTTCTATGATGGTAGAGTGACTGATGAATGGCTGCTTGCAGCTGTTTTTATTAGTGCTCCTTGAAAGTGGGAGTTAGAGCTAAGAGGAAGGAGATTTGGGAGGATTGTAGTTGATTACCAACGGGCTTCTCAATTTTGAGGAAAAAGATTGTGAGAAATGTTCTGTATTTTTTTACTCTTAACATCTAAAACATCTTTTCTTTCATCTTATTCCAAAGTTGGAAGAGATCCAAAGTCTCCAATTTAAATTGAAGAGGAAGTTGTTTTCTTAGAAAGTATTTGTGAAAATATTTAAGATGTGTTCCTGTAAACATGTGAACATAAAATATTAAGTAATAAAATTATTTTTACTTTAAAATATTTATTTTGTGAATGGAAAATATACTAATAAGCCATACATTATGACTTAGATGGTTAAGCATTATTTGTTAAAGAACTTTAGAACCCATTTTTGGAAAATAAGAATGTGTGTCCATGCCTTGGTTTATATGATATTTTGACTTGCAGTACCCAGTTTTAAATCTTAGCTCTGCTATCCTGTAATTATTTGGATAGCTATGTTATGACCGTATAGCTTGAAATTCATCACCTTTAAAAATGTAGAATATAATACAGCTACCTTTGTGGGTGATTGTGACACTTAACTGAAAAAGCAGGTGTGAATGCACTTGCAGACTATGAAATATATTGTTAATATAGAAATATATTGTAGTAGATTGTTATAATACTGACCCAATCAATTCCAAATTCTCATATCTACTGTTTTTTACAATGGAACGCCATACTTCTCACCATGAGGCAATATAAATTCTTCATCCCTTGACTGGAGCTGAACCCCTTAAAGAAGGAAGATCCCTGCCTGAGCCAGAGACCAGTCCATGCTCAGTTTGGAACTGGGTGACACAGAAGGAGGTGAGCAGCGGGCCAATAAATGAGGCTTCCTCTGTCTTTATGGCCACTTCTCATCACTCACATTTCCAGTGCACACAGTCAGATCTGCAGTGACATTAGATCCTCATAGGAGTGTGCAACCTGCTGTAAACACTGCATGCTAGGGATATAGGTTGAACACTCCTTATGAGAATCTAATGCTTCATTCAGGTAGAGCTGGTGCAGTGACGATACCTCAGCAGATCTTTGTTTCTTGATATTTTTAAAAAAGTAGTATTACCTTGACTAATATGGGCTAGCAGGAGGTACTTTCTTTTAGAGGAAATAGACTTTATTACCTTTTTTTTAAACCAAGCAGAATGTGTAAGTCAAAGGGCCTCTTTAGTCCTCAAACATGGCATACTCTACTCAACATTCTGTTCTTCCTGTTATGCCAGGCATGTTCCTTGCCTCCATCTACTCATCCATTTCATAAGGCCAAGCTGAAAGCCCATTATCATAAGAGTATTTTTTATTCTAAAACCACTATTACTCTCAATTATTTTTGAGAATACTACTATTCATTTGTCCTTTTTAACATATTGTCCTACTTTACTTGTGTGACTGTTTCCTGCCCTAAGTTCTTACCATGTTGCAAAGTGTTATTATCTTAGAATCCTGTATCTAATGCAGAAAGTGAATGCTCAAAACAACAGACAGTGAATACATTATTCAGTGGAAAAATCTTCACATTAAAAATGTGAATGATACAAAACCAATGCTCAGTTATCTCATAAAGACCATCTATAAGGGAAAAAATAAAGGAATGTTTTGGCTGGGATTAGAATATTTCATTCAATAATGATACAATTCTAAGAAAATCAGAAGAAGATAAGGTTATTCAAATAATTGAATCGCATAGTTATTCTCTTATAATCCCCTATGGGTTGATTTTTAAAATCAAATCATAATTTTGATCTTTGATTAAAATGTTGTACCTTAGAGTATTTCACAGCCAAATTTAACACTATGTGGTTTTGTCTCCACATGTATATATGATGTCACCAAATACTACCTCATGAAAAGTAACTTTCTCTTGTTGATTATGAAATACAGTTTATAAACAAAGCCTGTCTATATATAATTAGTTTTATTGCAAAAATTTGGAGATAACATCTAAGTTTGAGTGTGTATTGGGCAAATTAACATATTTTAAGTGATTTGAAAGTCATACTCATTTGCCTTTTTATTTTGATGGCAGTTCGATTTATTTTAAAGTTAACATTATTAAATTTGTGCAATGGCAGCATGAAAGTTATCTGAGATGTCTTGAATAAATGAGTTGCTTTATCTAGGGTAGATATAGCTTAAATTATAAAAACTAAAGATTAGAGTACAAAGAAACAGAAGGCATGGTGCCTACTTCTAAGAAAACATAGGTTCTTCGTAACTGCTTAACATAGTGCCACTAATTCATGGAGATTTAAAATTCTGTGGATAAGGGTACCACAGGTACTAGTATCAATTTTCATTGAAAATCTTATTCTCTAATATTTTTGATACTATTAAAACATTTCAATATACAAAAATCACTGAAAAATTATAATATCCAAGAGAAAAGCCATTATCATGTGTATACTGATCACCTTGATCAGTGTGTTACACATTTTAAAATAAATTACCACATCTTTTGATCTAAAAAAAGATAATGATTTGAACCTGGAAATGTTTTATTAAACATATTATGAAGGTCCTTTGTTAAGTATTTTATCTCAATCTTTCACGCATACTTGTAATTTAACTTTTTTTTCTGTTTTATACATAACAGCAACAACCCACAGAGATTCAGAAAAATGATGTAAATTCGTTCAGGTCATTTAACTAAAAAATAACAAAAGTAGATCTCATAGCTCCATGTGAACTTAAAAATCTCATACTTTCTTCCCCATACTAAAATGACTTTACCTTTGAGTTGGAAAAGATAATTCTGCCAAAGACCAGAAAATCATGTAGTAGGACCTCTTGTGACTGCTTTCAAAGCCTGAAGAATACGCTGGGTATTTGTAATTGTAACTGAAAAATGAGACACTGGTTCTGGAATTGTCTAATCTGTGTAGCCACAAAGGTGAAAGCATGAAAATATTTTCAAGTACAGTGAAAACATTTTCTGACTGGGTATGATATTTCCATTTATAATGCTTTATTTCAGTTAGGAATACAAGGATTTACCTCAAATCATAGGTGAGAATTGTATTCTTTCCATCTCAAAAGTTGTTTGGGGAATGTTTGATTTTCTTCCAAACAAACTCTTGATTTGCCAGGTTATTTATTGGTAAGTAAGCTAAGAACTGAAAGGGCTGTCAACGATTGTACCTGAGGCTTTCCATGTCCTTCCCCACTCAACTTACTGATCCCATGAAAAGATCAGCATCTGCCGTTGGCAGAAGGCCATCAACTGCCTGTAATAATAATAATACTTCATGTTTTCTAATGGCCTTCTCTGCAGAGGTCTAAAATTTTTGAAAACTGACAGCTAAACAATACAGTAGTCACTATTTCAAGTCTCCTTTACAAATGGTTAAACTGCAGAGATGATCTATGAGCCAGTTTGCAGTATAACTCTTGAATCATTCATACTTGCCTGGAGAAGTTAAATTTTCACACATTTTATTCTCATCATTCATCTCAAAGGGAAAAAGACACACCAATCACAGACTCAAAATCTGAACTCTTCAAAGGAAAAAAAAAAGAGGAATTGTATCAATCTAATAAATGACATTCCAAGATAGACAGTTGTGGTCTTTTATTGATTTTCTTGCAATCCTTGGCAGGAAGCAATGGCTATTCTTAGTCATGGATAGTAAAATACTTAAAGAAAAGCTACTCAAGATTTTCCATAGAGGAAAGGTTCTTTTTGAAGACAATGATTGAGTTTCCTTGTCATCACCATGTATGTTTCATTCCATTCTCAAATATGTCCTGAAAGAAAGATGAACTGGAAGCATGGCCATAACTTACAGCTCAACAGGGGGACCTGGGTGGCTGAGAAACCAGTCTTGGAACTTCAGTGTCACCTGCCTGCTTTCCCTGCTCGTGGGTAGCTTCTGGTTTTGCCCAGCGGAACAAACTTCCAACATTCACTGGCCATTCCAAGCACCTACTATGAAGTGTTTCCAGACTTGCAGGGGGCTATGAGAGAGACTACATTCCTGACCTTACAGAGTATAGCTTGTGTTGAGGAAAAGAGTTTAAAGAATGTTTACAGACTTTTTTGAGGATGGAAAGCCAGGATATTTGAAATAGTCATCTTGTTGGGGGGGGGGGGACCCTAAAAAGACAAAATGCATTTTAAAGAATATGAAGGTTCTCAAATAGATGACAAAATAGTGAGGTAATACCAAACCCAAACTCAGAAAATGGGAAGCAGTAAGCTGATTTTATGCTCAAAATATTTGCTGATTTAGAGAGAGAGAGAGAGAGAGAGAGAGAGAGAGAGAGAGAGAGAGAGAGAACAAGAGAGTGAGAGAGAGGGGCAAGTGATAAAAGAGAGGCTTCAACAGGCTTCTTGACTGAGGAGGAATGAAATGAAACCTGGTGCAAAAATGGTGACAGGTTTAACATGAGATTCTCCATCAGTAATTCTGAAACACCAAAAGGATGGATACACAGTAGAGTTCACTAGCAAATGATCACTTCTTTTTTTAATTTGCTGAGTTGTGCAGAGAAACTCATTTCAAACTTTGTGTTCCTAATATTAAAGTGACCAGGCCTCTTAGTGTCCCGGGGTCAAGAGCAAGTCCTGTTTCCCAGAAGGTGCCTTCCCTGGATCTCTGGCATGTCTACTCCTTGTGAGGAAAAAGAGGAGTCATCTGTGGAGATTTAAAGTTGGTCAAGGGGAGCAGATGAAATGGAGCTCAAGTTGAGAAGGGCTTGGGAGAAGAATTGGCAAGAAACTGATGAGAATGAAGTAAAGAAAGCAGTAAGCAGAAAGAAGGACCCACTTGATACTTGAAATTTTAATGATTCTAACAGTTTCTTGAAAACCAGACCCACAGACCTGACCCCTGATCAACTGCTTCTGAATCTGCACTTTCACAAAATCACCACATGATACATATGCACATCAAAGTTTGAAACAACAAATAGAAATAATGAAACCTGAACTAGATCGATGAAAATGGGAAAGCTTCATATTATTCCATTAGCGTAGAGCATGTGGGCAATTAGACAGGGCACCCAGCTGATTACAGCAGAGGTGAAACTGGAATTCAGTGTCCAAATATAGAGTCAGAGCTTTTCCGCTGGACTCATTGTTGGAAGCTACAGTCGTTCTAGAGGCAATGAGCAAGGCTGAATATGAAAGAGATTTAACCGGAGTTTTAAAACTTAGAAGTATTTGTAATATCCCGGTAAATTTCAGTGTTTTTTTTTTTTTAAAGAGGAAGATGTGCTTTCAAATCATTCACTTCTTTTGACCATCCAACAATCATATACTTAATTTATGGCAGTCAACTTTCCTCTCACTGAAACAAGATACCTAACAATGCAAATCAAAGGCAGAGTGGACTATTTCAGTGTCACTGTTCCAGAGGTTTTGGTCCATGGCTTCCTGGTTCCATGGCAGGAATGGCGTGTTGATAGCCCTGGTGAAGAACAGCTGCTCAGCCCATGACAGGCAGGAAGCAGAGAGACGAGGAGCTTGGGGATAAGAATACATGCTTTGTGGTCATGTTCCCAGTGACTCTCCTCCTAACTGGCCCCACCATCTGGACATGTGAGAATTTCAGGGGATAATTGCTATGTATCCCATAACAGTTCATAAACATCAATTATGATTTATAGGGATAGTTTTAAGACAAAATCAAAATTTCAAAGAAAAATATGGAAAGTTGAACAAATAGTTGAGTTAAACAGGGAGATACACAGATCTCAAGAAATCATTAAGAATCCTTATCCAAGTGTAAGCCAGGATGAACTGATGTTCAAGTGTTCAGTTCCTCTTCCAGAAATGAGTAGGTATATCAAGCCACTAGAGAATTCATTATGCCCCAACAGTGTGTTTTGTGCTTTCCCCACAGCACAATGCTGATTTAGTTTGAACACTGAGATTACTTGCTTCCTTTGAAAAATGAAAATCTGAGGGACTGAGTTATTTCTGGATTCGTAACAATCAATAATCAATTACTTCAATGCAGTGGCCTCCTCCTCTGAACTTGCTCTTCCCCTGGCTCCTTAAGTTGTGAGTACTTCTTACCTCCTGTAGACATTGTTTTTGACTAGTTCATAATATTCAGTTTTTACTCAGAGAGGATACAGCCTGTCTACCAATTAGAGATAGCTAGCTAGTGCTTAGAAATTTTATACTGGGTTCCAGACCTGTCAGCTCAACACTGTTTTTAAAAGATGGGAGCTAAGGTGCAAAATAAATGATTGATTTTAGCCAAATTCTCTTTCTTCTTCTTTTTTTTTTTTTTTTTGCATTTTCACTATTTCTCTTATTGATTTTTCCTTCAGGCGCATTGGTTTCTGTTCCTGAACTGTAATTAGTGACAGACTGAACTTCCTCAGCACCTGCAAGTGTCAAAGTTGCAATTAGCAATCATGTAGGAAGGATAACAGTGATAGAAATATAAAAAGAACAAATCTTCCTCTAAGATTCATGTCTGGAGGAGTTTTGTCATGAATATTTTCTATTAGCTGCAAAGGGTAATTTCCTACCCAACTAATTTCTCATGTGTCACATGTGAACTTCCTTTCCATGTAACTACTTTTATTTGTGGAAAGTTTTTTGAGGTCAAGAATTAACAGTCCTATTCTCTTTCATAAACCATGTGTCTGAGGTTCATAAATCATCAGGGTCTTACAAACTTTTGGAAGAAATTAGCAACATTTTTAAATCCCTTATAGATACTTTGAAGGTTTGATGTGTCATACATGTTACCATAAACTTGCAGTTCTGTTTCACCTTTCTGCATCACTTTACATTTTTAACTTGCTTCGGGAAAAAAAAAATCTGACCCAAGCAGATGTTCATGAGTTATTTGTGTGCCTTCCTTCTGTGAAGTTGTCCAGTACATGATGTCATCGAACACAATCTCTCATTCATATTTACATGGTCCCTCACATGAATGTTTTTTTTCTCTTCCAAGATTTGTCTAATAATCCCTTTTCTTTGTCAGTGTTCAGATATTCCCCATCACTTATATTCTCACCCCACTCGCAGCCTACCCTAATCCTGCCCTGGCTTTGTAGGCCTTCCCAAATGTGCCATCTTCCTGATGCCATCTCTGCTCACTCTAGGACCAACTCTCTGAATCAATCACTTGGCAAATACCATGTGGCAGATTGAAATACCACTTATCAGATAAATATGTATTAATTCCTTTAGCAATATGCTTACAAAATAAATCAACTGCAATCTATGCTTTTTTTATGCCACTGAATTACTTTCCATGAGAAGGACTCTATAAATACACACTGACGAATAGCCTAGTTCTGAGATCTAAAAGCTTAAATCAAAGATTCAACACCATCAAATTTTCTCTCAAGAGTGACTTTCCTATCAGCACACAAACATGTTTCTATTCCCAGTATGTTTTTTTTTTTTAATTCCTCTTGACTGCAGTTCTCCTGCCAGCTGTAGCCCAGTTCTTTATCGCCCTTTGTAGCTGAATTGACGGTTCCACCTGGATTTAAATGTCCAGCCCATATAATATGTAAGAGGTGTATCAAAACTATGTCCATGAGGACCTGATCTCCACTCCTGACCTCAATATATTAATCCATCTCCACATCTTACTTAGTAGTAAATCTGTCTCTCTAGACGTTAAAACCAGAGAGGCTGGAATCATGTTTAACTGTCTGTCCTCTTCTGCACAATACTGAATCCTCTTGTCTCTGGCTTCAAAACGTATCTGGAATTAAACACTTCACCTCCTGCCACTACTTGACTATTCAGTCATCTCCCTCTGGATAACTGGGGTTGCCCTTCTATCTGGTCTGCCAGCTTCTTCCCTTGGCCAGCTTCAGTCTTCTCTCCACAGTGAGGTCCAGAGCGATGCCATCAGTCATGTCAGTTCTCTGCCTCACACTCATCCAAAGGCTTCCTGTGTCAGTTGGAGGACAAACTAAAAAACTGCAAGGGCCTACAGAGTCCTCTGAGGTCTTTGCCTAACTCCTTTCCCTCCTGAGACTCGCTATTCTACTTACATCCTTCTAGCCACATTGGCCAAGTTGTTCTCCCACGAGCATGCTGGCCAAGCTCACACCTCAGAGCTCGCACCTGCTACTCTGTATACCTGGGGCATTCTTTCTCTGCAGATACTCCCTTCAAGTATTTTCTCCTCAGTTATTGGCTCCACGGTCACCTTTATAGTGAGTCCTGGCAGGAATAGTCTCTGCGAAACAGTAAGGCCTGCCCACATTAGTAGTTCTCATTGTCCCTCATTGTATACCATTTATTTTACTTTTTTGTATTCTCAGCTAGAATGTGCACCAGAGTATAATGTTTTTCTTTTTCTGTGCTGTTCACTGTTAATCCTTATTACCTAGAACAGCACATGACACATTATCAATAGGTGTCCAAATTAATATTTTCTGAATGTAAAAATTGTTGAATGGATAAACAACTGACCGATGGGTAGGACACTTACTGCAAAACAAGGTTACTAGGTAACCTGAGTTAGGTTAATTCAGATGAGGAAATTTTCTCAGGGAAACTTCCAGGGTGCTTTTAGATGATAAAAACATTCTTGGTTCTGGGTCCAAGTACCACAGCATTGCTGTTAAATTTCTGTGGTTTTGCTTTCCCTCTCACTGCGTTATGAGCTGTACTCTCACCTGTGCTGGACACTGCAGTGCTGTTGCTTGGGAACTACAGGTTCAACATGCCTGAGTCTGATCCTGTCCCTTCAAACCTACTCACTTTGCTGGACTCACCACATCCATGGGAGGCAAGTTCAAGGACTTCTCTGGTCAGAGCACCATCAGCACTTCAAAGGTAAGAACTGTGCACATATCTTCACCTTTTTCTCACCTTCTAAGGCAAGTGTAGGAAGTTGTAATTCTGGAGATTTTTTTTCTTTTTTCCCTATCGTTTATCTTACTCTTTCAGTCTAAGCATGAGGATGGATTCATAAATATTTTCTTGCCAAAGTAATTTTTTTCAGAGTTGAAAGCAGAAACTAGTTCAGAAAGGGTAAAATAGCAAAATGATAGATAAATGATTAGGACAGTAAAACAGTTTAATTGTATGGGGTACATGGTGTCCTCAGATGCCATGGCCCTGTCCATGGTGCTGTTCAGAACCTCCAAAGGAAAACGCATTCTAGCAATGACCTGAGAACAGGAGCATCCCGTAGTCGAGAAAGGCTAGGCACAGACTAGAACTATGATACCTTGAGTGATCCTAAGAACTGATGCCCTGTGACCTCCTTCCCTCCCTTGGTGCTGCCCAAGATTTTGAATTATAGTGAACACAGGAGGCTCTGTATCCTAGGAGTGGCTGAGATGCAGAGTTCCACCTGCCAAGCAGGTTGGCAGCTCGGTCAGCTTTAAGTTCATGCGAAGAAAAAAGGTAGACATGGAATCTCAGCATTTGTAATCAAAGATGTGTATTATTTAACCAATGATCTCTATTTCTCCCTCCTTTACACACTCTCTCTTTCTCCCCTTCTCTTTCCCTTTCAGAAACAGATACTATGATGACTAAAATTTTAGATAACAGCTTTATTTCAGGACAACCACAGAATTAAGAGAGAAAGACAAATCTTTGAAGCTTTAAGGACTGCCTCCTTTCATCCCACATTTTAAGCTTGTGAGAGTATAAGCTTCCTCCCAATGCTAATTGTCAGATAACACTTGGAAATGGAAATGCACCCTCATGCAAAAAAAGAGTTCTGGGGAAAAACAGCATCAACTCATATAGGATGAAAAACTTTCCAGAACCCGAGAATCTTAGATAAACAATAAGAGTTAATGAAAGCTGTAGAGGGGGAGAAACAAGACGTTTAAGCATGAGTTGTGAATCAGGCATTTTACTACATCGATTTTAGATGCAGCTTTAATCAAGAAATTGTAACTGCTTATTCTTAATTATAATTACTGAAAGCAAAGAAACCCTCTGCTCTTCCCAGAACCATACTCCATGTTGCCTTGTGCACTTACTGTTAAGCTGTAAGATAGGCCTGATTGTGGAGAACAAATATTGTGGGTTTAGGAATGAACAGACCCTTAAATTACACTTAACAAATATGATGATATGGTCACCACATCTCCAAATGACGATAAGTTGTTCTAAGCAATGTAATATCTGAGAAGTCCTTTTATGCTGAGTAATCTGCTTTGTAGATTATCCTTCTCAAAATTGAATGGTTTTACTAATCTCAATGAACAAACAGAGTTGCATGCTTTTTGTGCTATTTTTAGGGTGTTTATTTGGAACTGTGAGCAGCAGAAATGTCTGGCTTTTGTAGTCTTCCAGAGGCTGATAATCAGAAACAAATATCAGCCGCCAGCCATGCCAGGGTTGTAAAGGTGCTCTTTGTGGGGTTTCTGCTTTAAATGAGTGTTGCTATATATATATTTAATTTTTCTCAAATTTTCCCATGATTCTTGGCAGAGAGCTACATTTTTTTTCAAAAACACTACAGAAAAGATGTGTGTTTTAAGATGGCCTTTTGTTCTGAGATCCAGACTGCACAGAACATTCCCAACAAATGTCCTCTCCTTTACTGGCCAGCAGACTTTCCTTGGCCTTATTGTTCAACTAGTCTATGCCTCACTTTTTCCCTTTATCAAATCTGGATTTGAAAGATACCTCCTCAAAACACATGCTAATAAAATATGTAAGAGGATGCCTGCTGCATGGTAAACTCTCAATAAACAGAGACCATTATTAGTCTAATATAAATAGTTGATATAAAATAAGAATGCTTGTATTATTTGAATTACTCAAGCTACTGAACAACCCACCAGACAGGACAACCACTTTGAGAGTGCTGCATTCATGGTATAGACAAAATCCAGCAAAGGATGCTAAAATTCGTGGGTGAACCCTTAAAAAGAAAAAGGACATTTACAAAGTTTCAATGTGTCTCCTTCAGGATAGGTATGAAGTACAGAGGAGAAGAAACCCAAAGATGCCATTTTAACTTAGAGATCAAGGTTAAGTTAACTTGACAGGTTATACCAATGCATCTAGTTCTGCTGCCTGTGTGACAGTGTGAAGGGCATGCCAGTGTGGCACACTCCTCAAAAGGAGTCACCTGCGTCAGATTCTGAGAAAACACCAGACGTGCCCAATGGACTTATGTCCTGCAGAGCACCCAGCAGATGCTTGTCCGAAAAACCAAGGTCAAAACCCACAAGAAAACACTGATGAGTTTTTACAGATTGAAGGAAGTTAAGGAAGCATGACACATAAAGTCAGTTGTGGGAACCTGAAGGTGGCTGAGTGAGCAAATGAATATTAGCACAGAAAATAGCTGTAGCTTAATTTGTTTTTCCCCCATTTTATTGATATGTATAAGTGCAAAATTTAAGGTTTACAATGAAGTTGAGCATTTTGTGCGCATATGTATCTTGTCAAGGTGACAAGGTCTTTCCAACTCTCCTTTTGTCCCTCCCCCTACCCACCCCTCCTTCTCTCACCATCCTACCCCCGTTTCACTTTGTTTTTTGTTTTAAGTTTCATAGGAGTTGTGCTCTGGGTTTCTCATATCAGAGAGACCATTTGATGTTTCACTTTCTGCTTCTGACTCACTTCACTAAGCATGATGTTCTCAAGTTTCTTCCATTTGCCTGCAAAAGCCTCCACGTGGTTGGACTTTATAGATTCATAGTATTCCATTGCGTGTAAATACCACAGTTTGTGTATCCATTGGTCTGATGATGGGTATTTTGGTGACTTCTGTAGCTTAATTTGTAATATTGTATTGATGATAATTTCTTGGTTTTAATATAGTGGTTATACAAGACACTCACTACAGAGAAACCTTGATAAAGAGAATGCAAGAACTCTCTGGAAGAGCCTTTGGGAAACTGGAAAACTTACCTAGACACTAAATCAACTGTAACAATTGAGTTTGTTTTTAACAATTCATTTTCTTCTCTTATTATATTAGTAATATATACTTGAAGACACTTTCAAGATTCTTTCTTAGGTAAAATCACATCCTCCATCACTATTCTGAGCATCTCTCCTTTCTTTCCCTCCTTTTCTTTTGCTTAAAACATTCCCAGCTTTCCCTTTTCCTCTCTTTTCCTTCTCTCTCCTTGCCTACTCCAACAGATACACACACACACACACACACACACACACTCATTCCTCTTCCTTCCTATGCACTGGTGTGAGATTTAAGAAGTCAGAGATTTTTATGCTTTGTCTCCATTTCTCAGTTATAGAGCATAGCACTTTTCTGAATTAATAAATGAATGAGCAGATGAATTAATGAATTAATGAAGATTCCCTAGCCTTATGGCATGTGTGCATATGGGAACTTCAAGTTTAATTGGAAGGGAAGACTTCATTGAGAAGATAAAACGTTTAGGCAAAGTTCTAGAGGAGGTGAAGGGACACGTGTGAAAATAACTAGAGAAAAAAAGAATTTGAGTCAAAGAGCGTAAATTCTAAAGTCCTGGGTCAGCAGGCTGCCTTGCATGAAACAGAACAACAAGTGTTCAGGGGCCAGGGACGACACAGGAAGTGGCAAAAGCCAGGGGAAATGAGGTGAGAGTGACAGTGAAGGCTACAGACACACAGGAGCAATAAGGTGGTAAAAACAGGAATCTACCAGAGCAAAGTGTCATTCCTTGGCTTAAACTTCTATAAGATCACCTGGGGTACTGTGTATAGATATTAGTAAAGTGAACATGGAAACAGAGAGACCTATTAGAAGTTGCTTCAAAGACCTAGGCACAAGATAGAATCAGCAGGGCTAACTTTGGTAGTGATAGAAGGGATGGAAATTGAGCCTGGGACACCATCTGGCATTTAGTCAGTGGTCAGTAGTCATTTTCCATAATGTAAACAAAAATTCATACTTTTAAGGCAGGATGGAAAATTTCCTCCTCGTTGCCTCTGTCCTAGAATATGACACATAGTAATTCCCTGGTGAGGCATCATATCTCTCTTCAATTCAGAAAAAAAAAAAAAAAAAACATCTGGAATGCTTTAAGATCCCTTCCACACCTTTTCCTGGGATCTGTGGTATACATGGTATAGACTACAGACTTAACCCAGACTCTTACCATTGTCAGGTGAGTGTGCATTTCTTGTCCTTAAATCTAAATAGCCTCTGTGGCTGTTATGGTTATGATCTGGAATGCCATCCAAAAGCCTCATGATAGCGGGGTATCTGTGGAACTACATGTGTTAAAAGGTAGGGCCTAGTCAGAAACGGCTGATCACTGAATCTTGACCCAGATGGGCAAGATCAATCACTAGGACAGGACCTGGAAGAAAAATGCTAGCTCAACCCCCTCCTTGCTCACTTGGATGCCTGTCTGCCATGCCATGAGCAGCTTTCTCTGGCTCTGCCTTCACCGTGTGCTTCCACCATTGCTAGCCACCCATGAATGGCCTCAAACCTTCTGAAACTAGGAGCTAAAATAAATCTTTTCTCCTTTTAGTTGTAACAGGTATTTTGTTTCATCAACAAATAAACAACTAAGATAGAAATTGGTACCAGGAATGGGGTTGTTTCTGGGACTTTACCTGACAAAGTGGCTTGGAGGCCTTTGGAACCAATTTTTGGGAAGGATGTGGACAAATGTGGAGATGCAGACTAGAGAAGGTTTATCATGCTATGAGGTGAGCTTGAAGGGAGCTCAAAATACTAGAATGCTGATAGAAATACAAATTGTAAAGGCCAGGCTCAAGAGGTTTCAGGTGGAAAGGAGATATTTATGGGTACTTAATCCATAAACCTTAAACCTTGTGGGCAATCCTTTGGCAGAAAGTGTGTCAACATTTTACCCCATTCTGGGATTGTGCCTGAAAGTGAGATTAAGGGTGGTGGACTAAATTTAGTGGAGGAAATTTTAAGGCAGTCACTGTTCAGGATGTTACGTGGCTGCTGTTAGCAGCTTGTAGCCAGTTCTCCAGTGGGAATAAAGGGGTGGGGGGGGGGGGAAGGCAGAGGGAAAAGATGTTGCTTTGGTTTGGATCTTGAGTATCCCCTAAAAGCTTCGTGTATTTGGAAATGTGTGTTATTGGGAGGTAGAGCCAAGCTGGAAGGGGCAGATCTGGAAAGGTTGTGTCAACTTGTTGAGATGGGGCATTGCCCAGGGCAGAGTTTCAGGGTATCTGTTGTTGACTTGCAGGCCAAGAAGTAATGGAAGAGCGCCTACCCTGAGAGGCAACTGGCCACTTGAAGTAATTAAAGGAAGGAAGAAGAAACATTGTTACAGCTTCTTCCTAGGAAAGCTATAGCTTTGCCTGAGTCTCCAGTCATTGGCCTGGCACCTGCCTCACTTGGCTTCTTTCTGCAATGGGATGAGCAGGTCTCCAATTTCTGTCATATTCCTTGCCCACTGTCCCCTGCCCATGAATGGACCGTGTGAGACCTTCTGAAACTGCAAGCTAAATAAATCTTTCCTTCTTTAGATTGTGGATGTTTAGTATTATGTCATAGCAGCAAATAAGTAACTACGACAGAAATTAGTACCAGAGAAATGGAGTTGTTGCTGTGACTTTACCTGACCATCTAGTTTGGAAGCCTTTGGAACTACTTTGCTTTGTGGGAGGAGTTTGGAAAGGTTTGAAGATGCCAACTAGAGAAACGTTAAGAATGCTCTGAGCTGAGCTTGATGGGAGATTCTGGTCAGAGCTCAGAAGTCCAGAATGCTGATAGAAATATGGATTGGAAAAGCCAGGCTCAAGAAGTTTTATATGGGAAGGAGATCTGTATTGGCAGGTCTCCAGCTGCGGCCATGTGCCTTCCCTATTGCCAGCTGCCCATGAATACATCATGTGTGACCTTCTAAAACTATGAGATAAGTAAATCTTTCCTTTCTTGAGTTGTAGATGTTCTGTCACAGCAATAAATAAATAACTAAGACAGACGTGAAATGTTTGCAGAAACAATGCAATTCCAAAGTAGGGGCAGAAAAGTAAATGATTGTTAAAGAGATTAGCTTTTAAAAAAAGCCAAGTACTTGGAACTATTAAAAAAAAAAAGATGCCACGAGAGTGTCTCAGGAATCAGCAAGATTCCATCCTTTACCAGTCGAAGAGTGGAAAGGACTTTTCTTTCAAAAGAGATCCCAAGGGCATCATCCTAGAGGGCAGCCTAGGAAAGTGAATCCCCAAGGACTCAGAAGCCTGTGTGATTGCCATGGTCCTACGGGTCAGACTACTGCTTGAGCCAGTGGCAGACCTTGGCATCATCCACGTGGTATAGATTTCACTGGCACGCAGAATGCAAGAGGTTTTGTGTCATGGAGGCTTCCACCCAGATTGCAGAAGAATGTCTTGGAGAACAGGCAGCATGCTCTTGCAAAGGAAATGCATGAATTTGTGAAAGTAAGACTGAAAGTGCAGTGAGGACCCTAGAATTCTAGAGATGTTAAGAGTGTGGATTGTCTGCAGAGGAAAACCCCAAGGCTATCAGTGGAGCCAGCCCCAAAACAGAAGCTATGGAGGTTGTAGTGGAAAGAAATACTAGTGGGGACGGGCCGCTGAAGCCCTTTGAAACTCACATCTCACCATAGTTTACCCCAACTGACATAGAACTATGGGATTTAATGGAGCTACAGGATTTAACCCTGCCCTTCTCTGTTTAGAACTTATTTCAGTCTGATTGCTCTCTATCTTCACAGGTATTCTCCGTGAAATGGAAATGTTTATCCTGTGTCATTATATGTATGTTGACGTGTTTAACTTTGATTTTCAAGAGAGCTCACAACTAAGAGTTTGTGTTGGGTTTCAGAGAAGACTTGGACTTGGATTTTTTTTAAGCAATGCCAAAACTGTTAAGACTTTGGCAACTCTTAGAGAAGGACTTAATGTATTTTGCATAAAGAGTTGCATATCAGTTTTGGGGTAGCAGGGACAGAACACTATGGTTTGGATCTGAAATGTGCCCCAACACCCTGATGTATCTGGATGTAGAGGCATACCTATGGATCCATGTGCTGTTAAGAGATGGGGCCTAGTTGGAAGGGGTGGACCACTGCATCTTGACCCAGAAGGTGCAGAACACTGGCGCTTGACTGGGATGGGACACATCACTAGTACATGACCAGGAAGTATATATGCTAGTTCAGCTCCTCCTTGCTCACTTGGCTTCCTGTCTGCCATGCCGTGAGCAGCTCTTCCTTCGGCTACACCTCATGTAGTTCCACTCTAGCTACCTGCCAATTAACAGACTGAGACCTCCTGAAACTGTGAGCGGAAATAAGTCTTTCCTCCTTTAAATTGTAGATGTCAGGTATTCTGTCCTAGCAATGAATAAGTGACTAAGTGACTATGTCATTGGGTATCCCAGTTCAGAAGTAACAACTCTCTGACAATTCTCTTCTTTCTGCCATTCAGAACAAGTGTGTAGGAGGTAAAGGAAGAGTAAGCATGCTAGAGGAAGCTAACAGTTTTCCCCTTAGAGTTAGACATTTTACATGTTACAACAAAATTCTATGCCCACTCACCTCACCACACACATACTCATGAACATGTGCTACATTTACTCTTCTTGGTTGTGAACCTAACTACCCAACAGATCCTGTCTTTTGGATCCAAACATTTAAACATCTTTTAAATGCAACATTTATATTTCATTGGTATATTCTTGTGCACATGTGGGAGGTTTGATGTGATGTTTGATTCATACATGCACTGGAGAGCTGTCAGCCCAAGGTAAGGAGCATCCTCACTTCCTTAAACTTTCACCATTCCTGTATGGTGAGAACATTCAAATTTCTCTTTTCTGACTACATTGTGATATATAGTGATTCTTATAAACATACTTCTCCTGCTATGCCAAAAAATACTGGAAGTCATCCAGATGGGCAGTCAGGAAGTTTGTACCTGGGGATCAACCTCTCCTACTCCCTGAGGTGTAGAAACACAGGGAGAAGCCAGACTGTGCAGCACCCTTAGGCCAAGACAAGAAGTCCACATTTTATTCCAAGAGCAGGGGAAGCCATGAGTGGCTATTAATTGTAAGATTAATGGGGTCAGATTTACACTTTTAAAGGGTCATCTGGAAGCTGTATAGGGAACATCCAAAGTAACAGGATCAGAAATGTTTTATTCATCTTTTCATCCCAGATTCCATGTACTATATTGACTAGAGAATGAGAAACGATAACAAAATAATTATACTTTGATTTTTACAAGCAGGAAAGATATAATCTACATGGTTGAGTATTATGATTGGAGACATCAGTATAAACTCATGTTTAACTCAATAAAGACAAATACATATACAGAATTATTTACAGGTGTATAGATAGGTGGGTTAGTATACACACGTAGATGTTTCCTTGCTCTGTCTAAAGACAGAACTTAAAAAGCAACAACAACCCAGGGGCAGTGAGAACATGTAGCACTCAATTTTTGGTTTCTCACAGTATTCAAAAAAGAATCAAAATTTCTTATAAAAATGACTGATTCTATGGAAGAAAAGGAACATAAAGACGAGTGTTGATATTCTGTAGCATCTGAAAGTAAGAAAGTACTAAGAAAACTTACAGTGATGGAGTGGATCAGAAGAACAGAGCAGCCAATGTCTATAAGTGGAACAGTATAAACCATGAAAGAAACTAACATTGTATTATGACAGAGAGCATAAAATAATATGCATGTATATAATTGAATGAAAGAGTGTATAAATGAATGGGACAGAAAGAACAATCTTTCATGTAGAATTCTCAAGAATTTATATAGATATTATGGAGTATAACTCAGTATAACTTTCCACTTATAAAATATGGGATGCAAATCATTTCATTTCCAAAGAACACAGTGCAGAAAGGGGGATACAGGTCATTACTGGGAGAAACCTGACAAACAGCACCTCAGCCAGGTGATCACAGCCAACGCCCCCAAGGGTAAATCATGTTGGCCATATGTACATGGGACATGATGTCATGAAAACAGAACCTTATCTCTGTTCTTTTGCTTAGAAACACCAACCACCTCAGTCAAATCAAGAGAAAACTTATTAAGTATGTGGTCAACACTTGATTATGGGGAGCAAAAGAGCATCATGGTTATGCATACATGTATATGTATTTGAAGTTGCTTGGCTTGACTCCACATTTTCAACATAATGACCATGTCAACATTACGCAGATTTCTCCTCTCGGTCCTAATGCACTGGTATCAGTTAACCTTTACTGTCACTTTGAGTGGATTAACATGTTTGGAGAGCTGGTTGACTTGGGAGCCCACTAACCTCGTCAAGGGGATAATCAGCTGATGGATTCAGGGCACAGGGGTTCTACCACTGGAGAAAGTAGGTCATAGAGGCATGACCTTGGGGACTTTATCTGGACTCTGCCCCTTCATTGCAGCCTCTTCTCTTACTCTCTGCTTTCTCATACCAAGAACCAAGCTACTTTTCTTCTCCTTGCCCTTCCACCATCGTGTTCCTGTCTTGGGAGACAGCCAGCTGTGGATGGAAGACTATGAAACCATGAAAACAAACCTTTTCTTTAACTCGTGGGTATCAGATATTTT
Source organism: Ctenodactylus gundi (assembly GCA_004027205.1). Taxonomy (NCBI): domain Eukaryota; kingdom Metazoa; phylum Chordata; class Mammalia; order Rodentia; family Ctenodactylidae; genus Ctenodactylus; species Ctenodactylus gundi. The sequence goes on along the minus strand of PVKB01000549.1, from coordinate 201,763 downwards.
CATCCTTGCAAGAGGAAAGCTGACCAATACAGGATCTATTTTGACTCAGTTTTCTAAATTGTTAAATAAAAGTTCACAGATTCATCTGAATTATTATGAAAACTAGGAAACTGGTGCATATAAAGTAATTAAATAATGTGTCTACAGCATATGATGCAATGACAAGATATTGGTGCTGTGAAAAATTAAACAAATACAGAAATGAATTGTCTTACAGCTTGTATCTTCTTTTTTTCGCTTAGTATTAGGAGAGAGAAATATGCTTTCTGAACACAGTATGGAAATCTGGGATTATTGTGCCAACTGCTGTTCCCAACTGCTGGTGTGTACGAACCATGGATCACGACCCTGAGATTCCACACTGGAAACACTGAGCAGAAAGGTAGACAACCTTGTAGACTGTGAGGGCTGAAACAGCAAAGAAGAGCAGTGAACTAAAACATACGGTGAAAAACGACAATTCTTATGACTCTCAGAATCTGGAGCACATAATTTTAAGACCTCAAGACAGTAAGTTTTTGAAGTAAAGATGATGGTGCAGTAGATCAGGCATGCTTTTGGAGAGTTCTCACCTTCCCCAGTGCATTCTTCAATAATACTGTGGGCTGAGCTGTCTGAATCAGAAGAAAAACTCATTTCTGAGTTCTATGTGTGCTTAGTAGGCTTCTTGAAAGACAATTTACAGCAAAATGTATGTGACTCAGGTTTCAGAGTGTAATAAAGTTCAAAGTCAAAGGATGAGAATGAAGCTCAAATGGGAATAAGATGGAGGAAGTCGCTGAGTGGCCCTATTACTTCCAATGAGTCAATCAATGATTCAGGCAATTTAATTCAGACATGGAAATGCAGCCCGCCTTTTACAAAGCCTGTGTAGGAGTTACTCCCTCAAGATACTTTGTTCTACTGAGCTGTACCAGGGACAAAATTTTTGCTCTGAGTTGTCTGTAAAACTGCTAAATTTCCAATTCAGTTGATGAAGCATAGTTCAAAACTAAAGTTTTGAAGACTTAAACCCTTTAACCTGAGAAATTAGAGAGTTATCTTCTTACCGAAATTATAGCCAGGACACCAAAGAATAATCATCTAGCAGTTCAGAAGTTCCCCTGTATAAAGAAAATAACCTTTGGAGATATTTAGAATTCCTCTAATTTTGCAACCTGAGAATTCCTTCCGAAAGAAAACTGATGAAACACAACAACCAGCCCTGCTCCCGTTAGTATTTCTTTCTTTCATCATAGGATGGCGTTTTAAATAGTTATCTGAAATAAACACACAGCCAGTCCTACAAAACAACAGGAGGAAAGCAGGTTGCTCCCAGAGGCAGCCTGAGAAATCAAAGATGTGCAAAACATGTCTCTTTGCACCTAAGCTTTTGCTGCATGGCTTGTCTTCCTGATGTCACTCAACGCAATGTCTTTTCTGCTGAATTACACAACACCTAAGACTTTGAGTGATGTGGAGAAGCATACATACTCCTTAGTGGGTACTGATGTGTGGACTTATGTACCCATTTATAAGAGTAAGCACGGGAAGAGCCTGGACTACAGAGTAAGACTCTGTCTCAAAAAAAAAAAAAAAAAGTGAACAGCTCCAGGTTAGAATGGAAGTAGAAGGCAGGAAATGGGACCGAAAAATGTAGAACAGGAAGTGAGTGCCTAGGATGTATGGTGACATGTGACGCTGGTGACAAATATCAGGTCAGTGAGATGAAATTATAGTGATTCTGATGCTGCTGCACCCCTACTCCATTAGTACCTGTTCACTGTCTGCGTTGTCATGGTCTTAGGAATGAGTTTAAGGAAATGGAAACTAAACACCCATATTTCTTCCTTTCTCATATCAAATGTACTTTTAATCTTTCTTTTGCTCTGTTCTTATGCAACATACATGAAGAAGCCTAGAAACACTTTCAGCAAATAAGGTCACAGAGGGTTTGGATTGAATGAATTCACCCTTTAAAACGGTATTCCAAATAGGTCTGCAGTCTATGTGTTAGAGTGCACTACTAAAAATAAGAGACACATTATATGTAGTGGTGTGGACTTTCATCCAGCCCTCTGAGAGGGTGAGGCAGGGGCTCACAAGGCTAAGCCCACCCTGGGTAGCTTAGCGACTTAGGGAGACCCTGTCTCAAAATTTTTAAATATGTAAATAAAAAGGCTTCATGATGTAGATTCAGTGCAAAGGTTCTGGGTTCAGTTCCTCATACAGAGAGGGGATGGGGAACGGAGAGGAGAGAACGCGGAGAGAGGAGAAGGCAGGGAGAGGCTAAGATTTCAAAGTCGGGATAAAGAATAAAATCTCATTTCTTTCTTCAGTCAAATATTAGTCAGTTTTTTAAAAAAATTAACAAATTCCTGGCTTCCATTTTCATGATAAAATCTTTTCTGAGAGACCAGTTAATTAAATTAGTGTCTCAATTTTTTTGATTTTAGTAATTATTTCAATTTAACTTTTCCATTACTTACTTAAACAAGACGAGTTTCTGGTTATTTTCAACAATTATTAGTAGAAATGTCAGCACAGGAATACATTGTACTTGGTTTCTAAAAGACATGTGACAGCACATAAGAAAGAGAGTCTGTGTCACAGGACATCCTACTAATGCTTCCCACAGGTGGAGCGGGAGACATCATGAGCACCAAGAAAGCCTTTTCTCTGCCCTTTTAGGAGGGACTGGGGGTGGCACCAAGGTCCTCATGTACAAAAGCTCTACCACTGAGCAACACCTCCAGCCTACCAACGGTGTGTTTTTAGATGTAAGATTTAGTGACTAAAGCTCTTAACACTAGGTGTATGGGATTACTAAGCGTGCATTTTCAAGCCTTTCAAGCAAGACAGGACACTTTAAAAAGCAAACTATGTCATACTTTCAATTCCTATGCTCCCACACATTCAGAACTGCTTCATTTCACTTAGTAAGATAGCTTTATAAAGAAGATTAGAACACTATTCCTCCTCATTGTATACATTCAGTGCAGGCAGGTCAGACAGTGTGCTATCTGGGTCTAGTAATTTCTTTAATGTTCTCCTCACATTAAATAAATGGACTTGTTTTTAACACTAAATATGAATCATGAAACAATCCTTTTCAGCAAATGTTTTATCCAAATATTCTTATAATTTGTAAAATTGTTATAATATGACAACTAGTAAAACGAAATGAGAATGTATGATTACTCTTCCAGTTAGGATTAAGTCAGGAAATCTGTTCTATATATATATATATATATATATATAGACTTATATAGATAAGCATTATGTAATTATATTATTATATAGACTTACATAATTAATTCCAAATACAATGTAATTAACTTTTTAATGTTTTCTAAAAACATACAATTTCAACATGGCTATGTCAGAAATATTAAGTATTCTTTTCCTCAAGTAAATAACAGGAACACAGTTAGATTAGAACAATGAACCAGGATACTATGAGATAGTATGCACGGTGGTGGGTTGTAAGCAGATATGAGCTATATTCTTTGAAACCATCCCTTGGAAGTCCCATCAGTACTAGTAGTCTGATTTCTTGATTGCTCCCTGTCCCATCTCTGATCAGCTTGAACACAGCTGTAGACTAAATGACCGTTTTATGGCGTGGACTTTGGTAACTGCAACTCAATTTGCATTTCATTTCCTTTGCCCAGAGCTCAAGGGAGTTTTCCAGATTTTTATATCACACATTTATTTACAGGAAGAGAAGGCAGTAATTAAAAGATGAGCAGAAAAATGGGAACATTGCGCTTGATTTTTTCCTCAGTAGGCACAAAATGTACCTTCAGAGAAGAACAAGAGTTCCGTGTGGCCAGAAGAACCTCTGTCCTTCTAATTAAGGAGATCCATTCTACACTTAGTCAACCACTCCAGAAACACGTGGGACAAACTTTCCTGCCGTGAATCATGGGATAAAAGATTGGAGTAAAGGATTGGGTAAAGAGGCGCCATGGTAGCCATGGAGAGGCAGTACAATCATAGTGCTTCAAGGCAAAACGTGGAGCCCAGCCCTGGCCACTCAAGGCCCATACAACATGCTGACAGTTGCGACAGCTCACCCAGTGTTGGCAGTGGCCAAGGGCTGTTCCACACACAACGTCACCATCACTGATACTTCAAACAGGTATCTTTCATAGATTGAAAAAGTAAGGTCATTTCACTCTCTGTGTCTATGTGGGTAGAGTTGAGGTTCTCTCAGGGAGTCCAACTCAGTGCCCACACCTTGATCCTGGCGACTGCCCAGCGATCCTTCATGCTTCAGTTTACTTCCAGGCAACAGGAGGGCACAAGTGAGCAGCCCTGTGTCCTCACAGATTCGGCAGTGGCTCGGTGGATGTCAAAGCCTTTCTCCTAATAAATTCCAGGGCCCTGGAGATCACTGTTAGGCTGGCAGCTGAGTAGCTACAGTGCCTGATGTACTAAACTGAAGTTTTAGAGATAATCTTGTTTTCATTAAATTTAGATTTCTGACTCAGCTAAATCAAACCCAATATTGAAAGGGATGATGTTTTCCAGAACTGCTAGCTATGTTAATTACATAAGCTAATTCTGAAATATCAACTTTGTTAGGTACTCACAGAATTCTGACTTTTTCAGAAAAAACTAAGAAATACTGGATGTGCAATAAGGATTGAAAAATAGTTATGGGTATTGGCAAGTTCAGCAATTGTTTGGGTTTTTGATTAGCACTGACATAATGGAAAAAAAGTCACTTGCACAATATCTACCTCATTAATATACGGATATTTTTCTGGAGGCTGGAGCCTGAAACTGCTCTACTCCTGTGCAGTTCTGATTGCTATGTAGATGTCAGGTGCCACAGCTTCCACATCGGGACAGTTTGGTGACCTATGGCAACCAGTGGCCCAGAAGAAGGCCATACACTTACCCTCTGGACTTTGGGCAAGTCCTGCTGAACCTTTGCACTTGCAACATCAAGTGTATTATTTATAGAAAGATATCACAAACAACAAGCAAGGTGACCATGTAAGGTCACCTTGATCTAGGTCTCTAATGTGTATAGAGAAATTCAGTCAAGTGGAATGAGGAGAGTGGGAAATGAGGGAGAGGGCAACAGTGAATCACACGTGAATGAACTGGCTGAACGTCTAGAACCCAGGGATCATGCGGGGTATGATTTAAGTCTAGAGATGATGTTTAGTTGTCTAAGATCCAGAAACCAATATGATTGAAGTGAATTGTTTCCTAGATCTCTGGCTAAAATACCACACCAGTGTTTTAGTGTGGTCAATTTAACGAACTTGGTGCAGCTTTCACTCAGTTCTCATACATATATTTGCTTTGTATGTAAGACCGCTGCTACTCGTCAGTTTCCTCTGTAATCTCCATAAGGGAAGCCATAGCCAGACACTATTTTAAAAAAAAAACATATCATTATTCTTTTCAAAGAGATGATGAGCCTTCAAGTTTTATCAATATGCCCGCCTTTCAGGAGCTATTTCACGTGAGTATCATAAAGTACCCTGCTTCTCAGATTCCACATGCTATATAAAATATCTTCCAATTTGATCTAATTGGACCAAAATTAATACTTGTTAAACAAATAGTATTTCACTCATTGTTTTCTACCAGTTTTTCACTTTAAGGATTCTGGAGGCAATTCATGGGAAGACAAAAAGAGGCAAAGACTTTGTAAAGAATAATTTTTCATTTAAGAATAAAAGTATATGTTTAATAAAAGCTCTCCATGCTTTAAAAAAAAGTTACATGTATCCTTGCAAGTTTGGGTAATTAGGAAAACTGTTTGCCTGGTAGAATCATTTCACTCTATGACAGTTTTCCCCCACCACACATGTGCTATTGCTTTGTTGATTATAGGAAGTCATTATCTGAGTTGTAGCACATGAAAGTCTTTAATAAACAGAAGCATGTGCTGGATTAAAATAGATCATCTTTAACTTACAAATAGGTAAGACTTTCAAGCAAAGTAAACAGCTTTGGTTGATAACAAGCAAAAATAAATAGGCTAAGTTTTAAAGACATACAACCTAACATGACTGGACGGCTGAGCTAATGTCTCAGGTGTGTTGTCTACTAGTAGTAGAATATTCACATGTCTGGAATAATTTACTATTAAATCTTTTGCCTGTTCAATCAGCCATAAAATTTCTCTTTTATTTATTATGAAATGATGACATAATGGACATTTGTGTTTTACTGTAGTTTAAAAAAATAAACATTCACTGCAGATTTAGATGGCTCTGTGTTGGTCAAGTGTTTACAGCAGCCACTCTCAAATAAAAACATGATGGTGTGTCCTCACCCAGCCTATTCAACAGACCTGGTACCATGTAACACCCTGTTCTTCCTCAGAGGCAAGATGGCTGTGAAAGAGAAATGTTTTGAATTGATTCAGGATGTCAAGGCAGCCAAGACAGTACAACTAGACACTCCATAAAGGGGACTCTGAGAACTGCTTCACCAGGAGTCAGTACATTGGGCAAGTGTGTTCCAAACAAGAGGCAGAGTTTTGAGGGGAATTTATGGCCATGTGTATTTTTATTGTAAAAAATAATCAAAGATAATTTCTACTTCCCCTATGTAAAATTTAACTGTATTTAAACTGTTTTACCAAAAATGTTTCCTTTTTAAGAGAAAATTGAAAGATTGATTTTATTAGTAAGACAGATATCTAATATTGCTTCCCTTATTGTGAATATCTGCATTTCCAAAGATATTTGGTCATCCTCTAAGTAAATATTTTAAGTTGCAAGTTTAGAACTATAGTCACTAGATTTATAAGGTGAAGTCCTGCGATCATCCCTATGCAGTAATCTATATAAGTGCTCTTGAGACCACGTCAATTAGCCAACAATGAGGAATTTTTGGAAATTAATTCATTTATTTGACATTGTGTGTACACACCCTCTTTCAGGTTCAAAAACAGCTCATGGCCAAAAAAATCAGTTAAAAATCCATGCAGTGATTAAATATAAAAATGCATAAAGCCCTTTTCATTTAGTGAAGCAGACAAGCAGTAATAAGGACAACTAATATTTTAATTCATATTTTAAAATAGGTGAATAATCTATTGGGAGCTATCATAACAGGCAAATGGCAGAACCAATTCTCTGTTTTGTTCAGTTTCTGACCTAGATGAGACTCTTCTTGGTATCAGTGACTAAGAGGTTAGATGAAGACAGAACCTTCTGTGTTGGACTATGTTTGCAGACATTGTTTGGTTAATCTCCAAATGATGAATCCAAATACAATGGAAAAAGCCGATGAACCACGCCATGCTAGATTCTAATGGGGTAAAAAGTTCAGATGTGTCTTAAAGTCACAGCCAGTGATGAAGTTAACCACTTGCATCAACATGCACTTTGTGCAATGCTACCATTTTGTTCAGGTAATTGTTAAAGACTTTCAGAGCATCTTCCTCATCACTAGCAGGCCCTGCTTGCAATAAACTTCCTCCAAAACCAGAACGGCAATGGGAAGGGACCACTCAGCCTCATGCTCCTGACCCAGGTGGATGGGGGAACTGCTGTCTCCAGTGGACAGTAAATGCTTTGGACCTGTGCTTAGGAAGAATCAGGTGCTACATCCTGTCGGATGCCCTCCAGCATCTTCTTGTTCAGTAACCACCCCTGTAGGTATTTCCATAAAGCAGAAGAAATTTGGGCCGATAATATCAACATGGTCCAAATCCCTTTATTTTAAAAAACTGACATGGAAGTTTTGAAGCTTATGTTGGAAAACAGAAAAAGAAGTCGCTAATATTACAAATCATAAAATTTGGGCTTTGCAAAATTTTTCACGTTTGTAAGTGAGAAAAATTAAAAAGAATTCTGAAACCTGTTTTCACATATATGAGACTTTGCATGTTTGATTAAACTGATAACTCCAAGGGGATATTGCACCCTTGCATGCATGCCTGCACACATACAGCACAAATCACTACAAGATGCAGAAGGACCTGGAATTTCCAAACCTGAAATCCATTTTCAAATATGTTAAAATCTGTTACAGGATGGACAAAATTTACATCAAAAATTCATTTTTAAGCTATTAACCCTCCAGCATCCCAGGAATACAGGGCTTTTCAAGAGGTAACCAAGGTAAAATGAAGTCATACATGTGAGCCCTTATCCAACATGATTGGTGTTCTTATAAAGACAGATTAGCATTGGGCTCAGTAGTATATGCCTATAATCTCAGCAACAAGGAGGATAAAAAAAAAAAACTTAGGCAACTTAGTGAGACCCTGTCTTAAAAAACAAAAAGGCAAAACCATAAAACAACATGACTGTGGATGCAGCTCAGTAGTAGTTTCCCCGCATACATACATGCATACATCTACACATATGTACATAGACTAGGGCCCATTTATCATCAGATGGCCATCTGCAAGCCTAGTGGAGAGGCCCATCACACACACACACACACACACACACACACACACACACACACACACCCTGCCAAAACCTTGATCTTGGACCTTTAACCTCCAGAACTGTGAGGAAATAAATTTCTGTTATTTAAGTCACTTAATCTGTGGTACTTTTCTATGGCAGTTCTCACAAACTAATACAAGATTCAACAGGTGCTACTAGAAAAAAAAAAAAAACAATGCTTGGAGCTTGTCTTTTGGTGCCAGCTGCATGCATAAGCATGAGTGGCTTCTCAAAACAAGCAGGAATTGAAGCTGCATAATTATAATTCATTCAAGTGACTACAGTTACCTTCCTCCAAGGACAAGCCTTCTGCATGGCCATCCAGCCAATATGCAGGATCTGGGATTTAATACACACAAACTGTTGGTATTTGAGGACACTGGGGAATGGACTGAGTAGTCAGAATTCTGACAAGAAACCGAAAGGGCACAAACAGAAAAGACCTGCGCTTCAATTTGATATAAAAACAGAAGACATTCATACTAACTCCAGTCAGATACGCTCTCTTGTCATTGGTACAATCTGAGTTTTAATTGGCCCTCAAAGATTCACAAGTCAAGGATTTTGTCACCAGCCTATGATGCTAGTGGAAAGTGGTGGAAATTTTAGGATGTGGGACCGGGTAGAAGAAAGACAAGCCCTATGGGATATGACACTGAAGCGCACAGTGGAGGCTCAGCAGTCTCGTCCTCTGTCGGTCTCCCTCCCCTCCTCTCTGCTCCCTGGCCCCATGAGGTGAACAGCTTTGCCACCACATGGTGACTCCCTCCCACAATAGTCTACCTCTTCACGGTAAGTGTGTTGGCATTTTGATTTGTCCGGAGACTTTGTCTGAAATTAAGGATGGCGGACTACATAATTTGGTGGGAGAAATATCAAAGCAGCCCAGTGTCCATGTTGTCACTTGGCTACTGCTTGTGGCCTTCAGCCAGCTCCATGTTGAAAAGCAGAAAAACATGTCAGAGAAAAAGGATATTGATAGTTTGCGGTTTTGCAAAGCTGAAAAGGGCTGCAAAGATGGGGCAAAAGAGCACAGGGGTATTGAAGAGGTTAGCATTAAAAAGAAGCCAAGTACACAGAAGCAGGACTATAAAAGGACATCATCCTTGAGGGTGTCTCAGTAATCATCTAGGTCCCACTCTTTACCAGTTAAAGTGTAGAAAGCCAAAGGACCTTGCCCTGAGAGGAAAAGGGCCAAAGAAAGAAGTATTTGTCACATTCCAGCTTTCCTGGAGTTCAGCCACCCAGGGACTTGGAGGCTATCCCAGCCAGCGGCAGACCTTGGCGATGTCCCCATGGTCCTGGTTTTAAAGACATGAAGAATGTAAGAGCTGTGGGGTCATACAGGCTTCTACCCAGGTTTCAGAGGAAGACTTTGGAAGTTAGGCAGAGTACTCCTGGGAAGGCAGTGGATAGTGTTTTAAAGAACCCCAAGGTGCAGTGGACACCCCCAAAATTTGGAGAAGACAGGAGCTTGGATCGTCCTCTGAGGAAAGCCACAGATTGTGAGCAGAGTCAGCCCAAAGAAGAGAAGATGGAGGCTGCACCTGCAGACAACACGGAAGTGCCAGGGCCACCCAGGCCTTTTGGAGCTCACAGCTTGCCACAGTTTACCCCAGATGCTAGACACAGACCTACACAGTGTAACCCTTGCCCCGCTGGGTTTAAAACTTGTTCCGGTCAATTGCTTTCTGTCCTCCTGCTCCTCCCTTTTGCAAAGTGAATGTTTATCCTGTGCCACTGTTTCTTGGAAGTGCTCACAGGAGCTCACAGCTAAAGGTTTGCCTTGAGTCTCAGAAGAGACTTTGGAATTGGGCTTTTTAGCACTGCTGGAACTATTTAGAGAAGGACTAAATGCATTTTGGACAGGAAGGTAGATGAGTCCTTTGGGGCCCCATGGCAGAATGCTATGATTTGGATCTTAAATGTCCTCCAAAAGCCTCATGTATTTGGGACTGTGTATTATTAGAGGGCAGAGCTTGGCTGGAGGGGGGGATGCTTGGGGTCTAACCTACAGGGATTGTATCAGCTTGTTGAGACTGGGCGTTGTGTTTGTTACTGACTTGTGGAGTAGGAACTGAGAGGACACCCACCCTGTGGGAGAAGGCAGCTGGCCACTCTAAGTAAAGGAAAAAAGAAAAAACACAGTTGCAGCTTCTTCCTGGGAAAACTCATCGGCTGGCCCACTTTCCCTTGGTTTCTGTCAGCAGTGGGGTGAGTGGCTCTGTAACCTCAGCCTCTGCCTTGTACTTTCACGGTTGCTGGCTGACCCATCATCGATGGGCTGTGTGTGAGAGAGAGACCTGAAACTGGGTGAAATCAGTCTTTCCTCCCTTGTGTTGTGGATGTTGGGTATCTTGTCACAGCAACAAATAAGTAACACCTTAACCCTCTGAAACTGTGAGCCAAAATCTGTTCTCCCTTCAGGCCTGTTATCCCAGGGATGGAAAGCTAGCCTGGTAATAGAGCTCACAGTTGGTACCATGAAGAGCAAATGACAGGATATGCGGAAGAACATGACACAGACACAGTCCCTTAAACAGAATTTATGCTTATTAAAAGTTTAAAGAAATAAAATGAAAATAAGTCAAATGGTTTGGAACTGAACAGAACACTGTTAAGCTTTGAAGGAGAGAAATGGCAGAGGAAATGCAGTAGGAACTCCTTTTGACTTAAAATCAGAGTAAACGAGCAATCTTCTGGGTACATATTCATGAGCTGCCAGCTGTGCTTCTGGTTTATGCCCTGAGATGACCTGGCATGCCATGATATTTAGTTAGGCTAGTCTGCACCATTCAGGGTGAGGGTAAATGTGGCCCATGAGAAGTAAAGGAAGACTAGAAGTCAGGGTCTTTGATGGAACAAGAGTCTTGCCTTCAGAGACCAATGATGGCACAATGGCAGCCAGGCTGCTTCTTACCTGGGGAAAGGGATGAGGTTCGGGCTTAGGCAATTTATAATTCTACACAGAGAAAAGGAAAATGTTCAATATTATCTCTTTTGTATTAAAATCACATAGTATCTCTAGTAGTCAAGTGTTTGTCACTACAACAAAATACCTGAGGCAGCTAACTCTACAAAGAAAGGAGATTTACTTAGCTGACAGATTTGGAGTCTGAAAGCCCAAACAGCATAGCAGAGGCTCTAGTGAAGGGCCCGCGAGGGATGGTGGCAGTGCACATAGGGGAGGATCAGATGGAGAGGTGGGAAGCAGGGAGGGGAAGGGCTCAGGCTTGTGTTGTTTATAACCAACCTTGTTAGTCATCTTTCCCACCACTGCAACAGAATACCCAACTGCCACAACGTAAAGGAAGAAAAGTTCTCAGACTCTGGAGGGCTGGCTCCAAAGCAGACACATCATGATGGAAGAGCAAGGCGCAGCAAAGCTGCTCACGTCGGGATAGGCGGAAGCAGAGCAGGGATGGCACCAGGAAGGAACTGGTGGAGGACCGTAGGTAATACCCAGGGCCACTCTCATGACCCACCCAGACACACGTCCAGGAATGTGCTTTTCTAATCAGCAGGTGTTTCGTAATCTAATCAAGTTGATATTTCAGGATTAGCCACTACATCACCCTTGCAGGAGAACTCAAGAATTTTAAGAGAAATTCCTTAATTCTTTCAGAGGCCAAGGCCTCAGTGACCCAATGGCCTCCCACTAGGACCCGCCTCTTTAAAAGTCCATTATACTTCCCAATACTAGACCTCTGGAGACAAGGTCTCCAGCAACACAGACCTCAGGGGAACACCCAAATCAAACCCCAAACACAGCAAGTTTTCTCAAAATTAATTCTATAAATTTAGACAATGCAATTATAAGCTATAACATTCCTGACTTTTGAAATGGAAAAGTAGATTATGTTACTAATATTCTATATGTGGTCATTTCTACGTATCAATGAAGTAGCTGACTTGAAAAATAATTTCACAAATGACTTTTGGCTTATACAAAATGGAGAGTTGTATGTGGCAGAAACTACAAAACTGGATAAATTCATTTTTAGATTATAAGTGAATTTTACAGGCATAAACTTTGCACTTGTGTGAATAAATATTCCTTCTTTACAAGATTTGGATGGCAGTGAACCTTATGTACTAATCGAAGTATGGAAGTATGAGGTTGATGATACGCTGATGATTCTTTCAGCGAAAGAAATGAACCGAGTTATCTCAGATTTGACCATTTTCTGGAGAGTCCAGCAACATGTCTGAGTGGTGAGCCTACTGGGGCTGCTACAGGAACTTAAAGTAAATCTTCCCAAGTTTTTATCACAGTAACTCCACCTGTTTACTACCTCCAGTGGCAAGTACTCCAATATCTTTCTTTAACAAAATTACAAGACAGTAGGTAAATTCCAGAGTTTTAGGGCTATGAACTCTGGGGATACAGTAAACTTATTTTTATATCTGATTAGAAAACTCAGTCTTTGAGAATCATGGGTGGTTTAGACAAAATCATTACAGTAGCCATCAGGAATCATCTAGCTAGATACAGCTTCTCCTGAAAAAATGCTGGTGGGTACTCTGGTACAACACCGTGTGCGCTCCTCACTGTTGTTCTGTCTGTACAGACTTCTGACGCACACAGCCATGCTTTCCCTACCCCTCCACTTAGGCTTTTCCAGTGGGAATAATGAAGTGACTGAATGCGATTCTGCCCCTCTGGCCACAGCTAGCAGTTCAGAGCCCTCAGTCAGCCTGAGGCCTGGACCTCCTTCCCCCAACATGAGTACCAAAGCTGTCTGGTTTCCAGAACAGAGAAGGCAGAGGAGGTTTTCTGAGGAGCTGGTTTCTACCACATGGGCGAAAATCTAAAAAGCTGCAACTGGAGAAGAGACCAGATCATAGCAGGGACCACAGGCAAGGTGTGAGCAGATCATGCTGACCTTCAACGTGCAGTGTAATTCACTCCTGAAGTCCAAACGCATCCTACCTCTCAGGTTCAGGAGGTGCCCCTAGATTCCTGTAACATATTTCATTTTTTATTAGGCAGGTTTACTTGCAATAAAGCAGAGCTAATGAGAACACACTCCATGGGCCCCTGCAATGATCGAAGCAGCAGATCAAGTCTCTTAAACTGTAAAGAAATAAAGAATAGAAGAGAAAAATCTATTCCTGGGTATACAAGACTGCACACCTTTATGTCACATAAACATTACAACTACAAAATCAAATTAAGTAATCGTGTGCCTATTATTGCCTATTGGCATTTATTCTTCATTTATTTAGAGATAGTATTATGATTTGTAGTCCAGGCTGATCCTGAACTCACTAAGTAGAACAGACAGGCCTTGAACTCACAACAATCCCCCCAACTCAGCCTTCTGAGTACTGGTATGAAGACCTATTATCTCCACGCCTGGATAATTTTTATGTGGTTCTGGGCTTATTCTTTATTCTCCCACCACAGACGCTAGCACTGGTATATGGCACAGCAGCCTTCAGGGCAGAGGCAGGCTAGCAAGTATGTGTGATGTCTGATGGTAGCCTGTGTCTTATTGGGATATTACATTTGTGAAAACTTAACACTTGATGAGTGGAAATGCCTTTCTTGCAAAGTCACTACAACTTCCCATGAAGGGGGCAGTGATGTGCTCTGAGAGTCGGTCCTGCCAACACGTCGAGCACAAGTCTGAATCACCTGTCCCTGAGCCCCCTGCCACCCACTGTCATATCTAACCATTATAATATTCCAGGCACACTTAAATTCTTGTGTGTATTTCAGGATTTTCATGCACTTTCTCCAAAATATCACAGCTAACCTCTTAAACAGCTAAAAAATACTTCTTTATTCTTTCCCCATGGTTAAAAATTCAAACCATCCTAAGTAGTTTAAGTGGATATTTTCACCTTCATAGACTTCTCTGTTAAGGTCTATCAAAACTGTTCATTGCCCTTGGTCAAGAACTCTTGTGTAATAAATCCTTTAATAAAGTGTTCCTCCTTTTACATAAAACAGAAGCCTCCTTAACAGCACGTTGCTACCTGGCCCAGTAGACACCTTTTATCGTGCTTTGTAAAGTCCGCCTTACCAGTGACTCAGCCCCCTGCAGTCCTCAATCAAACTAGACAAGGGAAGGTGGGCTTAGTGAAGCAAATTAACTATTTCAGTCACACAGACAAGGTCTGTGTTAACTGTTTCTCTGTAATTATGTGGGCAAAGGTAATTCGACTGATAGTCATTGCCTTGTTTGCTCCAATAAGAGTGTGGCAGCAAATCTACATATTAGGATTCTGCCTAAATGGAGGAAGAAAAATATTCAAAACTGTTATTAATCAGTTGCATTTTTCTAATGGCCTTAAAATAGCCACCAAATTGCCGAAGTTAAATGAGCCAGAAATCCTAGGTACAGCCTCCATGAATACCCTCCTCTGGCCGGGTGCCCTTTTATGCTATAAAATAAATCAGCACTGGGCCAGGGGAGCAAAGATATAAATATTCAGCAAATAAAACCAAAACACAATCCTATTTGCTGGGGCTGCCATAAAATGAGAGCAAATGAAGAAAACTGGATGACTGAGTGGAGAAAAGAAGGCATGCGGCCATGGGATTGCACTGCTCCACATGCCTGTAAAGAGAACCTGCTGCAAAGGTTTGCTGCCAGCAGTCCCCAGGGCCACATCTTGCTGAGACTGCTACTGCACAGCACCTCTGGGACAGCTGCTGACCATGCAACACACCTCTCCGGACCGCTCCTGACCATCCACTGTGGGCCAGCAATTCCCACCCAGTACTAATAATGCCTTTCTCCATAACTTCTCCCCCACCCAATTTTATTGATATGTATGCGTGCAAAATTTAAGCTTTACAATGGAGTTGAGTCTTTTATGCACATATGTGTCTTGTCAAGGTGTCAAGGGCTTTCCAACTCTCCTTTTGTCCCTCCCCTACCCTACTCTCCCTCCCTCCTCCCCTACCGGACCCCCCTGTTTCACTCTGTTTTTTGTTTTAAGTTCCATAGGAGTTGTGCTCTGGGACTCTCATATCAGAGAGACCATTCGATGTTTCACCTTCTGCTTCTGACTCACTTCACTACGCATGATATTCTCAAGTTTCTTCCATTTGACTGTAAAAGCCTCCACATTGTTGGACTTTATTGATGCATAGTATTCAAGGCCTAACCAACTTGTCCTTCGAACTTTGTAGCACCCTGAAGTTTTCCTACACTCTGTCATCACAGGGGCATCAGATCCCCAGTCCCTAGAAGCTCCCCACACCTTCCCCTGCTCACTCCCTCTTCAGCCTTTCCAGGCATTTTTTCCCATAAACTAGCCACATGTCTAGCTGTCTTCTCCAAGGACACAAACTGGCACAGAAAACAAAACAAAACAAAACAAAACAAAACAACAACAACAACAAAAAGAACCAGAGCAGTTTCCATTAAGAAAGACAAGTTACCACCCTATATGGCCCCATTGCAACTTAAAGATGAGGGTTTTCTATAATTTTAAGAAACATGTACTTCAAAGGTAAAAGAAACAGTAGATACATTTTAAAAACAAACACTTCTTAAACAAGATATTGATGTGTTATTTTTCAAGGAATTACTGCTATAACCATGGTAGACTTTAAGAAGTAGACATATGTCCAACAAAAAGATTGCCACTACAAATGTAATTCAATTAAAACTGTTATTGGGTAGAGGCATTTTTCGGACGATTCCACTGATGAACTTTTATTGGAATAACAGTCCAAGGAAACTTCAAATTACTCCAGATGTTATGTAATTAGACTTCCTTTCATATTCATAGACCGAATTTTGGATACCGTGTCCCCACTGGAGGGCATTAGTAGAACTCTATTTTTTAGCAGATGGCATCAGTTGTTAGGTGATCTACCATAATCTACAGTGAGATCGAAATAATCAAATGGAAGGAAAGAAAGTCCACTATGTGCTTTCTGTTTCTGACTTTTATGAGTGGCGTGTGAGTTATAACCAGACCACCACCAAGAGAGATCAAGTTCCACATGAGGACAAAGCTGTGGACCTCAGAGGCAGAGCACTGAACAGTGCACTTGCACTTACAGTTGTTTCTTATAAAAAAGCATTAAGATATATAACAATAAAAATAATGGGCAAACTGTGTGACTGTTTAAATTTTGCTTTTTACCTACTTCACCTCAGTAAAAAGGTATAGAAATATGACTAACATTCCATTTTTACATGAATTTCAATCTCAAAATTGCCGTATATCTTCTCCTATTCTGTTCCAGTTTCCAAGTATTTTCCAGCAGTGACCCAAGGGTGACTGATCTTTGCGTGATTTTCTTTCCTTTCTCTGTGCTCTGTCAGGCTGTGTCTTCTGCCCTAAAGACCTAGTGAAATCCACCTACCTTTCACGTCCAGAGCAAACAAAACTTTGATCATCCCAGGTGAATGAGATTAGCCTTCCAGCTAACGTTATCTGTTTTGGAAATCTATACATATAATTTTAAAACTATAATTTCCTCCCATAACTGGAATTTCCCTCAATAACCACCATCTCTTCGCTAATGACCGCTTAGCTGTGACGTCTTCCTAGTGTGGAAGATTGTTTTATGGCTTACAATAGTACCTGCTTGAGCAAGCCAAAGAGGTGGCTAGGTGACCAAAGATGTATTTACTGCTTCTTTACATATGAATAAACTTCTGCTTGGATAACTAACCTAGATTGTTTGTTCCCCCTTTCATTTAGGATGTAGGGGGAAAAAATTCATTTTCCTCTTGAAAGATAAACAAAGCCTGCTTGTTAAATCATTTTGTAAGTAAATATTAGAAGACTTTGGAGTTATAACACTTTTCCAGGGTCTCTACTAAATGATGGTCTTTTGCTCAATTCCAAAAAGTATCCTTAATCCAAAGAAGCTTTTTTTCCCAACTGAAGGAAAGTTTGTTGATTTCCCCTTCTTCTACCCTAATCCCACATTTAACATTTTAGCCTTTTAATTTTGTGAAATTTCCACGGTATTTTATTGACTTACTGCAGATCATTTATATGGTCTATAAACATTTATAGTCTACTCTCTCGCCTGCTACTAACGTTAAAAGAAAATGTTTAATACAGTCCTCAAACTTCTGTTTCCTGGTTGCTCCATTTTCCAGAAGCCTGATTCTGTTTTCAGAGGCAGTATCCTCCATCACCCCTCTGAAGATACTCATCAGCCATTTTTGCCATTGTTCCCTAAATTATCTGCCCTCTTCCATGTCATTTGTTCTGTTTTCCATATCAGGCCTTCTATTTCATGCTGTTCACTTCCCTCAATTGCACTGCTCCTTGGTTTCCTGGCTGTACTATTAGGTTGCTGGCAATTGTTTTTTCTGTCACTGTGGGGTCAGCCTCGCAAAAACACCATTTCCAATGTGAGGAATGATAAAGCTTAAATTTGTTACTTTCCTGCTTTGATCTCACTCCATATCATAAGTTCTCTCAAACTCTGACTGGATATTTCTCAGGGTGGGTGTCACTAGTCCCTTCCCACCGGAGCTCCCAGTTCTTCCCTCTTCGGTGCAATCTGCAAAAACTATCTGACGATGCTCCTGCCATGTCCTTCCGTTTCCTCTAGAAGACGAACTCTGTATTTTCTCTCTTTTTATTCACTCTGTTTCTCCTCAGGCCTCTCAGGCTGCAGCTGGTCCCCAAAGTGCGTTGATTTCTTTGATTCTGTTTCTACTAACTAGCATGCCATTTCCCTCTCCCTTGGAGAGGTTACACCTCTCCCAGCTCTTCCAATTAGTTCCCATCACTCATCAGTCTTTGTTACTTGTTCTCTTAATTTTCTGCTGCTCCAGGTAAGAAGGGTTTAAGTATTTGCCTGGAATCAAAGCTCAGGCCGGAGCCCTCTCCTGCTAAACACAGGTAAACCGTGCTCCACACCTGGACGACCCACCTGACTCCATCCGGGGCCCAAGGAATAGTTAACTACCCAGCTGTCTCCTGCACAGCGAACAGCGCACTGCCCGCGTTTCCGTGCCCTAAAATGGCCATTTCCTTCCCAGCCCACGTGGCAGTCGTCTCTTTCCAGGCTGTACTTCTGACCACCAGCTCCTCTGTCTCTGAAATTTCTGATCTCCATTGACATGGCATCAGTCACCAGCCTCTGCTGTGCTGTTAAGCAAAGCAGCCAAAATACAAAGGGAAGGAGAAAGGAAATGAGAGGAGACTGAAGGTAAGAGACACAACAACTTGAATGTATTTAGTCAAGGGCTGAGGGTGAGCTCCGTGACCAGAGTACTCGCTAAGGAAGTATGAAGCCCCTGTTTTGATCCCCCCGTACCATCCAGTCGCTGGGCATGGTGGGCACATGCCTGAAATTCGAGTACTTGTGAGACTGATTTCTGAGTTCTAGAGTTCAGATCCAGCCTGGAGTACAGAGTGAGAACGTGTCTCCAAAAAAATAAATCACTGATTTTCTTTTGCCTTCTACATGTTCTCATAGTCTTCCTAGTACTTATCCTGTTCATACATTACCATAATAATATCACAATTATTGTGATTATTATTTTAAAGCTAAGACACAGGTGCATCCCAGAAGAAAGAGGCAACTGGCCAGCTTTGTGTCACCAGGTTGAATTTCTTCAATTTTTTTTTTAGTATGACAATACTCATCATATACCAGAAACATTTATAAAAGTAGGAAGTCTCTAAATCAAGTTTTAAAAAATAACAGGTTCAAGACTGGAAAATTCAAGTGGGCTCACCCAGGAGGTGGGTTTCTGCCCCAGGATAGGAGCAGGATATGACACCAGGGAAATATCAGGACAAAACTCAGATGTTCTTCTGTGTGGGAATGTCAGAAAACTAGAAATAATAAGGAAAAAATAAAAACTTGTGTTGATGCTTTAGAAAAGTCGTCAGTGTTATTTTACTAATTTCATGTGTTTTGGTTAAACTATTTAAATAATATTTTCAGTGTTAATTTAGTAACTGTATGTGTCTTGGTTAAAATATTCACATGAATCAATTATGATAAATTTGCCAGAGAAAATGATGGGACCTTGATGAAAGAGACACAAGAGGACTACAGGAATTGGGAATGCAACCACCTTCCTGGGTAGGAAGAACCAGTATTGCCAAGATGGCCACACTTCCAAAGCTGGTATATAGATTCAATGCAATACCAGTCAAAGTACCAACAGCATTCTTCTTGGGACTGGAAAAAAACTCAAATTTATATGGAACCAGGAAACACCCAGAATTTCTAAAGCAATCCTAAGCAGTAAAGGTGAAGCTGGAGAGAATCATGATTCTGGACTTCAAAATATATCAAAAAGCAACAGTGATTAAATTTACATGTACTGGCACAAGAACAGACAAGAAGATCAAAGGGACATAACTGAGCTGCAGAGACAAACGCAGGTGCTCTTGGTCAACTGATTTCTGACAAAGGGTCAAAAACATTCATTGGGAAAAAGGCAGCATCTTCAACAAACAGAGTTGGGAAAACTGTCTATCCACATGTAGGGTGTACATATACTAAAGTCAAATCAAAATGAATCAAAGAGGTGGATATCAAAATAGGTTAAAATCCTGGAAGACCCGGGAACAAGAGAATATTTCGTAAGCAGAACACCAACTTTACAAGAAATAACTACAAGAATCAACAAATGCAACTTTATCAGACTAAAAAGGAAGTAGCAATGAAAACAATCCGCAGGATAAAGAGACAGTCCACGTAATGGAACAAAATATTTTTACCAGTGATGCCTCAGGGAGACGACTAATATCTCAAATATATAATCAACTGAAAAAAAAAAACCCTGAAAGACTCCATTAAGAAATGAACAGTGAAAAAAAATTCTCAGAAGAGGAAGTAAAAAAAGCCAACAAACACTAAAAAACACATCTTTGCCGCCAGAGAAACGCAAACCAAAGCAAGATCACGCTCGTCAGTCCCTAGATGCGGGTCCCAGGCCTTGGTCTGGCAAGCCCGACTAGGACAATCCCAGAAGGACTGGCAGCACAAGAGTGCTTGCCCCACATCCAGCACCTTAGGGACCCCATGACTTTACAGACAGAAAAGTTAAGGGGTACATGCCTGGTTAAAAAGAAAAATTATTTACCACAAATAAAACAGTAGAATTGTAATATCCTACTCATTTTTGCTTGATTTAATTATAACCTTCATACTTTAGACAAGCTTGTGACCCTTAAACCTTTAAACATATATATATATATATTGAATTCTAAAAGAAAAAGCTACAAGGCTGAGAGTTACGTGAATAATGGGAGTTGAACCTTACTCTTTGCAAGGAAACCGTGGATGGATCTGCTTGTCTGTACACCTGGGTGAGACTCCTGTTCCCATTTTTTCCACAGGCAGAGAGACTGAGCTTAGATTACTGGCTGAAGTAATCATTTTTACCGCAGTAAAAAAAAAATTGTCTTTAGGATTACAATATCTATTGCAGTTTCTAAAACTTTCCTACAAGACTTGGAAACACTACTAAACGAAGTGACATATTGAAAAGGTCTCATTAACTGCCAAGTTTTCTACAGACATCTATTAGTTTTATTATCCCAGAGTAGTTAAAGGTTGAAATTTTAGTGACTTTTTAATCTATCTCATTATTTTTATATGTCAGGAAGTCTGTCTAAAGGAGGCTCTGAGTTCTTGCATGTTTCTGCATGCCCGGCTTTCTGTTCCTTGAGCAGAAGAACTAACCCCGGGGCCAACCCTCCCAATTCTGTTCTGTGATCTTCTCCAACATATCACGGAGAAGAAGAGGTGCTACCTCTTCACCAATAAATTTCCCAGAAACACAGCACCTTCCAACATGCAACTTCTCTTCCAGGAGTGGTGGCTTCCTGAGACGACCTGGTTATGTCCTGTGTGGTCTCCAAGACCCTTCCTTTCAGGCACTAAAATTTTCAATATTCTCTCTTCCTTAACTGTGTATTTCAGTAGTTTTCACAACTAACAATAGCTAAAATGTGGAAAACACAAAAATGCTCATCAATAAACCAATAGACACATAAATCGGGGTGCTTGTACACAATGGAATACGACTCGTCTATAAAAACAGAAAGGTTGGAGGTCTTTGTAGGTAAATGGATGCAACTCAGCAAAGCAAGGTTAAATGTCAAATGATTTCTCTGATATGAGCAACCCAAATCACAGTCATTTCACAGAACAAAATTGAGGAATCATGGGAACTAGTTGGGGGGAGTGGGTGTGGGAGAGCTGAAAAGGGAGAGGGGAAGGATTTGTAATTTTGCCAGGATATGCATGTGCACAAAAAACTCAAGTTCAACATAAACATTATATATCTCATCCATCTATCTATCTATCTATCTATCTATCTATCTATCTATCTATCTATCTATATATCTGTAGACACAAACAAACATATATATCAAGAAAATGGGAAAAAAGAAATGAGGGATAAAAGTAATTTTTTCCTAATCTTCTCATAGACAATGTGGTGAAGTCAGAGGAGCTAGTACATTTTCAGTGACAATCAGAATTCTTTATATCCTATGAAATATCCTTTCACACATGAACCCAAAATGTGATTTACAAAAATACAAAAATGGTTCTTTAGGTTCAAATTTATTTGTCAAAAAATTTAGAACTTTGCCCAGCTAAGTGCCCTCCCATTTCATTCCCAGAAACACTATGTGCTGACAGTCTCTTTTCAAAGACTTGTGTAAAAGATGCAATGTATGATTGGACAGTTTGTGTTTTACACTCTCAATTCTCTGATTTTAAAAATTAATAATCAATAATAAATCAAAAATAAATAATATTTCTCAATATTAGTATCAGGCAAAGACATTTTATGTCTTTTATAGTAATTCACAAAATGATGAGTGGGAGGGTAAACAGTGAACTTGTATCTAAACATCAGAATGCTTTATAGATGTAAATTCTGCTGTAATAATGAATTATACCTTTTTAGTCTACTTTTAGAAGTCTAATTGTTTTAATAATATATCTTTAAACTTTTACTGTAGAATTATTGCACCAAAGAACTGAATAAATTGCTTAAATTGTATAACATTACAAAGTAATTTAACATTTCTATATAAAGATTTTTTTCAGATATAGATATGACTATATTATATACTGCTCTTTTACAACAAGAAAAGTATAGCTGAAAGCTAAAGTTAGAACAAATTTTAAATCCTTCTAATTTTGTTTACCTAAGTACTATATATTTTCATGAAGTAGAGACATCAAATTTGAGTAAACTCCACATCTTATTAATTAGGATATTCCCCAAATATATATCATGATACATAATTTTTATATATAGATACAACTGGAGGAATTTCCTGCTTTTTAATTTAGCTCTCCAAATATACTGAAAATAATATAAAAACATTTATAGACCATTTTTATTCTCATATTTTATCACACAATTTTATTAAAATCTTCACCAATAACTTCAGTACTGATGCATTTTTATGACAAAAGACAATGCTGGCAATCTTCTGACTGACTACATGGTTCAGGTATAAGATTTATTTTTTTAATCTGATGATGCAATATTTGTTTGAATTAGCACGCCATACTATCTTTTTAAAATCTTTATCATCCAATTTATTCACTCCTGCAATTTGAAGATGTTTTAGTAATTTTTATTTTGTTTTATTTTATTTTTTGAAACAGGGACTCACTCTGTAGCCCAGGCTGGTCCTGAACTCATTATGGCGCCCAGGCTGGCCTTCAGCGTGGCAATCCTCCTGTCTCTGCCTCCCACATGCTGGGATTACAGGTGTGCACCACCATGCCCAGCTTTATGTAGAGCTACAGAACTGAACCCAGGGCCTTGCACTTGCTAGGCAAAAGCTTTAACCTCTGTGCCATTCTTCCAGCCCCTATTTTTAAAATATAACACTTATGAGCATATATTAAGGCCTCTGGTGCCTATCACTTCAGGGATGGCTTCAGAAAAATACAAAACTAATTTTAAGTAATTGTTCACTAGTTTTAAGGGTGAGGCCATGTCTTCCAAAATTGCTATATCTGCATCAAATTTCCTTCTCCCTCTCTGTCCTCATGGATTGCTCAGCCTTCCTGTCACCAGGGCAAAATACCTGGCGCCTGTGGCTTAAAGGAGGAGAGGCTTATGTGATTCGCAGTTTCCAGGGCTTCCGTCCATAGTTGGCTGGCTCTGAGGCAGGAATGGCCTGGCATAAGGGCATATCAGAGAGCAGTGTGCAGGCTAAGGCAGTCAGAAAGCAGAGAAAGAAGGGAGGAATGGGGAGAAACATCCATCCATCCAGGCATGCCCCTAGTGCCACACCTCTTCTCACCAAGACCCACCTTGGAACAGCAGAGTCAGATATAGAACTACAGCTCTAGGATCCACTCACCTTCCAAAAGTCCTATTTCTAAACACACAAGACTTCTGGGAGACACAACAGGTCTAAAGCACAACATACTTTTACTTAGCCCTGCAAAGGACCTCAAAGAGCGTCCAAAATATTATCAGTTAATTTCATGAAGTCTAATTATACATGAGTCAACATTTCAACAGATGAAAACAGATTGTCCTACAATTTATATGGCAACACATGGAATCTTAAAATAAAGATACCTAGTACAGTATTCTGAAGAGAAACAGACCAATGGAGCAGACCATGCGCCTCCACCCCATGCCTCTCTTTGATTATCACAGTGTTGCCATTATAAATAAAAGAAACAATATGATAGGTTCAATAAAAGGCCTAGATCAATTGGATATCTGAATGAAAAGCAAAATAAATTTTGGCAATTACTTCACACCATACCAGAGGGGGAAAAGAGGATACAAAAAACAGAGCTTACCCGAAAAGGGGAAAGCTAGGAAGTATTTTAAAGCTAGTTCAGAGAATATATGTATATGACTTTGGAATGACAAAGTCCTAAGACCCAGAAAGCCCCAACCATAAAAGTCAATATTAGTAAAATGAACCTCACAAACAGTGAGAACACCCTTCACCTGAAACTGCCTGACGAGACCGAAAATATCTCAGATTTTTATAGCTGATGAGGGTTCATATCCAAGACACCCTAAAGACTACCAAAGAATAACAAAACAAGAAGTAGTTCCATTAAGAACCCCCTCCAGAAGATATGGGGTGTAACTTCACCACAGGTAATGTTTAACTGAACAACAAGAAGACAATGTGCTCGTAAGAAAAATGGGAACTTAAGCTGTAATGTGATGTCATCGAACACTGATAGAAGAGACACTCTTTATTAACTTCCAGAAGCTTTAAAAAGTATTTCCCAGGATGAGAATGGAGAACTGTATTTCATTCATCCCGTAACTATTATAATAAAATTTCAATGGTGAAACAGTTCTACCTGTGTCAACATGCACAAATAATATGAAATTGTTGGGAAGGAAAACCAGATCACAAAATCACATGTGTGACCCAAATCAGATGTACATCTTATGGTTAAATGGTCATAGTACAGTGTAACAAATATAACTTGGAATGATGGAGAAAGGGACTTAAGCTGCATTGGTAATACTTTGTATATGAAAAAGGAAAGAGAAAAGAAAGGTTGCAAACAATTTTAACAATGTTATCTCTGCATTATTTTAAGAGGTCGATATAGCAGTGCATTGTTTAAACTGTTTTATATAGTGGGCGATACATTTGACTTTGTCATAGTATTTAAATTTAAAACCCACAAATACCAATGACAGAAAAAATCGTAGAAGGGCTACTTTATGAAATATTTGAAATTTGACTTTTAGTTAACTGGGAACAATAACATTTTACTGAAGCCACTAAAGTAAATTAAAACAAAAAATCACGTTATTTCTAGTGAGAAGCCACTGAGCGAGCACCCAAGATGACTCGAGGCTTTCCGGGCCGAGGTTCTGGGGAGAGTGAAATAGGACTTGGAAAGAAAACTGAGTGTGCTGGGTGAGGCCTTCGCCACCAGGAGAGATGACCCGCACATGCCACATCTATGTCCATTATGGAAATGGCACAAGTGAAAGCAGCCAGCTTCTTGAAGCTATTCCAGAAGTATCCCCATTAAGCCAGACTCTAGGGTTATAGCTTTGAGATGTTAGTGTTCTATAGTTTAAAAGCCCGGAAGGCATTCTAAGAGAAAATTAAATTGCTAATTCTCAGTACTCCTGCATTATGTCTGTAAGAGCTACTGTTCCCACTGTATCATATTAACATATTACAGGCAGCGCATGTCCACGCAGTAGCCCTCTAATCATGCCTTTGGTCCTCTCATGCCGTCGTGATTTCTCTTGAGATACCTGCTACTCCAGAATTTACCTTTGAAAGCAGCTGACAGCTCTGGCTCTCAAATTCAGCAGCCGGTCTGAATTTCTTCAGAAAATTTTCAAACTCTCACACTCCACTCGTGTGACAATAGTTCAAGCTCAGCCTGCACCTGTGTGTCCCAGGCCCGTGTAGTGCTTGAACTGTCCTGGTCCAGCACACGTGGGGCTAGGAGACCACATCAGTTGTGTCATGGCCAAGGTAAGCCTAGCACAAGCAACGTGACCCTTATTACTGTGTTGAGCTAACCTAACTTCTTCATGTCGCTGGTTTTATATGAAGAATGATGGGAAAGTTACTGTATGATATGAAAAACTCTATTTTCCCCAATCTTCAGAGCTTGCTGAGCGTCAGCTCTTCTGGGAAGTGCTTCAGAAAGGCCTGAAGTTTGCTGACTGCCCGATGTGCGTGCCCCCGTGTCCAGGGAGTCTCCTGGGCCCAGGGCTCCTTGCAGTGGAATCACTCGCTTTCCTCTGTATTTCCTCCACGAAAATGAGGAAAAACTTGAGGAGAAGAGATATGTCCTGGTCACCTAGCAGTCAGCAAACAATAAATACTTGGGGTGGGGTAGGGGAATAAATTTCCAGCTTAGCACATGATGCTATTTTCCCATTACCTTCGTAAAATCAATGTACTTCCTGTTACAGAGATCAGGTCTATCAGAAAAACCATGCTGAATTCACGTATCTGTTTGGCTTTTGATTTACAACTCATGCCGTTCCCCTCAGTGACTTCCTGTTCTGGATCGCAGGAGGCTCTTCTGGAATGGACACCTCCACTTTTCAGGAGACTCGTCCCACACCTGTCCAACGGTCCCCAGGGCTCATCCTCCCTCCCTCTTGATGTGCTTGCCAAAATTATGGTCAAAAGATGCCAAAAACTTGGTTTTCGTGTTCTTACACATATTCATGCAGTTTTAGGAGTTACACAGTTTAACAGGAATTCTTACCAAGGAGCACCCTCCCCATTATTCTGTTCTTGTAGGTAGCCATTTTTAACTTTTCACTGACTTTCCTCTTATCATCTCCATCATCCAGCCAGACACTGAGATTCTTTTCTCTTTGTTTTTAGACTTGATTTCAAGCATTGTGTGTTAACTGCCTGTAAAGATACGACTTTGGTTATATTGTAACTCCTCTTACATACACAGCACATTTGCACCTGCTGAGTACTGAGGCACCCCCTCCAAATATGCATCTAGTAAACACATCCTCCCTACAGAACCGAGGCATAACTTGCTTAGATCAGCATGAGATTGCATATTATTATGTTTTTGTAATAGTATCTATGTTCTAAAATTATTTTTGACCTGTCCTTATGATTTGAGACCAGATTTTTAATTTGTTTGAGACATAGTCTTACTATGTTGTCCAGGTTGCCTTGAACTTGTGAGTCTCTTGCTTCAGGTTCCCATGTTTCAGGGATAACAGGCATGTGCTACCACACCTAGTTTAGGAGTCATATTTTTATGTTAGGTTATTTTTTCAAGTTTAATAAACTTTAGCTTCTACTTTATAACTTCGAAAACGGAGTGGAAGCTCTGTGCACAGATATGACCAGTGTGGGTTCACTGTGGGACAATCCGACACAATGCTTCTTTGGGCTATCATTGTACAAACAAAGGTGAGAGTGATTCCCTGGAAATTTCCTAGAGAACAACTTTTACAACTCTTCCTTAGAGGAAGGAAGTTTAGCTTTCACAGCAGTAGGAACCGAGAAATATGTTGGGAAATTATCAGAAGAAGGTTTTTCAAACTCGTTAATCAACAGAGAAAAGAAAATTAAAACTACAATGTGGTATGACTGTAGGAATCAAGTGCTTCTCCACTTTTAATAAGTATCGAGGAAATTTTGATGTGATCCAGGAGTAACAATTTGAGGGAGGGGGACTTCACACATGGCTGTGATACATTTAGTCTTTTCCCAGGGGCCTGGAGACAGAACACAGCTTGTTCTTTATATGAAAGTCACTTCAGTGTCTCTTTTATAAAATAAGAGAAAAACAGTAAAGACCTCTGGGCATTGCTTATGTGGAAATCAACTAAGAGAGGCAAAACTCACAGAATATAGCCTGGAATATGCGAGTTACTCATGCGCATTAGATTACTGCTGATGTTCCTTGAAATTTATTAGGAGAAATTTAGGTATCACACGATAAACAGCCAGGGACACAGACACATAGTTGAGACTTGTATACAGTAACTTGCTAAATTCTTTTCAGTACAAAATCATATTATAATAGCTCTAAAAATTCTTCATGGATATAATATAATTGATGATAAACTTACATAAATATTTCCTGGAATGACCCTGACAACCGTATTTGTTTAGTTTTTTTAATTCTTAAAGTGTAACATATCCTTAATATTCTCATCAAATTTTTAAGACCAATTGCTTGCTCTTATTTAGGGGAAAAAATCTCACACCTCTTTAAAGAAATGACAATGGATGCCAGTTCCTTCTCTGCTGTCTTTTGTAGGGACAAGAGCTGAATGATAACCAGGATAACCGGTAAGGATAACCAGCCTGCACTGGACAACCTCATGAACATCTACTCTGTCTAGATAGCTTGAGAACCTTTTGAACTTCTTCTGAAAGCTCAGCTACACAGATCTGGTTAGTGGGTGGAGAATAGTTCAATTTGTTTGGGCATCTGAGTGAATTACAGAATTCCCAAGATTTGCCATGTACTTTAATATAATCTCAAAGCATACATGAGGTTAAATGTGTCAGACATGAAATCTTTACTGTGAGATTTGCTGGGAATCATGGCAGCCTGTATGCCTACCTAAAAAGCAGAGCCAAACTGCTGAAGGTGGCCATGAATGTTCCGTCCCCCGGGACAGCCCGGTGGCTGCAGGATGCTTGACCTTGGCCTAGCAACCTCTTATCACTTGTGCAGACCTTCTGTTTTGGGCTGAGTACTCATCCCTGTGTCAACAAGAGGGATTCTCATTTTTAATTACACATAATCTTCAGTTCTACTCAGGTCCAAAGTTTACCTAAGGATCCTCTTGAAATTGGCTTTGTCAAAGAGAAAATTTTCACCATAGAATACAACAATCACAGAAAAGGGTAGAATATTATGTATTACGTTCTCATAGATAAAATTACGTGTCAAACTGATACATGTAAAATATAAATGTTGAGGGCTTTAGGAAAATCACAACAGTTAGAGAACTTCCCTAGCAAGTTCAAAGCCCTGAGTTCAGTTCCTCAGTATCACATAAGCCAGGCATAGTGGTACACACTTGCATCCCAGCACTCAGGAGGCTAAAGCAGGAGGATTTTTGTGAGTTTGAGGCCAGCTTGGGCTATAAAGTTCAGGACCAGCTTGGACTACAGAGTGAGAATCTGTTTTAAAAATATGTGTGTGTATATACATTTTTTTCTAATGCCTTAGTGTGTAATTCATCATAGTCAAGTTTTTGTTAATTTAATGCATTCTTTTGGTGAAAAAAATCAAGACTGGATACAACCCCAGAATTAGTCATCTAAAAACATAGTGAATGTATTCAAAGAAAGTATTTATTTCCTTTGTTTATTCTCATGCAAGTTATTTGACACTGGATCCTTTTCCAGAACCTAAAATGCTATGCAAATTATTAACTATATTCCTAACATCAGTCTCCCTCATGCTCGTCTTTGCTGGGAAAAAAATCCTTCTCTGGATATTTTCATTTGTCTGCTTTGTGTGGGTTTCCTGAGGAGATGACTTAAGTTACAGAATGTCTGGGGAAAAAATATACATACATACATACATACATACATACATATATATATATATATATATATATATATGCATACTTTTTTTGAGACAGGGTCTTGCTTTATAGCCCAGGAGATATTTTGCAAGTTAAACACGTTGAACAGCTTTGGAAATTTTTTTTTAAATATGTACTTCTATGGTCTGAACATTTGCACCTCCCCAAATGCGTATGTTGAGAATTTATCCCAAAGTAAAGAGTCAAGAGGAGATTGAGCCATGAATGAGCCTACTGCCCTTATTACAAAAGAGGCACAAGAGTTGTTTGTACTTTCCATCAAGTGAGGACACAGCAAGAAGCTGACATCTGCGAGCACAGTGAGCCCACTCCAGACACCTTGCACTTTCCAGCCTCTACAACTGTAAGAAACACATTTCTGTTATTCATAAAGTACCTAGTGGAATGGTCTTGCCATTGCAGACTGAAGGGACCAAGACACCTCTCACAGTCATTTGCTCATATCCCACCGATACCAAACCCAGCTACACGTTTCCTCTCCTCCAGTGACAATTGCTTCCTTCTAGGCTGGTCTCCTATCCCGTCTGGGAAAGGACTGCCTTGCCCAAAATATTAGCTAAAACATTAGAGTAGCACATGCAAAACAGGAAGGCTGCTGGAATCTGCTCTGCCAGATATCTCCTAGTATAAAGCTTTTGTTCCCATCTTTTCTCACTAGCAATATAGTCTCTTCTATGCCTTATTCCTTTGTCTTCACCAGCGTCCAGGTCGTGACAACCATTTCACTGCTGAAGCACTCTAGTTCGTTTTCAGGTTAGACAGTTTCATTCTTTCAAAAAAAAAAAAAAAAATAGAGCATATAAAAGGACCAAGCAGTCTTCACTCCAGTATTCCTTTCATGCCTACATAGCCAAGCTCAGCTTTCTCTCCTGGGCATTCTACTTTAATTTTTATTATGAACCAATCCCTGAACAAGTGACAGTGAATGGCACCCAGGGCCAGGCCATCTGAATGCCCAGCTTTCCGTTATGGGACTGACCCCTGGCTGCAACGTTCAAGCTACAGGAAGTGGTTATGTGCCATTTCCAAACATACATTTTCATATATATTTATATGAGCTCCACAAAAGTAGACTCTGCTGGGCAGCTGAAGTCGTAGTTGCCATGGCTTCACACAGTGAAGGGTTGTAGCTGAGAGAGCGCAGGAGTAGGAAGAAAGGTGAATTCACAGGAAAAGCTGCTCAAATAAGTCTTAGCACTGATTGCTTCATTTGGTCTTCAGGTAACCTCCTAGGTCCTAGGCTGAAATGATAATGTTTTACTTTTGGGTAAGTCATCCTCTGAATTCATTTCTAAATGAGTAATCTCTTTGAAATTTATTACCCTTGAAATAAAAAATAATAATCCTGGAATCAAAATGCAAGTATTTTGAGAGAGTGAAGGTGGGCAGTGCTTTGCACCCTGAAGTACAGA
The DNA here is from genome assembly GCA_004027205.1 of Ctenodactylus gundi. Taxonomy (NCBI): domain Eukaryota; kingdom Metazoa; phylum Chordata; class Mammalia; order Rodentia; family Ctenodactylidae; genus Ctenodactylus; species Ctenodactylus gundi. Next base: position 170,926 of record PVKB01000549.1, on the reverse strand, counting down.
TAACCCCTCCTGCCAGGCCATCTTTAATATTACTGAGTAAAGAAAACAAGAGTGGAGTTTTAAAGAGAAAATTTTCTGGCGTAAACATATAAGGATGGAGGTGAGAGAGTGGTATAAAGAAGAAAATGAGTATTTAAGTATTAAAAATGCATTTCCATTTTCTCTTACTGACTTTTCTTGTGCTCATTAAAGGACTGACATGAATTTAAACCTGTTAGATTTTTTATAATCTGGTCTATAAAGAGGTTTTAGTTGCTATTGTTTCAGAAATGATTACTTGAGTAACATAATTAAGATTTGCAGCAAAGAGAAATAAATATCAAATTTTAAGACAAAGCTTACAATCCACTGATAGATTGCATAATGCACGTATTTTAATATATATAGTATTTACGGCTCTTTCCATTTTTCCAGTATTTGTTGTAGCAACGTACACACGGTGTAAAGTTTTCCATTTCAAGGTTACATGTGATTTAGTGGTAATAAATACCCTCGTGATGTTATGCAACCACAATTATGATCCCATCACCGTATCTCTTTATCTCTACAATGGAAATCCTACATTCATTAAACAAGCACCCCATTTCCCGCTTCCTGCAGTTCCTGGAAACCATCCCTCGACTTTCTGTCTCTATAATTTCTGACCACTGTGTCTCATCCGGATATAATATTTATCTTTTCATGACCAGTTTGTTCCACCTAGAGTCCTGTTGCCAAGGTTCATCCTGCTGCTGCACAGGCCAGGACGTCCTTCCGTCCAGAGCTGGTGGCCCACTCCGGGTGCACACTGCATGGTGCATGTCCAACCCTTTGCCAATGGCTTCTCTTGAGCTGCTCTCATGTCTAGATTCTTACGTTGTTTTCATGTTGTGAAACATGTTCCTATGAATATGGATATACAGTATTTCTGTAATATTTCATTTTTTCATTATTTTAAGTGTGTGCCAAGAAGTGGAATTACAGGTTGTATGGCAAATCTATGTTAACTTTTACTGCTTTCTGCAGTAGTTGTTCCAATAGTGTATAAGATTTCCTACTTCTCTTCATCTTTTCAAAACAATATTTTCATCTTCATTTTTAATAGCCATCGTTCTAAAGGTTATGAGGTAGTTTCTTGAATAGTTTGACTTGCATCTCCCTAATGATTACTGATGTTGGGCATCCTTATATTTATATATTGACCATTTATATACCTTTGTTGTAGAAATGTCTTTTTCAGTGGTCTGTCTACATTGAATAGGCTTTTTGTCTGCTGTCAAGCCTTGGAGTTCTCTGTTTATCCTATATATTTAATCCCTTTTCAAATGTGTGTGATTTACACATACTTTGTTCTATTCCACAAATTCCTTTTCACTGTAGATATTCACATTACCATTACTTTTTTCATTAAATTTCTTTTTTTTTCCCTTTGGTTGCCTCTAGATTTAGTAACACACCCAATAAATCACCCCCAAATTCAGTATTATCAAGCTTTTCTCTATATATTGTTTATATTGATGTCATTGGTCAGAGCTTAAAACAACATCGTCTCTAAAATCAGGAACCAACAAAGTTGTCTACTTTCGTGACTTACGTTCACTATTGTGTTCAATGATTTATCAGAGCTTCCAGGCAAAATAACAAGATAAAAGGGACATGAACAGCAAAGAAAGAAGTCAAATCACCCTTATTTTCAGGTGGCATGGTCCTTTACACAGAAGACCCAAAACTTTACTAGAAGACTCTTAAAACTCATCAACAAATTTAGCCAAATAACAGAAGACAAAATCAGTACATAAGAATCAATGGCATTATGGGTCACCAACAATCAGCCCACCAAGAAAGAAATCGGGACAACATTTTCATTCACAGTAGCTTCAAATTCTTTCTCTAAATATCTGGGAATTAAACTAGTCAAGAATGTGAAAGACCTTCATAGCAAAAACTACAATATTCTCAGAAAAAACTGAAGAGGACATTAGAAAATGGAAAGACATTCCCTGTTCCTTAGTGGGCACAACCAATATTATCAAAATGCCCATACTAGCAAAATGATAAATAGATTTAATAAAATTTCAAGAGCATTCGTTACAGAAATAGAAAAACAAGTTCTAAAATCTATATGGACCCAGAGCAATGCAGAGTAGCCAAGCAATCCTGAATAATACAAGTGATCTGTTCACACCCCCAGAACATCCCCTTTTCCATTCATCCATGATCTGGCATTTCAGAAATGCTTTGCAACGGCCCCGCTGAGGCTCATCCCAGGAGACAGAGGCTGACATTCACACCAGAAGCCCTATAGTGTAAAAGGAGGTACAACTGGGCAACACAGTGTGGAGACATCTTTAATTTGGCTATGGGAAAATTCATAAACCATTAGGTAAAAAATAAGATTTTTTTCCTACCAATTCAGATTTGAATCATATTAGCTGAAATGGATCTTACTGAATATTTGTCACAATGAAGATCTTTATTCAATAAGAAAGCTGACTGAGCAGGAAATAGTTTGCATTAAGAGGGGCACGACTTTCTTAAATTTAGTAAAAAAATTTAAGAGAGCATCTTTTTGGTAACTTTGAACCATTTTCTTCTGCTGTTTTGACCTAGAGGATGAATTTGAATGACTCACAAAGAAGCAATATGAAAAGAACAAAGAGGAGAAAATGTCTTTGCTGAGCCGAATCTGTAGTAAATTTTGAAAGTGAAGGTAGGAAACCATAACAGCTTCTAGAATCAAGAAAAATGTGCAGATGTGAGGATTTGGGGGGCAAAAAAATCTCAAATTTATTAACCTTTAAAATAAAATCAAGTCAGCATGAAATGTAAATTTTATTAAGTAATGAAAAATAAACTTCATCAATTTAAGGACACTAATGCTATGTATGTAATATTTTGATTCTTGAACTGTCAATATTTTTTCTCTTTGGAAATTAAAAGCAAAACTCAATGCAGGATGTTTCACTAGGGAATAATATATAATTATTATATATACACATTTGTGTGTGCATATATACATATATATTTTATACATGCATACATATATGTGGGTGTACACACATATATAAATGTATGTATGTATGTATATATATTACTTATAATTTAAGCTGAGATCTCATGCATATTATCCAAGCACTTTGGTACTGAACTATATCTTTCAGTCTTTTTGTGACAGAGTCTCAGTAAATTTTCCAGCTGACATCAAACTTGAGATCTTCCTGCCTGAGCCACCAAAGAAGCTGGAGGTGTTTTCCATCATGCTGACAAGCCTATATTTTAATGTCTTTGAATTTCAATAAAATTTGATAAAATGAAGTAGAATCCTAATATTTTTGGTGTTACTCAATTAATTTCTCCAAACAGAATTAATATAGCAATAAATATAGCATGCTAGAGCCACCTTTGGAATATTCTACTCGCAGAGGAGAGGAACCACTATGTCACTACCACTATGTCACAAAATTATGTCTATATACACACACAAACATTATACACTATGTAATATATAACATTACATATAATACAACACCCTCCCAGCCCTAATCCGATGCCCTGGCTGACCAGTGTGGTGCACCCGCCTCCACTATCTCCACCACCACCACTACCCAAAGAACGTCACAATGAACAAACTGACACCTTCTGATTTTAAACACTGATAGACACTGTCCCCAAGGCCATGCCCCCACTCACGCCAAACCATAGTGTTTACTAATTCGTTAGGTGGCTCTCAAGCCAATCAAGTTGACAATCAAGATTAACCATCACAACTGCATTTAACACGCTTCAATTTACATTTTTTATTTCACAAAATATTAGATACTTTCTTATTAGCAGAAGTAAATCTGCTATATTCCTTTTTATTTTTATGAAGTAGTGCAGTGGGAAAGTGTATTACACATCATTTCATCACTGTCTTATTGTTTTGGCTGTTAACAGTAAATTATGATTACAACTGTAGCTGCAAAACCCTTTCTCATAAAATATCTGTGTAAAATGTCTGAGTGTGATTCTACTTTCCCCCACATCCTTATCATTATTATTTTACCATTGAGTATTTCATCCACATTTTGGCTATTCATTATTCAAAATAGCTCACAGGCCACTCAATTCACTTTTCTGCATTTATGAGTGATGATGAATCACTTTCCCTGTGTTTATAATTCACTTTTTCATGAATTTGTGTGTGTGTGTGCACGCACGCACCATCTGTCCATTTTCTGATTAGCTTTAAAATTCCATATTTACACGGGTCTCCACAGTCAACACAGCTACTGATGGCCACCGGCTGTGGAGCCTGGAATGTGCTCGGGCCTCGGAGGCATGGCTCAAAGCAGTGGGCAGTGCTAAAATTTATATAAAAATTTAGGTGGGATCCAATGACTTTCTTCCTGCATTATTTATAGAAGGAAGGGAATGTCTTGAGACATGTGGAAGGGTATTGCTAAATTTGAAGGGGGTTGTCAAGGATATTTGCTATAAATGAAGTTAACGTTTGCTATTAAATATGGTGTGGCATCGTGACGAGAGTCTGTTTTGTCAGCACCGATGCTAGTTGCTTGAGAATAAGCAGATGCTACTGCTGCTAACTGCAGAGGTGTGGCTCCAGAGCGCCTAGGCAAAAATAAGGGACATTCTATCTAGTATCATTGTTAGTGAAGATGCTCATGACTTATTAATGGCTTTTCAGGGAGCCCATGAAACACATGGAATATCAAATGCAGGATCCTGAAGAGGTAAATAGATAGCCACTAGTAAAAATTTAGAGTTCCAAGTCTTTGTTTACAAGAGATCATTAAGTTCCCATGATAGTCAATAAAATTTCTAGATTCTAAACCAGTAAAGCGGTAGTCTCTGCCATTCCTTTCCAGAATGACCAAAATCTTAGGGAGACTGACCTGTCAAAGAGAATGACTATTATTGCAGAACCCCTTGTGTCAGGGGCAACTTTAGTTTTATTAATGTACTACTCAGGTTACTGTTTTGAGCACAGGAATTTTTTTTTCCTTTGGGAGAACACTATATCAGTTATTTAGAAAATCATCATATGAAAGTGGACCGACTTCTAGACGGTGCTCTTGGTTTAATTTTGTATCTGGTTCCTCAGTATCATTTGTAAAGAGTGAAATAAGCAACAGAAAAATATAAAATAAAAATTCTCCTCAATAACATAGTTATTAACTGCAAAAATGATTAGAATAAAACCTTTTAGAATATGTTTTATTAGTGTCCGTTAACTTTACAAAATACTGGATTTTCAATGCTACAATATATTTGATCATGTTCATCCTAAATTTTAATTACTCTTATTCTTTTCCTCTGATTTAATAAAAATCTTCTTTTTCTCAGTAAGGAAAGAACATTTCTTAAATAGCACCAAACAAATTTCCTGAACTTTTCATAAAAGGATCATACTCATGAACCGAGTATGTTGTCAAAGAGTTCTCTGATCTATTTAGGAAGTACTGATGGTCTGATTACTATGAATCAGGCATTTCTTTGTGTCCTAGGTTACACCTAGGTACAAAATGGAGGAATATCCCAATGTAATAAATTTCTATGCAGTAAGAAATTACCACAAAAAAAGAGAAACCTAAATAAAACAAATATTTAGTGGGTTCATTGTGCAAAAATTCTTTCCCAGTATCTTCTTCTAGAGATTTCTATAATAACTGACGTTCAGAATAAAATCACAAAACAATTCAAGATTTTGAAACATAAAAATACCGATTTATATTAAGTACATTGCAGTTGGTAAAATCAGAGTCCAAGTTGGTTCCTGAATTTGCCACATCTTTACGTCACCACCAGAGACTCTTATATTCCTTTCGTTGCCATAGCTTAATATTAAATGTACTAAGGACATCCAGGTGTCAATATCCCCTGGTCTTAAGACTAGGCAGATCCCCACTGGTGACTTTGTGTCCTTCCAGAGATCATTACGCATGTGCATGGAAGTATCAACTGCTACCTTCCTTATATGATACACAAAAATAACTGTATTTTCTTTACTCAGCAAAATACATGGAAACTTCTCTGAAACAGCATGAAAGAGTGGAACTGAGCCCACTACAGTGGTTTGGATCTGGAATGTCCTCTCAAAGCCTCACACTCTGGATATTGTGGAATATCTATGGGTATGAAGAGCTGCTAAGAGGTGGGGTCTGGCTGGAAGTGGCAGTCACTGGAGCTTGACCCAGGAGGGGCGGGACATTGGAGCTTGATTCAGAAGGGGTGGGCCACTGGAGTTTGTCCTGGAAGAGGTGGATCATGGGACATGACCTGGAAGGATATGTGCTAGCTCCATGCTCTGACTAGGCCTCTATCATGTGCCTCCGCGAGTCACCCATAAATGGACTGAGACCTGCTGAAATTGAGCTACAGTAAACCTTTCTTCCCGATGTTGTGGATGTAGGGTATTCTGTCCCAGCAATGAGAGAGTAACTAAGACACCTACCTAAGGGGTAATTGAAAACAGTTGGGTCGGGAGACAATGGGATTATCAGGTCAAGTTAAGTACTAAAGTATGGACAGAGTGAGATCTATAATATTATGCTATAAAGAAAAGGAAAGCAATGGTGGGATTGCTGCTTTACTGTGGAAATAATCCCTTGAAGCTTGGTCTTCATCTATGAGGGGAAATTTTTATGATTGTAAGTTCTCTTCATGAGGGAAAGACACAAGGTCACGGACATAAATAGGTAAAAGAGGAATGATAAAACAGACAGAAGAGGTGCGCTGTGGGGTAGAAGTGACTAGGAATGTACTGCATGCCTATCTAGTGCTTAGGAGTAAGGCTTCCTGGGGAAAGGCCATTTATACTAAGGTGTCACTGCACCTACATATGGGCATGGCAGGAATGCAGGTGGAGCAGGAATGGAGGCAGCCCTGACTCTGGGAGCAGACTTCCTCCTGACATGGAAATACGGCTACGCAAGACCAGGCAATCACAGAATTTGAGGCTCTGGCCTGGAATACAATGACATAGGCATGAACTTCCATCTACACCAAGAATTGCAACAGACAAGTCTGCACCCCATGAATGCCTCCCAAGGATGGAGCGGGCACCTGGAGGAACCCATGCCAAGGAGCCCATAGTCGGTACCAGGGTCCAATTCACACTGGGCCTAAACATCAGGCTTCCTCTCAAACTCCAATTCAGAGGATGTAAAAAAAAAAAAAAAAAATCCCCTTAAATATTTAGATCAGTTGAGTCTGTTTTCCATTTCTTTCTTTTGGACATATGTTGATGAATATCTTTTACAAAGGAGGAAGGAGAGAGAGGGGCTGCAGGTTAAGCTTGATCTACTGTCCGCTTTCATTATTTAAAAACTACCTTGAATTTCTTGATATAATTCTTTCAGAAAAGGACATCTAAACAGAACTGGACTCACATTTCCTATTTCGGAGTCTGTACCTGGACCTATCTCTGGTGTCCCTCCCCCTTTTCTCTCAACCTTGGTGTCTCTATGTCCTCAATTCTTCACCTGTTTACCCTGTATCTCTGTGTCATAATGAAGGTGTCTCTGTAGCATCTTTCATTCATTTCAGTCTTTGTCAGCCTGGGTGGTCTTTCCACTGAACTTGATCACTTTCCGGCCACAAATCATTCAGTAAAGTGTGAGTTAATAAGCATATTCCACAGGGGAACTCAAAAATATAAAATATTGAAAATACATGATATGTTGTTCATTCAGGATTTATATGTCACAGTATTGGCAGTAAAAATCAATGCTACGAGAAAAAATATGGAAGTATTAGATTCATCGTATTCAGTGTTTCACAAATTGCCATACACAGGAAAAACTAACAAACTTGTGGGACACCTTGCCTCATCATTAACCAAATAAGGGCTACTAAGGGTGGAGTCAGAAAATAATCACAGTATAGCAGTGTTTATAGTATGCTTACTTCCTTGTCCTGCTTTTCAATGAGCTTCTAAAGTAGAAATTACAAATATAGCGATATAACAATGTAGCCATGTGCTGTAGGTCCGAAAGAATGCTGAATATTTGAGCCACACACTCAGGACTGCTTTTCAAAGTTCCCTAGACTTACGATGTACAAAAGAGTGGCCAAAGCCACTGAGGAGAAGAGCCATAGAATCTGAAAGTGGAAATCACTTGAGTATTATGGAAGAGAAGGTGCACTCTAACCAGCTCAGCCTAGGACTCCTATGAATGCACAGCACCACTGTACATGCCACTGGGAAGTAATCAGAAAGTGCCCTTGAACAATCATGCCGACGATGTCAGCTACAATAATATTATGTGGCAATTATATCTAACTTGTCACTAAAGGTATTTAACTTTTTTTTCTATGTTTGTTGTTTCTGTTGAAAGTATTACAATGGTAACAAGTGTTTCTGAGGATAATGACCTTGTACACAAGGATGAGGACAAATACACACCACAGTTTGTCCTTCCTGTCTTTGCATCTGCTTCTGTGTCCCTGGAATTAGTTATTAATTATGTCCCTCTCTACTTATAAACATTCTTTCGGTTTGAGGATAAATTGTAAGGCCAACCTTTTTAGGGGAGTTAATAATCACACATAAATATAAAGAAGGCTAATTAGAGGAAAGATCAATGATGGTCTAACTAGAGCAGGGATGAATATATATAGGACAAACACATGCCCCACTTCCAGAAAGAGATCACGAGATTAGAGTTGACTGTCATCTGAAAGTCTGCATTCCTCCCATTTTCCTCCCAGAAATGTATCTAATTCTTATTCTTTACTCTCCTAAAGCACGGAAGTATAAATTTTCTCAGTTAAAAAAGCTGATTAGTTCTTGATTGTGCCAACAGTATACACTGCAATTGCTATATCAGAATTGGAGACAGGAGGGTGAGAGAAGAGGGAGGAGAGAGGGAAGGAGAAAGGGAAGGAGCAGGAGGGAGGGGAGCTGTGCAACCTTAGCTTGTAACCCAGGAGATGCTATCAACCTCCTAAGCAGCTCTTCTAATTGTGATGAATAACAAAATGATAACCTGAAAGAACACACCCTTCAAGACAATGTTTACCCATTCTACAAATATGTACACCCACCTACGAAGTGTCTAGAAATCACAGCCTGCTCTGTCAAGTTTGTGCCTTGCACAGAAAACTTGATGCAGAGAACAAAGTACTCCTGTTGGACTCCTGACTCAGTCTTGGTCCTTAGCCAAAGGTACGCACTGAAGCCCTCAGTCCAAACTTGTACAAGCCACGTGGAAACCGTTCTGCAGCTTGGTGTCCTCCTGTGTAACCAGGAACAATATCCACCTGCACAAATGGGTATTTTATGAGTAACATGCTGTACTCCAGGACACGGATTTTATGTGAGGCGCAGCTTTGAACGTGGCGCAAAAGGTTTTTTTTTTTTACAATCTGTTTTATTTGTCGCCCTTGTTTTTCTGATTCCACAATGGAGAGCATCCCCACAACAGGCCTACCACAAGAGTTTTCTGCCTGTGTTCTTCTGTCCTGTCATTTATGGGACACAACTCTGAACTGTCAGAGCTGTGTGGGTGCCCTGGTGGCTGTGTGAGGCTGGCTAGCCTCCGAGGATTGCTGGGAAGCTGTGGCTGCTGGCTGGAACTAAGGGGGCCAACTTATCACAGCCAGCCCCATAAACAGCCTACAGGTGGGCGGGGACCAGATGTGGGGATCTTCCTACTATCGGCGGAAGACAGCTTTCCTAGCTGCCCCTCCTCCCACTTGATAAACATGCATGTTTCCTTCATCCTCTTTAGACATGGCTATAAAACTGTCACACAGAATCACATGGAGGACGATTCCAGGAAGGAGGATGCAGCTTTTTCCTAGAATGGGATACTTCCAGAGTCCATGACTCATGACTCACTGTTTTTCTGTCTCTCTGACCCAGAAAAGGTGTCTGTAGTGGAGTCAAAATGAGCCTTTTCAAGCCCTGTCACTGCTACCAAGGTGCAGTCAGTCTGAGAGTCACCAAAGGGGCTCTCTCCCAACCCTCTGGTCTCAACAATAGCACTTGGGCTCACCCCACCACAGCAGTTCCTCAGAAGTAATGAAAACTATCAGAGGGAAAAGGCTTGTTGAGACATACACAGTATACAAAGGTGGAAGATGGCAAGATACCATGATCAAGTTTGAGGTACGATCTTCTAAGCTTCTGGCCTGTTCAGTAGAATTCACTGTAGGAATCAAAGTTGCATGTGAACAGGTGGCTGTGGGTCTGAGAAAGGGGTGAGTGAAGAATTAACAACTCAAGTTTAGTTAACTTGATCTTATTTAAGTTTTTAAGTGAACACATAAATCCAGGGTATCATGCCAGGACAGGTCCATGACATTTGGGAGTTTAACTCCTGACTCTCCAGTAACACCATGAGCACTCGTGGATTACCAACTGCACCAACACAGAAATTGAGTAAAACTAGTACCTAGGTTTCTCTAAGATAGGCTATTTAAAAATCTGGCTGTATGAAGATATTCTGTTAATTTCACAATTCCATTATCAATTGGTAATATCTCCTACACGTGTTGCCCATGTGAGCATGTTTGTCTGAACCTGCATGACACTCATTGCCTTTGCTGCTTTCTAATAGCTGGGACAAAATACCCCACGTCCATAGCTTAAAAGAGGAAAGATTTATCTAGCTTACAGTTTTAGAAGGTCTCACACAGTGCATTCAGAAACAGCCAGCAACAATGGAAATACATGGCAGAGGCTGGAGAACTGCTCACGGCATTGCAGACAAAAGCCAAGAGATACAGAAGCCACGTGAGTCTGGAGACCCAGGCAATATCAGAACTTTCCCTGGAAGAAGATGACACAATCTTTCTTCTTCCCTCCTTAGCTCAAATGACAGTTGGGCCTCCCACTCCCAGGTTGAGTGACCCTCCCTCATTTTTTGGTCCACATGTCAACGGCATACCCCTGAAAAACTCTACCTGGGCAATCCCCAATCTCAACAAGTTGACACAATTCTTTCAGGTCAAGCCTTAACCAATCTGCCCCTTCCAGCCAGACCTTACCTCTCAACAGCACACAATGACCCCACTCCATTCATATACATGAGACTCTTGGGAGACATTCCAGATCCAAAACATAGCATTCATAAAGTACAGAGTGTACTCCATCAGGGCCAGGGTAATATAGAACAGTCGCTGAGAGCATCAGAAGCCAAAGAGTAGATCAACAACAGGACTTGTGCACATGACCTTAGTTTTCAAGCTCTTCTCCACAAATACCAGTTTGTTCTGGTCCCAGCAGCACAGAATCTGACTCTTTCACACAGCCTTAAAAATATACCTTTTTCTCTCTCTCTCATCTTCTTTCATTCGTAAAGTGACCAGACGCTGCTCAACCATTTATTTCTGCCTTTTTACAGGTTCCACAGATAACTCCCAGGAGCCCACCATACACAGACACATGAGTGGGCTCCAAGTATTAACACCAATTAAGGGTACCAGGGGCATATTTTCATTTGAAAATAGCAATCTCTCAAGTTGGCACATTTTACCTGGACATCTGACAGGAACAAAGGGGGGGAGCATGAAGGTGTTGTCACAGTGACCAGTTTGACCCTGAACCAATACATTAGATCTTATTGAGAAAGACTGTCCACCCTGCTAATGGGAAATAGGGAGGGAAAGAGCTTGCAACCTACGGATTAAAATTCTCCACCCTCCAGGTGTGTGCTTTCTGCCTGCAAGCAGAGAAGCTCACTCGTTTTTGCAAAGAGAAACAAAACCTTCTTATTTCTGTTCTCCATGCCTCCCAGGTCCATTCCTTACGAGTTACTTCTCACATAAACGCTCAACAGCGAATAAGATACTGTGCCTGCCTCTGTGGCAATTACCTTCTAGCGGAAATGTTGAGAAAAAGTAATTGTATAATTTTACACATCGTATCAAGCTGGACTTCTATGACACAGAATTAAAAGGTGCGATCAGAACTTATACTGGGCCTCTGGCTTGTGTTTTCAGGATCTCAGCCTTCCCTTTGGGGGGGGACAGGTCACCCAAAGGCTGGCAGCAGCTAGCCTGGGTAAGACAAGCAACGCGACTGTGCAATATGCTGCTTCTGCCTGCTGCCTTCTTCTCCCCACCGAGAAATACTATCTGTCCCCTCTAAGCCACTGTTGCCACCTTTGGGAGACAATCCCAAGAGATCCGTTGCTACCAACCTCTCTCGGTCACAGCTTCATTATCTAACAAGTAATGTTTCTGTTTTTCTCCTCCCTCGACCTTATGCTCCTCAGGAGAAAGCATCTTCAAATTTACTTCCGCCAGCACTTATTTCTTCTTGGGCTCTGATAAGCACGAAGGCGCATAAGAATGAGGAGGTAAAACTCCTTTTCCTTTAATTTCTTCCCAAAAATAGGGGGAAAAAGGGGGGAAAGATATTGAAATAAGTCTTGGTTAATCTACTTGACCTAGGCTACCGAAGAGTCCCTCCAGGAGGCAACAGAATAGTCAATAATAAAATTTTAAGAAAAGCAATGGTGGAACCAATAAGAAGCAAATGGCCAAATAAGTGTTTTGCATATTCAGATAAAATCTAGGCTGTGGTGATTTTTACTAGATTGAAGCTACAGACAGCCTGAACACAGGGAGGCAGGTTCCGTACACAGCAAAGGTGAGTGTGAGATCAACCTCTCTGTGAAACTGAATTTACTGGCAATATTCTTGGGCCACCAAAGCCGGCCCTGAGCTTTTACCTACTAAATTTATATTTGCGTGGACAATCACTAACTCAAAGCTGTTTCCTCTTCCATAAAATGCAGGGCTTAGATGGCTGTGCCCAGTGTAGTCTAAAAAGTCTCCCCTGTGGCTTCCTGAAATGCAAAACAAAGCAAAATGTTGGAAGACTGGAATTAAATACATCTCAGTAGGTTCCTTTAGGAGTTCTTCAAATCCACTGATCAACGAACAGCATGGCTTGCTCAAAGGGCTCATTGCAGATGGGATCTCAAATCAGTCAGAAACAGGATGCCAGTGTAGCACTTAGGTACATGGTGACAATTCATGACACCACACCCAGGAGAAAGGAAGTGTGGATGCCAAGGAGTAGGACATCCCACTCGGATGGGTGGCCGAGGAATACTTCTCTGAGATCGAGTGTCACAGGATGAAGAAACCAGAGCGAGGACAAGTATTTCACAAGTGGGGCGTCCCACATGGAGGCGCCCTAACGACAAAGATGAGTTGGTTCATTCATCTTAGGGGCTGAAAGGGCACCCTGAGTTGGGCCTTTGGGGCGAGGGTCCCACAGAGCACAGAGGCAGAGGGAGACACAGTGCTAAGGAGCTCAGGCTACTACTTGCCTGCGTGAGGAAGTTGCCAAAAAAGGTCAGCCGAACTAGGCACTGCACTCACTGACGCGACGGCCTTCGCGCCCCAGTCAGCACAGCGTCATGGCAAATCCCTGAGAACAGTTCCCAGGGGTACGGGCGGGGGAGGAGGGGGGGGAGGGATGGTCTGACTTAACTCTGAGCTCAAGCCACTGAGTGTATCTCAGCGGAACAGTAGTATTCATGATGCAAAATCAACTGCGTGTGTAATAAAAATCGCAGTGCTTCGCTCTGCCATCGGAAAGGCCACGGTTCCTGGCTCCGGGTGAAGGGAGCTGGATTCTTCTCTCAACGGTTGGAGCGTCCCCAGCGCATCCTTAATAGGTGTGTAATACTTAAAACCACTGCTTCCACGAGACTAGCTCATTTAGAACTGCTTGGGGCGCCACCGTGTGGTAAACACAGTAACTGCATTTCGTGAGCAGAGCACCTGCAAGGTTAGCCTAGGACGCTTCCCAAGTATCACATCCAAATTTACAGGTTTTTATAGAGTCCGTGGGCAGTGAGAAATTGACGCAGTGTCTTGGCGTTTTACTTGATTTTTTCTATTAAAATTTGAAAGGAGTCATTAAAAACGGTAAGCCTTCGATTATTCAATGCTGACGGTGTTCATCAGACAGTTATGTTCTGTCCTCATGAGGAAATATGTCTGGCTGGCGTCCAGGTCAGGCCTGGGCCCCACAATGGGCACAAGCCCCGCGCTCTGCCAGGGGCAGGATCTACCTCTGGGGTCATCACTATCTTACCCTGATGACATACAAGGCCATCACCGTCTCCAACACTACAGCTCTTCATTTTTTGTGCAGAATTCATAGTTAGCACAGTCATTCTTAATTAACCGCATGTACTGCTTCATGGCTCAGAGCAATTTCTTGCATTATCAGCTTTCTAACACAGTGGTGGTTTCACTGTTACCACGGCCTTTCCTTGGCTCAACACCCTCCTCTAGAAAACACACTCAAACAAGAGAAAAGTGCCGGCTTCTCTAGAAATAGTTCTTTTTTACAATGGCTGAAAGTATTTTCACTTTGATATTATCAAATGAGTGCATTATGACCTTGCTGTTTTAGTCCCAATATTATCAATTAAAGACATGATAACTCAGTTTGCTCTGGCCTCCTACAATGGGTGATGGACTTGGTTCCTACTCCTAAGTTAGACTTTTCATGAGCTATCTGCAAGAGAGAAAAAAGAGACTTCAGGGTAAGCAAGGGGGCTACCGTGAAGGCAACCAGAGAACCCCTTTATATATGTATTTATTTGTTTACTGCTTTGTGGTAAATAAATTCTTGCCTAAATCAATAAAACTGCTGACATTTAAATAAATGACCAAATATTATAATTTTGTAATATACACATATATTTTAAAAATGAAAACTTTAGTGGCCTAAAAGTTGAAGAAACTCCAAGAATAATATAAACTTTTAAAACAGAATTAAGATTTGAACATCAAAAAGTAACCACATTAAGGTGGGTCTACAACAGTGATTTCCATACATCTCCTAGACTGTGATTACTTTTCCTGGACTCAGAAAAAAGTACTGCGTGTATTAACAAGTTCCTTCATTTCCACTCTTCTATTCTATTTGAGGAATGGAATTTTCCTATACAAATAAATGTGGGCTCTGCCACAAGAACTGAACAAAGGAGCTCATTTTTCTAAAGAACTGCTTAGTTGTGAAGTCTTTTGACAATTCAGACATCTGGGCAGCTGTGTTTAATCTGTACATAGTTTAACTCTACTTGCATTCAAATTTTCTCTAAAAAATGCTAAATGTAAAACATGCACACCCATTTCATCGTCTAAAAATTTAATATTTTAATGAGTCAGCTAATTTAGATCTGTGAGGAGAAGCTGGGCCTAACTTCCGGAATCGCTGCAGGCCTTCCTCCTGGCAGCGAAGAAACACCAGGGCTTTGTTCCTGTTTCAACTAGGCTGCTCTGTTTACCACCACAGCTGGGACCTGATTCAAAAGAGGGCAGAAACATGAAGCTTATGTAAGTCTGGAGCAGACAGAGCATGGCCCCACAATATCTATGTGAAAAGGAACTGTTAAAGAGTCATTACTGTAACGCAAACAAAGACCTCTGATAAAAAGTGCAGGTATAATTACCTGAGCACCTGGAACCTAGTGAGCCCTTGGGCCAATCCCTCTGAGGTGGCCCCTTCTCTCAGGCTTTCTCCTGGGGCAACAGATCTTGACGGAAACAGGGGTCAGCATCCACATGGGTGAGGAAACAGCAGAGAGACTTGGGCATCAGAAAATGAGCAGGACAGATGTTAACAGAAATGACATGAACTTTCTATCCAGGACCTCTGAAAGCCACAGCCTAACTTCGAATCTCGTAACCTATTACAGACCAGAAAAAGCCTCCATGACAAATTCAGCTTCTTTTCACAAAGTGAGAAGGAAGACAAGACATGGAACATGTCATCTTTAGCTGCATAGAATGCTTGAAGCATTCCAAATGATGGCGGAGTACAATCTGTGGGACTTCCCACACCGAGGTCAGGCTCTGTGAACTTCCCTTGCACCTGTCAGGCCTTTTCCTGCCCACAGGCCTTCTTGGGAGCATTTCTGGAACACTGCCCACATTTCTCATCCCTGTCAGACTGTCACCTTCTCAACCTTAAACAACACTTCAGATTTCTTCCTTACTCTGCCCCCTAGTCACCTCATCAAGACGAAAAAGCCTTGTACTCTCTTATGTGCATCCTCAATATGACATACTCATTGTAGCAAAATACTTGCCTTGTCTTTCCCATTAACTATGGAAAGGCAAAGGTGGTTCTTTTCTTACTCCTCAGTAGCAGCACCTAGCAGAGCGTTGGAATGATTCCACAGCAGTCAATCTTACCGAAGGCCCATCAGAAAGACACCAGAAGGAGAGCGAAGCAGAAGCAGAAACTGCGGTGTCACAGAAGACCACCCGCACGTCCACCTCTGTGATGATGGAGTCCTCCCTTGGCTCAGAGCAGCTCTTCTGCCAAGCGAAGGTGGGAACGTTTGGAGGAACAGGTGAGTGATGCTGGAACCTTCATTTATCTGTTCATTCTTCTGTTCACATTTACTTAATAAGTTCTCTGTGCCGGGCCCTGTGCTAAGTGCACAGTAATGACCAAACCAGACATAGTCCTCTCGCTCTTGAATGTTGTGGATTCCTTGACCAGAGTTTCACTCTCTTGAAACAGTGCATACAGTCTACAGGTAGCACATCAAGCATGCTCACCTTCAGATGTAACAGGCGTCTCACACACGGAGGGATTAAGACAGATGTCCTTATGGACTGGAAGTGCACAATTTACCGAATTTTGTTCATTTAAATATGATTAGACTTTACATAATTCTCACTGAGCAACTCATCCATGAGGCTATATATTTATATGCACACACACACATATACACATAAATATTTAAAGCTTAGGAATACTAAAGTATCAAGATCTAATCCCTCAGAGAAATATAGCTACTGAGATACTGTAGTCAGACAGGAGCAAGAATCCCAGTGTCCCGCTGCCCAGGAAGGTGACTATACATAACAATGGCGTACCTTTCAAAAGGTAAGGAGAAAATATTTTGCAAATTTTCACCATAACAAAATGACAGATGTCTGAGGAGACACCTAGCATTGTTGAAACTGCTTTAAACATTACACATTAAATGCCTCAAAAAATTAATAAATGAACACTGCACACTGTATGGTGGGCTATATTCACACATCCATGGCTGGTACCTCATTAATATGTACAATTCTGTATGATTTTGTGTCAATTTAAGTATTTTAAATTTAAAACAATTTAAGACATTTAAGAAAATCCAAAGAAAGCAGTATGTGTACATGTGTACATGTGTGTATGTATAGTAGATGGACAAAGAATATGTAACTTAAAAATAATAGTAATCCCAGATGATTAAAAACAAAACCAAAGAAACTAATATTAAAACTGTAATTCAAGAAAACCCTCTTGAATTAAAAATATTCACAGTTACTTAATAAAAGAACACACTGCATATTGAAAATGTTACTTGAAGGGAGCACTATCAAGACACAGTCTATAAAATGACTGGATATTAAAGGAAAGAAAAAAACTCTTCTAGGTCTCCAAAGAGCTCTTTACTCTTGCAGAAAGAGCAAGTGACTCATGAGGGAAATAAAATTAGCCTGTCATCAGACTTTTCAACAGCAATTCTTCATGCCAGAAGGAATTGGAGTAATATATTTAAGAAAGGAAAGAAACTGTGGACAAATGGCTTCATATGATGTCAAGCTGACTTTCAATTACAATGAGCACAGATCAACCTGGAGCATCATGCAGGAACTCAATGAAATGTTTCTCTCGACTACTCTTGAGGCATTTACTAGAGAGAAAAGTTGACGCAATCAAACCAACTAGGGAGTCGCTGTGTGCGAACCTGTCAGACTGAAGAGCAGAGGTCCTTACAGGACTCACGTCAAATAAAAAGGGGAAGAAATCTACAGGAACCAACAACCTAGAGTGCAAACACCTTAATGAGCAGAGAAGATATTTTATAGAACTTCAAAGTTTCAATTAAACAATTAGCAAGCTTAACAGAACCATTCAGAAATAGCTGTATGTGTAATATTATGAAACAGGGAGTAATTTTAGGAAGCTAATCCCTTTTATTATGTTTTGCCAGAAACCAGAATTCCTGGTTGAAAGAAAGAAAACAAAAACTGTATGGAACAAATTAAGTAAAAATGTGATGCTCCTGGACTTTTGCATACCAGTAAAAATTTGTAAGTTTTTAAAAATTCTTAATATTATGCATTACATATTATGCATTCTTAATATTATTATGCATTACATAGGGTGGGATGTATGTGCGTGTTCCCCAAGATTCCTGTCTTGACTACCAATCAAACATGAATCTAGCAACTGTTTTCAAGGGACTTGGAGAAGTAATTAAAGTCCCAATGATGAGGACAGTATCCCTCCTAGCTGACTCAATCACGAGCACTTAAAAGGTAAAGCATTTTTTCCCCAGAGGTCACAGTGGAAATCAAAACATGAAGCTCCAGACAGAATGATAGTGTTTCACTTCAGAAAGAGCACACACAGAGGGAGATAATGGGGTTCCCTGGAGCTGAGAGTGACCACAGTCAGGAGCCAGCAAGCAATGGGGACGCAGTCTCACAGGCTGAAGGTCACTGACCACACTTCTGAAAGCACATTCTCCACTAGAACCTTCAGAGAGACAGCAGCTCACTCGATTCTTCTACTCCAGCCTTGGAAGATCCTGAGAAGAGAGCCCAGGCACGGAATACTGGACCCCTGAGTGAAGACAAGGTGACACCATAAATGCTCTCTCGAGACTTGCAAGTTGTGCTCTTTGTTAGCAACTGAAAATGAATTCAAATCTGAAGCATCTTTTTATACTCCAAATATAACGGAAGCCAGCAGACTGCTAGGGTCAAGTGGACCAGACTCCAGGACTAACTGGAAGAAACCTCAGTAGCTTAAAATGAGACAACCTGAGTGTCAGTAAAAATACTATTTAAAATGGAGAATTTCCACATGTGGGAGATTGAAACTGGGCCCGTATCTTTCATCCTTTACTAAAATCAAATCAAACTGGATCAAAGCGCTAGATTGCGAAACAGGAATACTGGATCCACCAGAAGATAAGCTCAGCAAAACACTTGAAGACACAGGGACAGGAGAGAATCCCATAACATCAATTGCAGAATAAATAGCATCAAGAATGATCAAATGGGACTACATCAAACACAAAGTTTTACACAGCAAAGGAAACAAGTAACAGGATGAAGAGACAGCCCAGAGAATGAGACAAAAATTTTTACCAGCCATGCCTCGAAAGATTAGTATCTAGAATATACAAAGAACTCAAAAAATAAGACACTCCACAAAATAAATGACCCCCTAAGAAATGGGCAACAGAAATGAAAAAGAACTTTTCAGAAGAGGAAGTAAAAAGCCAACAAGCACATGAAAAAGTGTTTAATATCTTAGGCCATGAGAGAAATAAAAATTCCACCCCCCATTTTATTGATATGTATAAGGTTTATAATGAAGTTGAGCATTTTGTGCACATACATTATCTTGTCAAGGTGACAAGTACTTTCCCACTCTGCTTTAAAAATTAAACTAACTCTGAGATTCCATCTCACTAGAGGGAGAATGACTTACATAAAAAAAAAAAAAAAACCTCAAAAAACAACTGCTGGTAAGGCTGTGGAGAAAAAGGAACACTCCTACACTGTTGGTGGGACTGCAAGCTGCTTCAACCACTGTGGAAAGGTCAGTCTAGTCAGAGAGATTCCTCAGAAAGCTGAGAATGGAAATTTCATTTGACCCAGCTACAGCCCTCCTGGGCATTTTCCTGAAAGAACTAAAGTCATCATATCATAAAGACACATGCATACCCATGTTTATAGCAGCATAATTCATAATAGTTAGATCTTGGAAACAACCTATGTGCCCATCAACAGAGGAATGGCTAAAGAAAATGTGGTATATACACAATGGAGTACCGTGCAGTCATAAAGAAAACAATTATGAAGCATCTGCAAGAAGATGGGGTTACCTTGAATTGGCAATGTTCAGGGAAATGGACCCGACACGGAAGATTGGTGTCTTGGTGTCTCTCATATGCGATTGCAATATACTCATGTATAAAAAGATCTTAACATAAGAGACAGGGCAGGAAGAGGCGAGGTGGACTGGTAGAAAACAGGAGTGGGGGCGGGGGAGGGGAGCAAAAGCTAGGTAGAAGGGAAGGAAGGGTGGAAAGCAACTTTTTCGGGCACAAATCTCCCAAGTTGCAATCTCCATGTTGCTAAATCTGTAGTTCCTCCATATTCAAATAAAAATAAAATTAAATGGATAAATTCAGAAAATGTGCTTTCATCCATGCCATCACCACAATACTACATAATTCTTCATATATAGGGAAAGATAGGAAATAAACTTATCTTGAGAATTAGTAGATAAATGAAGTCTAGCCTGTGTCTCCTGTTGGGTTTAACTCTATGTAAAAAGCAAATCAGGAAAGGAATCTCTTTCCACAAGTTTTCATGCAAATTAGTAACAAACGCATACTACCATTAGGGATGAGCACGTCACTGCCTCTTCATGGACCTATACACTGGCCAGCAGCACTACTACAACCTCTACGTAAAGAGAGACATCTGGGTGCAACACTCCTGAGGAAAGAGTGTAACGTGGGCTACAGTTCAGTCACAGACCCAGAATCTGAGTCCCATTGATAGCTGGATCAGGTGTCAACAGCCAGGACAAGCAGAGAACCAGTCATTGTGATCAACTGCATAGCTTCCCACCTGTAATATCCAGTCCTCGGGAATTCGAAGGTCAATTGACCGGGATTCCTCAGCAAGAAAAGTTTAAGTAAATGGAAGTGATGAAGAGAGAAATCGAAGATTAAAAGGGTAGAAAGAGACTCATGGGAAGGTCAGTCTGATTATTTAAGTAAAACATGAAAGTGATTCACTGTAAGTGAAGACAGAAGGAAGGAGGAAATTATTAGCATAAAAACCAGATGTGTGTTGTGTTTGTATGTGTTTATGTCCCTGTGTATGTGTGGAGAAATGGCTGTTACTGTGGTAGGCCACAGGGACAGGACTGATAGGAAAATTTTACTTCTTGACTCCATTGTTAATTATAGGGATGTTTTTCTTAAAATAATTCATTAAATTACACATTTACCTGTTTTATTGGAAGTATGACATATACATATATATATATGTCTTATTTTATAACAAAATAAATGAGAATTCACAGCATATGCATTTCATTTTACCAGATATACATTTTTACCATCCCCATAGGTATTTCTGTATTTGAGCTGTCTCACGTCCCAGTGTTATCAATTAATAAAATAACTGATATTTCCTGCATATACCCAAGCCATGCAGCAGTGTCAATCACTCCAATATTAGATTTCTTGCTGATGTTAATGCAATCATACTCTACTCCCTTATTCTATATTGTCACATGAACTGAACATGGTATTCTGATGATCATGAGTGGCACCGAATAGGCTGGCATCTTACTGTTTGCTTTTTCTCCAGATTTCTTGACAAATATAATCTAGACAGCATGGAACTTCTCCAACCTCACTACCATCTTCAATGGTGGAGGCTATTTTGAACAAATGTTTCTACATCTACTAACTAAATCTCCAGTCCACAGGAGCTGCCACGGTCATCTGGAGGCATAAGGCAGCACTAGGCTCCATGGGATGCCCATCCAGCCCGCTGTAGCCTCTGGAAAGAACATTCATACAATGAATCTCAACACTGGCCAACTAGAGAAATGTTTAGAAAATATCCACTGGTCACACTCCAGGCCATTATTTCAGAATCTCTGTGGGTGGTAATTTGTATTTTTCCCCAAAGATCCTCACAGGGCTTTGATATGAGTTATGATTTGAACTACAAAGCTAATTAGCTGTTAAAAAAAATTAATACTGTATCTAGTCCTCCTGTGAAGTGAACAGTATGTTGCTTTTTAAAGAAAAGGAACAAGCAGGGTCTGGTAACACAGGTCTATAATCTCAGCACTCTGGGAGGCTGAGGCAAAAGGACTGCAAGGTTCAGCCCAGTGTGGGGCAACTCAGTGCCTTACTGCGACCTTATCTCAAGAATGAATGAAGGGCCCTAGGTCCTGTGGAGGCGCTAGGTCACAGGTTTAATGTGCCGTACTGGAGGGGGAAAAAAAGAACAAGTTCTTAGAATTTATGTCTTAACATTTTCCTTGTTAGTTATTTTCAAAGCGCACCATCTATTAATGTGCTGACCTATGTTAAGCTGAGAGAGGAAACGAGACGAGGGAAGAAGTGCTATCTGCCGCAGGGCGGGAGGAAGTTTGAATTACTGTCTGGCTAGACTCTTCCAAGTACTTATGTATCTTTTAGTCTTTTAATGCAATCCATGCATTCTCCACTGCAGTGAGGGGTTAAGAGGATTTCATCTGCTACCATCGCGTTGCCATCAGCTCACAAGCAGGGTGACAGGATCAACACGTGAAGAGCACATGTTGTCGAAGTTCTTTCTTGCTCAAATCAGTTGCACCAGAGAAGAGGAAAACTTGACTCAGAATGCTGGCGAGAGAACTGGGTCTCTCCATGGTCATCCAATACAAATGAGTTGAACAACATTGGATTATTTAAGTGTTTTAAGGAGAAAAATAACTTATTCCTGATTAAAAGTGGTGTAAGCAAAGAAGTGCAGTAACGAGATCAGTGACTCCCGGCCTGACTCCATGGTGTCCGGCCCATGGCCTAACTCCTCAACATTCCTGGAATGTCCACAGGATGAGTACAAGGCCCAAAGAGGTTTTCTGCATGCATACTGGTTTGAATTGCAGAAGAAACCTCTATCTTTTAGGAGAATTCTCAATTTCTCTTTAAGCAATTTTCTGCAAATTATAAAGTAAAAGAAGAAACCAAATTTAAAATAAATTTACCACAGTGTGAGGGGTGTGTTTCTCAAGCTTTGACGTGGGCAAGAATATAGGAGCCCTTGTCCAGGTCTGAAATATCACAACGTGGTGAGCGCAGCTCAGTGTAGGGTCAGTTCAGTGAGATGCTCAGTCCTCGGCCCACACGCTGAGCAGCAACTACTAACAATCTCAGAAGGATGGGCTGTTTTCAGGCCTACATCTCATGTTACTGAAACCTCCAGAAGCAAGTGAGTTGTAACTCTGCAGCTGTATAGACAGCCCCTGAGAGGTGGTTTTGACTTACAGTTAAATTTGCCCAGCAAGACTTCATGTGTTCTGCCTCCCCGACACCCAGCCCCCCGGGGGTTCAGAGGAACCTCTGAACCCCAGCCCAGCCCTGAGTGCCCTGATCCCATGCCTTCCTGCTCTACACAGAAAACATCCCCACCGCACTCTCCTGCTAGCTCTAATTAATTGAAACCCCATGGACTCCTCAGGAAGTCATGTGCTCAGCAGGCTCCTGTGACAGGACAACTTATCAAATCACCCTCTTCCTCGTGAAAGTTAATGCACCGACTGCGAAATTATTTCCTGTCCTTTTTATCAAACGCCAATATATTTTTACTATTCTGCCTGTTTGAGGATGCCTTACATATCTCAAATCTTGTTATTTGCTAGTGTAATATGTGAAACAGAAAATGACTTTTGGTATTTTAAAGGAACACAATTTTCTCATTGTGACCAAGTAAAATTACACCACTGATGTGACAATCGCTTAGAGAATGAAGCCGTGAACAGGTGCCAACCACATGCCAGGCCTGGGCCGCACCATGGCAGCCTCTGTCTTCGCTGCCCTGCTGCAGGGCCAGCTGCCCCCTTCACGCTGAGACATGTGCTATCTATCCAATGCCCAAAGGACTTTACTAACAAATAGAGTTGAACACCACAATGCCTCCCACTCTCCCCAAAAGACAAATGCCCAGAAGGAAAGGTCTTATCATATTTGATTATATAAACCCACGAAGAAGGAATATTTCTGTTAGTCTCCAATGATCTATTGATGCACCATCATATGTACACTCCCTCGCTGTTTGTGATTTTTACCCTCCTATAAGTGGCACTGTCAAAGCGAGAGCGGCAACTTCTGTCTCTCATCCTCTACCTCTGTGCGTTGTTATGTTGCCTGCCGCCTAAAGATGGACTCAGCAATGCAAAAACACTACAGACCACAGGGCATAATATTACAAATAGGACTGACACTTCTGTTTCAGCTCTATTCTGACTCTAAGAAATAAATTATCATTTGAGAGAAATGACCCAATATTAGGAGGACAAAAAGTTCAATTTATCTGATGTTTCAGTGTATTCAATTATGCAATCTGATTTAGTGTTCCTAAAGACGTTCCCTAAGATTAGACTAGTAATAACTCCTAAGCTTCCAAATTTAGGTAAGTTCATTTGGTTTTGATAAGTTCTAAAAGTACCATCGTAGAATTTTCTCACTATCATAAGCATAAGTATATTTATACCTAATATCTCAGCAGGAATATTAAAATAACTAATATTTATGTAACCAAGAAACATTTCTCAGAATATCTAATATTGAGCATTTATTAGAATATCCAATAGGAATATTAAAATATCTAATATTTATGTAACCAGATATATGAATATATATGAAGTACTTTTTGGCAACAAATATGCTATATCTTTTTTTTAGCTTTTCATGCACTATTCAGAATAGTAAAAAATAATTCATTAGAAAATGTAAGTTGAATTGTCAAATATATAAAATAAATTTAAATTAAATAAACACTGAAAAAGACAGGACTTCTCAGCTTAAACCCTATGACTGTACATATTGGAATTGTATTGTGGATGTGAACCAATGGGTGGGTAGGGTAGTTTTCTTGCATACAAAACATCAATATGATTAATTCAGGACCTGTATTTTGTTCCATTTTACTTCATAAAACCATCTTCAGTAGTTACATAATGAAAAATGTTCTCTGCTACTAAAATATGACCATAAGTGAGGCTGGGGTACAGGAACTTTCTTCTCAGCTGTGTGCACACCACACGTGAGGACACAGCCTGATGGCTGGACAGTTCCTGTCGATAATCGTAAGGAGCCGGAGTGATGAGAAAGGATGGCAAACGGTCACATGAGAACAGATGGTATCTTCTGATACCGACAATGACATGGCAAGTAAATGAGGAAAGAACGTGGAGAATTCCAGGTATCCCTGGCCAGGAGGGAAGTGGTAAAAAGGAAGAATCTACACAATTGAGATGGAAGAAGGATGTCATGATATTTCAGGACACCAGTTTCAACCTGAAGCCATGCTACGTACACGAGACTTACTTCTCAGTAGTAGAGGTAACAAAGAATGAATAGCATCAAAGAACTGCTACAAGTTGACTGAAATGTTAGTGCTATGGTTTAGACCTAAAAGATCTCCCCAAAGGTACCATCTAACTCCAGAGAGATAAGCGTATATCAAGAACACAAACAGCAATCAGTCTTGGCAAGGTAGTGGGGAAAAAGGAACCCTCCTGCACTGCTGGTGGGAATGAAAACTGGTACAACCACTATGGAAAGCAGTATGGAAGTATCTCAAAAGACTGGAAATAAATATCCCCTTCGATCCAGCGATCCCTCTTCTGGGAGTATTTCCAAAAGAGTTGAAAACAACACATAACAGAGATACATGTATACCCATGTTCCTAGCAGCACAGCTAACAATAGGTAAAATGTGGAAGACACCAAAATACCCATCAAGAGACCAATGGATACACAAATTGTAGTATTTATACACAATGGAATACTACACATCTATAAAGTCAGATAGGTTGGAGGTTTTTGTAGGCAAATGGAGGAAACTTGAGACCATCATGCTTAGTGAAGTGAGTCAGAAGCAGAAGATGAAATATCAAATGGTCTCTCTGATATGAGAAACCCAGATCACAGTTATGTCATGGACCTTAATGTGGGAAATAATGGGAACTTGGGGGTCGATGGGGGGGAGGGTCAAAAGGAGAGAGGAGAAGGATCTGTAACTTTGCCATGGTATGTATGTGCACAAAGTGCTCAAGATCAATGTAAATTTTAAATTTTGCATTTATACATATCAATAAAATGGGGTAAAAAAACAACAACTAGAATTCAAAAAAAGAAAGAAAGAAAGAAAGAAAGAAACCTCCCAAAAGTCAAGAATTCAGACGTGGAGTCTGGTCAGAAGCAATCGGTCCCTTGGATGCCTTCTTGCCCGAGCTTATTCCTTCTCTCAGATCCTTAGTGGATACTGGTTGAACTGCATTCTTCCACTGTTCTCTGTGCCACGCCTATCTGCCTTAGGCCAGCCAACCATGGATGGAAAACACCAAAAACTGAGCTAAGTAAACTTCTCCTTTAAGTTGCTAGGGTTGGGAATTACGGCAAGTGATGAAAAAGTGACTAATACAAGTGGGTCTGTATAGCTTTAATTTTCTTCTTCTGTGAGCACATAATCTGTAACTGAGATTCTTTTACACCAGAGTTTTTCAGAGTGAATTTCTGATATTACTGCAAGAAAATCACCTGGGGGATATTTAGCACGTCTATTAAAAATAGTCAGCTCCAAAAATAGGCACGAGGACCTGTCTGAAACAACAAATCATCAAGTGACTTTATGCTTATTAAAGTGTTTGGAGATCTACATCATATTAGCGATGTAAAATTCCTTATAGTGCCTCAATGTCCGAACCAATTAGTGGCAAAAAAACTGTGTGTGCCAGGGAGCAGTCCGAATGGGGAGTGCTAAACCTAGAAAGAACCAGGTTATTTTTGGAAATTGATTGCAAAAAAAAAAAAAAAACGTTAACTGTTCTGTTCTCTAAGGAGAGAGTATAGTTATCAGACAATGCAACGAGGTAACACTGAAACAGCTTCTGCTATGTTGGGCATTTGAAGGCTGTGGCCCACTGCAGAATACCTGTTTCGGTGGTGGCTTTCACAAATTATTGCAAGAATAAACTAGATAGACTGAAACATATAAAATACATACTTAAATCTGACCAGATCTTGAAGGATAAAATTGTGCTTTGAAGAGGGTTATATTCTTTTAGAGGCCCAAGCAGATAGATAGTCATTATTCTGGATAATTTTTATCACCACCGGGCACTGTAAAATCAATACATAAGTTGAAATGAACATGCTGTATCCGTCAAATCAAGTATTTTGAATAAAATAGCATTTCATTTAACTTTTCATCTTAGTACATGTTATTATTGGAACTCCAGAGAGATAAGGACACTTTAATTACAGGCAATACCTAGCAAAGGCTGCCTGCTTTATTAAAGTCTACCAGCCATGCTAGGTTTATCTATTACAGAAAATGTTTGGGAGACAGAGATGACCTGGGGGAGAAAAAATCGCTTTTCACACATTCCTAATTTCACACAGCCTGATAATCTCATTCTGTTTTAATGTTCAAATTTTAATTAGGACCTAACCACATTATTAAGAAGAAAGACTATGGCTGTCTAGCCCTGACCACCCTGCACAGAGATTTACAACTAAGAAAAAATCCAAAGATTTTTAAGTACAGCTATAGTCAGCAAATACATACATAGCAGTCTGCATCACTGTAAAGTTTTACTACTGTGTAAGCAGCTTTATGGGCACGTATCCTTTCAAATCAATCAATAATCCTTTTAAATTGATCAAAATGATCAACAGATACAAAATGGAAGTATAAAATGTTTCCCTTAACTCCTGCGTATCCAGTTCCTCACCCTGAAAGAAACTAAATTTTTCAAATGTCATTTTTCCAGAAAATACGTATCAGTTAAATATACATATACACATACATCTATGGTCCTCTTTGTTAAACAAATGGCAATATACGTACTACTGCATTTCATGTGTAGTTTTTAAAATAAAATTTAAGCCAAGTTTTAACAAATTTTGTCAGCTACATTTAATTCTAAGACAAACACATGTTTTAAGAGTTACAAATAAAAGGTAATACATAGAGAAATACTCACACAATTAGTTAAGTTCGTTGATGTTTTCAAATTACCACAATGGTGAATGTGTTTCTTTCTAGCTTACTCTGAGCTACTAACAATTTTCAACGGAAATGCTCAGACTTTTGAAAATTCTTTTCTCTGAGTTCAAAAATAAAATTTTGAATAATGTTTGCATCTAATTCCATATCAAAACTATCTTTTCCACTACCTCCCACAGACCAGTCTTTTCCTGGAGCTAATCTTGCAAGGACATTTCGACTGACTTTAGCTGCTTTGTAGCTGAAAAGGCTGGGACTTTTTTTTGTGTGTGTTAGTGGAACAGATTTGAAATGTACTTAGAAAATTCTCACTTTTCAAAGCACAATAAGTGATCAAATAAGCAGAAAAGTATACTCATATTTATCATTTTTATAATTTATCAGCTGGATTTTTAAATTCTTACAAGAAATAGTAACGTAAAAAACACATGAGACTTTAATGACATAAAAATTTTGCTTCTACTCAAATATCACTATAACACATTGGCACGTTTACTTCATTTACTCGTGACTCTCAATCCTCATCTAACAAAGGGATTTTTTCCTAGGTCATAGTAGAAACCCCCCTTTCTTTCCTCAAATATGCAGACCTACCTCATCAGAAAAGTGTTCTCACTCATCAAATGTGAATATCTCCAGATACCTCTCTATCACTCCTGGTTTAACTTCACTTCCTGGGAAATCACTTGTCATGTGGTATCTGTCCCTTTTCTCCCCTTCAGTGGTCCCATTTTTAAGACAGCACCCCACTCACCACCAATCCACATGGACCCCATAGCCCAGTCCACCTATTATGCAGTTCTAAACACACAGCATAACTCAGTCTGCAGGTTCTCTCTGTGTCTTCATCCACTTTCACTTTCTCTGGTAACAGCACACCTTTGCATACCTGTTTTCTTTCTATTGAGTTCAACAAGATCTCCTGTGGAATCTTTCAATTCTCCATAGAATATTCTTGCTTTTTTTCCAGCTATGTTCAAAGCTCCATCCCTAAATTTTTTCTTAGGAATTATCTGGCTAAACCTTGAATATCTATGCTCACATTCTCGCTACCTGCTGACAGATATCCAGATGCTGCTATTAACACAACCCACTCTCAAACACGCATGTTTTCTCGCCTGTGTCGTCTTCCTTCTAAAATATGAATTCTGAATGTAAGTTCCGGAACTTATAGTGTGCCTCCAACCTAGTAATTTCACCCAGTAAATATCTGATGGATGAATAGATTGTTGATCTGGGTACTTGATGTATGAGTTCAGAGGAATTTACAGCTGTCCTTCCTCCAAAGTTTGTGTCTATAAAGCGACGTGAACACCATGTTCTTAGGAGACCTGAGCCAACAGAGAGGCTTTTTCTCTTACAATCCCATGGAGGAACCAGCAGGGTGGTGGTTTCTATTCTGAGTCTTGTCTCGTTCACTGAACTCGGCCTTTTGTGGCAACATAAGCCTCAAAATAGATATAAGCAGAGTTAGCTTTTCTATTTTATTCTGTCCATTATTCATTTGCTTCCTCTCTCTGAGAGTCTTGGGAGGCATTGAGGCACGAAATGGTCAGAAGCTTGCAGAGAATTACTTTCAAGCCCCGGAGACAAAAGTTTCATCGTGACTAGAGAAGAAAAACTCTCAGCATTGTGAGCCTGAAAGTGTGTGTGAATCTGTGGCCTACCTCAGACCTACATCATGGTTGGGGATGTCTGTACTGCCCAGTGACGCCGCAGCCAGCAGAAACAGACGTAGCAGAGACAGAGCAGGAAAGAAACAATGGAGGGAATATTGCAAAGTCATCAGTTACAAATTGGTTTTGAATATACGTGAGTAACCTTTACAGAAGCAGTGGATGGTAATTTAAGTGGAGCTAATTTCCATCAGTCAAAATGGCAAGGATTAAAGTTGCCACAAGTTATTCATTAAAATTAAATCACAAGACAGGTCATGTGGCTGAGGCCTGTAATCACAGCACTCTGGGAGGCTGGGGCAGGTGGATTTAGCAATTTAATAAGACCCTGTCTCAAAACAAAACAAAACAAAAAGGACTGAGAGATCTGAGAGGTCACTCAGTATAAAGCTCACGGACTTGATCTTCAGTACCAAAATTCCAGAACTTAAATTGATTTAGAAATGAGTGGAGGATGTAATATGTTGCTCACTACGAAGAACCTGGTTCAATCCCCCGTACCAGAGGGGATATTAAATACGAACACACAGATAGATGTGCATATACAGTGTCGCTCAATAGCCTAGAAGTGAGAAGTCTAAGACAGGTGCGCAAGTGAGGCACACACTCAGAAGGATCGCCACCTGCTTCGTCACTGTTTATTTTCTTTGCCAGTCTCTATGTGCACTGTGCTGTCACTCTGTGCATCATGATTTTAATGCTACCTTTCCTGGGAAGAGCCTTCTCTAAGATCATCATCAGTCAAGGAACAGTTGAAAACACAATGCCTTAAATGGCAGCATCTGCTACAGATGCCCAGGCCTTGCTGAAAAGTCTGTTAGGAAATGGGTCTTTGTACCAATGGATCATTGATTTTCTGCTACATCTGACACAAATTTCAACAGGACATTCACATGTTAAATTTTCCAAACATCCAGAAGGTATTAAAGGAAAATTATAAGAATCTACTCATAGCATCCCAAATCTAGATTTTTAGTATTTCCAAAAATATTAACAGTAAGTTAACATTTTCTTAAAATGTTAATAGATTTTAAACAAATACTATATCAATGATAGTTTCTCTAAGGGTAAGAGAGATTGGATATTCTAACAAATTTAAAAGAAAAAAATAAGTATACAGAAACCTAAATTTTACACTCGTGTAGAAGAGAACAATCATTAGAACAATATAAACTTTATGGAATGTAGCAGAGACACAGCATATGGAGGAAAGCAAACACCACATACTCGCAGCGTGTAATTATGACCAAAACAAACTTTCCGGCACAGCACACAGAGTAAAATTAATCTATACACAGGGCACCTATAGTCACAATTCAAGGATAAGGCATCTATCTGATGAATAATGCAGAAAAATACCAGCTCCTTTAACTAACTATATAGCAAATATAAATTATAAAAATTGCTTCTAGAGCATTTTTAGGTATTAAGTTCTGCTGGTTTTCAAGCATTTGCTAGGGTTTAGGACTAACTGGTCCTTCATTTTTAGAAGAGACTTAAATCACAGAATCCTCAAAGGAAGAATATTTTGATCCCTCCAGTTAGATTTTCTTTTAAAGTATTGAAGAGGAGGACAAGACAGGAGAGAGGTTAGTGGTAACCATGAGCCTAGAACACAAGAGTATCAGTGGGCCTCTTGCCTCCTCTAAAGTTTCCTTTAGAAAATATGAAATTTGTTTCCAGTAGTTTGGTTAAAAAGATATGAAAAAAATACCTTGAAAGAGCAGATAAAACATAGACACAAAGGGCCTGTTTGAGATAATGGTGTATTCTTATTCTGGGGGTGGACTTAGGCATCTGTTTTCCAATTATGCTCCCTTTCAAATAAATGTGTTTCCTAAGTATGCATGTGTGTGTATCTTTTCTAGTGCTTGCACTAATCATCCAAAATAACAAACGAGAACAAGGACACACAATCACATTACACATTATAATCAGAATATTCATAAGCATCAGTAACAATCTTGAACATAGGAAACCAAGAAGGAACAATAGTGGCAGAGCTGTAGTTCTGGGAATGGAGGTCACTGTTTTCCCTTCCTTTAAACATTCATCATGACTTCCAACTCTACAGCAAGCATTTTTTATGCATTTTTACTTATTAACAGAAATAAAAACAGAAAAACTACATTTATATGAAAATGAAAAACCACGTGTTCATAAAAATCTTTACATAGGTGTTCTTTACACAGCTCTACTGGAAGTAGACCCAAAGAAGGCAGACCTTATGTGCCCTTTGGCAGGTGAAAGAGTACGCACACTGTGTCAAACAGACAGTTCTCCAAAACAAAATAAAACTATCAGGCCAGGTGTCGCTTAATAACAGAGCACTTGCCTAGTGTGCACAGGCTCTGGCCTCAATTCCCGGGACTGCAAAATAAATAAGGGCAAAATATTGATGCCTTCCACACTCTGGATGCACCTTGAGGTCATTATGAGCTATGAAAAAGCCAACCCTCAAACATTACGCCCTGCATGACACCATTATGCTACGGTCTCACCATTAAAAAGGAAACTACAAAGATTGAGAATATTTTAGTGGTTGGCAGAGGCTACAGATGGTAATACCAAGTCTAATAGCTAACCTTTAGTGTACCTGACTGACTTGGAAGCTGCCTAGAGGATTAGGGAAGCACACTTTCCCGCATGAGTGGGACGTGCAGGTGTGACAGCAGGCACTATACCTGGTCCTTGGCCCCCTCCTCTAGAGTGCTAATCTCCTGATCTACTTCCCAGACACCATGAACTGAACTGTCTTCCTACACCATGCCCTTCCACCACGATATTACTGCACTGGAGCCAGCACACCAGGGGCAACTCTCCCTCAGGTTGTAGGTGTCTATCTGATGAATACAGAGAAGAAACAGAGAAGAGAAAGCCAATTAGTACGGCTGACCATCGAGGATAGCATGAGGCTCATTTCATGCTTTCTGGTGGTAGTATGACTCTGTGTGCATCAATTTGGGCGAGTGTCACAGGAATCTATAAAACATAATGTAGAACTATATGCACACAGCATCAATTGAATTTCCTGATTTCATTTCCTGTGCTATGATTACTTAAAATGTAAAAATTGGAGAAAACTGAGTTATATGTGCAAGAGACTTCTATGTACTATTACTGCAACCTCTCTGTAACGATAATCATATCAAAATTAAAAGTTTTATGTTTTGCGTTTGTTACAGTTTCCTATAGTGATTTTTTATTCACATTGTTCCCTACAGTTTTACTTACATTGTTACTTAAAGAGTGAAGCAACATGAAGAAACGTTGGATGTTGGTTCTCACCCTTATTTCCTACTCTGGCTGTGGAAGTTAATTTTAAAAACCTTTGTGGCACCATCAACTGAAATACAGAACCAAGACCAGGACTTAAATTTTACTAAAACTCAAGGCGAAGACAGTAAGTGGTAGTGGAGCAGGCGCAGTCCCGGCTCAGGGAGCGCACAGTGTGCTGGGTTGACAGGACAACAGGGAAAAACCTAAATTAAACCAATACTTGAAAATGTTCACACCAGCCAGGCGGGGGAATGGAGAGCTGAGAAAACAGGTGGGAGTGAAATCCGCTTAGGGAGGGCAGCCAGGGCGGGCCTCTCTGGAGACACGACAGGCACACCAAGATTTCCAGCCATCAGCCACACTTTAATTAAGAGGACTTCCAGGATGCTGAAGATTCCTGTCTTCACAGAAGGTGGCTTTGCCACAGGGCAGGGCAGATGTGTGTGCAGCGCAATGTGGGCTCGTGCAGAGCACTGGCTCGCCTTCGTAGGTAGGCGCCCTGGCACAGGGTGCACAGGCAAGTGGGGGCACACTCCAGATTCGTAATTACGTTTATGACCACATCACAACGAAGTCCTTTGCAAACAGGAAAAGACAGCAGGGGCTCGTAAAACAGAAGGTGTGCTTCACTCAACACTGAAATCTAAAATTTAAAAATACATGATATAATAATCTCACAGGACTGACTACTTAAACTGCTCCCCAACTTAGTTTCATTATTATTCTTTCGAGAGAATTCCAGTCCTCTAACATCTGACTTTGTACATCAAGTATTCTCTTACACGATAAAGGGCAACACTACTACTAATGCGCCATTTTTAATGAGTGTCAGTCGATCTTATCAGGAATGTTTAGTTTATTTTTTCTTATTTTTTTTTAGTACTACCAAGTGACACTAGAGTCCCGCAGTCGCAGCAGAGGTGTTTGCCCGCTGTATGCTGCTGGCTGCCCCAGGCCCTCCCTGCTCTCTCCATGCCTGCAGGGGCCCTGGCCTTGGACCTGGACTCTGCCTGATCGCACATCTCTGGGGTCCAGATAGATTGCTCACTCAGCTTCGGACTGAATGATGAGGACCTCTCAGCTTAGCTTTAATGCTGACATTTAAAAGTAATGCCTTTTTTTTTTTTTTCCGTTGCTAGTGATAACTCTTCTCGGTGAAAAATACAGGCCAATCGTGCACTGCCATTTAAAATCGGAAGTACAGATGCAGCTTAAAAATCAACACACCTCAAGCAAGTTGGCCATTCCCTGAGGTACTAACCCAACCGTGATTCCTGACAGACGTCCAAGGCAGGCCACCCCAGGACTTGCGTCGTGATGCGGGGCTGCCACCCTGGCCAGCCCCACTGCCTGCCTCCTCCTGGGGTGGCATCAAGAACACTGGGCCACGGGACAGCAAGTAGGAAAGAGAAGGGCTGGGAAATTTGTCCTCATTTCGAATTCTTCAAACTCTTGGGGCAGAAACTATTTCCTTATTCTTGGATTTTTTTAACAGACCAATGCGACATTTTTTTTTTCTTTTTTTTTTTGTTAATTGAGACAGGGTCTTGCTCTGTAGCCCAGGCTGGTCCTGAACTCCTTATGGAGCCCAGGCAGGCCTAGAACTCACAGCTATCCTCCTGCCGCAGCCTCCCCAGTGCTGAGATTACAGGCTTATGCCACCACAGCCAGGTATTATATGGTGCTGGGAACTGAACCTGGGACCCTGGACTTCCTAAGCAAGCGCTCTGATCCCTGTGCTACAACTCCATTTCCAATGTGACTTTCATTAAGTGCTAAGAATAGTGGAGAACTCATCCTACACAGATTATTTCTAAAGCATCTGTGCTTTAGGAAAATTCCTAACAAAACATACAAACAAAACTCAAACCAGAAACACAGACAGGCAAACAGAATCAAAGCATCATTTAAGGCTTTTCTTATTCAGGTGTATTATTTAGACTACACCATAATGACTGATTTTCTTTTATTTTTTAGTTTGCCACATTTGCTTGCCGACAGCACACCACTATTGTCAAGCAGAAACACACAGGAAACAGGCGGAGGCGCAGCTGGCAGCCTCCCCTCTACTGTGACAGACTCAGAGCTCTAAAATTAGCAAACTCCATAAAATATGAATTTGTGCATCCCCAAATAATGCCATGCACTTCCATAGTCTGTTTAAAAATAGCTGAGTGCATAATCATTTTTACAATATCAGCACGGAAACAAGGATTGTTTTAGCAGTGATTTTAAAAGGGAAATCTTGAAAATAAGACTTATTTAATTTTGATTTGCAGACTACTGAAAGGAGTAATCAGAATAAAACATCAATCGATCTCTCTGAGGCATTTAACAGAGAGCAAATTTTTAGACAGACCGCTGGCCTACTTGAGCCATACTAGTACACGTAAAACATGGCCTTTCCTAATCTTCTTGCTCCACAGCCCATTCATGATCAGCTATGGTCAACTCATAGAATCCAGCATGACAGTCCAGACACTAAGGAGGTAACCTGTGTGTGTGTCTAGTGTGCACAGCCCTCTCTTACAACTTCCGATGTTCTTCGAGCTAAAGGACAATTTAAAGTCAACTGATTACAGAACACAATAAACACATTTAAAATTTTTTATGAGCTTACTACAGCATGAGACTACACAGAAATCAATGGATCTCAGGGTGCCAGTGTTCCTGGTAAGGTTTGGACTTGTTCTAGGTTTTGTAAAGAAAAGTAAAGGAACTGAGGGGGGAGGGGAGCTATGGATGGGACTGTGTCAAGAGTTGAGACAGTGTAGCAAATGGACACCTGAGAGAAAAGAATGAAGACAGGTTCAATCAGGACAGAAGCTGCCTGGGAGGTGGCCTCAGTGAAACACAACATTCTCTTGCCCTTGGTCCTGTCTCTTAACATCACCTCTACTCTCTTCAGATACTCTAATCCCAACAATGACTGTGTTACAAAACAAGTCGCGTTTTATCAAAGCCCTTGTCCACATCCTTCATGAGTCACAAAACTGTGATGAGAGAAATACTGAAATACTGGCCACTACAGGTTATACAAATGGCTCTGGAAACAAGGAACTGAACAAGATGCTTACTATTAAGACACGTCTTCCAAATGCATTGCTTGTACCAGACTATGTAAAGTGTATTTTTCTGCTCCACTGTCCAACGTGAAGTCACTTAGCTTTCCATGACACAGGGTTTCCTTTTAGAAAATTACGATAATGATGTCCTTCTTAGTCCTACTTACTGCATAGGGTTAAAGTAAAGTTACATCAAAGCTTGCTAATAGAGAAATACATTCATTGCAGGTCACTTATTTGAATAATAATCATAAGTATGTATATACTACTCTAAGAACTTCAAAGGCATCCATTCTTTTAGTACTCACAGATAACTTTTTCTGATGAAAGTCTAAGTACCTTGCAAAATCATGTGGCTAAGTGGCCAACGCAATATTAATATGGAAGATGTCTACTTCCGTATATCTCCGGCTTGTTGAGGCTGTAACTCAGTGCCTTACAAGGATCCCTGGAGGCGCCTGCTTCCTGTCTCTGGGGCATTTGTCTTTGTGATTCATTTGTAGTAAGGAATACAGAGCCAAAGTATCAAGCTCACCTTAGTTTGCAGACATTGCAGAGAAATCCCCACCTATCTGCTCAGCCTCAGCTATAACTGAACCAGTTTATGTCTATAAATTATATAACAGTGTCTTCCATGCTTAAGTTACAGAGCAGGGAATTTGCTGAGACTTCTCAAGGACTTGGGTGTACATGATATAAACAGAGCCAAATAGCAGACTCACTTGTTCTCAGTACTATTACTTACAATCTTTTTAATGTAGCCATCCTATCCCTTTTTTTGAACAGAATTTGATAAACTTTTGCTAAAATTACATTTTCTTAAGAAAGTCAGTTTCAAATAATCTGGCAATCACTATATATAATGGCCATTTAATTTTTATTTCATACTCATTAAATACTTTAACATGAAAATAAAAAATTGGAATAATAGGTGTTCTTCCATAGCCAAGGCTTACTGAGCACCCTGAACGTGCTACAGAAATTGTTCTAGGCTCAAGACTGATGACAAAGTACATATAATATTTACATTCATTATAGTGATATTTTATTAATTGAAGGTAACTGTATTATTCCCATAAATTAAAATAATTTTGACGTTACTACATCTGAAAACCGTTCTGCTCATAATGAATAATCTAAAGTAACTTCTGTATTTTATTTGAAGTTTAACCTTATTTTTTTGGTGCCTGGAAGTTACTGGGTATATATACCTTTGGGCAAAGAAACAGGAAGAAAGAAGAAGCAAACTGTGTTCTCAGTGTTTGTGACAATGTTGGGGTGGTAATCATTTCTAACACCCATTCATGACAAAGTAATTTTCTGTAGCAATGAAGATGAAATCAATACAATAATAATGAGAAAAGACAAAGTGATAATTCTTCTACAATATACACTCTATATAAAATTTTTCCTTTCGTTATCTTGTGACAGTGTACTAAAAATCCAACATTAGGCATGCTTGTGTAATTTTGTAACTTTCTGTAACCAAGCTGTAAAAAGATATAACTCAGACTGCCAATATGTTAAAGTAACTCCATTTTGCCATGATTATGCTATTCAGGTTATATGTTTGCTGTGTAAATTAGAATTTACTGTGTAACTTAAAATTTGTAAGTCAGTTTACTGTGAGGTTGCCTTGTGAGGCCCGGCCAGCCTTGCCTGGGAGCCTTGCCTCTGCACGTATCATGATGGCTCTGGAATCCTGTGATAAGGACAGAGGCTTGACCCCTATCCCCTCCCCTGCCTCCATGGCAGCCTGCTGAGAATCATGTATCTCATGAGAATCACGTCAGGGTTATGATTGGTCATTGTGTAACCACTGTAAAATTCCCTATATAATCTTTGTGTAAAACTTGCTTGAGGCTGCTCTCTGAAGACTCACCCAGAGTCCAAGAGACAGTCCAGCTGCTATCTTGGCAGTTAAATATTCTTACCTTGCTTTAATTGATATATGATGGGCTTTTAAACTGGCGTTTCGTGGTCTCTAAATTCTGACCTACAACCATCTTTCATGTTTTTCTCTCCCTTCCTCCTTGTCTCTGAAAATATTTACATATATAATAAAACTAATACACAACTGAATAAATAGTATCACAGCATGCAAAAGGGAAATATACTATCTGATTAACACATCTGATTACACTAATCCATTTTGATAAAATGAGAATCTATACCTGTCAATTTATTGGAGTGAAGAATAACAACACTACAGTTTAATAATGAACTGAAACTCTGAAATTTCAATTTAAAAGATGCTACTCATGTTTAATAAAATACTTCATTACTGAACTGAAATTTATACTTACTAAATAAAGTATTACTGAAATCATACAGAAAAATTTGTTCCAAGTTGTCTCCAAGAATGACAGAACTGATACAATGCAAAATAACTACCTGATTTGAATCTTGCATTCAAATAAAGAGCTGCTTCCTATTAACTGGGGTTGGAAAGGGGAATTACCACCAAGGCAGATGCCAGTGACCCTGCGCCTCTGGGAGCCCACTGCCCCAATGAGAGCCAACAGCTGAGTCTGCACACACTTACACTTACGGGGGGTGGGGGTGGGGGGTGGGGTGGGGGGGGTTCCCACTGAGCTGCCACAGAAAATACAATGTTATATAAAGAAGAGCGACAGTTTTGCCAATTTGAATGTATTCTTAAGTCCAAAGGATAAACACATCATTGTCTAACACTTAGAATGACAAAAGCTTTCCTTAGAGATGAAAACTGCATCATTTTAAAGACTTTACCCATTTCCAGAATTGCTGGTGCACTGGGGACAGTGAAAGCAAATTCAGTTTAATTGATTCTATACCGCCATCCACACCCTTAATGCCACACCCACGTGGAGTGCCTGCTTCTCTTGCATTTATTAGGCTAATGGGGTTAGGAGGGAAAGGAAGGGAAAAGACTGGAAGAAAGAAAAGCATCTTAATTAATCTTTTCTGATGTAGGTCAAGGAGCAAATTAGGCAAGGCCATAAAAAAACAGAAGAGGAAGGCAGTGTTTTTCTGTGGGTCAAACAGAGCAGTATGTAAGCCATGGCTGAAATCTACAGAATACAACTCTGAGATGAAAGCCCGTGGGATCCAAGGCCGGCATCCTAATGATTTCTGTCCAACAGGGCTCTTCCCCTGTGGAGGAGAATCTGCTAACGGAAACCACTGTGAGCTCCACAGAGGAACAACACCCACAGATTTCTGAGCATTCTGCCCACTTTAACATTTCTGCTAACCAAGGAGGGGCTGACACTAGGGAGGGACAGAGGCTGCTCTCAGACTGCGCTCTCTCTCTCTCTCTCTCTCTCTCTTTCTGTGTGTGTGTGTGTGTGTGTGTGTGTGTGTGTGTGTGTAAAGGAATTATTTACATACCAAAAAATAGGAGGTGCAGAGTTTAACACTTAGTGTGAGAGCTCCTGGGCTCCTCCTTATGTCTGAATGACATTTACTCACATATGCTCCTTTCATTTAATTCTACGTATTTTTGAGAGGGTAGACATTAAATATGATAAAATGTATAGGAATTCATGATTGCTGAAATAATCATTATTTTTCCAAAGTATCTGTGATAGACTAAAATGTAGTCATAGCAATCCTAGACGCCAAGAATTAAAATAAATATTGTTCAAATGAGATAGAAAACCGGCTGTTTGCTGATTATTTAATAGGTAACAATGAGGTAAATTCTGAAATTATTTACACAATTTTGGACAACTATTACTAAAAATTTCAAATGGTAAGTATTTTATGGACATTTTTCTGTAAAGAGCCATAGAAATATCAGTCATTCTAACAAGATTAAGTGGCAAAATATTCTGAACAAGAGAGAAGACACTAGAGAAACCAGATGGCACAACTCTCCATTTTAAATATAGTGATAAAGACCTGTCTGACGTCCACAGGCAACACCAAGCATGTCAAGGTTTCCCACTGGTTTTTGCTTCTGTCCAAAAGAGGAGCGCCCCTGTCCACAATGACTCTTCTCCCTGTGTGTTCCTAAGGATCAGACCCAAACTTGCAACAGAGATAGCACGTTCAGAATGTCATAATGTCCAGGCCACACTCTCCCAACACAGTCACTCCAGGGCTCCCCCGTCCCACAGGGAATGCCCAACAGATCTGTCCCGAGAAAGAATGACTGACCATCCCCTTGCCCAGAACTCTCCACAAGTAGAAAAAATGAGTAATGGGCCTACTTAAAATATTCTTTCTAATCCCAGTATTTGGGGAGAAAGAGGCAGAAGGATTACAAGTGAGAGCCCAGTCCGGGTAACTTAGAGATTTAGGAAGACAGATTCTGTCTCCAGATAAGCACATAAACAAATAAAAAGGATATAGATCACTGTGAGTGCTTGGGATTCAGTCTCAGTACCACACACAAATAAGCACACACAATTTCCTCCCCGACTTACTCATTTATTGTAAGAGCCCTTTCTTTCTGAAACAATTTCACTGGCTCTGTCTTTCCTGCCAGATCTGCGAATGCTAGGGATCTCTAACATTCTTTTCTGGAAATTTTTATTTTTCTCTCCTGTGTCACCTTAGTCGATTCCTCTGCTTTTATGGCTTTAAATGAAGGCAAACCAATTCAAATGGAATCTGACCAAAGTCTGAATTTTAAAATGAATTTAAATTGAGTTTATATTGAGAAAAATTAAAATTTTAAATTGAAATTGAAAGCCATGTAAGCCAGAAATTGAAATTGAATTTAAAATTGAACAGTCAATTTTATTTAAATTGGATAAATTAAATTAAATTAAAATTCAGAAACATCTAAAATGAATCAGATTAACCAAAACATTCACCTCACATATGAAATGCTAAAATTCTGTTCCCCCTCAAGTCGAATGAAGCTCTCTTGACGACTAACAGTTTGCAGAATGATTTAACAGAAAGATTAAAACAACCTCAAATATTAAAATCAAGATGGCCAACTGGAAATGTGGAATGGGCCATAGAGTTAACATCTCTGATCAGACGTCCATTAGCTTCAAATATGAAATTTTGTATTTTATTAGGTCTCATAAAGTCACATAAAAATATATCTCTGGAGAAATGCTAACAATCTAGCTACACACGGTATTACCATTTTTCTGGGTGTTTCCATGGGTTCAGCTGCCGCTCTGCTAAGCTGGGCCTGCCACTACAGTGAGGCCCACAGGCTGGCACAGAGTTGGGGTATATCTTCCTTAGGCCCATGCCCTCTGCCCACACTTAGAAACTCCCTACCAGGAAAGCTCCACATGGAAGCATCAATGACAACCTATCACTCACCCCTCTGTAAGAGATCACCACAAAAATTCCATCCAGTCCTATCCACGCCTGGCAGTTACTCCCAGAAAGCTGAGCCTCCCAGGCCTTCCCCCAGCTCTCACTGCCCTAAGTGTCTAGCCTGCATCTAATAGATGTCAAGGCTCAAGTTTCTCAAAACTTTTTGCTAGTCCTTCTAAATGTAGAGGCTTGTCCTAAGCAAAATTCCCAAATAGTAGCCATTTCTAATATGGAGTTCCTTCCTACTCTGAGAAACTCAGAGCTCAGCCCATGGAGCTATGAATGTGTCGGGGAGGTCTCCCCAATGACTGGGGCCCCTCCTGGCTTTTAGTGGACAGGGCCTGGGGGCGCTAAACAGCCCTAATGTTTCACTGAACCCACAGAAGTTCTGCCCTACTTAAAATATCAAAGATTTGTATCAAGGAATAATATGGGACTGCAGGTAGCCCATTTTACCAGGATCTTTCTCACATGACTCTTGTCTTATCATTATTATTACTTGTTCATTTCATTTGCAGTAATGTTGGGACTTGTCGGGCAGCATCCCCAACCTTTTCTGACACAATGAAAGGGACTGATTTAGTTGAAGACCTTGCTTCCAAGGCACAGGGTACACGTTACACAACAGGT
Source organism: Ctenodactylus gundi (assembly GCA_004027205.1). Taxonomy (NCBI): domain Eukaryota; kingdom Metazoa; phylum Chordata; class Mammalia; order Rodentia; family Ctenodactylidae; genus Ctenodactylus; species Ctenodactylus gundi. Next base: position 129,213 of record PVKB01000549.1, on the reverse strand, counting down.
TGTTGGAGGGCAGCTTTGGAAGGATCAGCAGCAGCAGGAAGGGAGCAAGGTGAGAAGCTCCACCCCCTGTTAATCAGCCATGGCATCATTAGAACCTGATAGGTATGTGCTGATGGGGGCGGAGCTTGGCTCAGGCTCTCCGGCTCCTTGCTCATCTTTCCCAGTGGTGGGTACTTCCAAGGCCACAGACTATACTGGTACACAGCTGGGGGCTTGGGCCCTTGTAGTAAGGGATTTAGTTTATTCTTACTGTTACAGTTTGAATGTAGTCTATATGCATCTCCCACAAAGATTCATGAGCCGGAAATGTGCTCTTCCGTGTGGTGGTGTTGAGGTGGTAAAAGGTTTTAAGAAGTTCGGCCTAACAGAAGGTAAGGAGGTCACTGGCAGTGCTGCCCTGGTAAAGGATTAACTGTCACGTCACACTGACCCCTTCCTAACATTTACAGTGGCACGTGCTAGCCTCTGTCCTACCCTGACTGTACCTCTTCCCATGCTGCAGCCACAAAGTGCCACTCCTCTAGTTCTGTCCACTGTCCACTTGCTACACTGTTTCTTGCAATGGGATTTCCGGAGGCCTGCTTCAGAGGTCCTGTTTTCACTCCTTCCCTTCTGCACTTGCCCCCATTAAAGAATGGTATGCCTTCCTACTTGGAGTAAAAGGATATCTTACCTTTCATCCATCCTAAATCCTACTACTGTCCAATGAACTGAAAAGGAAAAAGAAAACTCTAGCATCCCCCATAAAATGACAATTAAACTACTTCTCTAATCTATGCACCATAAAGATTCCTCTCCTATATCTCTTTAAATGACAGCATTAATGCCGAAAACTTGGTTTAGATTATCATTTGACTAATTCTGTAATAAAATTATAATGATAAATAAGGTCATTTTTAACATCTTTGAGCTAAAGGAAATATAACATTTTAATTTTACATATACTTTGTTATTACACAAAAATGTGTTAGGTAGATTATCAAAGATTTTAGACAACTCAATTTTAAAGTAAAGGTCAATTTTATAAATGAATGCTGTATTATTTCTGATGAAATGAAGAGCTAGTGCATATGCTTAGATTCCATTTTATAATAATGATAATTTTATTCCTTCTTGTTGATAATTCTATATTTAAAATACAATGAAAATCTCATATCACAGCTTTGAAATGTACAAACGCATGCATGATTAAAAAAACAGAAAAATGCATATGGGCTCATGGCCAAAGATTTAAAGACCATTGATATCCGTCAGCTTCTCATAATAATAACACCAGAGCTGGAGGTACACCACGGCAGTCACAGCACTTTCCTTGAAAGCACAAGGCCCTGCGTTCGATTCTCCTGCACCACACAAGCCAGGTATGGTGACTCCCAACCTTAATCCTAGCATTTGGGAGGCCTTATAAAGCAGGAGTATTGTTGCGAGCTTGAGGCCACTCAGACCCATACAGAGTTCAGGACCCTGGACTACAGAGCGAAATCCTGTCTCGAAAAAAAAAAAAAAAAAAAAAAAGATCCACCCCTCTCCCCCATAAAAATCTTATACTACTACTGTCACACATGAATGGCCCCATGAATGTCCAGGACTGCTTCGTAAGGAAGGAGACGGATCTAAAAATCCGATTAATCTCTATTAAGTTCTTAAATGTAAAGTTCTGAACTAATTTTATCCAAAATTCAAAATTTCAAAACGAAGGAAAAGTAATTACAACGAGGATATGTCTTGGGCAATTTCTCTTTGCTGAATACAACACCCAACACCTACAACTTAAAGGATGAGAGGGTTATGTTAGTTCCCATTTTCTGAAAGTCTCAATCCATGTATGGCTGGCTGGCAATGGCAGAACATGGCAGAGGTGCAGGAAAGAGAGCGATGGAAGAGGACCTAAGGACAAGAATGTGCCCTTGGAGGCCATGGCCCCAGCGACCCACCTGCAGCATCAACAGACCAATCTACCGAAGAGTGAGAATAGTCCCCCTCTGATCCAAAAACATGTGACTTCAGTGGAACATTTTAGATATGCACAACTATAGAGAATTATACCTTCTTTTAGGGAAAAAAAAGGAAACAGGGAATTTAGACAAAATTTCCTCCACTGCTCAGAGCACAGGTGTTGGGAGGCGGGGGGGGGGGGGGGGGGGGGGGGGGGGGGGGGGGGGGGGGGCGGCGGGGATAAATACCCTGACCTAACTTCCGGGCCCAAATCCCTTCACTCATGAATACTGGATTGAGGACTCCAACAAAGGACAAGCCTATGTTCCATCTGGGAGGTTAGAGTTAGACAAGGAAAAAAAGCTGGTAGAGATCAAGTGTCACACTTGTGTTCGACGTACACTAATCTAGAGGAAGTGTGCTAACTATGTAGCAATATGGACGGATGTTTAGTCTAGACCTGAAGAAACAAGAGGCCTCTCGCCCAGCCACTAGAAACTGGAAGGTCAGGGACTTTCTTCTGAAAGACTGAGATGAACTTCTGTACCACTGGAGAGGAAAGCAGAATAGCATACCAGGAGTGATTAAAAGAAACAGTGAATGATTATAATTTTTAATAATTTATTATAGTAAAAGGCCCATTGCTATTAATCCCCTTCGAAGTACTCCCCCTTCCGTTGGACACACTTATCCCATCACCCGTGCCACTTTCTGAAGCAGTTCCAAAAATTCTCTTTTGTGTCTTTATGAGGTGTCAACGAAAAACAGTGAATGCTGCCACCGAGTGACCTCCAATGGAAAGGCAGACTCATGACAACACTCAAGTGTGCCCTCATCACCTACTCACTGGATCTGGCACTATGGAACTTCTGGCTTTTGACTTCCCCGAAGTCAAAATGATCATGAGAGGTCAAAGTTTGAGTAAGTTCAGGACACGGAGGTAGCCATGACAGCACTACTAGATATGGAAGGCGACTTCCGGAACTGCCTCAGAAAGTGGCAAGGATGATGGGACATGCATGTTTGAAGCAAGGAGGTGGCTGCCAAGGGGGATTCATGACAATGTGCCTTTTCCTGTAATAGCTTAATTTTTTTATTTAAATATACATTGTATTTTTCTAGCACCTGGTAAGTATTTCCTGTAGAGTGGGATCCCAAGGGGAACAAAAGGGTGTAATCTGTACTGAGGTACAAGTGACCAGCTCCTTAGCCCAATTTTGCCCACCAGTTAATGCACTTTGCAGGCAGAGATCCATCAACTGCGCTCTACTTTCCTAGGGTAAACCCACAACAAAGCAGTAAATTTGCTCTACGCAGGTTTCTTGCTCTAACTTCATCACTGCTACACGTTTCTTGCCTTTGATCAGCCTCAGAGCCCCTGGGTAGTCTTTTCATGTGTTCTGTGCAGAGTTTATAGCTGTAATTTGCAGAAGGATTGATTCATCTGCACCTGAATCCTCCATTCGGCTGTTTTTAGACTTTCAACCTCATCCTGAAGTGATCTTTCTCTGGGTTATAAGGAAATGGGCTACTTTCCTAAGGAAAAGGCCCAATTTTTGGAATATTTCATATTAATTTGAAATGAATTTTTATCACAAAATTATAAATGGGTAATAACGTTATGTGTGTATGCATATTTCTTGATGAAAACATTCATAACATACAATCTTTTTGCATCTATATTTCCAACACGTATTTTATTCTATGGAATATGTACATTCCCTTCACTTTTTCATCATACTTTTATTTTTACATTTAGAATCAGATTTCTCACTGGTTGTAGCAGTAGAAATACTTTCATAGGACACAAATACTTCTAGATAAGCAATTTCTTGATGTTCAAATTATAATAAATGCTTATTTCAAAATCACGTAACCTGTCTCATTTTGAATCAAGGAACTGTCTTTAATTTTCATAATATTGTTAAACTGCTGCAAATGTAGCAGCTTCTTTTTGTGGGTATAGCTTTAGAGAGATTTTTCTAATCTATGTTAGTTTGATAATAATTTTTGTTAATAGCTTCGTGGGACTTCTACACATTTCATGACATTATGTTTTAGTTTCTGAAGAGACTCATGTAAGACATGAAGGCTAAAAATGGCCAAGTCAGCAGTATTTCAGATGTCTGTCACTCTTTTAATATATTAATAGGATAAATGATATGAAGCAAATTCCAATTATTTATTAATTATTCACAGGGATGCTATCTTTACATTATTCTGGGATCTATTTTGCCATTAAGTTTTATTCTCCTAATAATCTGATATACTTAGTTAACTGGTATCTTACATAGGGAAAGTGCAGCATAACTTACAATTTTGACCTCTCCCTGCCCAATCAGCAGGATGGATGAAGGGTAAACACACTGACTGTGTCGCAGAGGAAGAGTATGCTCAACCTTCTTACTGGACTGTACTGCTGCCCTGCTGAGTTAAAGGGAGCTGCCCCAGCCTGCTGCGTGAGGTCTGCCGGGTTTATCTCTGTCTCCGGATTAGGCTTTCTAAACTATCCTGAGGGATTTGGCTAGAAGAGTTCACGTGTGCAGAGGATATTTCTAGGAGTTGGGAGGGGCTTGGTGGTGATTTCCCGGTCATGTTTAGATTCTCACAGCCGGCAGCACCCACAGCATCCCCGGAGATGAGAGCTGAGGGAATGAGGAAGGTAACTTCCCTCAGGTGCTAATTTCCTGTCCATAGTCTCACTGAAAAACAGGGTTTCTCTCTCCCAGTCACTCAGGGAGAAAATCTATGTCCTGGAGACTGGTGATGTAAACGTTTTTGCTAAGGAAATTTAACCAGGTTGCCAGGGCCTGGAGTGAGGTGTGGTTTGTCCTATAAAGCACCTGCACTGGGAAGGTCACTTAAGAAGGCAGTAAAACATAATTTTTCTGAAGGATACTTTTTTATGGTTGTTGTTTACTTTTGAGACAGTCTTGCTATGTATTTCAGGTTGTCCGAGAATTTACTGTGTAGCCCAGGCTGGCCTTGAACTCATGGCAATCCTCTTGAGTACAGGAATTAGAGGTATGCACCACCACACCCAGCTTATGTGACCCTGGGAAATCAAACGCATGGCCTTGTGCTAGTTAACCACTGAGCTATGCCCCTGCCCAAAGCATACTTCTATTTTTTGTGACCCTTTTCCTCCTGCGAGGCCAGCCCTGTTTACGGGGTAATCGACAGGGGAAAAGACAGACATAGCAGTTCAACTGCTCTGTGTACCAGTGCTGCAGGCATTTCAAACTGGCAGGGGATTCGGTGAGAGCTCGCACAATGGGGCAGTCTCTTGAAAAGCTGAATTTGGGCTGGTGAGAGAAGAGCCTCCAGGGACCAGTGTGTGTCAGGGAGATGGCACATGTGGCAGGTGAACCATTCCTCATCTGGGGAACAGTGAAGGGACTTTGGGGTGTTATAGCGAACAGGATCTGAGACTTTTTTGGGGGGTCAGCTCTAACCAGTGTCTTATTAGTTCTTGGAAAGACCAAGGATATGCTCAGAGGGAATCTCATAAAAGACTGAACTCAAAGAACATAATTTTAAATAATTTAGCATTTGTTCTCAAGTCTTTTAGTACAGATAGAATAGACAGCAAAAGGGAATAGGGGGTGTCGCCGGAAAAAAGGTCCTACCTGCCTGGGAAGAGTCAACAGGAGATGGCTCTCCCGAGTGCTGTTCTCATCTTCACATTACAGCCCTATGTTCAGACTGTCTATTCAAAAATATATTAAGGTGGAAATTAAAATAAGGAATCATGACACTAGGCAATGATAGCAGTAATGATAATGCAAGCAGGGATGCAGATGCCGTGTAGGGTGTAAAGAGACATCTGAAGTGTCCCCTCTCACTCTCTTCCTCAGCAAGTCACGAAACTGAGGACAAGGACGTTGATTTTTTAAAGTCTTATAGGGAAATCTGTGTTACTTATCTTCATGTGTTAATATAATGCGCTTCCTATGATGGGAGGTGAGGCAGCGGAAAGGAGCGTAAGATTTTACTTCTTCAGACACTCACCATGCGCCCTCAGCCTCTCAGGAGAAGGAGGTTTGCACACATCGGCTTCGTGTACAAGGTGCTTCAGGGAATCAGAGACAAGGGGGTGCTGGCCAGGGTGGAGGCAGAGGGCTGTGGAAACTGGATGAGAGCTTCCTAGAAAGGACCAGGCCTGGGAGTGTGTGATTTAGGGGGAAAGAAGCAAGATGAAGTGGGAGTTAGCCAGGCAAACAAAGGCGCCTCCGAAAAACTGGAAACCTCATGGATTTCATCAGTCCTTGGAGCCGAAGCTGTACTGCTTCAGAAGCGGCACTGCCTGTAATCCTGGAAGGGTGGGTGGGCTGGGGCTAAAATCCCAGTTGGGGAAGTTCAGCAACATATTCGAGAACCTCTCTCAAGATAAAACTAAAAAAAAAAAAAAAAAAAAAAAAAAAAAAAAAAAAAAAAAAAAAAAAAAAAAAAAAAAAAAAAAAAAATGGGCTGGGGATGCAGCTCAGCATAAAGGCCATAAGTTCAATCAACATTAGCACACACGAATGAATGAAAGAAAGAAAGAAAGAAAGAAAGAAAGAAAGAAAGAAAGAAAGAGAAAGAAAGGAAGGAAGGAGAGAGAAAGAGAGAAGAAAGAAGAGCGAGAGAAAGACAAAAGAGAAAAAAATAAGAAAAAGAAAAGGTTATGCCATCCGGCTGAAAGAAAACACTCCTTAACCTTTGTTTTTCAGTTACTTTAAAATCCTGCTGTGCTCTTTTCTGAACGCACACCAATTACACCAGTTTAATTGTGACTAGCAGAAATAACAGTAAGTAAATTATAATTAACAATACTTCAACTAGTACAGACCATTAAGGAAATGCTACACTCCTCCATCTAAACATTACATTTCGAAATGCCTGCTATATGCTGTAGCTCACACTCCTTAACACGCATAACATATTAAGCTTTTTTTTCATTTAAAAATGACCTCATTCTATTCATCTATTTTAAATATTTGGTCTACTACCATGAACATGTCTTTTTCACCTGAATTTCTGGTACTAAGGCTCTTTCATCCAAACATTTGCACAGAATTACATACCCATATCATTGAAAAAGTAATTCCTATTTTTCCATATTACCATTCTGGGAAGTCATTTTTTGGGCCTTCCTGCCTACAGAACTCAAAGGATTAGTGCAAAGCTGTGGTGTAGGGAACAGTGTATAAGGATTCGCTCAAGATTATCTGTGATTCTGTTGTTTCTCTCTCCTTTTTCAAGGAAAGAATGACAATTTTTAGAATGATGGAGTCAGAACACAAACACATACACGCACAGTCCTCAGAAATGCACATTCAAGTTTCAGAAACTTGAAAATTCCACTCTCGACACATCAGATGCCATGGTTTTCTAAATCAAGTTACTTTTACTCTTTTACCTTTTTACTCTTATTTTGTAAAGAAATCGACTCATTCATCTTGAGGCTCAGGGGCTCTGTTCCTCATCGTGCCCCTCCAGCCCGGTGCCCTGTGGTCTTGACCCCTGCTCACTCCTTTCAGCAGCTGTTTCCTGTGTGCAGCGTGGCAAGTTCTGCTCCTCTCTGCTCTGCTTTCAAGGAGGGCCTCACATCTGTACTGTACATTTTTTCATGCTTTAAATCATTACAAGGCTGGTTAATTATTTGCAAACATAAGAGGCTTTAAAAATATTTAATGCATTATTTAGTATCTGAAAATAACTTAAACCTGCATGATTGCAATCAATACTTAGTATGAGGCTCTTTTAATAGTCGAGAATATTTCAGAACTGTGCAATCCCTGAAGCGACCCTGTCTTACTTTTTCGTTGCATAAGGCTTCCGAAGGACAGTCCAGACCCAAACCACAATATATCCTCAGTGTGTCTTCTCTGGCTTTCCTGTATTTCTGTGCCTGTCATACTCAGTATTCATCTACATTTCCAGATAAAAATGCGGCATCTGGGACAAAATTTACCATCTGAACCTTTGTGCTGGACTCACACCTACTAGGACGGTCGCACACTCTTAGCAGTATATCTGGGCCCACCATGGATGCTGTCTCTCTCCCCACCTACCTGATGTTCACTCCTGGAGGTTTCACTTTTCCTGCCTTCCCTGGCCTCTAGCCATCTCCTTCCTTAGTACTGGGTGAGCCTGAAGCAGAGGTGTCTATACTGCCCCCATTTTCCCCAGAATCTCCACACTGTGGAGGACACCCAGAGGTCACGGGGTCACTTAAATGTCATCATGAATCTCCTCAAGCAGTTTACCTTCTGAGAGTGGGGCTCAACAGTTCTCTACAAGACATATATGTTCCTGACCATCCCTGACAGACTCAGGCCCTGGAAGCATCACTGTCTGTCTCTGGTGACAAGGACCCCCTGGGCTGTAAGGTCACAAGCGCTGGCTACTGGGGCACGGCAGGGAAGGAAGGGGGCAATGATGTCAAAATGTGTTGTTATGAAGAGTATGATTCAGTGTGTGTTTTTTTTTCTTAGAGAAGAATATCACTGTCATATTATGGTGCCATGGCTTACTGAGTTAGTCTAAATGTGTTTCACGTGATATTTTCAAAAATAATTTTAAAAATCCATTAAAATAGGCCTTCATGGTTTTATTCAAATGAATGAACTAATATTTTGTTCATCATCCTCAGCACTTTTGCCAACAAAAATATATAACAAGAAATAATGGTATTGGGCTACCGAATGTTTCTGAAATGATTTACAAATATATAAATGGTTGAAAGTAGTATGCATATTTTTTCCAATAGGGTTTCAAGAGAAGCAAATAGAAAAGTATGGGTCTTCTTTTCTGAAACTCAGATAAAAAACAAAAGTAAAATACAGCTCATCTCATTTATCACCTTGGTTAGTAATGTGGTTTGGATAAGTGCTTCCCCCTTGGAGACATGTGTTTTAAAAAGTCGGATGCAGGGTGACAGCATGAGGGAGTGGAGGGGTTCAGAGGTGAGGTCCAGCAGGAGGCCTCAGGCCATTGAAGGCATGCCTCTAGCTTCTGTGTGCGCATGCACACGCATTCTCACTGTCTTTCCGTCCCCCTCCCCGCCCCCCCCCCCCCACCTCCTGGCCTCTGTGAGGCGAGTAGCTTCCTCTACCACACAAGGCGAACTGACTGTAAGCTAAAACCTCCAAAATACGAGCCACATGAACTTTTCCTCTGTTTACACTGGTCATCTCGGGTATTTTGTTTCAGTAACAGAAAACTGACAGTTATTTTTCTTCGTAATATTCTTGAAGTTTATGGGATTCAAATGCCAAATCATTGCACACTAATCTTATCCTCCCAGAGGGCATGGTGTGGTGTGGTCCAAGAAGTTCAGCTACATCATGTGTCTGGCTGAGCAAGCACGTCTCCAAGCATTTGCTTACATCCAAGAGATGCCCTGGCCTCTTATCTACACCATTTCCTGGAACAGTATCTCCACATTCCTCTCTAATGCTTTCTTTAAAATTTTCCGTGGTACTAAAAGACATATTTTCTACCTTATACTCTCATAATTATCTATTAAAGAGTTACTTTTAAATATTTTATTACAGCTTTATATACAGCAATGCTTTAACTCTTAAGTTAACCCAAGATGGGTTATGGTTGTGGTCCTAAATTACAAACATAATGTACCTAAGTATAGCCCCAATTCTGTTAAGTAGGTTCAAGAGCGACACACACAGAGTACTCCAAAAGGTTTAGTGAAAGAGGATTAACTTATCCAGAGATGTGGGCAGAGTTCTGGGAAACATGCATCAATAGCAAAACACCAAAGATGACAAGAGGGGTGAGACAGCTGGGGAGCTGGCACCATCATCAGCCTTGAAAATGGCAAGGGGGAAGCAAGATGCTGTCACAGCCAGTGAGGACTGCTGGGCCCATGGACAATGGACAAGGCAACTGGATTGGGCCCCCCACCGCAGAGCATCAGAGCCACTACCAAACCTGTGAGGCAAAATAAATAAATAAATAAATAAATAAATAAATAAATAAGGGAGGGGATAAAAGTAAGGTATCAAGGTACCTAACTCAACCTTTCCTCCTGTTCTCAGTTGTTCAGCTGGTGTCTTCTAATAAAGGAAAAATTCTTCAAGGCTACTAGGAAGGTCCTCAGTTATTGGTTCTTACACCTTAGTATTATACGTACATGTACATATATGTGTGTGTGGAGCACTGTAGCTGCCACTACTTTAATGGTATGCTCTGCACATCAACAAACCTGTCTCACAGGCGCTCACCCTGTGGGTGGAGGCATCAGTGGGATCCAACAGGCGATTCCATTGTTCTCTCAACTAAGAGGTCTCCATAGCAACACCAGAGATCCCAAACCCTGCTCCTTGCTATACATCTGGCACCACAGACAATGAGTGGTCCTTGGCTGGAGGACGTTTTGCAGGGGATTCCGTGATGAAGACTGAAGAATTGTAGAAGCCCTTAGGAATGGTGCCAGGAGAATCTGTGTTAGAAAAACCGAATTGCATCAAAAATGCCTATTTATTGTCCTGGCCTTAAACACCTGTTCCATCCTTGATGGAGGCCACCCAAAGTGATAAGCCAGCATCTGGGTGACTGTGGGCTGGTCACCTGGAGGAAGGTGTCACATCAGAGCCTCAGCTTCAGCATTGGCTGAAATAAAATTAGGCAATGAACAACAGTACTAGCTGAGCCTTGCAGAAGATACATAGCCTAGACCCTGTAGCCCAAGGACAACATCCGACCAGAAAAATTATTTTGCTTACTCCAGGGAGATGAGTTTCGTGGCCATCGTCCTGATGGCCAGTATACCATAGACAGATAGATGACCACATTTTCCTGGATGCCTTGTTCCTCTCACTGCACACAGCTCCAACTGCCCTGGTTATGGAAGTATTCTCCACGTCCTTCCAGGGCAAAGGCTGAGGGTGCGGCAGTGGAAGCTGAGTGCGATGGACGCGCACCAGCAGGCCCCTGGTCCTGAGCTTCAGCCTCTTCTGTAGTGTACTTGGAAAATTCCATCATCAGAATTTCATCAACTGCAGCCACCGCTGTGCCCAGGCTTCAAGGAACTCACCCAGCAGACATCCAAGGCCAGTCTTTGGGATTCTAGCCAACACATTAAGTCCTCCTCTCTGGATGGACAAATCCATGCTAATATCTTTAGTAAAATCCGGCTTGCATTTTTTTTTTTTTGTTTGTTCTTACATCCTTGGAATCCTGAAAATGCACCTTGAGAAAATGAGGCCGGTCTGAGTGTGCATCTGGAAGCAGGCTGTTCCTGGGGGAATAGCTACTCCCCTGTGGTCTCAAGATAGTCACAGACGCGTATGCTTGCTCGCTTGCTGTCCTTCCTTTTTTCTCTCTCCTTTTTAATTCTGGGTACCATCTAGGTCTGCTGAAATGCTTCCCCACATCCTTCTCAGGGCCCCGCTCCTTACCAACAAAGCTGTCTAGTGCACAGTAGCTCTCAACTTTGTCTCTGTTTCCTTCACTCATTTAAAAGCTATTTGCAACCTTAAAGATTTTCATTTGTTGGCCTTTAAATTCCATAAGGGACATATTAAGAGATAGCTGTGCAATGCTACGATGCCTGCCATCACCACCTTCCCCATGGCAACAAGATACCACAGCCTCTTCATCTTGTTTCACCCAGCTGCTGGCAGGGAAGCTGTCATGCTCACTGTATGCCACAGATGACAAGAGTTTTGCCATTCCTTGAAGATGGCTATCATGTTGTCTAATCAATACTGGAGTTCTGGTCCAGGAACGTACCTCCTGGTCCATGCCTGGGACTGTTAGGCGGCACCTTGGCAAGAAGAGATGACACATTCAGTCCTGCACCTGTGCATGGGTCAGGAGGGGAAGGCACAGGGCTTGCATAGGGCAACTCCACAGGGATGAGAGCAGAATCCATTAACACGGGAAGGCTGAGATGTCAAGAAAGGAAGCTGAGCTCCCCAGGTGGGTGAGGGCTGGCACCGTGGGATTGGAGCCACGCGGAAGGTTCTGTGGCTGGAGAAGCCTCCAAGGTCGCAGCACTGGGGTCAGACCTCCTTCTCCTGCCCTGCTCTGAACCCACGTGGATGCCACACTGAGACAGAGGAGCCTCAGGCTCAGTGTGTGAAGAGGAGTCACCCGCAGGAAACCAAGAACGAGAAGGTAGACACCGCTGGGATCTCCTTATGGGTGACAAATGGAAAGTCCAGTAAATTCAGACATTTATACAGTGACTGGTACTTTCAGCTAAAGATTTGTGTTGAACATAAACAACAGCTTCATTATTAAAACATAAATATAGTTTGTGTGTTAAGTACAATTCTCATTTTCTCATACTTCTATTTACTGTAAAAATATACAAGTTGCCCAGTGCTGACAACGGGATGAGATCCTAAAATTGAAACCATGTTTAATAGAATGTAATATTTTATAGTAAACATAGCACTGATAATTAAAGCTTCCTGTAATTGTGTTGTCAAATGTGACTTCCTTGTTTATGGTACAAGACAACAAATGGTTCACTGTGATTTTCTCTATGTTCACAGAAATTATAAGATCATCTAGAATAAAAATATCAAATATACTTATTAAGGCTATAGATATTTCAGTAACTTAATTCTTCCAAATAGCTGATTTCTTAATTGAGTTCTTTATTAATATATTTTCTTGTTCAAAAAGCTAGAACAATTTTCTATGGTCTGGGAGCTAAGACTGATGACTTAACTTGCACAGCACCGTTATCTTCAGGTTTTTTTTCCTCTGGGCTATATCCCATAATTGCAAACCTTCTGGGAGTGAAAAGGTGTAACGGGTACAAGTTCATGGGAAGGATCTATGCCTCATTAAGTATCGAGAGACAGCTGGCTATCCAGTGAGCACAAAACAGTTTTACCTATGAGAACGCCTGATTTTCCCCATCAGAATTGCTGCCTGGGCTCAACATAGCTCTCTGTCTCAGTTACTTTTTCATTGCTGTGACTCAAGACCTGACACCCACAAATTTAGGCTTATTTTAGCTCACAGTTTCAGATGATCACAGTCCATTCAAGTGGGGCCGGCAGCAATCAAAGGACATGGCAGAGGCAGAGAGATGGAGGCAGCTTCTCATGATATCACAAACAGGAAGGCAAGCTGAGACTAGTTGAGACCAGTTCTAGTCCTCGTCCTCAAGGAAGGCACGATGCAGTTTATATATCCTTCAGGTCTCCACCCAGTGATCGCCCCTCCTGCATCCAGGTGTGGAAAGTGTGGCCACTGCACACCTTTAATCCTAACTCACACGCCTGTAATCCACCCCTCCAGACCAGGCCCCAATCTACCAACAGCAGCACATGCTTCCACAGACAATCCATTAACATCCAAACACATGAGACTCTGGGGGGACATTCCAGAGCCAAACCACAACACTCTCCCAACTGGTCCACCTCATCGCCTGTGTTCTCGCTCTATGATGACTTCTGAGTACACCACAACATCAGCGGACGGAAGGAGCCTCGTTTTACTTTCTCATGATGATCAACTTGGCACTGAGTCTTTATAGAAGGGAAAATGTAATTTTAAATACTTGTCAAAAACCGGTATCTACTGAAAATAAATGACCACATTTTTTCAAGACCTAATGGGTTCTTTGAAGACAAAGTACACAGGCTGGCTTCACAGGTGTACTGTGGCACTTACAACAACAATCAAAGACATTCTGTTAAAGTAGTAAGTCAAGGGAAAGTACTGAGCAGGTGGCCAGGGGAGGTGCTGGGAAAACACCTGGAGCCCACTGGCTCCAAAAGGTTCTTAGAAAGGATTCCCAGTAATGATTTGTCTCAATTCACTACAGGGAGAGATCACTGAACCATTTGTATCTTCTTTCAGAAGTCAAAATTAGTTGGTATTAACCTCATTCTGAATAGGCACATCTGACTGCCCACACTGAAAAATCCAAAATATATCGCTAAGAACTAGACTTCTGCACTTCTGGTGAGGGCAGCCTCACTTGTGATGGCCATCAGAACTGGCTTAGATGTGTCCTCTCTAAGAGACAGATTGCTAGCTCTACGTACTTGTTGCCTTATCTTGTTTCTCGTGCAATGATTTCCTCAGAAAATGTCCTTAAAATGCTTAGATCCTTATTATTCCGCCATGTTATCAGGATTTGCCTTTGCTTGAGACCTCAAGCAGCATCTACTGTCTACGAAATGTAGTCTTTGGACAGCTGGCTCCTGCTGACCTTTGCAATCTTATCTCTAGATGGGTCTAGTGGTACAAGCCTGTAACCCCAGTATTCTGGGAGGCTGAAGCCGGAAGACTGTAAATTCAAGTCAGCATGGATAACTTAGTGAGTCAGTTCCTGTCTCAAAATCCACCCCAAAAGCTGGACTGGGATGTGGGGAAGAGGCATAGTACAGAGGCTCTGGGTTTCATCCCAGCACCAACTCTCTTCAAGGTTTTACACAAACACATGCTGACTTCTAAAATCGTTGCAGAATTTAGCACTAACTTCCATTTCTCCTTCTTTGCCTTCTGCTTGGCTTCTCCCCCAGATGTTTCTGGCAAATCAAGTTTTTCAGATCATGTCTTTTCAATAGATGTTAAGATGTAGCCAACCTAGGTTCGGGATTTGTACCATTTTCCACAGCAAAGGTATTGCTTTGCAAATATGCCTGAACAATGAAATCCTGGTTAACCAGCCACGTGGAGAGCAAGACCACATGTGTGTTTATCTCCCATGGAAAATACAAGAAAACTATAGGAGGAGCCTGGGAGTGGAGGGCAGGCAGTGGCCATCGTCACAGACAAGCACTTTTTCTTATTTTAATGTCGACTGATAGGCTGGAATCTATTTTGTAATCATTTACCTTAGGTATGTAAATTTAACACTGCTTTTAAAAATCTGTTAAAACTGATATTCTTTTCATGAAATGCTGCCATGAAGTATTAATTTTTGCCACATACTACTTTGTATTTCACCCTTTAAGAACATAAGAGTCTGTAACAGGTCTTTCCCATATTAATAAGGAAGAAAGGAAATTCAAACCTTTGAGTGTCAGCAATAGACACCGGCATATTCTCTACATCTCGAACACTGTCCATTCAATCATCAAAATTTGTAGTCAACCACTGTCAGGTATAGAGACAGAGGGCAATCAGTTGTTGATCTAGTCATTCATTTATTTTTTGTAACATACATGCATATAAACATATAAATTCCCTACGTATTTTGCAAAGAAATATTGTCAAATATGTATTTCTCTTAAATTTTACAGAAACTCTAGGTCCTGGGATATTTAAGCTTTAAGAAACCTCTCATTTGTCAAAAAGGATGCCACAGTTTCCACATCCAAATAGAGCTGGGAACCTACGAAGAGCGAGGAGTCAGTCAGCCAGCTCTCTGTGGGTCCCCAGGCTCCTGCCTTCTCCTTCTGAATCAGACTTGATGCCTCCACAGGTATATCCCTCAAGCCCCTGGGTTTCTTGCACTTTCCTGGTTGACTTGCACTTTGGTAACAGAGTATCTTCCAGTTACTCTCTTCCAAAGAAAAAGTGATGACGAAGACTTTGCAAATGATACTGCAGATGAGCAAGCTGGATGCTGACTTCTCTGTTAAGTACAGTAAACCCAAACAGACGTGGGCCACTCAGCATGAACGGGGACAGGATGGATCCCAGAAGACAAGCAGACCAGAGCGAGAATAATTTTTGCACCGGGGCACTTTCTGTAAATTACTTTAAACTCTCTCCTAACACTGGAGCTAAGCTAACAGAGCTGTTGCCTAGTGTGATGCTAGGAGACTTAAAGTAGGCCATGTCACCACATTCCATGTGCTTCTGTTCCTGCTTCATGGTGAAAGATACTTCTTTAGATCCTTTTTGTATTTATATAAGGTTTTCCTTGCTACGGGGCCAAGTTTGCCTTTTCTATCTAGTCATGCGCCTAGGATCCCAGGCGTCGCCCTCTTGCCCACGTTCCTCAGTGGGAAGCTGCAGGGCTATGCTCAAAGACAGCCATCATCCCACTAAAATCCAACCAGCCACTGAGTCCTGCTGCTGCCACGTGGTGGACCCACCACAATCGCCTCAGTTCAAGCTCTGTTCATCTCTGTCCTATGTTACTGCCAGGCCTCCAGTAAGCTATTTCACTTAAACCACACCCCAGAGTTCCTCTTGGAAGCACTAATCCTGCTGTGTCTTCATTTCTGATAAAATAACGCGCATTGTCTTTAAAGCCTGTGTGTGTTACTGCAGACTGAACTCAGGACCTTCGTATTAACCTACATCTCCAACTCATTTCTCCTTTTTTATTCTGAGACAAGGTCTTACTAAGTTGCTGAACTGCCAAGCCTGGGCTTGAACTTGCAATCCTCATGCTCCAGACTCCCAGAGTTCTGGGATGACTGGCCTGTGCTCTTGGGCCTGGCTGACATTTCCTTTTCTTCTGAGGCCCAGCTCTCACACGTGCTTAACATGTGCTCTGCCCTCAAGCACCCCACCTGTCACACTGTATCAGCGGCCTTCCCAGCTCCCTCCCCTCACTCGCACATGCCTCCTGTTCCCAGAGTCATGACGCTCCCACCAGCTGAGCTTTCAAGAATCTCTTCACCTCTGTCTTTCCTCCATCACATTAGTCATCTGTGGGTTTGTTCATGCCCCCCAGAACGTGAGTCTGGATCTCAGGGACATTCTTATTCATAGTTTTATTATCAGGCAGTGCAATTCCTCGCAGTACTCACATTTGCATAATGCAAAAACTGATTTGCAGCCTCTAATTCTAGAGGTTCAGCATTCCCACCTCATAATGAGTTCATCTGCAACGGCTTCTTTTTCCTTTTCATAATGACCTCCTCCCCTCTGGCCAAAGGGAGTAGAGCAATGCAAGGGAGAATCAGCCAATAACCCACAGATAAGTGAGCCTGCGGAGACAGTGCAGTATTGGCTGTACACTGCACAGTTCCCTTGCAGACTCCGGAGTCAAGTTCAGTGACTTGGAATCTCAAGCCACAGCTTATCATGATTTAACTGGAGCAAGGCATTTGGACTATCAACCTCCCTTCTAGCTTTGAATGGAGGTTGTACACAACACTTTGGAAAGCTCCACCTGTGCTGGTTCTTACTTTAACTATTAGAATAGGACAGCTGGTAAAGAAGGCATGCAAACTCTATGCACATGAGCATTTCATGTTCTAGTAACTACCTTGAAAATTTACAAGAGTTAAATGATATTCTACATTCTAAAGCACTTAGTGTCATGACAGAAATATATAAACAAAAAGAAAACATTCTCCAACTCTTTATTATTATCATTTTGCAGTGCTAGGGATACAATCTATTGTCTTCAATATATTCTTTATACCCAGCCCATTTTTTGGTTTCAATTTGACACATAGTCTCACTAAGTCTCTAAATTGCCTAGGATGGGCTCAAACTCGTGACCTTCCTGTCTCAGCCTCCTAGAATGTTGCAATTACGGTACTTTTGTCTCCTGTTCAGTAGGTAGTTCCTCCCATAACTCTTCTCTAAGCTTGGGATTCACTAGTTTTTTTTTTTTTTAATAAGAAATTTTTGCAAGACACAGCAATGCCCCTCAAAACATGTTTCCTTGATGCCAAGTCCATGCATCTGTCTTTTTGGCTTTGTATCTGTGGATCTCCTGGATCCTACATGGAATGCCACCTACCCTGTGCCCTGCCTCACAGTGGCGGTCCCAATTCTCATTTCCCTGCTCTCTGGTATCATTCCTGCTGCTGGCCCTGGCCTCTTATGTCTGTGGTATTGGAGTTTATTGCTGCTTTAATATGAAGACACATGCTGCCCTGCAATCTGATGTCCTGTAAGAACAGTGGAAGACAACCCACTGGTGACCACCAACTAGCCTAAATTAGCTTTATCTTGATCCAATGATGCCTGGTGCCTACTCGAACCCTGTGACTTACTTACTTTTTCATTATTATGGGCCAGGGTGGCTGGCATCCACAATTTTAGGGAGAAAAGGTTTATATTAGCTCAGGTTCAGAAGGTCACAGTTCATTCATGGTGGCTGACTAGAAAACCGTGGAACCACCTGATGGTGCCAGCACAAGAAACAAGTTCCTTTCAGCACGGCAGAAGAGAGACAAGTAAGACAGGAAAGGAGGAACCTGCAAACAGCCCTCCAGGTCAAGCCCCACGCCTCTGCCCCTTATAGCTAGCCCCACCTCCAAACAGTATCCACAGGTTCATGAGGGAGACACTCCAGATCCAAAACACTAATCCCACTCTGGCCCCCAAAAGTCACATGTGTGCGTCCTTATGCAAAATGTATTTAGTCCTTCCTTAAGAGTTGCCAAAGTCTTAAGAGTTTTAGCACTGTGAAGAAAGTCTACAGTCTCTTCTGAGATGCTAGACAAACTCTCAGATGTGACCTCCTGTGAAAACCAAAGAGTTAAGCACTTCCAACATACTATGGCACAGGGTGAATAGTCCCATTCCAAACTGGAGGAACTGAAGGATAGACGACAGCTAGACCAAAGCAAGCTCTGAATTCAGCAGGGCAAGAAATAATTCCTGTAGCTCTGTGTCCAGCACCCAGGGTAAACGGTAGCGAGATGTGAATTTCAAAGAACTTGGGTTGCCCCATCCCTACGGCACTGTTGCCGGCTGCAATTTCCATCTTTTCTTCATTGGGCTGGGCCGGTCCACAGCCTCCAGCTGTTCTCAGCTGACATCCATGTTCCTGGCTTCTATAAATACCCGGGCTCTCCACTGCACCTTAGGCTTTTCCTTCACAGCCCCACACACCGCCCTCCCAGGGGCACACTGCCCGGCCTCCAAAGTCTTCCTCTGAAAGCTGAGTGGAAGCCTCCATGAACCCACAACTCTTGCACTCTGCAATTCTGTGAATCCAGGATCCTGTGGGCAGAGTCGAGGTCCACAACCGGCTTGAGCAGCAGGCTCATCCCCTTGGACAATTGCTGCCAAGGCCTCTGAGTTCTAGATGGCTGAACTGCAACAAGCCTTCTTCTTTGGCCTTGGTGGTATACTTCTCAGAGTGAAGGCTTTTTTCTCTCCACCCTTGAACTGGTAAAGGTGGGATCTTACCGACTTTTGAGACGCCCTCACATCACAGCAACGACCCCACTTCTCTGGTACTGATTTCTGTCTCAGTTACTTTTTAATTACTGTGATTCAACACCTAACACTCAAGTTCAGGGAGGAAAGGTTTATTTTTGCTCACAGTTTTGGAAGGTCACAGTTCAATGATGCGTGGGCAGCTAGACAACAGTGGAGTCACGTGGCAGGGACAGAGCCCGAAAGAGAGCTCCTTACAGCATGGAAGAACCTAGCTTAGTCAGAGAGGAAGGGCAGAACCAGCACCTAGTGCTCCAGGTCAAGCCCCAAGCACCCACCCCTTTCTGCCTGGCTCCACTTTCTAACAGTCTGCAGTATACACAGGTTTATGAATCTTCTAGGGGCACACTCTATATCCAAACAACAATACCCTATGTTCTCCCACTTTCACAGTAACTCCAGTGAAGGGTTTGACAACACAAATAATCATTTAAGCATGCCTGTACAGGGAGGACTGCTCTTCCAGGGAAAGAAACAGGGGTGCAGGAAGGCTAGATGAATGACCAGAGTTGGACAGTGACTAAGCTACGTATGCACGGGGACTAGACTCCACTCGAATGCGCCTTGAGTCTGTGTTCTGAGTTCTCTTGGTACACTGCCCCTGTCGGCCAAGGAGCATAGCAAGACGGAACTCCACGGTAGTCCTATATGTAGCTTAACAAGGCGTCATTCTGCCAAATGCATTCTTAAGGCTATCACGAGAATTTTATCAACTGCAAAACTACCCCAGTGACCATTTACGATCTCTACTGGCACCTGGAAGTCTTGGCTAAAGTGACTTTGCCTCAGTGTTTGTTGTCTGAGGACAATGCGTTAAAGGATTCTGACCCCAAAAGAAGCTGAAGAGGTAGAGGAATCTTCCTTTTGTTTGTTTGTTTTGTTTTTTACAAGCTTTTCAATTACTTCGTTGATACAGCCAGGGAAAGCCAGGCAGATCTAAGGTCCTCAAGTCAAACTTCCTCTTAGGACCTTGAAATTTGAATAAAAGGTCAGAGAAACAAAACAAAGCCATTCCTGCCCATTCGTTTATTCTTCCCAGCAGAGGTGTCAGAGTGACACTGCCCAGAACCTCTGGTCTTCTCCTGCCCCTCCCAGGACCTCCAGCTTTGCCTTCAGCTCAGCACACATCGTCACAGCCCTGGGGGAGGTTTCTTCCCGATCACACTGGGCCAGTTACATTGGATCTGCAATTCTGACACTCTGCAGGCTGGCCATAATTACTATAGTAAACACGGCGCTGCCATGTGATATTGGCTGCTTGAAAGCATGACGTGATCATTCGGGAAAACTGAAAACAATGAGAGATGAGAGGAAAAGCTACTTGTGAGAATTATACAAAGCATCTGTCAATGGACATTTTAGAAACTAGCGCATTAAAAAAAAAAAGGAAAAGGAACAGTCTCTGCAGTGACTTAGAAAACTGCAATACTGTTCTAGGCAGCAGCAAACAGGAACTTCAGCAGAATTCAATGAAGACAGCACATCTCAGAGACCTACATCTGGGGGTGTTAAACAGCTCTCGTTGCTGGAAAGTCAGCTCCAGAGGCCACACTTGGGAGCAAAAGGGAATTGTTCAGACTGCAATTAGTAGATCTCTTCCCATAGGATCTATCCCGGCGAGGCCTCAGTGCTCTGAGACACCAGCCTCCCTCACAACCTTCCAAGTGCTGGCCCCTCAGGTTGGGCACAGGCTCGCCCACTACCTTGAAAGTGATGCCTGTCTCAAGCTGTGGACACTACAAGGAGCCTTGCCCTGTGGCTCTCAGCGCCACGTGCGCAGGCCCAGCTGACAGCTCTCCACACGGCTATGAAGAGAAGGCATCCGGAGTGATTAGCCCCAATTAGTACTTCTCTGTGACCCACTTTGCCTTTATAATCTCTAATTCCTTAAATCTTCTGTAAAGTAAAAGCAAGATTTCAGTTCTGAAGCCTTCTCACTTAGGAAAAAAATGACGCAATTTAGGCATTAAAGTACACCAGGGTCAACAATTGTACAAGGACATGGATTGCACAAATACACAGGAAATGAAAAGAAAGTTAAAATAATAGATGAAAAGTTTTTCTTTTACCCAATAATTTAGAGCCTCAATCCTTAGAGGATGATTTACTATGAAACTTAAAAGTTAAGAGAAAAATATTAACAAAGGATCTTGGTCTGTGTTTGTAATTTTAAGAGGGGAAAGGGTGTGTAACATCCCTCTCCCACTGTGTCCTTACAGCCTCTGCTGCGCTTTGAGATGTGTGCTAATGGATGATCACATATTTTATATCTTATCATGCAGTAAGAAGTTTAATTTTAATTCTTAGGCTCTCTACTACTGAAAGAAGATAATGCTTGCCACTACAACTTCCATGCAAACTAAATCTATTCTTACACACTTCCCAGAATAATACGTAAAAGATTTAGGTGGCAACTATAGCTTTTTTATATTATGAAAGTCAAGCCAAGGTACAAAAAGATTTCTATGGGTAAAGAGGGTTTAGGGTAGGGGGAGGGACAAAAGGAGAGTGGGAAAGCCCTTGTCACTTTGACAAGGAAAGTATGTGCACAAAATGCTCAACTCCATTGTAAACCTTAAATTCTTCACTTGTACATATCAATAAAATGGGGGGGGTGGGGTGGGGAAGAGGGTTTAGGAGTTTAGACTCTGAAATGTTGGTGAATGAATCCAAATATCTGCAACTCTGCTCCAAAGTTAATGGTACAGAAATTTCAATATAAGACTTCAATGTAAAGCTCACAGAACAATAAGGTCATTAACAAAACATACACTGTGTTCGTAACACTCATTTACAAGCATACTAGTACATGGAAACTTTATAGATATCATTATTTTTGGAGGTTTTAATTGTCCAAATACAAACAGTTTCATTTAAGAAGTCTCTGGCCAGGGTACAAAATGACAGCACCAAATTCATGGAACAAATCTTCAGAAAAAAATTAAAAAGAGAAGAATCACCCTCAATATTCAAGAAATATATTTATATCTATGTGCAAAACACAGATAGAAAACATGTACAAATACCAATAGGACATAGGGAATTTTGAGAAGCTGAACTCAATAAACAAGACTGTTATTGGCATCTCTAGAACATATCTCTGTTCTGAGGTACATGACACAACGTGGTTCATCTCCTGAAGAAGGGAAAGCTACATTCCCACAGCCAAGTGGAGAAATACCACACTGGGCCGGCAGCCACATGTAAAGCCCACAACTCTCCTCAGGTCCTACTGTAAACTGTGCTAAGCTGAATATCCTAACAATCAGGCACTTTACCCACTTATGTCTAGACCAACGATGCACAGGAGAAGCTGGCCCTCGGAGTCCTCCTCCTCCAACCCAGACACACCACAGGATTTCTCACTCTGTCACGTGGACTTTCTCTCAGAGACGGAGGCTGCTGGATTTTACAGGCTGAGTCACGGGCACATCCCACGGGCACTTCCCTTCTTCCTCCCCTACAGGCACGCGGCACCCACGCCACAACCTGTTTCTGGATCATGCCCTTTCTATTCTGATAACGGGGGAGGCAAGCAGCTCGTGAGAGAGCCCACTCATGTGCAAACCTCACAGGCAGACCCACGGGTTAGGTCACGGCAGCAGGAGCCTGCGGCTCGTGGCCGGCCTTGGCTCACTTGAGCTGTTCTCAGACTGCAATATCAAACACCTTCCCAATGGAAAAAAAAAAGCAGTACGACTTATACGACTTATATATTGTATATAGTATAACTCCATGAAATATCTGTTTTAAAACATTAGAAAGAAAAATTGTCCAAAGGGAAGAAAAATGAACTTTAAAAGACAGCACTTTCCCTGAGTTTTTTGAATAAATATCAACCTTGCTGATGATGGTAAGTCAGGTCAGGCTTAGATGTTTTTGGAAACCGTATATAACTTTTACTCAGAAATATGTATCCAAATTTATTTATAACACATAAGTTCCGGTCTCAAAACCACATTTCAGAGTGAAAAATAGTAGCACTGTCACTAGAATGGCATCACTGCCACCCAAAAGGGACTCAAAGCTAAAAGTCTTAAGACAAAAGGCCACGTGTTACTGAGTTACTTGTGTGAACATGCTGAAAGATTCACACGTGGGCTGTCTGTTTCCACCTCAGTATTGCAGGTTGAATCCAGGGACTTCACACTGAGATACAACCCCCGCTCAACCCCATCCCCTCTTTTCTTTCTTTATTTTGAAATAGGCTAAATTCCCTCAGTGGGGCTCAGAATTGTGGTAGTTGTCCCTCCTCTGCTTCCCACAGTGCTGAGATGACAGGTGTGGGTCTCCATAGACAACCTGGCCTCACTTTTACCAGGTTTTAACCCTTGATCTTGTGTGATCGTGGGAAGATACCCAAGCCTCCTCGGTCCACTGTCCTCTACCTGTACAATGGGTTGTGTCACAGGCACACTGTCTGATACAGCTGCCAGAGTGGGGCAGCCTCCACCCAGCACCCTCTGCAGGGAAGAAGGCTGAGTGGACTACGGCTTCCAGGAAAATGGAATTGTTTGGCATCTACTTCACCAACAACTCCTTAGTGACAGCTCCCAGTGGAACACTGCACCCAGGCAAAGGGGGCTGGGACACTGGTGACGTTAATGAAAATGCCAAGGGGAGAACTCAGAACAACATTTTGTGTTGAGCTAAAGGTCACATCGAGACAGGCTCGTTGGCTGAGTTGGCCACTGAGGGCTGAAACTGCAATTTGTGTTCCCCAAGATACCATCACCAAAGCCCAACGAATAAAGAAGAGGTGTCTGCCCCAGGTGCGGTCATGTTTCCAATGCTGGCTGAGCAGGTGCCGGCTGTCTATGTTCTATTAGTGAGAATATGCTGTGCCCAGGCCTCCACCTGACCACAGGTAATATTTTTGGTAGAATGGCTTCAGGTTTGATTGGAATGTGCTCGGAAGTCTTTAACACTCTCTATGAAGGACCCACTGAAATTGCGAACCATGGAGTTTCCAAACACAGAGGCTTAAGGAAGACAGAAGTCGATTTCGTTGCATCACGAAAGTTCAGAGGTGAAGGATCCCCAATGGTGAAATGCCCTGGCCATTCCGGACTGGGATGTTTGCCACTTCTGCCAGCAGAAAAAGGAAAAAGAGGCAACACCCTCCTCTCTAAGGACTACTCCCAAGAGTTTTCACATGTAGTTTCTACTTGCCTTTAATTACCTGGAGAGAAATGAAATGTCTCGACCCATATGCAAGAAAGTAACAGGTATGTGCTACCAGGGGAAGAGTTCTATTATTATGAGGAAGAGAGGGGGAAGGAAAATCGGGGTGATAGCCGATCCGTAGTTCAGGTTCCTTCCACAGACAGGCAGCCACTGAGTTTCCACGGCTTCTACTCCTGCTCTGCTTCAGTCAGCTTGCTGGGACGCACTCTAACCACAACGGCGGCAGTGAGCACCTTTTGACTTCCCAAATCATTTTGCTAAAGGTGTGATCATTCCTTTATTATTCCTTTATTATTTAAAATCTAGTCTGTCTTTTTGGTTAAGACTCAAGAAGGCTTGTGGCTGGGTGTACACAATTCCAGCCACCGGTGCAATGGAAGAGTGTAGAAGCAATGCAAGATGGAGACCTCTCCAACTACTATTAAGAGCCGGATGTCTGCTTCAGGGGATAAGGAGCCAAGCCATTAAATGCCACACTCACGGTCAAGGTCTTCTGTACCACGAGCCCCAGCGACAGGCCAGGTCAACCTCACAGCCAATGAGAAAAGAATGCAGAGTGTCTGAGCAGACCGTAAGATCTGTCCTCAGACCAGGAGCCCAGTTCAACACAATCAACAGCACAAATCACACAGAATCATCTACGGTACTGAGAGGTTGTTCCTATTGCTATCTAGACCCCAGCACCATGGGAGGGTTCTTTTTTTTGTGAGAAAGAATCAGGTTTTTGATAAAGACAATAAAGAAACTACTGTTTTTTCAGCCCACCCAAGTTGTCACATGAGTAGGCTGCGTCCTCACCTTGTCACAGGCTTGGAGATGAGGAAAGCGGGCAAAGGGACTGCAAAGGCGGCGAATTTCCTGTTGGTACAGCCTAAACCACCCAGGAGATGAGACAAGTGCCTTGGGAGTGTTGCCATTCTGTACAAAGGGAAATGCTCTGGAGGGCTTTCTTTGGGAAGGTAATTAATAAGACACAATTTAAAGAAGTTCCTTCAATTAAGAATTTATCTATCTATCTATCTAGAATTAGAAGAATGACATAAGGCAGGAGATTTACTTCAAAATCCTGAATCGAGACAATCCCTTGGGGCAGAAATATTTTAGGTGTAGGGCAAAGAGAAATGTACACGGCACGAAACACAGCATCTACCACCCTCCTCCAACAGGGTGGACGAGGGGTGCGTGCAGCATACCAAGAGGTGATCTCTTCAACTGTGTGTTAGCCTTTCACAGATGGGTTCTTGAAGAATATCTGCAGTTTTTCTGGCTACAATGGAGCTACGTTATAAAATGTGGCCAAAGAGATGCCATTTTCTAGTCTCTTGTTTAGAGATGCCTTGACTGCCAGTCTACAGGCAGACCTGACAAACCAGAATGAACACATTGACAGCGTTCCAGTGGGTGTCCTCTTTAAGTGGAATTAATTAGTTAAACAAATGAGGCATCCTCACATTTAAAAATAAATTCCAAGCCAATTTTCAGATTACCACTAAAAAAGTACCTGCAACATCTCTCCTCATAGAGGAAGAATGACACAATAAACTTCCAATTATGCATGAGATTTAGGGACTGCTTTATATGTACTGATCATACTCTAGCTGTTATTATAACCTGGTTCATAAAGCACATGATAACCAAATGTCGATTTCAAATTTTGAAGAAAACAGTACAGCAAAATACACAAATGCTAAGATTGTTTTGTATATAATTAAATCCTCCAGGTGACATCTTAAGGTTACATAATAGAGAAAAACCTCCCAGCCTCATGCCAGAAGGGACAGAGTGCATTCTTTTGCAAACCTGTTTGATAAGTCAAAAATGTAGGATCCCGCAGGATATACTGATGAACAGAGAGGCTGGGTTACTCTGAGAGCCCACAAGGACCGTGCTCCTGTGGTGTGACCTCAGTCAGCCACCTGCAGTTAGGAGCCTGGGGGTGGGGGGGAATCCCCCAATAAGGACCATGGGAGACTATGGGAAGGGGCCAGGCTAGAAGGAAGTTTTAAACTTTATCTCTTTACTTGAATAAGGGGTAAAACAAACACTGGGAAATTTAAGTAAAAAGGCATTTTATCTCCTTTTTACTTTCTTTTTTGAGAGAAAACACTGTTTTTTTTTTTTTAAGTGAACATTTCAATAAAAGCCAGACTTTTTCCTTTAAATGTCTAGAAAAGGAAACAGGTCTTTCCTTTCTTTCTTCCATTTCTCTCCTCATACCCGCTAAAAAATGTTACTATAACACTTCAGTTCAGGTGACCACAGATGGCTCCTATCTGACTGATGTAATTGATACGGCCTGTGTGAATTCTAGATAACCCTGAAAGTCATAAGCATTTTTAAAGATTGCTATTCCATGGTTAAGTCCGACATGAGAATAGAGTAAAAAGCTTTTATATTTCCGAATGTTTCATGTTTGGGACAGGGATATACTATTAAGACTGGGAGTTTAGCCTGGCTCAGCCAACCTACATTTTCATAGCTCATTACCTTCATGAAAAAGTGCCAAGGCAGTTTAAAGGGCGAAGTCAGCTTTTTAACAAATGGTCCTAGAAGAGGCAGGGAGTCATTTGCAGAGAAATCCATCTTAACACTTCCAGCACACGCTAAATGAACTTAAAGGTTTTATAAATCTAGATGTAAGAGCTAAGACTACAAAATGTCTAGAAGTATGATGGAAAATCTAAATAACATATGCGCTTACCAGAAATAAATTCAACACAAACAGCTTGGAATGTCAACAAGTTAAGTTTTTATAAGTTGTCTATTCGTAAGACATTGTTACCAAAAGGAAGGAAAACACCCAAAGATGGAGGAAAATTGCTAAAATCTGTATCTGATGGAGGTTTTGTCTCTAAAATGTATCAACATTTTCACAGTTTCAGTGTAAATGACCAATTAAAATATGGAAAAGACCTGTGTTTCCATGGAGACATTAGAACAGGCTCAACATCATTAGTGTGTGAGGAAATGCAAATTCACAAACCACAGTGAGACGCTGCTGCACCACTGATAGGAGAGTTAAGATAAAGACCCAACAGGCCAAACATTAGTGCAGGAGAAAATAAAGCTTGTACCCACATCTGGCGGGAAGTGAAGCTGTACAACCACATTGGAAAATAATTTGCCTTCTTTAAAATTTAAATACCCATTAACTATACAATGCTAAAATTCACCCCTGGGTATTTGCTTAAGAGAAATAAATGCATATATCTATACCCAGAAGAACATACATACGCTCCGGGGTTTATCTGTAATAGACAAATAGTGAAAAGAACTAAGATTTTCATTCAATTTCTTTCTTTGTCCAAATAATGGAATATTAGTCAGCAATTAAAAAGGAATAAATTACAGAGACATGGCAAAATTTGGAAGAAGCCGAAATAATTGTGTTGAGATGAAGGTGGGAAAGCAGAGGGCACAATGTAGGTGTTTCCACTTAGGCAATTCTACACAAAGCAAACTACTTAGCTGTTGCCAGGGGCGGGGGGGTAGAGGAACATGCTGTTGCCTAGGGAGACCGTGGAGGAACAGAAATTAATTAAAAGCAGCAGGGGGAGACTTTTAAGCACAGCTCAGTTATTCTGTGTTGACTGTTGATTGCGGTGGTGTTTTAAAAGTGTCCCTACACACCGGACCAAATCATGCTCTAAATATGCACAGTTTATGTCATATTGACTGCATGTCAATGAAGGTATTAAAAAGTTTCGATAAAAGTTAGCTTACTTTCCACATTAAAAAGTTTCATTTTTCTTCAGAAGATACATACCCCAACACCCACACACAAGAGAGAGAGAGAGAGAGAGAGAGAGAGAAAGAGAGACCATGTTGTGTGGTTGTATGTGTGGTGCAAGGGAGCAGGTTCAGGGCCTCTGCACTGAGCTACATCCCTGCCGTTTTTATTTTTGATTTTGGGGCAGTGTTTCCCTAAATTGTTAAATTACCAAGGCTGGGCTCAAATTTGCAATCCTCCTGCCTCAGCCTCCCAGGGTGCTGGGATTGCAGGCCTATAACACCAAGACCTGGCTCAGAAAATAGTTTAACGTAGTATTTTCATTAAAGTCCCATTTTATAGAGTGACGTAAGGTTACAAACGTTAAGGAATTGAAAGCCCTCGGGGTTGGCCACCGCTCTCTCCATGTCTGGAGCCTGGAATGTTCGACCTGCTCCCACGTGGACAGCTAAGCAGCCTTCCCCGTTTTGGTGATCTCACTTCGGCCCTTTCTCACCCTCAGGAATCCCAGCTCTAGACCAAGCATCCTCTACAGACCCTGCACCACTGGCTAAGAACAGACACCTGCCAATGCTGCACGTGGTCACACTTCTGCCACCTGCACTCTAAGGATTGCAGGGCAAGAAAAACCTCCTCTCTTTTTATGCTTTTTAAAATATAAGCCCAGAATACTCCTTTGGGTGCCTGTACTTTCCCCCTTTTGCAGCCCTGTGCATTAGGGATTCTTACCCAGAATCGGTTTACAGTCACAAAACGTGCCCCAACACCAGCTTCCCGGAAACTCTTGTGGCAGAATCGCAAACGTGGACAAAATCATTACAATGTTTTCTAATGTGGATATGTATTTTTTTTCAAAATTGTATTGCCAACCAGAGAGCTAATTCTCTAAACGGGGACTCTATGCCTGAGCCATCAATCCCCAGGGTCTTGGCCTTGCCTGGCAGGAGGCGGAGCTCGGCTCCCCACGCCCCTCCTCCTGCTGCACACCCCCAACATGCGCGCTCCTTGTTGGCAACTAAACCCCCAGCTGGTGTCAAAAAGGTCCGGACCCCCTGCTCTCCCCTGTTACTTCAAAAGGTGGAAAAACAAAGCCCCAGCCCCCACCCTGGGAGCTGCTAATTTAGATTCTCCTGTCCCCTTTCTCTGGCTCCACAGATGGGCCTTCAGCTGGGCTGCTTCTCTCACTTACTCACAGGTGGACTGAGTCTCCTGCGGCGAGTTAGGCCTTACCTCTCCCAGCTGGTCTGGCAGGCACTGGCGCCCCGGGGTGGGGTGTCCTGGGCTTCCACAGGGTGCAGCGGGTGAGCTGACACTCTTCCCTCCGAGAGTGGCTTGTGCACCTGTTTGTGTGAAAAAGGAGCTGGCTGGGCACCTCCCGTGGACAGTCACAACGTCCAGGACCCGGAATGGGGAGACCGGGAACCCCCTGGGCCTGTGACCGGGCACATCTCCCCTCCCGCCAGGGAGCAAACCGCCACTGCCCCCAGGAATCCTGGTGGGCGCTGCGTTAGTGACCCTCAGTGTTGCTGTCCCGTCATTCATGCGTTCACACGTTCCCCTGGGCCCACCCCCATCTCACCTTGGCCTGCGGGACAAGGCAGAGAACCACAACCAGCCACTCGGGTTTGTGCCCCGTGGTCCGTGGTGGCTGATTTATTATATTATTAGTAGTAGTTTTTGAGACAGGGTCTCGCTCTGCGGCTCCGGCTAGTCCTGAACTCACTCTGGAGCCCAGGCTGGCCTGGCACTCCCAGAAATCCTGCTGCCTCAGCCTCCTGAGTGCTGGGATGAGAGGTCTGCGTCACTCTGCCCGGCTTAAGTGGTGCTGAGGCACCTAACCCCGGTACTTAGCGCCTGACTTACTGCTTGTTAGGCAAGCCCTTTAACCGCTTAGTCACTCCTCCAGCCTCCTGGGGCTGGTCTGGTGTTTGTTCCTTTTGTTCTGTTTGCCCATTTTGGTTTGTTTTTGAGTGAAGATAAACTGTCTTGGGTCAAGTGTTGCACTTTTTCCATGCACCGTGTACTGTAATTACTAAAACTTAAGTGATTTCATTACAACATAGAAAAACGTGGGCAAAACAAAATAAAGCAGGCTGCCCGGCCTCCTCCACAGAAGCGTGGCCGCGAGACGCCGCGGCCTCCTTCCCTCGCACCCCGAGTCCCTCCTCACCCAGCGTCTTCAGCGCCCCTTTGGAAACCTGGCCTGCCCTCACGGTACTTACGGGGCTGTGCGTGCACCGGAGGCCCGAGCATTCCCCCGGGGCCTGCCTGCAGGTCACACAGGCCC
The DNA here is from genome assembly GCA_004027205.1 of Ctenodactylus gundi. NCBI lineage: Eukaryota > Metazoa > Chordata > Mammalia > Rodentia > Ctenodactylidae > Ctenodactylus > Ctenodactylus gundi. Next base: position 99,016 of record PVKB01000549.1, on the reverse strand, counting down.
TCCTTGGGCTCTGAGTCTGTGGTGGACCCGATCCCCACGGGGGAGGACGGTCACCGAGCCTGGACCTGGGGGGCAGGAGTCAGCCAACTCACCAGACATCCGGTGGTCTGCGGACTCTGGGTCTGAAGACCTGAGCATGCGCCTTAGCTCCTAGTGGGGTGGGGGAAGGGTGGGGAGCGGAAGTGGGGGTTGGGGGAGTGCAGGGAGCGAGCAGGAGAGTGAGGGGTTGGGGAGCAAGGTAGGGAGTGTGGGGTGGGACAGGATGGGGAAGGCGTGGGCTGAGTCCTCACACCTGCCTGGTCACCCGGCTCCTCTGTGGGTGGGAACTGGTCTCCCGGAGGGTACAACATTCTGTTGTGGGGTCTCACCGCCCAGGTGGGCTGTATCTGTGTCTGTGTCCTGGGTCTGAGGTCCGGACCTCGCAGCCCCTTTTCTCTCAGAGTCGCCTAGCCCAGCCCAGACTGGGCGTCCTGGGGGTGCAGGACTCCTCCCTGCCTCTGCAGGTCTCCTGGTTCTGTAGGTCTAAATGTGGGCACCCTATCCCTCACCTGTTCTCCTGAGCCCCTGGGAGGGGCTCTGAGGCGCCAGCCGCTCTGTAGCTCCTAAGGCCTGGGCAAGACGCCAGGACCCTGCTCGGTCGCCATCTTGCTTTTCTTCTCTCACGGGCCTTCGTTCATTATAAGGAAGGGTACGGTGGCCCAGGGAGATCACTGGCCTGGGGCTCCAGCTGCAGCATCCCAAGGAAGGAAGGAAAAGAAAGAAGGAAGGGAGGAAGCAAGGAAGAGCGAAAGATAACTTTTTTTTTCTTTTTGAATAACATTATTCAAAAAGACCTGTGGTAGAGGCGTATAATCCCAGCACTATGGGAAGCCGAGGCAGGAGAATCACAATATTAAGCCTAGCAACTGAGCAATTTAGTAAGATCCCATCTCAGAATCAAAAATAAAAATGGGATGGGGCTATAACTCACTGTGAAGTTCCTGGGTCTCACTACCACAAAAAAGATTGAGAGATTTCTTGTCACTGTGACTGGCTCTCTTTACTAAGGACAGAATGTACTGGAGAGCTGTTTCAAAGGCCACTCAAAAAGTAGGTCCGATAGTGTAAGGGGATAAATTGGAGATATCGGTGACAACTATGACTCCTAACACTGCCACTTTAAAACACTGCAACTGTGGGGCTGCATGAATAGCTCTGCAGTTTGAGCCCTTGCTTAGCAAACTGCAAGGCCATGAGTTCAATTCCCAGTACCAAATAAGCCAGGTGTGGTGGCACACGCCTGTGATCTCAGTACTCAGGAAGCTGAGGCAGGAGGATTTCCATGAGTTCAAAGCCAGCCTGAGCTACATAGTGAGTTCAGGACCAGCCTGGACTATAGAATGAGACGCTGTCTCAAAAGAAAGCCATTGCAACTTTTACCAATGTAATAAAATTTGCTTCAAAAATAAAAAACTCTCAAAAAGAGTTTAACATTCAAGATAAAAAAGACAGATAAAAATTCAGATGCATTGCAACAGAACTGGAAGCCTGCAGGAACCACCTTTCTAACTTATGTGAGCCTGGCATGTGTGTTTAGGTTGGACACATGGAACTTGAGGTCAGTCAGCAGAAACACAGAACATACACCTCAGAGAGCACTTGGAGTTTGGTGAATATTTATTTCTTTTTTTTTTCCAAGCAGAACCAAATACAACAGGTAGACCGTGGTACAAAAGGTGCGGGGTGACGCGGCAAGTCCGGGTCACGCCTGAGGGGACGTGCTGTCAGCGGTCCTAGCAGCTCGACACCAGGTAATGGGAAGTCCACCGGCTCGTGACCAGTGAAAAGAAATACCCTGGAAAGAAATTCCATGGTGCATGCTGTAATGGGCCCGGCTGAGCAGACCAGAAGATACTGCAGAGACAGAATTACCCTCAGAGAGCACAGCAGCTTATGACTAAAGCACATAAACACAAGCGGGACATACTCGGGGTGCAAAGGAAGCCAACCCATTAGAACTATCCTCCTGAGGGAAAACAAAATTAAAGACACCAGCTCAAGTATAGGCTGTTTCATCAAAGAATGTTAGCGGGCAATCCAGTGTTTGTATTGGACTCAAAGGTAACCACCGATTCCCAGAAGAATGAGGCTTCTTTTAAAATGCAACTCCACATGACAACCTGCTCAGGTCATCGTGATCAGTGTGGCACTGTCTCCTGGAGCTCACATCTCGGTGTAATCCTGAGTGCTGTAGTCATCAAGTTGACAGGCTGAGGATGTCACCAGGCAATTCGTGTTCAAGGACAGCAGCTGCTGTGCCTGCTTCACGTTTAGGACTGACACTCAAACGACTTATTGTATTGTACAAACTTTACATATGCTCACAATCACTATAAAGATTTACAGAACTCTATGCCCCAGAGCAAATATTACACACTTTGTATAAAACATCCTACTAGTTTAACTGATTTTTTTGGAAAGAAAAAAAAATGTCTAACACTCAGACGGGATTGCCACTTACCAAGCCGGCAATGACTTTCTGCTCCCTTTCCTGTAGATTCATTAGTGATTGTTTCTAGCTTTAACCCCTGGGTCTCCAAGGTGATAGATTCACACTGAAATATTCAGTAATTAACACAGAAGAAAAAAAAATGCCAATGTAGCATGTGAGACATGGAAAAGGCCTCGTAAGTCATACAGTGAAATCCTCTTGATCTCAGTCCTCTTGGCGCCTATGCCTCTAGCTCGCAGATGACCCTGGGTAGAGGGTAGGAGGAACTTGACGTGAACCCCGGTCCCTTCTGTCCTCAGTCCTGACCTTTCCCAGACAGTGACACAAAAGGGTCTAAAGGAGCAGAGAGGGTGTGGAGCTCTGTGGAGATGCCCAGGACTGGGGGTGGGTGGCTACACTTCTCTATCAACCGTGTGTCCCTAGAAGAATTGGTTCCCTTGATTCCCGTGGTTGTGTCCCAGTGGGTCAAAGTGACTCCGCAGCTCCTCTGAGTCCTGCAGGTACTTACAGATGTGGCCATCCAGAGTCCAAGGGAGAGGGGCTGCTGGGCCATCTGGGACCGGTTCCTGGCCTGGACACTTCTCCAAGGAGAATCTCAATTTGAATTCTCAGTCCAGAAGGGATAAAGGGCTACAATAATGTTTTTGTAGTAGGGACTAGGTTCTCCAGAGCAATACAGATTTAGGGCGATTTGTTTGTATTTTGGATGGAATTTATCATAAATTGTGTGAGTATGTGCTCTCATGGAGAGAGAAAGAAAAGACAGAGAGAGAGAGAGAGAGAGGGAGAGAGAGGGAGAGAGAGGGAGAGAGAGGGAGAGAGAGAGAGAGGGAATATGCCATGGGACACAGGGCACATCCTTGGGAACTGTGCTTTCCCTCTTCTACTTTCCTGCAGGTAACAGGGTATATGATACACTAAACACACAAAATTTAAACCTGGATGTGAGCCCTCAAACTTTTCACATCAGATTTCCTTCAAGTTAACATTGTTGTCAGTATTTGGGGTTTTACATTATTTTCCCAGAATCCCTTTTAGCATATAATTTTTGTTAACAATTTACTTAATTCAAGCAGCTCTTACGTGCATCTGGATTTAAGACTCATGTTCTGTTTATGCACAAAGACAGAGTGAGCCTTCTCAGCTACCAAACGTCTAGTTCGCGCACATTGTCGCTGGCTGCTTCTGTGTGTACTTGGATTAAAGTGATAGCTACCATGTCACCTCTGCCTTGTACCTTTGTCTGAACTCAGATTCAGAAGACCTTGTTTTCCTTCTCATGTGTTCATGGAGCATATTTTCAGTCAGTCACATCTTATTCATTTACCTGCGCACATTTTGAGTGCTATGGAAGCAAAATTTACTACGGAGCGTAGGATCTGTGTCCATGATCCCATGTCTTCAAAATGGATAGGTTTTTTTTCCCCCTCTCAAATGCAGTTTTAAAAATTCCTTTCCATAGGAGCTGTTTCAGTTATCTTGGGCAGCTGGCCGTGACTCCCTGGGTGAGTCCCTAGTGACCAGTAGGCGAGACTTCAGGGGCTGTCCGTGCCCTTACACATATGAGGTGATTTCTTTTGGAACTTTCAGGATTATTTACATAAGCTTTTAAAACTTCTTCAAAATATCTATGCATCTACTTGTCTTAGAGGGAGACTGTAATCCATTACCAACATTTTAGCTTCTTATTATATGTTTCTGTAACTTTGAAATAAATATGTAAGCTGAGCATGTAAATATTCATAATTGGTTTTCTGTGTAATCCACTGGCCTTTGTTATTTCAATGTCTCAAATATTCAAAATTTAGGGAGTTAACTGCTCAATATTAAAATAGGACAAGGAAAACATCAAGAAATAAACATTCTCAAAAAGACAAACTGTTGGTAATATTTCTAAGACAAAGTAGAAAATTCACACAAGGTCTCAATAGTTAAATGAACTCATGGAACAATTTTCCTATTCACTAATATAGACAGGAAAATTTGGCAACTTAGAGAACGCTGTTCTCATATTTTTTCACAAATAAATTTGTATTTCTAGAATATCTTTTAGATTTCAGGGACCTTTCCTTAGGAAGCTTCAAGGCTGAAGTTTAACAGGGCTTTATTGCTGCTGTGTGTTCATTTTTGACTTAGAAGGTAATAAATTATAAGCACAGTACCTCCATCTGCAAGCACAACATAAGCAGTAACAATGTTATTTAAATTGTTTTGAAAATGGACTACCTACTGGCTGGATGTATTTACACATGATCTCGTTCTGTCTTTCCTAGACAGCTGACGGTAGGTAGAAAAGCACCCTTATAAGAATACACATCTCCCACCACAAGAGGGCAGCAGGAATCCTCTAGTTAGAATTATACTTGAACTTGCTTAAACATTCTTTGATATCTTTCTGAACAATTTGCTCCCTTCTCTCCACACGGGAGTAAAACTGAAAGAATTTCTTTTCTCTGTGAACAGGGGTTAGTGAACACTTTAAAAACAGAGACGTTGTGAATAAGGATCAGTGAAAATTTTAGGAAAGGACAGAGACACTGTGAGTAAGGGTTGGTGAGCGCTTTAGGGACCGGCCATGCCCAGGAGTGAATGGCCACAGCTTTCTCCCACAAATCCCAGCAAATCGCGACACACCTGCTGCTAAAGCCCGTGGATTCACCACCATCCACCCAGTAGATGGAAAAAGTTCAGGGGACTCACGCGAGAAATTTAAAGTGCCCGATATGCTGCTGAATTTACATCCTAGTGGAACTGTGGAACAATTCAGAAAAAGCCTAAAGCGTATTTATTTTCCCACTTTCCAAGACTGTATAATTCTTGGACTTTCCTTCAAGTGCCTCATCGTCATAAATCTTCCAAGGGTGAGATCATAGTTAGCATAGATTCATGTATGAGTGTGCGTCCTGACATCATCAGCTCGGACTCAAAACAACAGCGAGGGCTTTTTTCTGGTAAGTTACATGTGAAGCTGTTGAGCCACGTGCTTGTTGGAAAACGAAATTTACGAGAGGTTTGTCCAATCTACTGGATGTGTAGAGTAATAACTTATCATGATCCCTTTACAGTCGTTCTGCACTACAGAAATCTCTCTGCGGCACTGGGAAGGCGCCGCACGCTCCCTCGCGTGTCCCCCGTGCTCAGGCTCCACGCAGAAGCCCCTCGGGCCGTCAGGAGAGGAGTGTGTGGCGGGGCAGGCGGTAGTGCTCCGGCCGGGGGCGCACCTTCTTCTCCTGCGGGTGGGCGTACTTCCACTTGGAGGGCGCCATTTTGGCCTTTTTCCTCCTCCTGTCTGTGCACCACACCTTCTCGCAGTACTCCTCCACCCTCTGGAAGTTGCTGTAGCCAATGAGCTGCAGGAACTCCTTGTACCAGGGCTTGGTCCCCGAGGAGATGCTGCTCCTGGCCGGGCAGGGCATCCTGCGCGACCCATCCTCCTCGTAGTCCTTGCTGAACAATTCCTCCACGCGCTCCTCATTGACCACCTCCAAGGTGACCTTGCGGACCGTGTGCACAAAGCCGTGCTCCACCGTCTGGCAGAAGTAGGTCCCCGCGTCTGCCCTGCGCACTCGGAGGAAGAGGAGACCCAGGTCCATCTTCACCACCCGGTCACCTGTCTTCACCTGCGGGGACACAAAGACATGGCAATTGTGTAGCAGGAATGACACAGCCGGTCGCCCAGTCCCTGCCTGTCCTCAGCTGCTTTCTGTCGCCACTACATCATGACATCACGAAAGGAACAACCCCTCTGGGAGGCTGAGGCAGGAGGATTGCAAATGTGAGCCCAGCCTGGACAACTCAGTGACGTGGCAAGACCGTGTCTCAAATAGAGACATCGAATGGGCTGGGGATGTAGTTCAGTGTGGAGGCCCTGTATTCAATCTCTAGAGACATGAAAAAAAAAAAAGGGTAATTAAATTGATTCATGTGCATGTGTATGAGTGTGTGTCCTGACATCACTTATAGTGAAGGCCACTTTACAGCCATGACCTCAAGGTGATTTTGCATCAGTATTATAAAGATGGAAGAGAGAGTGCTCCCTCCTGAATGAGCTTACGTGTTAGAAAATAAATCTCTCCCCCAAAGTCCTGAAAGTGAGAGTGAGAGGAGGGTCACATTTACTTTTAACATCACTTTTAACATCTGCTTTTCAGTGGACAGACCTCGGCCCCTTCCCCTCATCCTTTCAAGGTTCTTATGCCTTCCAGCTGGCAATGACCAACATTTTCGCAAGACTCTGTTTACCGTGTGAGGCTCCTTTCATGGCGCCTCCTTCAGAAAAAAGCAAAATCCATCAATTGATTAGTTCAGTGAGCATTCTTGACATTTCTGGAAAGGTCCAGTAACCGAGATAAATCAACGAGATGCTTGTGCCAGTCCAAAGTGAGGGTCCCCGGGCCCTGAGCCACAGACCAGCACCAGGCTGTACACAGGTCATCCCAGATGAAGCAGGTAGCGGGCCAGCCCAGGGGGCTTCATCTGAGCTTACGGCCGCTTCCCACCTCTTGTGTGACCACCTCAGTTCCACTCCTGTCAGATCAGCAGCAGCAGCAGAGCTTCATAGGCGTGTGAACCCTCCCATGAGCTGTGCATGCGAGGGATCTGGGCTGTGTGCTTCTTAAGAGAATCTAGGGCCCGATGATCTGAGGAGGAGCTGAGGTGGGGATGCTTGGTTACTCCCACCTTCCTGTGTAGAAACTGGTGTTTTGTGCCTAAAAACATGGGGGACAGCTGCTCTAAGGGATGCTACAATTTAGTATGGATTAAACGTAAGATTCATTTAGTTCTCTGGTATTTCCTTGTTAGATTGTCAACATAATGAATTATGCACGTTATAAACAAACATGTTCCTTATTTTACAAGTAAATAATTATAGCTGAGGATGGAAATGGCACATCGCAGATTTCAGTGACTGGCTCCCACCTTCTCATCCGCGGTCGCCCTCTGGAGCGTGTGTCTTGGCTTTCGGCCATGCTGCATTCCACCACCACACCACCATGGGCTAACTGTGTGGTCAAGGGTGATTATGCGTAGTTTGTCTTCCTAAGCGGAGACAATCTAGTAACTTGAAAGATTGCTGTGAAATTTAAGTAAACTAACACAGCAAAGGCTAGCTTGCACTTTGCAAAGCAGGTTAGCCCACTTTGCGATAGATATTCTTCTAGCTATAGACAGACGTACAGGTACCTTCACTTGGCCTAGGATCCGAGGACAGTGGTAGAAGGCAACTCCCAGCATCCTGCCTGGCTGCTTTCAGAGAGCACAGAACAGACAGCTGCCTCCATCTTTGCTAAACATCGAATGGTCTCTCTGATCTGAGAGTCCCAGATCACAAATACTATGGAATTTAAAGTGAAAAACAAAGTGAAACAGGGGGGTATGGTGGGGGAGGTGGGAGGGCAGGGTGGGTAGAAGGAGGGACAAAAGGAGAGTGGGAAAGCCCTTGTGTCATTGGCAAGATGGGTATGTGCACAAAATGCTCAACTCCATTGTAAATCTTAAATTTTGCACCTATATATATCAATAAAATGGGGGGGAGACACTAGCCAGGAGTGTGTTTGCCTGGTGTTGGACCCTGACCGGACGGCTGGGCTCAGCTCTTTCCAGCAGAGAGAAGCCAGAGGCAGCGGTGTGATGAGTCAGATGGAAATGCTGGTCATTTATTGGGACTTGTACATGATATGGTGAAATGTCATGGGTGGGTAGTAGGAAACTAAGTTGTAAGGCTTCCAAAAGGCATTTTTTTTTTCCTCTGGCCATTTAGGCCTAAGGCAGCTTCAGGGTGATGTAGGTGAGGAGGTAAAAGAGGCTCCCTGCATCCTTTGTCTGGGCTTTTCTTGACTCAGCAGAACCACACCCAGCAGCCAGTGAGCTAGAGCCATCTACCCAAGAACTTTTCTTGTGGGAAACTGGGAAGGCCTCAGTCCCAAACCATCTTAACAACAGAAGGGCAGTCTGCTATAATGACAGGTTTTGTACCTGCTGCAGCCATCTAACCCAGAAGGGACTTTAATTCACGTGTTATGCTGGCTACCGTCACCACACCTCCAGGGCAAACCTCTGTGCAAGCTGCCTTCCAACACTCTCCTTCTCCACAAATTTGCTCATTCTTGCCACCTGTGACTGTCCTGTGCCTCTGATGGCACTGATTCTGAACACAGCACCTGACCACACAATGTGTGTGCATGTTTGTGTGTGCACGTGCATATGTGTGTTTTGCCATTACACTGCTCTGGTCCCTCTCTTGATTCCCCCAGGGTTTCTTCAGCGGGCTTCCCCCTTCCCCTGAGGCATAATCTTCCACTTTCGCTGATTTGACAACACTCCCATTTCCCAGTTCCAGTATTCGGTAGTGTTGCTTAGGTACTACATCTAATGTATAGGTAATTATTTTCGGTTACTGTTTATCAAAATAGTTAAAACACTAAGATTTGATTTCTATGAATGAGAGAACTCAATCTCATATGATTCTTCACTACAGTTAATTCTGGTGACTTTCCACTCCTCTCTACTTACTAACTTCACTGACTCCAACAGTTACATTATTCTTGCAGCCCCCTTGCCCTCAACTGTGGATCGCTGATACTAACCTTAGATCTCTCAAAATGATCTCATATAGTTTTCCTTAAATGAAAGAGAGCAATACATTTTCTATGAGTATCTTAAATTGATTACTTTATCATAATATCCAATATAAATTAATAAATCTTATCTGGGATCATATGGAAGACCAACCTCAGCATTAGTATTAGGGTTTATATAAGTTCTGAGCCATTTTTAATACCTTAATTTCCTCCAGATGCCACAAAGAACAAAGTTGAATTTAATTGCTAATGGTCTGTTCTAGCCAGATGGAACCCAACAGCAGCCTATGGAGGAATGCATATGAAAATTTTGACATCCCTTGAAAAAGTAGTGGGTTCACTGAGTCATCATATGGCTTTCAAGTGCTATAGACAGGAAGTTGTAAACACACATGCATGCGCACACACACACACACACACACACACACACACACACACACACACCACACCAGTCTTTGTCCCATATTATATTCATGAAATGACTATCTCAGTGAAAAAGTTATATAAAATAAAGCTTTTTAATGCTTTATAGATTGCTTTCTAATGTATAAAACTATTTTAATGCTATATTTGAATAAAAACTATAAGTACAGGAATGCATGCATTGCTTTCATCTCTGAATGTTTAGTGAGCATTTTTATATTTGTTAATTCAGCATCTGCAAAAGGTGTGGGACCCTACTAGGCCTGGAATGACTGTAGGTAGCAGTGGCACATACCCCATACCCTGATAATCTCGATGCTTGAGGCGAGACTGGCAGGTATGGGGCCACTCCCTCTTACCCCAGACCTAGGATGGGCCACAGTTCAATTTTCATCATACTCAAATTCCTAATTTCCCCCTGCTTCCAGAACCTTACCAGAAATCATGTTGTCGGGTTTCGAAAGACCTGCCCTGCAAATTAGGCTACTTTCAGATTCCAAAATACCCCCCAATCAGTGAATGACCCTTGCCCTGTTACCGGTAGGGCCACCTCCCTTAAACTGCATATAAGCCTGGCCCTCTCCTCCAGTAAATGAGCTGTTAACACTGATTCATCCTCCTGGATATGATTCTGTTGTACTCATGCCGCTCAAGACCCTGTTCCCCCAGACTTCACTGGTTCCTGATCGCAGGTGGCTAACGGTGCCCAGGGACCCCTGGACCCCTGCAAAAAGGCATTTGACTTTTAAGGATAGGCAACGAAGGCAGCAGTGTCTGACCATGATCAAAATTTCCTTCCCTTCCGGGTCTCCTACTGCTGCAGTTCCCTGTGTTGGGGCCGTAGTTCCTCCTCCCATGTCTCATTATGGTTTTACTCTTACTTTTCTTTTAGCGAAATATCTTCTAATGTCTGCCTTCCTTTATAATTTTTTTCTTCTAGGCTTAGTATTATTTTTATGTTCTTGACATCTACTTCCCTTAGAGCTCTTGAAGACTTTTGGCTTCTTCCTATATAACTCAGCAGCACTCATGTTTGTGGCACAGGAGCTGTTACCTATATTATTTAAAATATCTTTCCATGAAATTTTCATCTTTAGCCATATTGTAAATTCCATAAGTGCCAGAAGGCCTGTTCCCCTGTTCTTCCTAGTTATTCCACAACGAGCAAAGTGCTCAAAGCAGAAAACAATAAATAATTTATTCACAGGTAACAAACATGCAAGGCAGTAGGAAATAGCAATAAGATCTATCCAAAATCTATCACATCTTCTAGGTAAATCCATTAATAGTCTAATCAAGAAGGCCACAAGCATGATTTTAGAAACAGTCAGTAACCAATGAAAGCGGGCTGCTGGACAGATGCATAGAAAGGGCGGGCGTGGAACGCTACCTAGAGTGCACGACCCCGAAGTACACGGTGAAATCTGACCATTTCTCTCTCTCTCTCTGTGACATCTTCTTGAGAGAATGAATGACATCTAAGAAACTAGGACAGTCAGCCTGGCTCCTGGCATCCCGCAACTGGTTTAGGAAGAAACAAAACCAATATTAAGTACATACTGGACCCTATTAGAATTAACTGCTAACTATTGGAATTAGACAATTCTGTAAAAGGCTGATATCACAATGAGCATTTATTTCATCATCAGAAACTTGGGTTTGAGAAACATATATCATATGCATCTGAAGAGCAGTCCGGTCCACATTCCAGTGTGCTGGGATGTGACACACCAGCCACTGTGGGGACTGTGTCCTAACAATTCTTTGCATGCCAGAGATCCTGCCTTTTTCAGAATTTCAACCTCTCTTCCTGGTGACCATGAATTCACATTATAAAGTCAGCAAGAGGAGTTACTTTTACTCTCACCTTGAAGGCCTTGCACAAGTAATTGGAACCATGTTGAAAGTTAAATATATCCTCTATGCATTGTGAGTACATCCAAAAAGAAAGGCCTAGAAATTTGTGTTTAAAGTCCTTTCATGATTTAATCTTTCCACTGCAGTTGAGCTGCACACCTCCAACACTGAATCCCAATCACAGAGCTATTTTCTTCCAGCTGGGTGCTCACCATGTCTGCAGACCAGATTTCCTCAGTCAAGAAGATGCTATGTCATATATAGGCAATTATAGAAATATACAGTTTCTTACTGAAATTGATTTTAATATTCTTAGCTATAAAGATTGATTCAGTATGTTCCATAATGTCAATTTTATTTTCTTAAAGAGTAACTGAATGAGGAGAACCCTGCCCTTCTGGCAGCTGACCAGGAAACAGCAGTGATTCCCATGTGGGTCAACATGTGGTTCTATATTCTTCCTCTGAAAAGAACAGGCATGTGCCCTGGACTGCTTTCATTCAGGATATAATTATTAATGAAGTCAGTTTAGTCAAGAAATAACAACCAACAGCCTATATGCTTTTTTTGGTTTGTGTATCTGGCTTGTGTTCAATACACAGAATGGTTGACTTAAAGGGAGTTATCTCATTTGCTAGTATAATAATGGAACATTTCCTTTACTAAAAAAAAAGCCTTTCTAATATGAACCTGATCTACCTTAGATGTGATTTTTTGATAGAGACAGAGGAACTGTCTAGTGGCTTATCTGAGGAAACATCACACCATATGTAAAACAAACGTGGGAAATTAAACTTGTTTCTGATACAAGGAGATGCTGAAAAATCATCATGTCTCAAGCCACAATGTGATGAAAGTGGTATACTCAAAATATCAGCTATATCAGAGAGGACATTTTTGACATTTATAATGAAAATTAATAACTAGAAGATGTAAAGAATTTGAGGTCTATAGAATAAAAAATAAGTGAGGAAATACATAAACAAGCAATCCAGATGTTTAGTAAGTGCTCTAGCTCACAATCTTCCAAGTAATCTTAGCAAAGAAAAATCAAAAAGACATCACTTTAAATCAGAAGAAAGACAGCATTAGAGAAGTAGAGGGGAGCAAATGCTGGTGAAGACGTGGGAAAGACGAAAGTCCACGAGGCAGGTGCACCTGACATTACTGACAGAGATGAAGGATGCTGACAGGTGGTAACGTAGGGAGAAGGGATCACAAGGACAGGGCAGAAGAGCCAATGGCAAGGGGAACAGATCCATTGAGAACAGTAACTGGAAGGTGTGGGATGCTGACTAGCACCCAGAAGCAGTGAAATAGGGACACACAGGAAAGGAGACAAACTCAGTGCAAACTGGAGTGTTGAGTGTGAATAGTAAGAAGATAAAAGAGTAATAGATTTCGCTTTACAGATCATGTTTACTCAAAATAATGACCTGTTCAACATGTAAACACAGATCTGGGCTTATACCCAATCATCACAATGGACATATTTTCAAGCAGGTGGGAGGGTATAGAAAGAGGATCCAGGAAAAATACAGTCAAACAAGAGAGGAGAGTTGTGTGGGCCAATCCTGACGATGTACACAGGCAAGGTAGGATGGCTAATTTGTGCATTCAAAGTCAAAACAGGAACCAAGCCAAAGAAACCCTCCCCATCTCTAATTGTTTTTTGTAATAATTACCTTGGTTTGGCAGCACATAAACTAAGTTTGTTTCTTAAATCTGTTCAAACTCTAATTACAATAATCATAGGATCATAGGATTTTGGAAGCACTGATCAAAACTAAGCAAATCTAAACAGAATGTTTCATTAAAATTTCCTGAAGGCAAGAAAATCAGAACGAAGGGAAATTAAGAAAGGATTAAAGATATTATTCCAACACAAAAAACGCATACTAAAAGACACTATACAACTGCTTTAAGTGAAGTATACATTCAACACTAAATTTTCTACTGATCAGATCATGAATGAAAAAATTCTAAGACTGAAAATGTCTCAAGTATGCTTTTAAAATTAATCCTTATGACAAGTACATCTTTCCTGGTATTGGAGCCCAAGGGAAAAAAATCTGGTATCTTCTCACAAAACAAGAAACTCACACATAACCAGGGAGAGAGAGAGAGAGAGAGAGAGAGAGAGAGAGAGAGAGAGAGAGAGAGAGAGAGAGAGGCAGACAGACAGACACACCCAGATGGCCAATAGCTGCAGCATACTCAGCTGGGCAGTTCAACAGAAGCCGCCGTTCATTTTGAAAACAACATGGTCCAGACATGCAGTTATATGCCAGCATACCCGTCGACAATTGAGATAGCTTTTTAATTATTATCATGAGCCATACTCAAGAACAAAGGAAATGAGAAATTGAGGGGAATTCATAGTTTTGACCCTTGACTATCTGTGTACTGGGCTTGCTGAGATGTCACGCACATCGTTCAATCCAAAGCCAAAGTCATAATGGTCTCAGAGGAATAAAACATAGACCTGTATCTGACTCCTTAGATTCAGGAAGATATCGTTAATTTTAAAAGTATTTAGTATTCTCTTGGAAAATGAACAGAAGAGAGAGCTATTTCCAACTCTAGATCTATTCCTTTTCTCAGAACATCTGTCCTTCACTTGTGCTATGGGAGTGGTGTTTTTGCCATCATAAATGAGAGGGATGATGAAAGGAATGGCTACTAAGCTCTCCACAACTAAATACACAATCAAGACACATGATGTTGTAAGAATAAAAATATTCTTCTCAGACTTAAATTTTGAATATTTATCTATTGTAAAGACTTGTTAGTTTAGGAAGGACGAGTGTTTCTGAGTAGACTGAACAGAAACATCAAAATTACTAAACAGATGTTTCAAATGAGGCAAGAGTTCATGCACCTTATGTTATGAAAACAAGAAAAACAAAGAAATAACACTCATGTGGAACCAAACCCATGTTTTCAGTGCATGCATGGAGAGACAAAAATGTAAACGTACAGCTGCCATTGATCCTTACACTTCCTGTCACGGGTGAGCTGGGGGGAAGGCCAGGACAGAACTGGTCAGCTAGCAGAGGATAGCAGAAAGAGATGTACTTCATATTGCTTTAGTGACATGACCTTATTTCCATACCAGAAGGTGTGACTAGTCTGCCTTATTTTTCTTTGCTTTGTTTTCACAGGAGAAGCTGTAAAACTTAATACAATGAACACAATTAGATTTCAGTACATTGTACAAATTTAGCACAGGTATAATGAAATCTAGGCTAAGTGGAAGGTGTTGCTGATTGGTAAGTTAGCTATGCCTATTAGATGTCTCAACAGTATTAACTGGCTCAGTGACTTTGTACAGCCTAGTAGGTGGTCAGGAAGTGGAGTTGAGACTTGACAACCTTTGCAAAGGAGGAAAACAACGCACTGAAAGTGAATAGCAATGGAAGCCTTGGGGTTCTGATGGCCATGTACTTTCTTTTGGTTCTCCCATAATAAACACAAACATCTGCGTGTTCTTCAAAGTCTACACAATGCATACAGTAAGCTATTCTAGTGTGAGGTATTTTCTTTTACAATACACAAAGGCATATTTTCCTTTAAATAGAGAAGCTGGGGTGGAAAGGCGGTAAGCACCAAGGGAAAGTAATTCTTCTGAGTTTAACAGAGGAGATGTGTATATATAATAAACTAGCCATTTGCTTACCTGCTCCTCGTAATGCTGGCGCAGGCACAAGCATATTTTGTATGTGGGGTTTCCCTTAGATTTCTGCACGTGAAATGTATTTAATTGTATTCAACTCCCTCCTCAAAGTCAGATGTGTGACAGTGGCATAAGAATATACAATGACTTTATCAGTGAATGACTAAAAACAAAATTCAAATAATGTCCCTCAAGGAATTGCTCATGGGTTGGCTTCATTGAAAAATCACTGAAATAGAATTGGTCCACTCAACAAAACACAATGGGCTAATTTTTCATTAACAGAATCTCTCCCTTTAAAATGTAAGGTATTTCTCTCAATATTCATTTAATAAGATGTCAGATCTTCACTGAGACTTTAAATAAAGAGTCAAGAATAATTTCTGTAATGTTCTATACACCTAATGCTTTTGCTTTGTGAGTTACATGGTCTCTGCATAATTATTCCATTGTCCCTCTTACAGGACAATCTAAGACCCTGTGAAGATTGAAAAATGACATAGCCCAAAAAGAACTTGCAAATTCTCTATCATATTAAGGAGAAAAGTGATTTACTAATCTAAGTAGCCTGAAGCAACTCTGCTCCAACAAATTAATAAACTTTGGGCTCTCAGTAAATAATGCACGCTAAATTTTTCCTCATTTAATCAGTTTTAAAACATGGATTCATGCAATTTTAGAGAAAAAAATAAATATTTGAATTATACAACTAATTTCTTAACAAGAATGAATTCTCTTCCTCAAAGATACTAGGATTAAATTTTGCAATTATTTTAGAGGCTTATTAAACTTGAATATGCAGAATTCTGAGAATTCAGTTAGTAGACTACAGTATAGTGGTGATTTAGTTGTGCTTATAATGGTTTTCTTCTGCAAATTTAACATAGTAAGACTTTATATACTTGCATAACAAAGATTTAGACTCTTATTTCAAATGGAAACTATATATAAGAGTACACATGGCCTCTGAATTTAATTAATGATAGGAGAATTTTGGATCAACTGAACTTGAATTCCGTGGACGCAACTACCTAATCCACTTTAGTAAACTCTATCTCCCCACCAACTCAGGGAAAGAGGTGTCTCTGCTTCTTCTAGGAACTGTCATTTGACTACTACCCATGACTACATCTGGTCTCATGTTTTCATGTGCTTAACCAGCAAGCTGGCTCTTTCTTCTCTCTGGCTACCTCACTTCAACCACTGACACGAGCAAGTCACCCTTTTCCCAAAAAAGCAAAATAAAACTTCTCATTTTTCTTGCCTCTCTTCATCAACTCCTCCTTCTTTCTCATCCCGACCTGTTGGTTCAATACACTGAGTCAGCTCTCCACTCAACACTGCCACACTTGGCGCTTACCTAGGCAGCAGTGGCTCCTGGTGTCACCATTCCTCCCAGCTATTTGCATTGGATGTGCTACTCTGAAGGCATTTCTGGGTATGCGAACTCATTTCCGTAAAGAGTACCATAAACCTAACTTTCTCAGAAATAATTAAGTTTTCAGTAAGTTACCACATAAGGTTCTTATAGTAGTACAGGACATAGAGCGAGCACTAAACACATGCTAGCCAGAATTACTATTTTAATTTTTCTTTATGTTTTGGAGTTTATTATCTAACTTGTCCTAGAAAGCAGGGCTTTCCTCTGTTTACGGAGTTAGATTATTGTAGTTCTTTATTACTCATTCCAGCCATGCTATCGAGGCATCTTTGTCTTGTGGGCACTGACCCGGAATTGAAATCTGACTTCAAAGCCTGAGTGATCTTCTGCTAGTGCCTCAACCTCTCTGTGCATCAGTTCATCCATCTATAAAGGGGAAAACAGAAGTGAGTACACCATGGAACTATTGCAAGGATTTGAAGTATTAGTAGATGTACAGTGCACTGGGTGCTGAGCGGCATGCAGTAAGTAGTAGGTTGTGCTGATTTTTGGCTACCTGACTCTTTTATTATCTCCTATGCTTACTTAGGATCTCTGTTATGTCTCTCAAGTATCTCTTGCCACTTCGAGTCTTTCTACTTGTGGATACACAGATACCTGGGAGCACTCTCCTTTTCTCTCTCTCCCTCCCTCCTTACCCCTCCTTTTTTCTCTCCTTCTCTCATTTCCCTTCTTCCCTCTCTTCTCTCTTCTCTCTCTCTCTCTCTCTCTCTCTCTCTCTCTCTCTCTCTCTCAATATTGTGCTGGAGTTTCCAGTTCAGTTTTCAGTGCAATCCAAAATGAACTCACTGTCCATGTCTCAAATCCCACCACCCATATTCTCCAGCTAGCAGGCACCTCAGTCCTTGTATTTCTGTCTGTCTGTCGGTCTATCTATCCATCCATCCCACATGACATACGATGATACTTAGACAACAAGTCAGTGTCATTAGAACAGCTTTGGAATGAGGAATGTGAGAGGTCAGTCTCGGGTCTGGCATGACCTTTGGGTATGAGCCATAACTCCAATTTAGCTTGTGCACATATGAGACGGGAATAATTCTGTCTACAATTCGCAAATGCACTTGTGAGATGTAGGACTAGAAAGAGAAAGCACCTCCCTGGCTCCTGCGAGCTGAAGGTGTGTATGAGAAAACAGCCTTCTCTACCAAATTCTTCCATCAAGTCTCTTTAACCCTAGTGTGTTAAAAACAAAACAAAACAAAACAAAACAAAACAAAACTGGTGCTTTCTATAGAACCTACTGTATTTGTATGTAATTCATTTACTTTATACCTAATTTACTTGTAGCAACTAATGATAATAACATTGTTAGCCAGGTCATCAAGTCAAGGGAAAATGCTGCCTGGTGAATGAAGTACACAGAAGAGACTTCTAAAGTAGATTACATCACCACGAGGAGAAGGAAGGCTACAACGGGACACTGATGGAGACAATGCCTGAAATGATGGGCCAAGATTGTGGCAAATTCCAAGTGAGAACGGAAAAGAGTGAATGAAGAAAACCACTGCTGAAAGAATCACTGGTTTCTGAAGCCATGAAAGCGGGTGATGCATGGGGCACCCCCACATTCTCTCCTGTGGAACTTGGCAGTGCCATAGATTTGTAAAATAGAAAATACTATGAAACAAGGGGAATGATTTAATTCGGCATAGTAAACTACCACATAGCTGGATATGTATTTATTCTCAGGCTGCCATGAAGATCCCTTTCTTGATGGAATTTCTGGGCTATCACTCACAGCCTTTGTTAAGTTCAAGGGCGTCTCCTCTCATGACCATCCCCGGAACACAGGTTTACAAAGTCAGCAACCTCCCAGAAGTGTCCAGTGTGATTGTAGACCAAGCCCACATTGGATTTCTAGTTCCACCTAAAGCTAGCTCATATTTAACTTAAGTGTGTATATAAGTCACATATAATAAACCAAACTGAGTTCTCATCTTGCCGGAGCCTCAGCCTTCCAGGGTGCTGGGATGACAGGCCTGTGCCAGGCCAGGAGCAAGTTTCTTTTCGACACTAAGTCACCTGTTTCCCAACGACACACTCTGGGCAGGACACTAGGGTGTGGCCACACAGCACAGAATTACCTCTTCTTTTCTTGCTTCGTGTCCTTTCTGCACAAACCAGACGACTTTGGCCTGCAGGGACCGCGGGTTGCACTCCAGCAGTGTGCTGTTGTTCTCAATGCCGTAAGCCAGGCGCTCTTCCGTTTTGTCCCAAGCATCGCCTAGAGCAGGACGACAGCATCAGCCTCCAGACTTTGATTTTACTGATAAACAACTTTTAAAGTATCCTATCATTGTGTGAGTGTGAACGACTCATTCCTTATCGCGAATTTCTACACAGAATCCCTGAGAGGAATAACTTAAGAAAGCTGCAGACCAAAATGCAGCCTTATGAAGGCAGACAGAGGAGGCGTGGGGAAAGGAACTGCAGGTTTGGCTCCAGGGGACACTGTGTTCTGAACCACGACCAGTGGCACGACGTCAAAGTCGTAGGAAATTGACGGCAGCGGCCATCGATAAGAAGGGAGAAATTGTGAACAGCAAACACTGAGACAAGTGGTCAGACTGACAGCAGAGGTACCACCTGGGCGGAAACGAGAAGCCTAAGTGACCATGCCGAGGGACTGTGCTTCTCCAGGTGTTAGACTCAGGTGGCAAGAAGAGAACAGAGAGCCGCACAAAAGGTGATGGATGCGTGCTCCCCCACGCCAGGGCAGGTCTTGGCCCGGAAAAGGCACTCAGCTGGCTTGACCTCACATTTCCGGGTAAAGGTACGCAGCATTTTGTGCAGTGAAGAATCAAAACAAGCGAATTGTTTCTGTTTTGCTATATCTTAGATGAATTATGTAACTAGAGCACAGGATTTGTTCCTTGTACCTGAATTCTTCTTACCTTCAAACTGACACCTAAATTTTCCAAGATCAAGATTATATTTTTCTCTCCAGTATTCCCAGAGACTGAGTCCAACCCTTGAATCCCACCTTGGCCTGAGCCTTATTAATTAGTGCCAACTGTGATGTGAATATGGGCTCGACCACAACGATGCCAACCTTCCTCCCGTGGTGCCCCTCCTTCCTTAGTGTCGGCTCCTGGTGGCCCTTGGGGACTGAACCACAGTCTGCTCACCAGCACCGTCCCATGCAGAGTAGGGCCTGATTTTCCACCTTGTTTAACCTCCTCACATTTGCCCTAAGCTGAAATTCTTAGCCCAGCTGACCACCCACCCAGCTTCGCAGACAACCAACTCCAGACCTAGGCTTGCCTGACTGTGGTACAAGAGAAAAAGCTTTTCACTTTGTTCCAATGCGCATTAGGTGAATTGATACCTGTTATCTCACACTTGATCAAATTCAGTGATGGGATGAAAATGCCTGCCCGTGATGGTGGCATCGGCACCCCGAAAGGGGCTGTGTTCTCACTCTAACACCTGTAACTTTGAGGTCTCATGCCAAACCTGAGTGGTGGTAGGGGAACAAAAAATTTTTTCAAACTTCTAACATTTTAACTGTATGAGAGAAATGAATGCTTTCAGGAACATTCTTTTAGTATATGTGAATCATAAAGAGATAACACATTTTTAAAAATCATGTCATGTGATGTCCAACACATGTGCCAACACGTCATAATTAACATTGTATGGATTACCAACAAACTGCTGTCCAAAGCACTGCTGGGCCGCATTCCCGTGCCGAACGTCCTGTCTGCGGAATCGCCTAAAAGAGAAGTGTGTTTAGATTTTATTCGGATTTCTACTTTCTGGGTTTTAAGATACAGACAGCCACATTAGTGATTCATATGACATTGTGCCTGAAAACACAGATCCGTCAGATGAAGCGATGGTAGAATCCAAGGTTCACAGCTTCCGCTTTTCCCCTGAATGTGCGTCAGTTGCTAACATCCAGTTAGCCTTGTTCTCTGCATGCTTATGTGAGGTTGAGCTGGAAACCTCCAAATAATAATACCAGGATAAATATCTCTTTTCATTTTGTGACGAATTGGGCTCAGCAATACATCTTTGGTTTTCAAAGAGTGTCTTGGATGGCGGGGGATGTGTGTAAATAGGACAGTGAAATGGAGGCAGGGTGTCTATTTCAGTACAGAATGTCATAAACTCTTACAAAAGAAAGTATAGGAGGGGAAAAAGGGCTGCTGGATCCTACAATTTTGTTTCAGAGTCATGGTGATCAATTAGCACAAATAGAGTTTCTAATAAAAAGGATAAACTACTAATACACTCAGCTTAAACTTTAATTCAGATGTAATAGGAGGTGCATGCCTCTACTCCTCGTGGCAGTGTGCTACCCATGTGTAGCAGGTTGCCTGGCAACTTGAACTTTGAACTTGAACTTTTCAATAGATAGTATGTTTTCATGTTTTATGAGCTATTGAAATTAATAACTAAAATAATATACAGTAATTCACACCCTTGAAGAATACTTTCAGAGTATATATAAGGTTAAAATTTTAAGTACCTTTCTGAGGAAATAAACAATGGAAGTGATCATTGCTTGTACTGAAATTCTAAAATTAAAATCTACGTTACACTTAAGTGAGCAATAAAAGCAGAAGGATCACCCAGAAGTGAAAAACAGACCCCCTGCTTCTCTAATCATGGTATCCCATCACAGGTGAGGGTGAGATGGGGGCACTGCTGCGCTGTTCCCCTGTAGAGTCGTGGTGACACTAACGTGACAAGGGGATGCTTTAACCAATGTGGAAAGGGAAACACTGCAACCCACGACCCCACTACACCTGCACCCCATCTCAGGTACGCAGCTGCCCTTTCCTGGCTCTTGTGTCCATGAGTGGTTAAGGAGCACCTGATGTCATTGTGGTCTCAGGTTTGTTCTGTTTTGTTTTTGGTTCTAGGACACCTTCACCATGCTACAGAATGGTAATGGGATGGTATTTCAGGAGATGGCATGTTCTCTCATCTTTTGTTCACCAATTTAGAGCTGGTGGGCATTTTAGCATCATGAACTATATGCAAGAGCATAGTGTGTGTGTATGTGTGTGTGTGTGTGTGTGTGTGTGTGTGTGTGTGTGTGTGTGTGTAACTTAGAATCCATTGCTGGTGAGAGAGATCTTACCTAGAGACATGGGTTCTCCAGGTTAATACTAAAACTGCCATCTGGACCAGAGAACTTGGGGGAAAGAAAAGCAGTTCAGAAAGTTTTTTTTTTTTTAAATATTACTTTATACTCGCATGGACAGCTACTAGGTAACTGACAGCAGATCTGGACAAGAGTGTAACTGCCACTGCCAATTCCTGGCTCCGCCGAGGGTCCCTGCAGCTCACTGGGCAGTGAGGAATAGCCAAGCAATGATGACGCAGGTAGGGAGAGCAGCCTTCCCTCTACAGAGGCCTGCGCTTCAGCAAGGGAGTGTAACAGTGATGTCAGGGAGCAGCCGCCAGGTGATTCTAGGCAAACAATTTAAACAGGAAGTAAGGAGCGCAAAACATCGCGTAAAGTCATTGGAAGCTTGGATTTAACAAAGGCACATAGCCTCCAGCAAGACTTCAGTCAACTTTATACTCTTCCGATGTCATGATCTCCTATTTGAGCATTTTGAAAAGCATGTATTAGGTTCAGGAGTTGGAGAAAGGGTGAGAAAAATCGCCTTTCATTCTCAAAGCTGCATTTTTTTTTCCTTCTATCTCTAGTTGCTTAAAAACCTTAAAGAGAACACCGGAAATAGACAAAACCTAAGTGCGAGGGGCAAAGACAGATGTGGTTTTGTGGATTATCGTGGACTTTAGAAGATCATCTGAAACAAGTGGCTTGGGTTATGAATGAATGTTTTTCCCTGTTGACTCATTTTCACTCTCAGAGCCAAAAAGTCTTTATTTTAATGACCAGTTTTCAATTTCACGTTCTCTTCAGGTCTGAAGCAGAACAGATCTGCTGTAAAAGCAAACTCTTTTCTCTTCACGTGCAGGAACTTAGCCCCAAAGCTCCCTCTCAGAAGTGGGGTAAAAGAACGTGACCCCCTCTGACACCCCCATTGCGTGCTACCGAGCCTGGCTCTGTCCCCAGCCTGTCCTTGGCTCCTGTCTGATTTTGCCTTCTCGTTTTACTTTTTCTCTGTAACTCTTTTCATCTACCTTAAAAAAAAATGACCTGAACAGTGGTGGCTTGCCCTTCAAAGACGTACCACATAACGTGATACACTGAACTATGGAAATTTCCAAGTTAAAATTCATTGCTGCTACTTCATGCCCAGTATTAAACCTTGTCATTCATAACCATTTTGTGCAAGGCTGGGAAACATATTCATAGCTGCTGGCAACAAAAACAACAGTTCCATTATTTTTTTAAAATTTCCTTTCCTAGGGTGATTATAGATAAATATTATAGACTGCATATTTCAAGCAGAAGAAACTTACATTTTGAATGTTTTTACTGTAAAGAAAAGGTGGGTGCATGGGTAGATAGATATGGTTATCCTAATTTAACCATGTGCAATGCATATGGATGTTGAAATATCACATGATAGCCTATATGTACATTTTTATGTGTTAATTTCCAATAAATTCCAATAAATTTAAAATGTTTTATTAGAATTAGATCTGTTTTCAAAACTAGCCCATTCACTCTGGAATCCTGGTACTTTATTTCCGATTCGAAGTGCTGCACAACTTTTCCGTGAGCACTTTACACCTTGGCACAATTAACTTCCTTCAACTAGAATCTCCTTGTATGTCTACCTCCAAGAGTGAGCTCAAAGATTGGGCTGAGAGTGACACAGAGCCCTGTGTGTATCACACCTCCCCCAGCCCTGCACGCGGTACTCCAGGGGTGGGGTCTCCCCCTATCTTTTGCAATTTCGTTTTCCACCTTAAGTTCTGACTGTCTTTAGCCAAAAATTCGTGACAATTTCTTAGTACGTGAATTAATCACTAGACAGTATTTCCAATGGACATGGGAGCATCATCCAAGAACTGGTTTTAAATAAGAACAAGGATTGTCTAAATTCAATTAAAGTGCTCAATTCTTTAGCACAATTAACACATTATCTAGCTCAGAAACCCTCTCAAAGCCTCATTTCACTATTGCCTTATTATATCCTTTTCCTCACTAAAATGTAAAATCTACCTTAGGCCAAATTAATAAGAGTTTCCAACTAGTTTCTTTTTTATGAGATTTTATGTGTGAACCTATAAAATATAATTGCACTGCATTATGTTAAATGATTCTGAAAAGAGGTTATAAAGTCACTCAAAATTAAACAATCAAAATTGATACAAGCCACTTTTCAGTAAGAAGTTTTTTTTTTTTTTTAATAATCCTATGTTTTGCTTGATTTTGTCTCTGGTGGTTTCATGATGATTTTTTAAAAAAATCTACTTATTACATAAGAAATAAAAATATTTTCCCTTATTTATCTCATTAAAGTGTGCACAACGTTACATGGCTTCAGTGGAGAAATTCTTATCCTCCAAAGTATTTTCTGAAATTTCTTGGGTGTAAGGATCCTGAGTTTACCTTATCTCATAAAAGCAATGATCTCACAATACTGCAGAGCCTGGAATTCCAAGTTTGGAGGCCTTTAAGTAGCTTTCATTTGTGTTGAATTAAATCACACATTTCATTAATTATACAGGTCATGCATTTGCCTAGGAGTTAAAATATTCACTTTCAAAATGAACTAAATGAAGACCATGTGGAGGAGAGGACCGGAGCAGCTGGAGGATGTATTTTAGAACTCATTTATTTATTTTCTTTTTAAGTCTTTGGATTCTTCAAGTATGGTGACTGGCCATTTCCACAGTCTGAGCTTAGCCAGGCTGGTTTCACACCCTGCAGTGTATACTTCAGAAAAAGGAAGAGTGAATTCAATCCCGGGTGGAAAAAAAGAAAAGCCCCGCAGTGTTTTTAGCCCTAGGCATGCGCAGGAACCCACAAAAGTTGTATTTAGGAACGTTTCGAACATTCAAAGCTTGTGCTATGATCAAAATATTACTATGCTGATTTATTTAAATAAAAGTTTCATGGACATTTTCATGGAATAGATGCAGAATTTTTTTTTTTTTTTTAAAGATCCCTTCCTCCTCTCGTCCGCCCCACCCCCTACCCCAAGCACGAGAGTATCGCAGAGCAATGGTACCGCATCTCACCTCTTGGCGTGGGAGCCTGTCGGGTAGTACCGGGAGCAGGCTATGCCGTCCCAGGCACAGTACGGGTCCCGGGCCAGGCAGCAGTCGGCACATGCGCTGCCGTACATGTCGCACTGGTGAAATCTGACTTGAGCCACGGCGGAGGCGGATCCGACGTAGAGCTGTTGCTGCAGGAAGCCGAGAGAAGAGGCTAGCGTGCTACCTGGCTGGCCCGCGTGTGCACAGATCACCTAAGCACCTAGTCGCTCGGCAGGCAGCAGCTGCTCAGCAAGGTGATGGGGTATTGATACTTGGGTTTCTCCAACAGGGAAATGCTTTTACGGACTGAAGTGCAGGACTGATCGCGGCAGGAACTCAAAGGCTGTGGATTCTCTGATTTGGTATCTATGCAGGAAAACCTAGAGCCCTAACATTCTAGATCTTTCTTTTCCCCACAACATCTGGGTTGCGCAATCATTTGGTCCAATCTGGCCAAGGCCACTGTCACTTTAGCAGTGAGTTAATTATTATGTTTAGTCCAACAGCAGGCTAATTTTCAAGTTGATAATTTTGTATGAACTGCAATGATGTCTGTTAAGTACCCAAATGGCTCCTGGTAGCAAGAAAACTTTCCCGTCCAGGATAGGAGCGTCCAGCTAAGCGATTGGATCAGTAATTACTCTTTCAGATGCTGATGTAAAGATTTAGTCTGGCAGGTATGTACATGTATGTCAGCACACCGGACGGGAAAGACAAGGAGCAAAACACTGACTAGCCTGTGATATGAGAAGTCAGTGACAAATACGCTTGACGCAACATGTGCAATAGCTGTTTCGGGACAAGTGTCCTCCAGACACTGACGCCAGTGTGGCACCCGGGAGCAGGGGCCCCTGCACACTCTTCTGGTAGCATTATTGTTGTTTTTTCAAAAATGTTAGTGAAAAGTAACTTGGGAGTAATGTCTTATCATGACTCTTAAAGTAAAACTATGCTCACCGTTCTTTCTAGAAGATTAGAAAGAAAACATTATGATGTAAATCATGGCGCACTTTTGTCAGAACCAATCACTGGACGTGAAGTCTCAGGCCAAGATGAGGAAGTGCTAGAGATCTGCTATACGAAGCCAATCATAGCATATTGTATGCTTCAGAAAATTCATGGAGAGCTGATATCATTTTACGTGGCCTTAGAACAAACCAATAAAATAACAATGAAAGAATGAGACCACAATACATTCATATGTTATACAAATCTGCCTGTGTTCTTATATCTTTGCTTTTAACTCACATATAAAACACGCACACGCATGTACGCACGTGCACGTGCACACACACACCCACACACCCACACACACAAAGATTTATACCACCTACCCTCTTTGAAGAAATCTCCATAGAAACAATAGGAACTGGATCCTGAAATTTAAAAACAAAATAGGTTTCTTTTTAACTATCTGTACAGCAGGTTGTAAACACTTGAAGTCAAATTATCTACAGATGTCGTTCTATGCCTACCTGGTTTCAGCTTTCATTTTTGGCAAATTAACACAGAAACTCAATTAAATTAAAATAAAATCTAGTTTTATAGTGGGGTAGAAAACATGAATACCACAAGCACCCGAGGAGGAGTCTCCTCCACTTATTCTGTTTAGATGGCAGTTTTGCATTTACACTTGAAGATCACCCATGATCTGGGCATTCAAGCATCTTTTAATAAACTGATAAAGTCAAAATGTTCTTTTTTATTAAGTACACGAACCATCAGAAGCAAATAGGTCTCTGAATAAATATTATTTCTGATAAGTCATGATTTTTTTTAAAAATTTTTTTCCCACTCTATAGTCCACACTGATCCTGAGCTCACTATGGAGCCCATGCTGGCCTCAAACACACAGCCTCCCGAGTGCTGGAACTACAGGCATGCGCCACCACTCCCCTGGCTTATGTGGTGCTGAGGAATCAAGACCAGAGCCCTGCCCTTGCTAGGCAAGCGGCTTAACCGCTGAGCTATACCCCCAGCCCACCATATCATCTTTAATTATTAACTCAAGCCTAAGCCTAAACCTCTCGATTGGGGTGAGATCGTGGTGAAAACCACAGCAGGCTCAGGGTTCTGCAGACAGGATGCATGACTTTGGTTTGCAGATCGTCACTGCAGAAAGAACAGCAACGCCACAGTTTTGAGAGCCTCCATGTTGTTTCAGTCATGCTGGGGTTAGGGTTAGAACTGAGCATAACAAATTCAGATCAGTTCTGCCAGCTGCGAAACACCAGGCGGGGGACTAGAAATGCGATGTCATTACCCTTTGAAGAATCATTTCTTTTTAAAGTAGAAAATATGATTATTTAAAAACATTTTAAACTATAAGAGCCTTCGTGCCTTCATACAGGCACAATTCCTTTTGTTGCCGTTGTTTCTGTTTGTAGCAGTGGGGATTGAGCCCTGAATCTTTGTGCTAAGCTACAATTCAGTGTTCTTTATTTTCTTATTATGAGAAAGGGTCTTTTTAGGCTACTGAACTGCCCAGTGTGGGCTTGAGCTCGTAATCAGGAGAGCTCCTGCCTCAGCCTCCGAAGCGGTGGGATTACAGGCCTGTGCCACTTTGCTGGCTATGTACCATGTGCATGTTTGTTCACGTGGCAATGTTATTTAAAGGCTTTGAAAAGTTACAAGGGTGTATACTATTAATGTGAGGCCTGTGGCCACTAACATGATGAAATCTGACATGGAGCCCAAGATGAGAACTGAAAGCACAGTCGCCCTGGCTGAGATGGGAAGGTCGTTGGCTCAGCTGTGCCTCCGGGAATCTAGTCTCCAGGACTCACATGGATAGATTTCACCTCCAAGACAGTCACATTCACATGACAGATTCATGAGAGAGAACCAATCCTAAAATTTTGTAGATTCCATAATTGCAAATTTGTGTGCCTATTACACTTCACATGTAATCTCAATATCAATGCTGGCTGCAATTTTTATTCACACACACACACACACACACACACACACACACACACACACACACACCCAGCAGCAGCAGCAAGCTGCAAGCATAGACTGTGCACCCTGCCCACCGAAATTAAGGTGCCACTTCACCCTTTGCTCCAGCTTCCGGGCAGGAGGACGGGCTGCTGCATGGTCTCCTCAGCCCATTGTCCACAGAGCTGTGCCTTGTGCAAGTGCTCTGTGGCTACCATGGCTCCAGCATTGTGCTGAGGAGATGTTTGGTTTCTAAACAAAAGAAGGTGGCCAGGCATCTTACGTGCCAAGTGATCTCTTTAGATGAGTTTCATCAGGCAGGACGTCCAGTACTGTGGACAGTGAGCTCAAAGCTCTTCCATCAACTATGTACACCGAGATGTTGTTACACAGAAACACATGATGTTGTGATCACAGCATGCATGATCAGAAATCTGCAAGATGACCCTGCCATTCCCTCAGGGGCATGGTCAGTACTTGTGGTGACTTAAAGACCGTAACTCTGGCAGAGAAGGACACCTTATGATGGATATTTAGACAACATGGATTATGGACCCCATAAAGCCACATGGAATAGTTTTAGCTTGTTTAGTATTTCCATTATTATTTCGTATCTTTATCTTTTATAATAAATTATTTGTGTAGTTCATCTAATGTAGTTAGAATTGTTATTCTCATCATATGGCAATGTACATAGCATGGAGATGAGTTCATTTTTGTGAGTGTTAATAGTACATTTGTACAAGATGTGAATTTGCAATAGTAAATCTGGAACTCCTAGATGTATAAGTGCTATTTCTTCATAGTAATGATTTGTCATTGAACTTTTTCTCAGGCTACATAAATTCAGGCCTCTTATTTTGAAAAAAATCTACAACAATCAAAAAAGGACTATTAGGATTTTCAATCAGTCCTCCCATTAGTTGTTTTTGAGTTTACAGACATACCTGCTAAGAAAAAAAAAAAAAAACTGACATAAATCTTTCTTACTTAATGCTCAGCTATACTTGTCTATAGCATATACATTTGGGCTATACATACATATTTTTAAATAAACATACTTTAAATATCTGAAGTTCTTCTAGAATTACTTCTTCCATCGATTCTGTTTCTTGGTTGTAAATTGTGATGACTTTCAGCACAATACCAGTATCTGTAAGAAAAGAAAAGGTAAAATCGAAGTCTTATCATAATCTGTTTTTCAAATAATTGAAGACTACATAAGGACTACGAATACACATAAGATATAAAATCTAGATATATAAAACATCTTAATGCCTGCCAGTTAAAATCATATTATTTAAATATCCATATTTTCAATTAGAAAAAAGTAGTCTGGCCAAACGAATAGAGCCAACTATATATATATGTTATAGGTGTATATATATTTTCACAACAGTTTGATACCAAAATATAACTTTAAGAAATCAAAATAACTTTTGGAATTATCAAATATGAGAAATATCGAATTATTCATTATTGTGATGCATGATGCAAAGGAATTTTTTTTTTGAGAAAAGATCTCACTCTGTAGTCCAGGCTGGTCTTGAACTCACCAAGTAGCCCAAGCTGGCCTCAGACTCAGGTCAATCTTCCTACCTCAGGCTCCTGAGGGATGAGATTATGGGCTGGGTGCACTAAACTAATCTTTATGTGGTGCTAGGGAACCAGCCCAGGGCCTTGCTCATGCTAGGTAAGTGCTTTAACCACTAAGCTACACCCTGGTCCTAGAATTTTTTTTTCTTTATCTGCTTTCCTAGTAATAAATTATGTGTATAATTTTAAGGAACATTGTAAGCAATGGACAACTGAGACTTCACATACACCATTTTGTTTGCTTGTTGTTCATTTTTTTTCCTGTGCTGGGGATTGAACTCAAGACCCTGTGCATACTAGGCAAGTGCTGTACCCATGAGCTACACACTCAGCCTTGTATACATCTATAATAAGAAAAAAATTCAAGTTTACATATGAGAGAAGAGTATGAGTCCTCCTATATCAATTTAGCTTTCATATTATTCACTATTTTATAAAGTTACATTTAGAGTTCAAATATCTATCTTATTTTTATCATTCCTGATCTTCTGAGCCTGAACACTAATTTAATAAGACCTTAATTTAACTAAGCAAAAAATGTGTCACAGTTGCAGAGATAACAATTCATAAAAAAAGGGCGTTTTGGAAATATTTTGGAAATGGTGATCCAACAGTGCTATATAATTTGAGCAGTATGTCAGAAAATTGTTAAATCTTGTGGCTGAATTAGATTATACTTAGGTAAGATTTTTTTAAATCTGATTTAAGCAAGATTATCATTAAGCTAATAGCAATTACCTCTACTTTTCACTAACTAAAAGAAAAAAATCTTCTTTTTTTTGAAAACTAAGCACATGAAATAGTCCACAATTATTATGTCAGGCAAAAGCAAAGATGTATGTCCAATATTGGTTGGCAACTACTAATTTGCAATAGTAGCAATGTACGTATTAAGGCTTTTGCCTAAGGAATACTGGGAGAGGTCATCCCTATTTGTGGGATTTCCCAATGTACTTAGCACATATTTATCAAACACATTCTTGGGCTCAGAAATCTGTGGCAAAATATGATGATATTTTTTCACTTACAAATGGCATGTATGACAGCCTAAATATATACTGATATTTTGGAATTCTCTAAATAACTGGCCTATCTGACAGAAAAATATTTTTTGAACTGTTATATTCATGTGTGTGTGTGTGTGTGTGTGTGTGTGTGAGTGAACATAAATAAATATATTCTGCTCTCCATGGCACTTAAAAATAACATATTTTCTCAATTTTGTTAAATATGAGTCCTGCTTATAGAATCTACTTCCCTCCTCTCCCCCATTTTAAAAAACTGTTGGAAATGATTGTGTGTGAATTCATAACCAAATCAATTCATAAGGGTGCTAAAGATGTCTGATGCATATTATGTACACTAAACTTCTAAAATCAATATTTGAAATACAGTCTGTACTAGAGATCAATGTCAGAAAGCAAGATTACTACTATTTCCTTGCTTGAATCTTTACTTCCTCCCCCCACAAGAGTCACTGAGGAAACCCAGGTATCAATGTGAGGAACGCAGCCTGATTCCTGGCCTAGGCCTTAGCTTGTCATTCCCCAATCATGGGGATATGCTTGAGTCCACATAGGGTGGACTGGTTACCCTTCTGAAGGTCTACCGTGATAGCAGTGATCTGGTTGCATAAGAAGAAAGAAAGAAAGAAAGAAAGAAAGAAAGAAAGAAAGAAAGAAAGAATCCTTTTAAAGACTTTCAAAGACTTTAAAGGACCAGAGAATTTTGAAGTACTTCACAGAACTTGCTCCCAACACTCTGGATGCTGAAAGATTCCGAGTTCTTTTCCACAAGTCAGAGCAAATGTATGGCATTATCCAAGGTTACAAACTCAGCTCAAGTCTCCTTTTTCTAGCATGTTTGCTACACTTTCTTGACAGCAGAGCTTTGGTGTGTCTGATGTGTAAACGTACCTACATTTGGCCTGCCTGATAGAAAGGATCAAATCTGGTGATGTTTGATAAGCATGCTATGACTATGGGTTTACACAAAATTATTGTCCTGAGTTATATGTACAGTTCGGGTCCTCCCTGAGCAGCCAAAGGTAACAACAGAGCTGCGGTTCTACAGGAAAAGCTACTTCTGTGGTGAGAGGATCAACATGAAACCAACCAACTGATAAACATCAGTTATTCTTTCTTTTATTTCATTTCTTCAGATGCATTAAGTATCAGCCATGTGTCAGAAAGTATGGACTATAAAAGTCCAAAATTCTTTCTTTGATCCGTCTATATTTCTCAGATCTGAATCATGACCCTTTTGCCAATGAAAGTGGCAAGTGTCGTAAGTAGTTGCACGTGACAGCCTGCTCTCTTGCTAAGATGTGAGGCTTTAATCACTCTTATTTTGAACTAGCAGGATGGAGATGGTCTAGCTGATACACAGATCTGCAGCAGGTGCTTCTTAAAGTGCTACTGAAGCTAGTCTGTTAGGGGTCATCGGGGTGCCTCCCAGCCTCATCTCCTCACCTGTCCCGATGAAGAGGACGTCGTACTGGCCATCCTCAGCTTCCACTCGGTCCACGGCGATCTGTCTGAGGTTGTACTTTCCATCTGTTTTCACCAAGATTGGTTTCTTATGGGCAGGTTTGATGGGATGGTACATGAGCGGATGGCTTCGTGCAAATCGAACGGCGTCATCAGGGTAGTCCTTGGTCGTCCCATACTTCCCTCCATTCACTGTGCTGGCACACTGAAACACAAGCAATGAGATCGCGCTTTCAGCCTTAGCCTGAAGAGTCAATTTATTACCAGTTATGAGAAGAACCAGAAAAAATGGAACATGTTCAATTAATCGACTGCACATGTTGATGTATTTAGTATCCTTGATTATAGACGCAGACTCCAGCTAGGCCCTGTGAAAGAGACCTGTAATCCCAGCACTCTGGGAGGTTGAGGCACAGGAGGATCTCAAGTTCAAGACTAGCCTGGGCAACCTGGCAACTTAGACCCTGTCTCAAAATCAACAGTGAAAATGGACTAAGGATCTGGCTCAGTGTGAAGGCCCTAGGCTCAATCCCTAGTACTACAGGAAGGAAGGAAGGAAGGAAGGAAGGAAGGAAGGAAGGAAGGAAGGAAAGAAAGATAGAAAGAGAAAGAAGCTACTAGAAATTGCAAAGGGAGGCTAAATATTTTAAACACACAGTCCTAAAAATGTACATACAATAGCAGAACCTTGGGAAAGTGTAATCTATTTAAAATCAGAACAATTTGGCGGTGGCAATAGTGTATGATATATATGTTCAAATTATTTCCCTTGCCTTCTAAAATTTGTTCCTTTACATTGTGAATTACATTTTGAAGGTAACAAATTTATCACTCATTGAAATAAAAGTTTCCTTGTTGTGCTAATGCATATCTCAAAATCAAGGCTCACAACTGCACGCTATGGCTTTCCTCTTACTCAGACTGGGATAGTATGACTGCTGAAGGTCCCGGTTGGCCAACTGACCACTCCAATGTAGAAACCACTCCCAATTCTATCGTAGCTTGTTACTAAGGAAATACCTTCCTGGCATTCTAATATGACCTGTGGGAACTTGTGTTACTTTTGTAGAAGTTAGCTGTAGTAGCTGAGGAAACTGGAAATCGTCTCTACGACAGGTCTCAATTCTTAATTCTCCAAATGAACTTTAGCATCACCTGAAGTCACTTCCTGGAGCATCTTCAACTGTATTGATCCCTCTTGTTAACAGAGGGCACCTCATTTCACATAGGCTGACCTCCAGAACCAGTGATTATCTAATTTTTTTCTACTTTAGAATACAATTAGTAGTTTAGCAATCAGATCATAAGTATATTGTACTTTAGAATATATAATTACAGTGCATTAATAATCAGATGGGCAAAGGGTATTTACAAAGATTTTTAAAGATAAAATCAGGCAATACTTCTAAATTTGGCACAATTTTTTTTCACCTGAGTGTCCTTTCATGATCCATAATTGGAAACATGTCTGACCCGCTTGGAAGCAGCTCCCTAACCAGCCACTTCCTCTCTTCTCCTCGAAGACCATGTGGTTTCAGGAAGCTTTTCCAGCAAAACCGCAGGAGTGGATTTTTCTCCATTTAAATTATGTTTCAATCAACGGAGTGAAATGAAATATACTTTGTATCTTATTGGAAGCAGTGATCTTAAGCCCGTGGCAGAGAGCGAGAGTGACTGTGATGGGACGGCCTTATACTTATTAATGAAAGTGGGCTTGCTTCCACTTTGTGTTTCGCCTTTTGTAGAAATGGCTTCCCCTTGGCTTGCAAGGAATTGTGGGATAAGATGAGTGACGGGAATTCAGCAGTTGCCCACCAGGCACGGAGGACAACTTGTGTGACAAGTTGAGCATTTATTCTAGGCAAACCCACGTGGTACACAAGACATTTAACAAATTCCTGAACTAGCTGTCTGCCCTTGGGATCTATGATAAAAATCTTCATCATAACCTTCATAAGTTGCACAGAAGTCTGGACAGCCAGGTAGAGAGGATCTGAGAAGCCACAGTTCACAGACGAGGGGCAGAACTCCCGCCCTCTACCTACTCTAGGAGGAGTACTTCTTTTAACTGAACAGCAAAAGCAGTAAATGGGATACTAGGGATTCTGAGGAGCTGGAGGAAAATCTCTTACAGATCTTTGAAAGGAACAAGACACGAGAAAGTTTGGCCTGGGAGCTTAGAGGCTGTCCACAGCTTAGAGTATAAAACCTGGGTAGTGTGTTCTTGCTGGAAAATTATTAATTCTTCTCAGGAGACTGGGAA
The DNA here is from genome assembly GCA_004027205.1 of Ctenodactylus gundi. Taxonomy (NCBI): domain Eukaryota; kingdom Metazoa; phylum Chordata; class Mammalia; order Rodentia; family Ctenodactylidae; genus Ctenodactylus; species Ctenodactylus gundi. The sequence continues at coordinate 65,117 of PVKB01000549.1, read as the reverse complement.
GAAACTAGATGATGCTCGTTTTATCGGACATTTCTGTGTTTACCAGTAATTTGAAATGTAAAATCTTAGTTGGAGCTATGTAGCCAAAGTACAAATGACAATATATAGTGTATAAGGCTGGCAAAGTGGACACGCAATAGAGTATACTCATTAGATAACAAGCATAGCCTATAAATTGATGCCAGATGTGCTATTTACTCATCCTCTATATAAAATTTTTAATTCTTTAATTGCAAAATTTGGTAAAGCATATGAAACAGTGATGACATATCACCAAAAGAACCTTTTAAAATTAAGCATACTTCTTTAGGTAACTAACTCACAGAGCCAGGTCGTGGGTAGGGGACCTTTCCTTCATAGAGGGCCCAGTGGTACTCAGGCCCTTCTTTATGTGCATAGGGCCCATTGAACGCGGCCCGGATACTCGACATGTGGTAGACACAGATTGCATATCCTCTGAATATATTACTGAAAAATAAAAGGAAAGAGTGATTATTATTCAGGCACTAACAGACCACCTGGTCTAATCATCTAACATACACAGATTATAATAAAACCTTTTGGGCAAAATTTTTGCAACTTCTTTAAGCATAGCATTTGTTAGAAACAGTAACAACTGCAAAAGTGTAAGTTTTAAAACTCCAAAATGTACTAAGTCTTTAATTTACAATTTTTTATGCATGAAAATGACATTGTTCAAGTCATAGAGGTGCTATGTCACATTGTTAATGCCAAATTTGTAACCCTATTTTTCGTCTATTTTTAAGAAAGACTTTTTTTTTGAAAGAAAGAACAGACCTTAATAGCAAAAACAAAACAATCAATCTTAAGTACTGTTGCTCATTTTAAAGTACAGTAGTTCTTTTTTAATGCCATTCCCCTTTCGAATTAGTATTTTCTAGGCTACCATTCTCTTAATATTGCTATAATTTCTATTCAAATTTTATTAAATATCTTAGCATAGGGGATATGAAGGCCAATTTCAAGTGTCATGGAAATGTAGAGTTTTATTCCTTCTTTAACTTCGGGTTTCATAAACACTGAAATACATTTGAATTATTTTTTTCAGTTCACAAGAACAGTGCAACAACATAAAGACAACACTTTTGGATATACTAAATGTGAGAAAATTATTTAGATCAATAATTAGAGCTAGTAACAATCAGACTAATTTTATTGACTAAAAAATTCTACTTGCAGAGCATAATGGCTGTAATTGGCTAACTATAGCAATAGCAACTCTTATTGGGTACATTTGCAATTAGTCTGAAAAAGTATATTGTAAAAGGTCGTTTTAATCCATCTTGCCGTATTTCTTCTTTTGTGATGATGGGTGTGGATTAGAACATTTCTCCAGCTCCTGTACCATGAGAGTTAAAATGAGTAGTATTTGCGAAAGAGTTCTGCACAATGTCAAATTCTGTGTACTGATAATGGTTTCTACACCCTGAGACACCTGGAGAAAGGCAGTTGTGTTCGTGTCTTAGAACGTCTGTCCGCATGTTTTGTAAGACACCTTGAAGCAATTGGAAATGCCAGGGATGTGGAAAGAGTTGGGTGGGCACAGTCTCTCCATCACAATGCTATGAGCTTCTGATCATTGTTCGGTGGACAACAAGCTCCATCTGTGTCAGGTAACACCTGGGAGCTCTTCTCCCTCACCTTCAGACTTCTACATAAATCGAACAGTCAAAATAGAAACAGCAAGGAAAAAAAAAATCACACTTTGTTTCTGATTTCTCAGAAAGATCCAATAGGCTATCCTTTAGAAAAGTAGCTTATAAATCCATCATACCAACCCATAGAAAAGCAACACTGATAAACCCCTAGCTTGACTTCTCATAGAAAGCCACTGAATTACTAGCAGTGCCTAAATTATTCCCTGGCATAGGAGAAAGATGGAGTAAAAAAAAAAAAGTAAAGTCCTTTACATGGATTGTGATAGCTCCTAAGCTTTAGTAGCCCCTTTCTGCTGCAGTTCTGGAAATCCTCCTTCATGAGCATCTTTAAGGAGGATGATGAAAACTATGGCGAGTGCTGCTGCCGAGCGCCATCCTCCAGGCTCATAAACGTGATGGTGTGCTCCCATTCACCTTATTCACCAGATCTGGTACCATGTGATCTCCAGCTCTTCATCAAGTCAAAATGGCTATGAAAGTTCAGTGCCTTGAGAGGATTCAGGACATCAAGGCAGTGACAATAGCACAATTAAAGACCCTCAGGGAAAAGGACTTCCGGAACTGCCTCAGAAAGTAGAAAAGATGAGGGAATGAGTGTGGTTAAGGGAGGAGGGGTCCTGAGGGCACTTCATGCCAATGGGCCTTTCACTGTAATACATTTCCCTCCCATTTTATTGATAGGTATAAGTGTAATGCATAAAGTTTACACTGATCTTGAGTATTTTGTGCACATACATACCATGGCAAAGTTACAAATCCTTCCCTTCTCTCTTTTTAAATTTAAATATACAGTGTGTTCTTGACCATACCTTGCACATACACCATGAAAGGGGAGCCCACTGAGACAATTTTGTTTGTTTCACATTGTTTTCACTGATTACACAAGTTTCTCACCTGGTTGTGTTGAACAGTCCAAAAATGACTGGGTTCTTATGATCTCTTGTGTGTAGCAAAAACACATCCTCTGAAAAATCAAAGACCAATCCATCATTTAGCATCTTAGTCCTCTTTGCATGCAAAGAACATATGCTCACATGACAGAATTTAGAGCTCATACAAATTTTAAGAAACATGTTTCTATATAACAATAAGACAACCCAGACCAAATCCTAACAAAGTGAACCATTTTGATGTTTTAGGTGTCTTTGGGTGAACCATAGGTACCGACTCTAAGCTAGTAAGTCAGGTCCTGGAACTCCTGTGTCCCATGCTAGGTGACTTGACCATAAGAGAGAGCACAAACTTGGCCTCAGTGAGAGGTCCAGCCCTGGAGGAAACACCTTTCTCCTGTATGCTTGAGAGAGTGAGGGTTATAGAGGGACAGACCACACACCTATCGAAGAGTGAAGTTTAATTCTCCTAGTAATATTTACCTAATTCATCAAAATAGGTGTCAATTCCATTGGCTCCAGGCACTGAGCAAACCAGTCTTGCTTTCAGGAATGTGGTCCACTTGTTCACGAGGATCCTCTGCCCACCCACGTCATTCTGGGAAGACGGAACACAGGTCAACAAAGGGAACCGAAGAAACTTCACCAACAATGAATTAGGATCATTGAATGTGCAGATGCCAAAAGTTATTTAAGTGGGAAATTTTAGCACAATCCTACATAATATTATAGATGCAATTTCCTAGACCTTAGATACTGACATAGGTTTGTACAGTCTAGCTTCTCAGTGTACTTTCACTCTGGAGCAATAAATACAGTTTCTAAGTATTAAGCTATGTTAATACAGTAGTCTCTTCCAAAGAAGGTAGATTTGTATGGTATTCGTGATTTTCTTTCTTTCTTTCTTTCTTTCTTTCTTTCTTTCTTTCTTTCTTTCTTTCTTTCTTTCTCCTACTGGGGATTGACCCCAGGGCCTTGCTGAGCTGAAACTCCAGCCCTTTTTTATTTTATTATTTTCTAAATTTTGAGATAGGGTTTTGCTAAGTCACTAAGTTGCCCAGGCTGGACTCGAACCATGATCCTCTTGCCCCAGCCTTCTCGAGTGCTGGAGTGACAGGCCTGGACCACAGCGCTTGACTTGATTTTTATTTATTTTTTTATCTTGATTTTTATTTATATTGTTGAAAGCGAATCTTCCTTTCTCAGCAATGTGGGAGGAGCTGTTCCTTCCTCTTCTTTTAGTAACACAAGCTTTCTACACCCCTGTAACGTTCATGTTACATCATTTTACATCATGTTTATACACATATAGCATGCTCAATAATTGCACATGTATACGAACACAGAGATGTAGCTGTGTTATTTATTCATACATGTTTTCCCAAATGGCAAAGTAACATTTGCAAAATTAACAGCATTCTCTCCATCCCCAGGGCTACTTTATGGGGGTTGGGCGCTATCAGACAGCCTACTTGAGTACTCAGCACAAAACTGTTTTTGTTTTTGTTGTTGTTGTTGTTGTTGTTCTTTAATTTTTAGGTACTACTTTGTGGTACTGGGGATCCAGCCCAGGAGCAAAGTCCTGGCGGGGACTTGCAGTGCTCACCACGCACAGCCGGCCGACCCTGGCATAGATGGCATGCACGCTGGTCTCGGCCTCTAGCGCCTTCTCCGTGAAGAAGAAATACACTTTGTTGTCGTCCCGGTCGTCATTGTCGGGAATCATATATGAACCTACAAATTTGGGTTCTGTAGAAGTAACACATGGAAGAAAAAAGTGAAGTAGATGGAATAACAGAAGGGCACGTTTTCCTAATAAATTCCTCATCTACTGGGTGCTTGAATGTCACACTCATCATTTTAGGAAAATTTTTTTTTTCCTGAAATGTTTAGGCAAACAGAAAGCAGTGAGTTATCTCCATTTTATCTGAAAGCTAGAACATATATTAGAAATACTAATTTAAGAAAATGTAATTGGAAAACAAAAGAGGGAGAAAGAAAAAAATTTTGAACACACATTGCAAATTTCAGTGCAGTCAGCAAAGGAACCGGTAGGGGGCGCCCTAAAGGGGCGCATCATAAATTTTCTATATAAAAATGAAATGCAAATACAAATGATACATTAAAGACAAGAAATGTACCATTATTTATTTTTAAATTTTAAGTAATCTACCAGCCTTGCTTATGGAAGATTATTTTGGCTTAAAAAATAGAATGTTTATGTTTTTGCATGTGTTGTTTAAGAGATTTGAGTAAATGGCCTTTGACTGATACAGAATGTAAAATATTTCAATGATCTGCTACCTCTACGCACTGTACCATTTCAAGCTTAGAAAAATGCTGACATCAAAATGATGTTTTAGCTCCCAGATACACTAGCATGACAAAAAAAATGTTGCTTCTTACAAGGGAGTCTGTGTCAGTGAACAGCAGGTGACTATCCCAGACTTTTGTGCCCAAGGGGTAATATGAACCTACAAAGGCTGAGTTGTCCCTCATTAAACATTCTACTAATTGATAAGAGTAGACCAAATGCATTGAATGAGACATTGGCTGACTTTTTGTATATTTGTATTCTTCATCTAAATATCACTCTGAAGGTGAACTAGTCCTGTCCCCTATGTATTTTTACTCAGGAAGGTGACCAATATAGGCATTCCACAAGGGGTGAAGCTTTAAGTTACACTTCGGCTGTTACTGCTGTTCATACTGGGTATGGAGCCTTCATGCTGAGCTCTACACCAGCCCACGTTTTAGTTCTGATTTTGAGACAGGATCTCTCTATGTTGCCTAGGTGAGTTTGAATTTTCAATTCTCCTCCTGCCTCATCCTCCTAGAGTGCCAGAATTACAGGCTAGCACCACTAAGGCCCGGCTATTATTATGTTTGTGGTAGTGGTATGGAACCCAAGGCCTTCACAGGAGCTATTCCATACCTAGCCCATTTTGATTTTTGATTTTGAGAGAAGATCTCGCTAAGATGCTCACACTGGGCTGGAACTTGCAATCCCCCTGCCTCAGCCTCCCAGAGGGCTGCTTATATAGGCCTGCACCACTGGCATTCCAGTTTGCAGTGTCCCATTCTCCCGGTCCCACCTTTCAGTAGGCGGTCATCGTCCGGCTCCGAGCGGATGTGACCCAGCCGCCCCATGCTGCGGAAGATGGAGGCGTCCCGGCCCCAGTAGTCACCGTAGAGTGCGGCGAACAGCTCACTGCCTACGTAGATAGACCAGGTAGAAACAAGTCAGTATTCATCTCTTGATTTCAACACAAACTAGCAAGTGTAATCTCACGAATCATGGACAGGTTTCATGTCTTCTTGCCCTGATGATGGCAATGCTACTGCGGTTGGGCATGGACTGGGCAAATTACCCTTGGCTTAAACAGCTCACTACTCTGACACTTCTGAGCTGTGCAGATTTTGGCAACTTGCTTTACCTCTCTGTGCTTCATGTGCCTTCCCTTCCCTTCTCTCTCTCTCTCTCTCTCTCTCTCTCTCTCTCTCTCTCTTTCTCTCTCTCTCTCTCTCTCCTCTTCTCTTTGTGAACCAGAAGAGGAGCAGACACTCAACAGTCACTAAGATGTTAAGGTGCTTGGGAGAAGAACTGGCAAATGTTAAGACCTAATTTTGGCAAACAGCCGGATGTGGACTTACTTGACTAAATTTAACCTACCTGTCACCGGGCTTTCTTACTGTCATCGCGCTTAAGATGTCAGGAGTGCCTCACGACCTCAACTCTTTAGGTCAAAGAGTTCCTAATATGATTTTAGTGTGGGAACTGTCACCACTGTGTTCCATCCAATCCCTTGTGGTTTAGCTTGCCACTTTAGGCTGAGTCAGGAAAGCTATAGAAAGAGGCCAGATCTGGCCTCACGGCCAACCAAATCACCAAACTGTGGGGGTGGCTGGCCACACACTTACCATCAGGTGGAAGAGTTACCAGGGCAAGCAGGGCCTTAGTGACAGCAGTGTGTGCATGCGACCCCTCAGCAGGCCTGGGCATTTGGGGTCCTCTTCCCCAGTATGACCACAGAGGGGCACTCTGGGTGCCCTGCGGTGGTGCCCTTGTGACTTAGTTTAGATTTTGTACCTCAGGGCTACTATTACTATGGGAGCACAATCTTTCTATGACTGTACATTGCATTTGACCCAATTTTCAAACTTCGGCTCAAAGTCGTTTCTATCCACTCTGTTGAAAGTAACAAACCAGTATGCCTTTAGGCCACTAGATGGCGACCCCACAATAGCAAAAACAGATTCTAAGCAGGCTGGATATCTGTACAAAATATGTTATAACAGTTCCAATTTTACTCAATTTTCCTTTCTGTACTCAGGTAAATGAAAATAGAGTGTGAACAATTGAAATGACCTAATAGGCGCGATACAATTTAAACTTCAAAGAAGTCAGACAGGTGCAAAAAACTCCCAGCTGTGTAAACGGAACCAAATGCGTTGCTATTGGAGATGTTAGCTTTTCCTCAGCAGGGAAAGAGGCTCTAAAAGGAGCTTATTATCAATTTGAAGACAAAACCAGCCCATATTACAACAGGTAATTATTACATTTGGCAAAATACTTTCCTGAAAATAATTCGTTAAGGAAAGATAATAAATTAGAATGAAATTTTAGGTGTGCACTTGTGCCTATGAGTCATTAAGCAAGTGAAAATGTTGAGTGCAATTACACTACTTACAACAAATGCATCATCAATAATAAAAGTTTAAAATTATAACTACTTGCTATCATTTCAAATATTTTGTGAGACATTATTTTGGTATTCTACACAGTGCAAAAATCGCATCTAGACAAGTCACAGTTTCATGGATTAAAAGAGTTCCTCATAAGGTTTGAGGGTTCTAAACCAAGAGGACATTTACCCTCAAATTTAGTTTTCTATGACTTTGGAGATATGATATTTAGTTAATGCATTGTGCAACCCATATATTCAACTGGTGTTTAATCTGCTTTGACATTCTGAATACACACAGTTTGATTTTTTTTGTATGTGTGCACATATGTGTGTGTGTGGTAGTGGGGATTGAATCTAGAGTCTTCACACTTTGCTGTATCCCCAGTTCTTTTTTAAATTTTTATTTTACTATTTTAAAAAATTTTTTTCAGACAGGATCTTGCTAAGTAACCCAGGCTAGACCACAACTTTCAGTTCTGCGTTTCCCATGCCTGCCTGTTTCCCACAGTGCTGTGGTTACAGGTATGTGTCAAAATGCCTGGATCATTTAAATTCCATATATTATTTTCTTTTTTATAGTACTAGCTTTTGAAAATAATTGATGCTGAATTAATTTTAGGTTGCCAAGCATGGTAATAATTATAAAAGAAGCATAAATGTATGCAGCATTTTGACAGGTAGATATGATTTTTCATTGTTGGACCCTATAATCATTTTCATATGCAGAGGAAAGAAAAATTGACATAATTCTACAGTGGACACCTAGGAGAACCAAGTCTTAGGTGAAACTCTGCCAATTGAACACAGCAAAACTGTGTCGTAGATCAGGGTGCCAGTGATCTTTACCATCAGAGAGACCTACACTCGATTCCTGGAGCTGCTGCCCTGACCTTCTTGCTGCGAGTGTCCAGTTGAGAATTTCATGCCCCCTTTATCCTCCTACCCCACTGAACTGGCTGTCACTCACTCATCCCACACAGCTCTCCTGCACCGCCAGCACCCCGTGCCCATCTCTGGCTGTTCTGCGGGACTTCAGCTGACCCCTTGTGTGCTTGACTTTCTGCCTATTGCTTGGGCTGTAAGAGCTACTCAGTGAACCTACTGAGTCGGGAACAGCTAAGTGAATTAAGACACAATGGATCAGGGCAGGAGGAATGGCACAGTTTAAAGCATTTGCCTAACAAGCACACAGCCCTGAGTCTGATTCCCCAACACCACATAAAAGTGAGCTTGGTTGTGCGACCTGTAATCCCAGCACTAGGGAGGCTGAGGCAGGAAGACTGCTATGAGACCAAGGCCAGTGTGGACCCAATAGTGTGTTTAGGACCAGCCTGGACTATAGAGAAATGCTGTCTAGAAGAAGAAGGAGAAGGAGAAGGAGAAGAAGAAGACGACGACGACAACGACGACGACGACGAGGATGACGACACAATGTATCCTGAGCTCTTTTCAGGTGTTATGAAAGCTACTGCATAAAACATGAAACACTCAGAAGATTGTGCTTTTAGACCTGCCTTAGGAAGGAAATATCTAAAGAAAGAAAAAACCATCAGACATCTATGTGAATGACAGAGATCACTGGATTTTTGTTTCTAAAGAACATCATGTTATTCGATCATTTTAAATCATGAAGCCAAGAACCGAGCTTTTCCTAGCATTTATCCTCAGTAAGTTCAGCTCCTAAAGATAGTGTGTTGTCTAACAGTGTGGATATGCTAAATCGTTTATGCAGAAGATAAAACAATCATTGATTTTGAGCAATATCCAAAACAAATATAACTCTAAGGCAGAGAGTGTAATTAAGGTAATTTTCTACATAACTCTTTTTTTTTTACAATGTAAACTCTAATCGAAGTTAACTAAACATATGACACTGTCCAAATATTTTATGACACAGAGAGTCCTGATCCTAGACTGTTTATGGCCCTGAGTTTTTACGCACCATCTTGGGATACAGACTTTAATAACGTGGCAAGAAAAGTTCACAGTAGTTATTTATAATCTTCTTAGCTCAGTTCACTGCGCACATTGGATAATTCAAAATAATGTGAAACCCATTTGCCGTATGGAGTGGCATGACTAAAGATGCACCCAGCTGCCTCAGTTTAAAACTGGGTTATTTTAGAAAATCACTTTACGTTGGCTGGACTAATTTGCAGAATGACTAGGACATGCGCAACCACAAGGACATGAGGATGGAGTGGGGGAGACTCGGCCACATCTCCACCAGCCCAGTGGGGGCTCTGCTTGGGACCCTGTAGGAGACCAGGAGGAGCTCGTCCATTTGTAAGGTTCATTTTAGTTGTGGAGGCTTTCTGTTTCTTTGTTTAGACAATGAGCGTTAGCTACCAGACAAGAGTGGTTTCTGAGGCATTAAGGGCGAGAGAAAATGTGCTTTGTGTCTCTTTGTTTCCTGATATCCATCTGCCACCCAGGCCAGTGACATTGGCATTGTCATGGCTGAGCCAAAAAAAAAAAAAAACAAACTTTTTTTGTTTGTTTGTTTTTGTACTGGGGATCAAGCCTGGGGCCTTCATATGGAACTACACCTCCAGCCCATTATTCCCCCCCCTCCATTTTATTGATATGTATAAGTGCAAAATTGAGCCTTTTGTGCACATACTTATCTTGTCAAGGTAACAAGGACTTCCCCACTCTCCTTTCAACCCTCCCCCTTCCCACCACCCCATTCCTCCCAACCCCACCCCCCCACCCCCAGTTCCCTCCGTTTTTCACTTTAAGTTCCATGAGATAGTTGTGATCTTGGTTTCTAATATCAGAGAGACCCTTCAATATTTCACCTTCTTCCTCTGGCTCACTTTACTAAGCATGATGGTGTTGGAGGCTTTTGGAGGCAAATGGAGGAAACTTGAGGCCATCATGTTCAGTGAAGTGATCCATTATTTTTATATTTTATTTTGAGACATGGTCTTGTCTCGATTTTGAGATCTTCCTGACTCAGCCTCCTAGAGTGCTGGGATTGCAAGGTGTGCACCATTTGGTCTGGCAGAACCAGATTCGGAAGGAGCAGAGTACCCATGGGACCTCTTCCTTTTCTTTCTGCCCTTCTCTTCCTCATCCTCCTCATTTTTTTTCCATTTTAGGAAACCATCATCAAAATATTCAAATAACTCCTTAGAGCTCAGCTGCCCTGGCCAGAAGCCACAGTACATGTGCTGACAGTGGGCACAGGGCCTAGTTTAAGAGAGCAGAATCTTGGCTAAGAAGTGGCAGGTACTCCGTAGCGACGGGACCGTGGTATGGCCAGGACTTGGAGACTAAGGTCTACACAGTTGGATTGAATTCAAGAAATGAATCAGCACCTTTAGTTATTACGTTTCTACATGTCATAACGATCTATATTTTTGCTTTCCCATAGATTCTTTCATTTATCTTTTCAATATTTATAAAGTCCTTCTTGGTGGCAGGAATATTGATTCACAACTCTTCCCTGGGTGTAAATACAGTTAATTTGTAGGAAATATTCACTTAAATATGGTTTGGTGTTGAGAAGTGGACGTCATCACTGTCTTTTCCCTGTTTGTATCTAGCTCGGCTTCATTCCCTCACCGTTGAACTTTAATTCATAGATTTGGTAATGAGATGTCTGTTCACAAAGCTCTTATTATTATAACAGTTGTTATAGACGTGCTTAGTGAAGTTCAGGAAGAAATTTTCAGTGGCTGAAAACTGTAGCTTTATTTGCTAAAAAAGTGAAACAGGAAAAACGTGGTAGAAAGTTTCAGTGGCTTTAAAATGTCTTCATGCTGGCTACTTGTTAAAATGAGATTTAGAAAATTAGAAAGATGCCTTAGAAATGTCCCCGTACAGTTAAGGCTTCAAAGCATTTATCAAAGGGCAACTGACCTGTCGGAGTGGCGGGCCTGGACACCAGCACCACACTTCCTCTGGTGGCAGAATCTAAGCACTCAGGCCTGCTAGGTAGGACGCCCAGCTGGAACTGAGAACTCACTTCACATGTAAAACGAAATCGTAGAGGAGAAGGAAACCCCCTGACCCTGAAAACAGAAGACGGGGGGCTCCCGAAGGTGCCAGAGGCATGACCTACCATGACAAACAGGAATATTGATGTGGCTTCAAATGTAACTGATGACAAGGGTCGGCTATTGACAATGCATTTCCCGCCTGGCCCAAATGATCTATGACCTACAGAAAACACTTCCTCGGTCTGATTTGACCATTCACCTCATGATAGTTTATGCATTGTTTTACTTGGCAATGTAAGTGCTGTGTGTCCTCAGTTCAGTTTGCTAAAAAAATTGTGTCCACAAACATTTAAGGCCAGACTGTAATGCTCTGCATTACCTAGATGGTTATTTAAAAATGCTTTCAATGCTCTATTTGTAAGCGCCCTGAAGGAGACCCTGCTTAGGCACGCATGAATTACTGCCCCTGAGGTACCGGCTTCTGGGCACATCATCCGTACAAATAAGCTCACTACCGTGAAGTACCTATAGAGTTCTGATCTGCTAGCATTTTTGTTGTTGTTGTTTTGTTTTGCTTTTGAGGCCTTGAAGTTTTAGGAACATTGTGACCAATTTGGGCGTTGCATCCTAAAGTTTGTCTCCACTAGGGTAGGCCTTGATCCCTGCACGAAGTCCAGTGGGCCAATCCGGGAGAGAGGCGTACAGATGGCCTCGTCTCAGCCGGAGCCTTGTTCTAACCTGTCACAGAGCACGGTGGTCACCGAGCACCGCTCCTACCTGCCCTCCCTGTCGGGTAAAGCTGCGAGGGCCTTCCAGGTTTCAACCCCGGTAGCTAGCGCTGCTTCTCCACACAAGTCCCTCCCTCCAGCCTTTTCAATCGGGGAATTATTTTTACTTCACGTCTTTGAAAGCTCCTGGCTCCCAGAGGTTATCGGGTTTCCCGTCCGGTGGCAGTGCCTTTCCGCAGCCAGGCCGTGATCCCTCCGAGGCACTTCGCATGAAAGCGAGTGGATACACGGGAAGAATTATGTTTTTATTTCTTCTCTTCGGAGGGATTACTCCATCACGTCTGTGTTTAGCTTAGAGGCCTCCTTTGATTTGATTTCGCTTCTGAGCCAGCCACCCAGATGGCAGACACCCCCACCTCAGCTTGGTGCGGTGCGGTTGGAACTCCGCGGGAGCTCTCCGCGGTGTCCCTCCAGGGATCGCGCCTCTGCAGAAGCTGGGCTTCCAATTCCTGGCTACATGCGCCAACAAGCTCGGGGGAGACCAAAGGCCCCGTGGCAGGGTGGCTGCTGGAAGGGCTCCTCACCATTTAGAACGCGAGAAGGACAGCTCTCTCCTGCCTGCGCTCCGGGTCCTGCTGCAGAAGCAGGCGTCCAGGGAAAGGGTCACCTTCCAATAGGGTTTTAGTCGCATGAGAAACATTTTAAGGTTTGTTGTCTGCTTGATCAGGCTCCTGAGGGAGTTTTTCATGCAGATTTGAGTAAGAGACACCCTCCGGGCAGGAGGCTATCCCGTAGAAGACAGGCAGAAAGGGCTTTTTTTCAGGCCCAGCCAACTCTTACATCTATGAAGTTATGAAAATTGCTAATGACCAGAAAGAGACTGTATGAGTCTACCAAATTATGTGTGTGTGTGTGTGTGTGTGTGTGTGTGTGTGTGTGTGTGAGTGTGTGTGTGTGTGTGTGATAACCTGTCCATTTCTTTGCAGTTTCTAACATTTAGGAACCTGGCATTTATAGGAAACATCATTTCTAAGGCTTGACTGCCTAGGAAATTTGAATTAAATTACACAATTCTGTTCCCACACTTTAGCCTTCCTGCTCACACTGTGTACTGCCCCCCTCTCACACACGTGTGTATGCATACTCACACAAACGACGCCTAGAGGATTTCAACCTATTTCAAAATGATGCTCCTTAACATATTTACTCTTTGAAAGCACCATATCTCTTTATTCAACCTCCTGAAAAACTTACCACTACGTGAAATTCTGACTGAAGAGCCCTGTGGAATTGCAATGCCCCATTTTTCCCATGAATGTAGCCAGGGTGGAAATTTTTCTTTATACATGAATATTTTTATAAAGCTTTGGTTTTGTCCCTATCAAGACGGGGTGGAGGGAGTATAGGGGTGGGGTGCAAGGCCATCAAAATCCTCTATCTGAAATGAGTGCAGGGGTACAGTCTCCAGCCGGCATACCAGTACAGCAGCATCTATACTGACTCTAAATTAAACATAATATATTTTGTTTCATTAGCAGCAGATGGTTTTACCCATTTATTTAGAAAAATAAATTCTCTTTCATTTTCTATAAAGAAAAACTAGTATAAATAGATAAGAACATATTTTGTAGCCAGGCCACGTGGCTCAGGCCTATCATCCCAGTATTCTTGGGAGGTTGCAGCAGGAGGATCACCAGTTCAAGCCCAGCTTAGGCAATTTAATGAAACACTGTCTTAAAAAAAAAAAAAAAAAAAAGATCTGGGGATGTAGCTCAGTGTGAAGATCCTGTGCTTGATCCCCAGGACCATAAAAAAAACCCATGTAATTGGCAAATGAAATAATGGCACCATGTACATTTCTACATGCGTCCGTCAGAATCTCTCGAGGCAGAGGAAACCACTGTGCCTCCTGGCATCCATGGCAAGTGATAAGCATGCTTTCTTGGATTTTAAAACTCCCATTTGCCCACCGGAACACAACATGTGACCCAGTGTTGGGCTGTAAATGAGGTTCCTCAGTACCTCCTTTCTATTGAATCATACCATGATCCAGATCCCGTGCCATCCTCCTGCCCTAGCAGGCCCACACACATGGCTAGTGATAGTTTGAGCTGGTCAGTCTCAATAGTTTGTGTTCTAGATTAACAAAGACGTGAACAAAAGGATCTGAGTCTCTAATCCAAATGAATTATATGAATAAAACAAGAAGGCACCAAAAGGAAAAGAAACATATTGAAAGTTCCCTGTAACCACAGTATAACTGAGAAGAATTTGGACATGTTAATATTTTAGTATCTCTGGCTAAATTTTGTAAGGCAGTCCTGCACCTTAATTTTGAAAACGGAACATGTGGCCCTATAAAGTGTCTTATACCCAGTATTAAGTGACAATTGTGATTTTTTTTTTTCTCAAGACAGGACACACACACTTTCTGGCATCTGTACTTATTTCAGAGCCAAACTGTTCAAGGCCTGGCTTGAAATATCAGAGCATCATTCCCAGTAGCAGTGGATAGACACAACCAGGCAGTTCATAAAGAAATGCAAAGAATGGACTAAGTTGAAAAATAAGCTTTGAAATCATGATGATGACATCACACAGTGATGTCAGAGATAATTACCAATTAAAGTGGAGACGAAGGAGGAGCTGGGGTCAAAGGGACATCGGCCCCTTCCTCTCTCAGACCTGTGAGCTTCCAGGTGGAACAGGTGACCCTGGGGACAGAATGAGAAAAACCAGTGTCATCTGCCAACCATCAACATGTGATTGCTCAGATAAAACCTATCAAACCAGACATCCCAACAAACATCATATTATTCAGAAACAAACTACATTTTATACCAAATGAGCAAGCGGAGGGTTACAGATCCACGTGGGCCACTCCATCCACTGAGGAAGCACCCAGGTGAGAAAATGCAAGAAATGAATAGCTGTGCCATAGTGGTTACTTGAAGATGTACCAGAAAATATTCCAAAGAAGTTGAAACTTGAGGCAAAACGTTACCAAAAAGGATATTTGATGGTAAAGCATGCCAGTGTTATTTTCCAGAAATGCCTTAACAATTTTTTCTAGTTTGGAAAATAACGACCACATTTCCTATCAATATTTCAGAACACTTATGTCCAATCATTTTCATCCTTCAACATTTTATTCTTTTGTCACACAGAGATCAACCAAACCAACGATGAGCTGGAGAGGCGTGGTTTCATGGCCCCTGCAAGGGGAGCCGATCTCTGTGTGTGTTGGCAGGGGATTCTAATGTGGCACCATCCCCATGTGGCACGGATGGGGTGATGTGCCTTCCTATAAGCGACCCCTTGCTCATGCTCCTGTCAGGCAGTGATCCCAACCCTTTGGACATCAAGGACTGGTTTAGTTGAAGCCCATTCCCCAGAGGGTGAGGTGGTGCCCGTGTTCTGTGTGGGCTGTTGGAGGGTAGCTTTGAAAGGTCTATAGAGGCAGGAGGGAGGAGGGAGCCAAGCACTAGAACCTGATAGGGTGGTGTGACCCAGTGGCGGGACTTTGCTCACTAATCACTTTTACATTTTAACACCTATCTGCACATGATAAGATACTAAATATAAATACTTTCACAAAAATTGATTTTTGTTGACATCAAGAATATAACCATGAAATTTTTTCTGAATGTTCCCAAAGTACAAAATTGCCATTAATGAATATTTTTAAACTATTAGTCCCCAATAAGTGGAATAAACAAATTGAAGAACTCCATTTGGGAATGTGACAATAAAAATCACTATTGGAAGTTTTGGAGACAAAGATTAATTTTCCATGGAGCAGTGCTGATCCTGCCCACTGTGCCACCTGGAGCAGCCTTGCTCTTCTCTGAGCCACGATCCTGTAAACCATCTTACATCTTGGGCAACGTCTGAGAGCTCCATATACTTCTCTTGGAGTCCAGCTTCACTTTCCTGGTCACCCGTCTCCTCCTTGTTACTGGTTCTGTTATAGCCTTGCCAGGCATATCCAACACACTTCCCTTTTGCTACTTGCCTCATTGGTTATAGCTACTTGGTAAAATATTTAAGAAAAGAGTAGATAGGGCATACCTTTTATATTTGTATAAATATACAATATAGTCAGGTATGAGGGTCAGAGAAAGCTTGCTAAGAGGCATACTAAACTGCTTTTCAAATCAGAATTTTCTACAGCTTAAAAATTCTGTGACAGTCAACTTTTAATATCCACTAGTGAAGTTGTTTTTTAGTTAAGGGATATAATTAGATCCCTTAAGCATCAAAAGTGAAACAGAAAATTAAGACAAATGCATCATTATCTGTCAAGGGAGTGCAATGCATTCGTTAGATTTAAATGACCAAGATGCAGAGTAAAATTATTCTAGGAGCTGGCAAATATTAGAGCTTATAGACCTGCAGAGTTAGAAAACACAGTCACAATTTTTGGGAAAAGTCCTAACTTCTCACAGGTAGAAATTATAACCTCGAATCTCCCAGGATATTGTTCATTCATGAATTTAAGTAAGGGCCTGAGGTAGGATATGTAGTTGACTAAGTCAACAGGAAACGAAATTCAACAAGAAACCCAAAAGCCTTACGTTTTGAAAATAATGCAGTGGGACCCAGGGTCATCCTGGATTTTTCAGTTATGCATTAAACACAGCGTGTGAAGTGTGCTCATCGCAATATTTAAAAAGATAAACTCCTTTAGGGAACAGCAACATTGGCACTGAGAATCCATGAGTCTTGGGCATTGAACATTTAGGTATTCTTAAAGATCTGTCCCTCAACTCCAAGTCAGATTGACCAGGGCTGAGCTGTTCTCCCCTTCCACAGAAGACTCAAACACCTCACTCACATTTATTTCGTTAATGGCTAAAGTTGGGTTTACAGTGTTCATATAAAAATAATAAATGAATTAAATGTTTGTTTGCTTTGAACCCTCCTGTTAACTCTGTATCATTTAATACCTTGAAGATAGACATATCTATCTTTCTAATATTAGAAGTGTGTCCTATATCTTCTAATTTTTCTTTCCATTTAGTGTTTTATTTTAAAGATAACCTATTTGAATGTCTTTACTCCATAGATCTCTGCTCTTCCTTTATGTATATAGAAAAGAACTTCCCGAGTCTTTATAGGATGTATCAACTTCTTCCAGCCATAACTCTCAGTTAATATTTCAGAGAATCCAAAAATGCAAAGACGACTGTTATGGTTTGAATCTGGAGTGTCCCTCAAATGCCTCTGAATTTGGATTGGGTGGGATACCTGTGGAACTTTGTGAGGCCTGACTGGAAGGGGAAGATGCCTGGGATTGTCCTTGAGGGGTTGTGTCAACTTTTTGAAGCTGGGATATGAACTTTGCAGAGCTTCAAGTATGTACTGCTGATACCTGTAGTATAGGAAGTGAGGGAGGGCTCTGGGTATAAGGGGACCCAACTGGTAGTTTGAACTCAGTAAAGAAAGGAAGAAGAAACATTGTTGGAACTTTCTGGGGAAGTTTTGGCCTTTGCTTTACTTTCTAGACATCAACTTGCAACTTGCTAATCATTTCACTGGGCTTTCTGTCCTCCACGTGGTGAGGAGCTTTTCTCTGACTGGACTCTACCATGTGCTTCCAGCGTTGCCAGCTGCCTACAAATGGACTGTGTGAGACCTTCTGAAACTGTGTGCTAAAACAAATCTTTTCTCCCTTAAGTTGTGGATGCTGGGTGTTGTGTCCCAGCAACAAATAAGTAACTAAGACAATGACAAACAGCACTGAATTAAATTGTGGTGGTACTTCCTAAATGTGAAGACTGTTACAATGTGTTTTGAATAGCATTTCATAGTCATGAAAAAACAATGAGTTACTTTGAACATACAAAGTTCCATAATTTCCCTGTCTTGTCATTTTGTACAGTTATTCCTTGACCTTGTCACCAATGTGGGCAATCATTAAATGGATACCTAAATCACCACATTGAAATTTTGCTACACAGCACAGAAAGACCTGTGTTCTAATTGGTCAGAGCATATTTCTTTCCATAGGAATATAATGTAAGTGCCATCAATATTTGTTATTTAAATCATGTTATACCATTAAAAATAGTAATATCTCTTTTTTATTTATTTTTGAGCTACTAAGTTAAAGATCATAGGACAATGGTACTTTGGCCAGTTTTTATAACAAAGACTGTTAGGCTGTTTTGTTGATGTCACATGTGATAGTGAAAAGCAAGTCAAGGTCATTTCAATAACTTGACATCTATGCCTACAATGCACCTTCACTGGAAGTGGTGATTTTGAGCTTGCACTCATTTGATGATATACAAAGCAACTTCATCACAACTATTCAGTTACTTGTGACAAATATGTGAGTGACCTCAATAAATTATATCAAATTGTATCATGGGAAACCATAAGGTGAAGGCATAATTAATTGACAGTTTATAAGCATTTTTAGTTAAGTCTATACCAGAAAAAAAAAAAAACAAAACAAGAAATAAAATGACCTTTCAGAGCTTTACAACAACCACAAGAAAATATCTGCCTATGATTTTGGACAAAATAACCTGAAAATTTTTGCCTCTTCTATGAACATAGTAAAAAAAGGCAGCAACCTTTGTCATTCACAAGTGTAGTATTCCCACTGAGTAGCTCATGATATAAACAAGTTTAGAAAAGATTATTCTATGGGAAATAACATGAATACTAAAGCCATATTTTTGGCCCAATTTTATCACTTCGCTTAAGTAGTTCTATCACTTTCTCTGGAATCTGTATTTCATGGTTAACAGTATAAATCCCCTATCACCACAGTCCATTAGCTACACGCTTCCTCAACCATGGTCACAGTTACCACAACAGCAGAATAACGGAGCCTCCGAGAGTCCATGTCCTGTGAATGTGATCCCTTTAATGGGCGAAGTGATTTTTCAGGTGAGATTAAGTTAAGGGCATGGCAATTGGAGACACACAGATGTAGCCAGGTGAGTCCAGTATAAGTTCTTGAAAGGGGAAAAGGTGTGATGGGAAAGGTGGAGAATGAGCCAGAGCGTGCAGGGTGAGGGAAGCCACCCACGTCTGCTGGGAAGGTGCACCACAGGGCCATGGCTATGAAAACCACGGAACGTGGGTGGTTTCAGGAGTCGGGAGACACCTGGATACCCCAGAACTTTCCAAAAGAGCACAGCCCTGCTGACATCTCGACTTCCACCCAGCAAGGCTCATCTCAGACTTTTGACCTATGAGCTAGGAGATTTTAAAATTATACATTATTTGAAACTACTAAGTTTTGGTAGTTTGTCACTCCACTTCTGGAAACTAACGCAGCTCCTCAAAGACCAGTGCTCCCTGCCTAACTCCTTTGTCCTTTCTAGGGTGTCTTCACGTCTCCTCCATGCCCTGAGTCCCAGCAGGCCCCAGTGACATCATTCTCTCCCACATAGAAGTACTGGCCTGTTTTCATCAGGATGCGTGTGTCCATCATGCAGCCCTTTAAGGGTCTTTGCTGCTGCCTCAACTGATGTCCCTACCTTCCTCATTGGGCTCGCCCATATCCCTAGTCCACTGGTCAGCTGGGCAGTGACTGTCCATGTGCCCTCACCTCAGTCTCCTCTGCAGCTCCCAGGTCCTCCGAGCCACTTCCTGCAAGGCCCAGCCTCACGCCAGAGACCTCACCCTCCAACACGAGTGCCTAATGTGTGGTGTGCTCCCTGAGGGCTCTCAGCTGCCCAGGTCACAGGTGTGCCTGACTTGCGCCCTGCCAATTTTTACTCTTGATTTTTTTTAAAAGGTATGTTTTAAGAAAGGAACTTTTTATTACTTATATACAATACTTTCATTATATTATATATTTTGCATGTGGCCCAAGACAGTTTCTCTTCACTCAAAAACAAAACACAAACAAAAAAACAAACAAACAAACAAACAAACAAAAACAAGGGCAAAACCAAACAAATGGTTAGGGGTGTAGCTCAGTAGTTAAAGCGCCTGCCTTGCAAGTGCAAGGTCCTGGTTTGATTCCCCAGCACTACATAAGCCAGGCCTGGTGGCACATTCTTGTAATTCCAGCACTTGGGAAGCTGAGCCAGGAGGATTGTCATGAGTCCAAGGCCAGCCTGGGCTACACAGTGAGTTCAGGACCAGCCTGGGCTATAGAGTGAGACCCTGTATCAACAGCTCAGCTGTTGGCCAGTACTACAGACAACCATTCAAAAACAGTAAATAATTATGCTACTGTATAGATATCTTACAGGCACCATCACAGGACACCTCATAAGTACATATAAGTTTTATGCATTATTTAATAAATAATTTTAAAAAGAAATAATAAAATACATATATCTGTATCCATCAGAATACCAAAACTACTATCTCATAAATACTTTAATTCCAAGTATACATATATATATATATATATATATATATATATATATATATATATATAATCACTGACAGTGAGTAGTTCTAGCTAGTATTTAAAAGTAATCTATGTTTCCCTAGTTTCATCTTTTCGTCATCTCTGTGGGGAGCTACCTACTCAGGCACCCTAAGTCACAACCTGAGCGATCACCCTCCGAAGGCAGCCTCATGTCTCATTCTGAATGCAGAGAGTAGGTTCCCATCCTCCGTGCACTTACTAATGCTTTCCATATGCCAAGACCCAAGCTCAGCACTGGAAACACAGTAGCGAACTGAGCCCTAAACTCTGTCAGGCTACTATTCTCATAAAATTATCCAAAACAGATTTCTCTCTAAATTCACTATTCTGTTTTCCTACATTTGACACTGCTGCCTGGCCCCTGGCATGCGCGTCTTTCTTTTCTTTTTTCTCTTCTTTTCTTTTCTTACCTCTTTCACCTTGATTTTAACATTAGTCTCCTGAGTGGTCCCCCAAGTCTCAGATGTCCATTCCCTGTTCCATGGCCAAAGAATTCTTTCTGAAATAGGAATTTCCTCTCATTTCCCTGGATGTCCTCTGACCTTCCACAGCTCCCAGAGTAAAGTCTGAAGTCCCCTGGAATTTACAGAGGGAACTTTATGCCTTTTTTTTCTCTAAAATTCTACCCTTACTGTCTACGTTCTAAGCACTTTCCCATTTCTAAGCATCTCTAAGTCTTTTGGCGTGTTTAGGATAACAATGCCCATTGAGTATCAGAAATTCAGACCTACCATACCATCTCTTTGCTTTGCTTCATTTTCCTATTTGTGTCTGCCTATTGCCTTCTGTGAATTCTTTTATAAAATTTACCACATGGTGCTGCAATTGTCTCTTTTTACTACTGGTTTGTGGGGCTTGTGTGAGGAAATGGATCGTGTGTTTTTGAGTCTGTTGTAAATAATCTCCCACACAAAGTACTTAGTAGGTACTTATGTTGTTTGAATAAATGCCACCTTTCCAGAAGCAAATCGCCCTCTTACCTGCATGACCCTTGCTTACTGTGAATCCAAAGCAACTTGCAGGCCACAGCGCAGGGCAAGCAGCTAGGTGAGGCTGGACATAGACCTTCTGAGCGTAGCAGTGGGGCACGCTGTGTGTGCTTTATTGGGAATGTCTACCTTGCAAAGTCGTGGCTTTACTTTTTTTTTTTTTTCACCTATTGAGATATCCATTAGGTTTAGTAAAAGTGATTGGGATGTTAAAGCAACTAAAGGCAGAATAGGTGTGTTCTTAATTTTCCCAGCCATTCAATAAGTTTAATATATATTTTACACTTACTTTCACAACTTATGCTGAATTCTTAACAGGATCAATATGTTACATTTTAGTTCAATATAAAATAAATTAGAACTCACTGTAGTTATTTTAAAAATCCAATATTGTAGAATCTTGAACAGTCATTGTATCCCCAAAGACCTTATTCAGAGCGACACATAATTCAGAGGTAATTGGAAGCATAAATGATACTCAACTGTCCTTCCTGTCCCTCCTGACAGACTTTAGGGTGGAGTGAATTTAAAGCATTCTCTTGATACTATGGTATTTGTTGTGAAACTTGAATTCTCTCATTTTATCATATAATTGGCTAGGGACTGGTTTTTAATAATTCTATTGATCCTTTGATCCATGATCTTGGAGCAGAGATTATTTTTTTAAGCTCTATGTGATAGAAATACACATTGATCTAGTTTATCTTAATTTCTTAATTCTTTGGGACCCAATATAGTTTTTTTTTTTTTTTTTTTTTTGCAACCTCATACACCTGAATTTATAAAAAGTAGAAGAGAGAGAAAAAGAAAAAGCCTAGACCGGGGAGTCCCAAGAGTATGATAGAAAAGCAGGCAGCTTCCATTGTCACTTTGTAACAATCAAGCTAACTTCAAAATTTACATGTTTCTCATGCTATTTTGCGACTTCACTGTGGCCTAACATGTGCACTTATTATAGTACACACTCAAAAAGAACACTAAAAAGCGAACAATGAGGTTTTCTTCCATAAAGTGCAATTCAGCAACCAAACCAAGCAGAAAACCCGAGGCATGGTGACATTGTCAATGACCCCAAAGCAATCGTGTTTATGGTTCAAGCAATGTGTAAGGTCGGAGTTTAGCCCTATTGAGAATGTTGGTCACAACTTACAGTGGATTTCCATTATCTGTGTTTTAACAGCTGGAATTTCTGCCTGGGTAGGGTGGCTTGAATTTACAAGGCATGGCTGGTATTAGCGTGTGGCTGCACTCTTTGTGTGAGTGGGATACAGGGGAGTGTTTCAGTGTGTCCTCCTGTGCTTAAAAACAAGCAGTTCGGCTAGTTTGCTCACATAGGCAGATGCCCGGGCACATCGCTATATGATCATATGATCTCTAAGGGCAGCTCTCCCCTGGGAAGCCTTCCACTTCAGGCTCCAGACCCAGTGGCAGAGTCATTGCATATCAGGTGTTACAAGTGATGCCTGCTCCACACAACGGTTACCATTAATAAATTAGCTTCCTGAGTTAATCCTGCTGTGCATGTTCTCAGGATCATGACGATATTCTGAAAGATATCGATATAAACCTAAAACAACATCAACACAGACAAATAACCATTCACATTCATTGTATTAGCTATTTTGAGTGGTCAGAGAAAAACTACTCAAAATTGATTACATACAGAGATGAAGTTTTGATGGTGACTGTCTAGAATAAATTAACATCATGTGCACTGTAATTCTTTCCATGATGACTACTTATTGATGCATATTGAAAATTAATTTTGAGTGTGAATCACTTAGCATTTCTCTTTATTTTTTGCCAAGCAACAAAAATATTTACTAAAGAATTTTTGAAACTATCCCATGAACAAATAAATAGAAAAAAATATAAAAAGAAAGTGATTGGTGAGTAAATATTTTGATTTTAATGGATTTACATTTTAATTGCTTTCTTTTTATATCTTTTTATAAGCATAGTATTTGTATTATAATTTTAAAGGGAAAGTACTTTTGCGTATATTATCTGATTTAACCTCAAAATAATGTTGTTCACAAATGTTAATTTTCTCCTTATGGGTCAGGTACTCAGAGTCAGGTGAGGTTTCCTGCGTCTCCAACAATGCCTTCTACCTTCTTCACCCAGATTTGTACACACAGTTATGGGCGCTTCAGCACCACTGTGATTGGATAGAGGTGAATCTCATAACTCTGCCCATTGGACATGGGCCCATGTGTCCTTCAAACTTTGTGCCTCTCTAAAGTCTGCTTATACTAGAAAACAGCATAGTCCTCCCTGCCTCCCTCCTCCTCCTCACCTTCTCAAATACGATCACGTGAGTCTTTTCACAAGCCCTGTATTAGGCACTTTCTTGTCACTGAAATGAAATATCTGACACCCAAAACTTAATGGATGAGAGGCTTATTTTTTGCTCAAGGTTTTAGAGAAATCAGTCCACAGTCAACCAGCACCAAGGCAGAGGAACATGGCGGAAGGCCTCTGGAAGAGGAGCGCTGCTCATTCCATTGTGACCAAGAAACAGAGAGAGAAGGGAAGAGCCAGGGATAAGAATCCACCCATCCTGGAGCTCCCAGTGACCCACCCCTTCCAGCCAGGCCTTGCCTCTGAACCTGGTACTGTAGATCTGTAGATCTCAACCACAACAGGTCCTTAAATAGTACTTCTGTTATCAAATAAGCACTACCATCTAGAACAGCAATTCAGGCTCTTCCCAGTGGGACCTCAGGCTCTGTCCCCCAGACTCCTGCCATCTAGTCCACAACCAGCACCAAAACATGGTGTTAAGAATTAAGAGAATTTTATGCATGATAATACCCACAGCGCTTGCATGTCATTTTCCTTTTGCCAAATTATAGTTCTGATATGTCTTTTCCCTGGTCCACTAACTCCTACTTATTGACAAGCAATGTTTTTTAAAGTGCCTTCCATGATATTCCCCAAAATGTTTTCAATCAAAACTTCTCCCATGAAGTCTGCCACTGCATCATTCTCACTGCACTGTGGTTACACTCATGAACAATATAGTCAATCTTGAAGAGGCCTACTATGTCCCTCACATCCAGTCAATATCGAATTTAGAAGCCCAACACATGCTCGTCCTTTCAAATCCCTTGAAAATTAAACACAAAAACCTCCCTAATTGCGAAGTACCAAAGAGAAAAGCCAACAAGAACACGTGATGGTAACTAATATATACTGCAATATCTGAAGTTTTTCATTCATTATATCAGCTATATTCTATCAGCTAGTAAATACGTTTTAGTGGTTGATACTTGTTAAGCAAATACTTCAACAGTGGAAATAAACTAAGGTCTTGAACAGAAATGACTTTCTTTAATTAAAATTAAAAAAAAAAACGTCACCAATGTAGGGACTAAAAGTTAACTACTTCATTCTTTACTTCATAAAGAAATTTTATTCAGAAACACTCTCTAAAAGTAAAGGTTAAAAAAAAGAGAAACAAAGATAATATAATTAAGGATTATCTTCTTTGTTATAGGAAAATCTCTAAGGAATCAAGCAATTGTTATCAGCAAAGTATTTGAGTCATGAGCTTATAACTGGCAAACTTTTGAGAAAATATTCAAGCTCAATAGTATATGAGAAATGTGGTGTGGTTGACTGTATTTCCATTGTGGGTCATAGCACCTCTAATCCCGTGTGCTCTCTATGTAGATGCCTAGTCACTGTTCCATAAGAGGGGACAGTTCCATTTTTTCATGAGAGGGTACAGTTTTGGATATCCCCTTGCTTAGACCACCCCCCATGCTGAGAAAAGTTTAGACCACTGGGAGAGGCCATGTACAGTCTCCAATTGAGCATCTTAGTGTGACACAGAGTCATTACAGGATATCCACCAGACCCTAATGAAGAACGATTCCTAGACACTGCGTGTCAGAAACAAGCTACTTGTACCAGGCCCTTGGCGCCCCTAACCCACAGAATTCATTGGCAGTTTGACATAATTGTGTTTGAGGGAACTGTTACACAGTAGCAGATCTATGAAGCATGGAGTGTGGGAAAGGAAAGAGTTGAGCCAACATCATCAGTAACACAACTCTTAATAATGAGTCAAGGAAAGTCTTACTTGTTGACTATTGAAATAGAAAGAAAATGTCATACACATGTGTGTATAAGCTTGTATATGAGTGAAAGAACGTTGAAACTTAGGTGTTCATATGTTGCTAACAAAGTGTGAAATGGCATAGGCAGTTAAAGGTCTAAAAAGTATTATTACCTAGATAAAGAACAATGCATGCCATTTCACTGGTAAAAGTAATAAAAACTGGTGTGTGTGTGTGTGTGTGTGTGTGTGTGTGTGTGTGTCAGATATGCTTTTTCAATGCACAAATTAATGCAATGATCCTGAAGACTAATTTTTCTAACAACTTAAAGGAGATCCTAACCATTTGAACAAGAAATATTCCTGCCTAAAACTTGCCACACATCAGGAAAAATGTTCAAAACTGTTGCTGTTACATGATCTGTAATAAAAAAATACATCCATCGTAAATGTCTACCAGTACGCATGCATTAAATAAATGCGGCATCCCATAAAATACAATAAAATACAATTTATGGCCCTTGTTTTACATTTTTGTCAAAAGAGTGGTTTGTGAACATTTTGGTATTAATTTACAACTTTGTAAGTCTCTGGATTTTTGCATGGTACATATGTCAAATTTTTAAACAAATCATGTTAATTCTTTTCACCATTTATTTCTGGTAAAATTATTTCAACAGGAAAGTGGCCAAGGCATACCACATGCAATGACAAGTATATACATGAAAAATATATATGAAAATAACTTGTATATTAAAAGACACATGTGCATATTTAAACACAGAAGGATCTGAACTCTTCCTTGTGCTGATGCATCCTGTGAAGGGACATCGTGTTAAGCCTCCTGGGTTCATGGTGAGAATTGGGCGGGGTACCTGGTTTGAAGGTAGCCATTAAGAATCACATGATTGTTGGTACTGAAGAAGTAAGCACCGTGACATTTGAAAATAAGACTTATTTTGAGAGGTTCCTTAAACTAGTATCACAAGGGTCTCTCTGAGGTTTGTAATTTTTGCACGGTGGCTGGGAGTTGAATACCGAGCTGTCCCTGGCTCTCATCTGTTTACTGCCCTGACTCGTTGCCCCCATGTCAGATTTACTGACCCTAAATTCTTGTTACCCTCTTTCCTGCCAAGCTCCAACGAAAGTTTCCCCAGCACAAAGTATTCCTGTTTGAATAATGCTTTGCCCTTAGCTTAGATGCCTCTTTTTACATTAATGACTAGAGAAACCTCTGTACTCTAAATGCTCACAAAAATATCTATTTCATCAAATATATCTCTCTAAACACTTGTTGAATTGTACTTGCGTTCTCATTTTCCACAAGACACTTAAGAATTTTGAAATATTCTAAAACTTTAAAACTGAAGGCCTAAATAGGGTATTTGGAAATGCTGAATACGAGTAACTGAAACTGAGGATCGAACACAAAAACCTCCAAAATTTGGGGAAAAAAGTGATGCAATATTAAAAGATACAATTAAAAGAGCAAATGCAGATGTTGACAATGCATCTCCAAAGTCTATAGACACCTATCTGTAGCACTTACCGAGGCTAGAAATAAGCTCAGTTGGTGGTGTTACACTGATAAAGTGTATTATGACTCCAGTCTAACATCCTCTTGGGGGAAATTTTCATTGAATAGTCCATGAGCTTTCTATTTCTATGCTTCACATTTTGACCAATAATAAAGTTTATTTGAAAAGATATCTTTTTCATAGCTGTATGAATATGGGATTTAGAATTCTAACACTATATTTGAGAACTTTCAAGTGAATACTTAGATGATCTTCAATCAACAGTTCCTCAGTTCCTGGTACACAGCAAGAACTTAATAAAAAATGGCAAACTGGTTCCTTGGAAAACAATTAAATTGATTGAAAAGTGTTTCTTACAAGGAGAACACTACACGATGCTACTCACTTACTTAGGCCTGTTTTGTTATAACTAGTAGATTCGTTGCATTAATATGTATTGTGCAACTCAAGCCAATTCTAATCACTTAGAACTCTTTCATAATGCATGAAAACTACAAAACTGAGTGAAATCTTACCTCGTTTTGTTTTTGATAATGTTAATCAAAGGCTTATTGCAACCAAACAAATAAAATTCTATGTTTATGTAGCTTTAGGAAAAAATATACACAACAAACCAACTTTTCATTTGTCTGCCCTGAGGCCAATTATCAATACTCTTTATCCCATGTTTTGATGAGATTAGCCAGTCTGAATAGAACCATTTACGTTTGTGATAATTATAGATATAATCTTAACACACTTTCTCAAGAATCTTATCCAAAGACACTTAAGAAAGCAAAGGTTAATCTTTGAAAAAGTCTTATCTTCGTTGTCTTTCCTTTCACCTTCTGTATAAACATCATAAACATCTGGACACCTTTTAATGTCTGTGACCCTTACCCAGTGCAGATAATAACGACTTTGCACAATAATATATATCAAATTATCTGTGGGTAGGTACTACCAAAAGATCCTTGAATAATCTGATCATAAACTATGCCTCATTTAATAGAGAAACTGTTGAATTTTTATTTATCTTCAATATTTTCTCATCATTTCTCGTGTGGCTTCAGGTACTCTGAGTGTAACATGCTCATTTATAATTGTGTAACAATACCATTAATGTCATTAGACTTCTCAGGTATCAGAATCCATGTCTAGTACACTAATATTTCTTTATACAAATGTTATTTTTAAGCTTTCTGCCTTTGACTTTTATGCTATAATTCAAGTAAAATTTTTCATCTTCATGGGAATTTCAAGTTGTATGCTAACCCTTCAAAATGACTGTTTTTCTTCCTCCTCCATAAATGTGTATATTATATCTTCATGTGTATTCCACTTCTGCATCTTCCTCCTCTACCTCTATATGTGTTCTATTATTTATGTCTATTATAAGGTATAAAGATAACTTTACAGTATGACTTCAAAGGTAAGTTTGTGCTAGAGAATTTCAGTTGTGTATTATATCAATGTTAAGCTATGTGCTGATGCATTGGTACTGCCGGCTTTCTGATTACAAGTGGGAGTCATGACATCAGCACTACAGTTATGGATATGCAACTTCTAGGTGGAACATTAATGTCTATATGATACAATGAAGCAATTATGATGTTTTGTAGAATGATGTTTTTTCCTCACCATTATTTTGTTCTTGCTTTTCTACGGTTAACTTTCCAACCTTATTCTCTATGTTAAGAATCTAATATATGACAAGAATGCACATTGAGGCAGATAGTATTTCAAAGCATTATGGATAAATGATGGATTATTCAATAAATAGTGTTTGGACAACTGACTGCCATCTGGAAGAAAATCAGCTTTGATTACTACCTCATGTCCTAACGCCCTGTGGCCAAATTCCAGATTAATCAACAATAGGAGCATAAGAAGTAGAAATTATTAAGGCAATAGAGAAATGCAGGCAAAACGTGTTTGTAACTTTGGGTTTGGAAAATTCCTTTGGAAACAAACCATAAAATGCAGAAGATGTGAAACGAATATTGTAAAAATCCAATGGTTTCAAAATCTAAAGAAAAAAACTCCTACATTTACAAAATCGTAAACTTTTTTCACTCAAGAAGAATCAAAGGCATGCTTATTGTCTTATTTATAATTAACTCATAAAAACAGAGAAAAGTTCAAATTTATAAAGTGAACAAAGGAAAAGAGAAACTCAGAGAAAGAAATGACTTTGAACATGAAAAAACTCATCTCAACTATAACGTGTGGGGCGTATGTTAAAACTCAACTGAGGAGAAATAACAATGTTAATTCTCTGATTGTAGAATCCCAATAACATTTCCTTTCAATGAACCAGCACTGCTTGAAAAACAGCCATTCCCAAGCCTGAAGGCAGAAAGGCACGAAGCAGATTTGGGATATTTATTTATTTATTTATTTATTTATTTATTTATTTATTTTGAGAAGGCACGAAAGCTGGTGGGATGATGGCACAGCGATTTTGGAAGTGGCCACTGGGCAAAGTGAGGTCAACTCACTTCTCCTTGAGGATAATAAGTTAACAGACTGAAAGAAGCCTGAACAAGCCCAAGGAGATGATGCAATCGACACAGTTGAATATTGGCAATATTTGCTGGAAACATGTTCATAGGTCACATTAGAAAACATTACGATTGCATACGCAGGTCTGAGATTTGGAAAATAAATGTCATGTTCTAATTACTGGACAGATCGTCACTCCAGGCAGACTTTAAACATTCTAACTTCAGTTCTTCACCTTGTGATCATATGTGTTTGATTCGGGAAAAAGGCCACTTCAGGGGACTAGACAATCCTTCACATACGGCTAGTCAGTCCCTACCAACTCCAAATTTACAGTTCATGTTGAAATAAAAACCGCATTCCACAGTAAGCTTCTTAAGTAGCTGACTTGGAATCTCTTTCTATAAATACATTACACAATGTTCAAAGCAGGCCTACGTGTAACAAGGCAGAAGGAAATAGAGTCTTGTTTTAAATGGCATCAGGGTCTAGATCTCGTAATTTCAGCTTCTAAGCAGAACGCCAGTAATTTTAATGATTGCTACTGTGTAGGAACAGTTGTGGACATACTGTTACTGTGCACATAATTCAGGGCTAATTTTACAGAAAACTGTATTAGTAGCATTTGTTCAATGCAAACAGAAGTCTACCTTGTGGTGTACTCTATATGTTGTAGCAGATCATTCACATAAAACATGGAAGAAGAAGCTGGGCTAAAATGCCTATTTCTTAGATAATTATGTGGTACATAAATCTTCTACAATTACATTTAATAAAAATTTCATATATTTAATATGTCAAGGATACAGAAGGATTCTAGAGAACATCACGTAGAAACATTTGTGTGTCCTTTCCTATCTTTAACTGAAGGATGGAGCGATCATTTGATATTTACAGATGGCAGGAACAGTCCAATCTTGACTCTAAGTTGGCTCTCGGCTCTGGATTTTTCTCTTCTGTAGTTTTTCTTATCTTTCTCTGAGTTTGACTGTGCTACTGTTACCCTGACCACACAAGATGAAGCAAGAATCAAAATTCTTTTTTGAGGACAAAGATGCCTTTTGTAAAGCCATGAATATCTACTTTTCATGGGACGGAAGTCACAGTCTCATTTTAGAATGCAGACTGTCCTTGGAACAATTCCTCAGACAAAGTCCCTTGCTCCCTTTCCCCTGGGGCACCCTGGGAAGCTCCTAGATCCTGTCAGTGTTCTTACCGCCGACTGAGTCACACACCGTCACAAAGGATCCCAGTCCTGGGTGCAGAAGAATGAAAGGAATTGTGGGTAGAGGACAAATGAACCCACAATCTGCCCAGTCTGAGCCAGCTGCATGGATGAGGCCCCAGGTGTCATAGCCATTTGCTATTCAGCACTGGCAGAAGCCACGCATCTCGTAGGAATAACAGTATCAGCAATTTTTTTTTTAAATAGGAAATAAACTTCATGTGTATTAGAGTTGTCAAAGTCAAAGCCTTTCTGGTTTTTTTCCTCAGGGAAGAAGAAATGGCTAGGTAAGAGCATCTATCTGTCTGATACAATCTTCTTCTTGTATATGTGAAGAATATGGTGCTAAAATTCTTTCCAAAGCTGACAGTCATTAAACAACGTGTTTTCGTTCAGCGACTCCCAGGGCCCAAGCAGCCCGTATATTTGAAATGGGACACTACTCCGTAGCCAGCTTCTTGGTGTCAGAGCCTGTTTCCTTCCTTTCTCTTTACTTCTGATTTATTTTACCAAACCACAAAAAATCAGTTGGTAGCACAGAAGTGAATGGGATGTAGTAATACCCTTGATAAATGTTGCTTTATCACAGAATTATTCTGAAGGCTCTTGCATGCAGATATATCATAAAGATGTTTACGATGTTTCAAGAGAATCAGTGGATTCTGTTAAAAGATGGCAGAATAAATGCAGGACTGAGGAGACATGTGAGGTCAGGTTTTTTTGACCGAGGATGTACCTCAGGGACCTGCACACGTACATCATTGCTCTAAATTCTGCAAGTAACTGTATCTTCAGACAGAGCACTACTCACGATGCTTTTTCTAATGTGCTCTCTTTTATTGCTTATCACAAGTCCTGGATATGAATATTTCAATGCACACTTACACTCCACAGCACTCCATAGACAGCAGCTCCCTTCTGGGATGAAGATATGAGAAGATAATTTGTCATCTGTGACTAACTCGGAGGTACAGGAAGATAGGGGCCAAAATCAAAAATGTCCTCCAAAGAGATGAAACAAGAGAGAAAAATCCTGACAATGATTTATGGCTTAGCATTTTAGAAAACAGTTCAGGAGCAGTTAGTTCAGAAAGCTGGAAAGATTATTGAATATACACAGATGTTTAGGTCTGCAGATATTTAGACAAACACTTCTGTAAATGGAGGCTTCTTAAATTTTTAATAAATATTGATTTACAAATTGAAACACATCGTCAAGATTATTTCAAACTTGATCATGCCTAGTCTTAAATTTAAACAGTAAATCCAATACTTAATTCTGTTCTGAAATCTACCTTCTAGATTTGTATTCGTTCAAAAAGTAGTTGAAGGTCCAGCAAATCATAGGTGATAAGTATGTTAAGCTTATGTTGTTGTGTGCTTTCAATGAATGGTCTCCATGGCGACTGCCAGGATTTTATTGGGACCTGAAGACAGAGAGACAAACGACAGACTGTTCCCTAGAGATACACTGGCAGTTGTGAAGAGAGTAATTCATGGTTAAGGTTTGTCTGAAGCACAATTAAAATTCTAATGGAAAGTCATTAGTCTCCCCCAAAAGAGGTCAAGATAAGCATCATAGGAGGCATGACATATGATCTGAGCGTTGTAGGAAGAGTTAGGATTTTTAAAGCAGAGAATTAGAGTAAGAGTCCCCCCAGTGAGTGGTTGAGGAAGAGCAAAGATATGAACTAGTGGCGAACGCAATGTCTGTAAGGCATGGCACACAATTTGAGACTCAACTCCGTCCGGTTGAAAGAAGGGGAATCCTGAAAGCAGGCTTGGGTCTGTCTTCTCCTCGTGTCGTGCAGAGCTTCCCTCTCTTGCCAGCGTGCATGGTCATGGTTTTATTAATCAATTAATTGTTACATTATATGGTGCTTCTAAAAAGTTATTTCTGGATAGATGTCAAGGAAGCATTGGTAGATGGACATAGAGTTCTGGTAGAAACGAAAAATGGGCACCAGATGTAGAAGTCAGAAAATACTTTATAGATAAATCCCTGTGAAAAAGAAGAATTTTAAGGTAAGAAGGCAGCATAAGGGAACTCAGATCAAGTACAGAATTTCTGTAATCGCCAATGTCAAGAGTTTGAAAGGAGAACATACCTGGAATTTTTAACTATGATACTGGGGAGAGTCCTAAACAAGGAAAGCTCCCAAGGTGACTCCCAAGGGCGACAAGGAAGGCCGGGGGCAGTGGGGCAGACAGTGCACTGTAGGTCAAGTCAAGCTGAGGCAAATTTTTCTTTTAGAATGGAGAATTTTAAAGCTGGGCGTGGTGGCCCATGTCTGTAATCCAGCACTTGGGAGGTGGAAGCAGGAGGATTGCTAAATGTCTGAAGCCAGCCTGGGCTGCATAGTGAGCTTAGCACTAACTATGGATTATAGAGTGACATCCTGTCTCAAAAGGAAAATAAAATAGAATGGAGAATTTTAAAAAAAGTTTTGTTCATTGGGGGAAAAAAGGAGGGGAAGAAACAGCAAAGATATTTGGTAGGTTAAAGTAAGGGAGAAGTTAGAGACATGATTAAGGGCATAGGGAGTATAAAAGAACTCAAGAAAATGAGTGATTTCTTTTTTTCAGAAAAAACAAATATTTAAAATTAAATGTGAAAAATAGGAGGAGGCTATAAACTTTATCTGGAAACAATCATTTGTTTTTTTGAAGAAAGAATGCTCTTCAAACACTTAAGGTGAAGAATTGTGTAAGCAGCTTTGGTGATACAACATGAAAAAAATTTTACAGCTTACATGCACTTAATACATCCCATTTCCTGGGCAACCATTGCTCATAGCATCTCAGAAAATCCCTGCCATGCTTGTAGTGTTGGTATTAAAACAAAAACCTCAGTGTACAGGCTTTCGAGAAAATAAAAGTTCAAAGAAAT
The DNA here is from genome assembly GCA_004027205.1 of Ctenodactylus gundi. Taxonomy (NCBI): domain Eukaryota; kingdom Metazoa; phylum Chordata; class Mammalia; order Rodentia; family Ctenodactylidae; genus Ctenodactylus; species Ctenodactylus gundi. The sequence goes on along the minus strand of PVKB01000549.1, from coordinate 31,586 downwards.
ACTGACCTATTGACTGAAGGTCACCCCGACAGGGGGCAGCAGGATCCAGATAAAGAATTTCACCCAGTTCCAAAGCCTGATACTTTCCACTCCATGAATCTACCCTCACCCAACATCTGGGATTGCAGTGACTGTCAATGCCTCTTGAGAAGGTTGTAGTGGGTGAGACTTCATCTTGTTAACGGTCCTCCAGAATGGTTCTGTTCCACAAACAACACTGACTCTTTCTATGGACTGATTAATTAATGCACACAGACAATTCAGTCTGTCAAATACTGCAGATATGGGAATGCGGGTGGACATCTGAAGTTATGTTTAATGCTCTCATCTTGGGAGAAAGAAAAAAGATTGTTGCTGGAGAAAAGGGAAAGATGTGCACTGAGCTGCCTTGGTTAAACGCAAATTGATGAGGTATGTAGGAAGAGAGAGGACACAGGTGGACACCCAGGGTCTTGGTGGCATTGATAATGCCATGAACACAGGGAGTGTGTGAGCAGAAGAGAGGTCACTTACAAAGTAAGTGCTTTGTCAGCAAAATGCCATTTTCCCTAAAAGCAGGATAAAAGGACCCTCATTCTGCTAGAGACTCTGATATTATTTTGGGCTTTGTTTCTTTCAAACAGCACATCAAAAATCCTATTTTTATTTTCCTGAACTCCTGTCCTGGTTTTTCTCTCTCAGTTGTGTCATCTCTGCAAGTATCCAAAGTTTTCAGGAAACTCTAACAATCTAGAATCATGAAAGCTAACAGGATAAATGAATCAAGTAAGAGTTTACTTACATTTAAAGTGTAATTTTTAAATTTCTGTTTTGGAAGTAAAACCTGACAAAATTCAGCTTGCCATCCTAGAATAGGGAAGTCTTCTTAATGTAGCCAATATTTTAATTGGATCACTCAACTGAACTCCATGTACAACTGTTCTATGTCATATCTGTGAGTTATCAACAGAGTTTGTGACTGAATTTATGCCCAATTTTATTATAGTTATACAAGAATATTCCCAGTGGTGAAGAATCAAAATGCATTACTCCCTCTCTTAATATTTCCTGTTTCAAAATCATAATATCCCCCAAAATAAGAAAGTCCTAACAGCCTAACATGTTTTTTCCTTCTGGCTATAAGTTTCAATGGATGGTAAAATTTATTTTCAGAGCTGAAGAATTTTAACATCTTATGACTTTATTTTTTCAAAAATTTCCAGATATTTTCAGGACATTGAAAAACTAAATCTACTTGACCTCATTCTCAAAGAAAAGCAGTTACTCCAAAACACATGCCATTACATTAGCCATCATACAAGGGATAAAAAATATTCTAGTTGTCTTGGAACTATACATGTGAAAATCAGGAAACGTGAGAGTAGTTGAGATTTTGGCATCACGCACAAAAGTCCACATGTAGTCGTTGCTTTATCCGCATAGAAGACTTATTCTGTGTGCTGTATTTTTATCTTACATTGTGTTCTGCTATGGTTTGGATCTGGAATGTCACCCAAAAGCCTCATGTCTTTGGATGGTGTGCAATGCCTATGGAACCCTGTTAAAAGGTGGAGCCTCGTCAGGAGGGGTCAAACACTGGGCTTGACCTGGAAGGGGCAGAACACTGAGACACGACCTGGAAGGACATAAGCTAGCTCCACCCTTCCTTGCTCACTTGGCTTCCCATCAACTATGCCACGGATTGCCGTCCTGCTAGGCCTCTGCCATTTGCTTCCATCATCGCCAGTTGCCCATGAATGGACTGAGACCTTCTGAAACTGTGTTCTAAAATAAATCCTTCCTTCCTTAAGTTGTGGGCATTGGGTATTGTGTCCCCGCAATGAGAAAGTAACTAAAATATGTTCATTATATTCTTAAATTCCTTCATATTAACAGCGATGTCACCATTATGTCTCAAAGTCTATAACTAGAAAAGTTACTAAAAATAACTATCTTTTACAGATACTTAATTTACTACAGTACTACATTAAACATAATTTGAAGTTTATTATTTTTTAAAAAATCTTTAAGTTTTGTAGTCACATTTTATATTTCATTATATGTGTATATAAATTTAATTCTCACTATTGGCTTTGTAAAGACAATTTTGCTGAGTCTTTCTAATATACCTAGTTACAATATAGAGACAAAATGAAAACTCTATCCTGAAGCTTATGCCAAGAACTACAGAACACAATTGTTTTTTTCTGAACTCACCTTGATTGTCGAGAAGACGATAACACAAGCAGGAAATGCCAATTATATTATCCCTCCCAGTGCCCGCCCTCATACCAGTGCCTTATACATAATTCTCTTGTCAGCCTTCACCAAATTCCCCACAGAATTTTAGTATGACTTTTGTTTACCGTTCTGTTTTAGAAGGCAAAAGAAAGAGACCGTGGTAAGAACCACCTGCCACTATTTTCTCTACTAATCGAACTGATCTGGATATTCTACCTTTGTTCTCTTATCAAATCCCTAAGAAAATCACTTTGGCAAAAGCCAAGCAGTCCTTCAGTGCCGAATGGAAAAGCCTTCGTATGAAAAGTGACCAGAAATTCTTCAGCTTCAACATTCACATGAAAATGTATGTGACTATTTTAGTCCTCAGAAAATTCAACACTGTGATACCACGTCCCTTGATTGGTATGTCCAGGGGAGAAGACCCTTAGTTTTGCTACAGAATGGAGAGTAACTAGAAAGCTCGCTGAAGGCTGGTGGGCGTGACATTCGTGTACCTGGTGGCAAACAGTGTGGCAGTATTTACTAATGCTGGGCGTGTGGCTCCCCTGTGATCCAGCACTTTCACTCCCGGGACAGGATAAGCAAAATGATGCACCTCTGGTCACAAAGAATGTGCCATGGTAACAGTGCAGAGGCTGTAAACACTCCCAGGACTGGGGAGCGGGAAATAGCAAATACGAGTGAGCGCACAGGAACTACGATGGGCACAGCATCCACGAGCTCTAGCATGTGACTGGGCAAGAGAAGACGAACACGCAAAACACATGTTGGAGGACTCTGCTTACATAAAGTCTAAGTGCAGCACAAATGACCTCTGGTGACAGAAACCAAAGGAGGGTTGCCTATGGAAACAGCGGCAGGACAGGGGCCCAGGGCCCGGGAGTTTCTGCCGGCTGGTGTTCTAACTTGACCTGGATGGTGGCTACATGGATGTGTTCAATTAAAAAAAAAAACTGATCACAAGGTACTTTTTATTATCTGTGCAATCTTATTCATGCATTTGCTAAGTTATCAGAAACAGTGATTGAAGAATGGTTCTGTTCTTGATGCTATGCTTAGTTGATGTTCTGAATGTCAAAAAGTCAATGTGTAGGGCATGATGCAGTGGCTGTGAGAGAGGGAGACGGCCCATGTGGACACAGCCCGGGCACAAGCATGGGCAGGGGTGCACGGTGCAGCCACTCCTCGGCTTGCCCTGACCTTTCCATGGGGGTCCAGTGGAAATCACCATGGACTGGTGTGACTCCAACTGGGCCTAAAATGTAAGCACTTTCAAAAAAAAAAAAAAAAAACAAACAAGGATGTCATACTGGCAGTGACAAATGAAGCCCACCTGTGAGCTGAATGGGGCATATGGCAGCTAGCCTAGAGGGTCTTACACACAAGAGTGGCTCTCGCACGGAGGCTGGCTGGGCCACAGCCAGGAGCAGCTCACACCTGGGGTGCCCAGCCACCTCAGCACACTACTCACTGCCCTCCCTCTTGGGCCCTCAGGATTCACAGTTTGAAAACAAACTCCCTACTGGGAGGCTGAAGCAGGAGAATCACAAATTTGAGGCAAGCACAGGCAACTTAGTGAGACCTTGTATTAATATTAAAAATTTAAAAATGGGTGGAGATGTAAGAGAATTTCATCGATAAATCCCTTACTTGAGTACATTATGGTTTACTCTTGCTATGAAATACTAAAGTCATTTAAATGAATGAGGTAGAATTATCATATTTAAATATATTCGTGCATATGGATGTTTATGAAAATATTTTGGGTGAGAATTAACAAAGTCAGAATTGGCAGTGCCACGAATTGGCATCAGAGCCAAGTATTACCAGTAGCTCACACCCACTTTCTATTTCATCAATGGCTTCCGCGAACTCAGACTTCTGAAGTAATAAAATCTTAAAGCAGAGCTCACAGTTCCCAGGGGACTACCCTCTCTGGTTTTTCAATTAGCGCCAGCTTCGGGCTCCCTCAACTGAACTGGACCCTTTTCTCCAGGGGCTGGAGGGAACACTCTTGAGCAACGCAGCGTGGCCCATTCGCTTTAGCATCTCAGGCCCTCGGGAGGGAAGTTCCTGTGACCGCCTCACACACACAGGCAGGACCACGGCGTGCAGGTATGCAGTGAGGATGTGGTCAGCTGGCCTGTTGGCCCTGAATTCCAGCAGCTCTAACAGAATCCTTCCTCTAAACCTGGCGCAGGCAGCCCTGTTTCCATTTCCACTAGAACATCAGTCACCCCACTCAATAGGAGAGACCTCCCGGGAGGAACCACACTTCTATTTGGAGAAATTTTTAGGTGACTCTTGGATTTAAAAAAAAAAAAGTCTAAAATCAAGAGCAAAGCTTCTCAAGACAGTGCTGTGTTCACCTTTAGGGCCTCGGGGGTCACAACAGCATGTCCTCTTCTCTCAGCTGCCATGACAAGAATCTTCATTTTAAGACAGCAGAGGAAAATGACCACTTTTCAACCAGATAGGAGAGACCATTTCTTTAAAGTAACAGCTACTATATGAGTCTTCTAATCCTGAATTGTGAATGATCAGTCTCCACATGGGACAACGTGAGACTTGGAGTTTTTCTTTTACTTATTCAGAAAAAAGTCTTTGTTTGGAAAAGATTTTCTAGTAGATCATCTTTATCTGATAGGCACTAATTTAATGCAAATAATTTCCCCATTCACATTTAACTTTTAAAATCTATTCCAATGAATAATATATTCCCATCCTCCCCCCCACCCCTCCACCCCCGTTTTTTGAGGCAGGGTCTTGCTCTGTAGCCTAGGTTGGTCTTAAACTCATATGTAGTCCAGAATGGCCTTGAACTCATCAACAATCCCCTGCCTCAGACACCTGAGTGCTGGGATTACAGCATGTGTCACCACACCTGGTTTAGTTGGTGCTGGGGAATTGAACCCAGGTCCTTGTCTTTGCTAGGCTTGTTCTACCCACCTAGCTATACCCCAGCCCCTTCCATTCTCTGTCCTTAAAAAAATAGAATTACTGAGATAATCTCTACTTGTAGTGCTTTTAATTTTATATTGCTTTTTCAGTCAAATGCAATATGTAGATAAAATACATACATAGGCATAAACATAGATTTAGATGTGGATTAGTCTAAAGAATAAAAAACTCATAGACTGAGACCAAAATAAACCTAAACCTAACTTCTTAATGATGTTCATTACCTTCTCATCACTTTCTGAATTCTGAATATTAAAAATTGCTATAATTTTAAATCAATAAGACGTTCCTATCCTTTTTGCAAAGGTGAATTGAAGAATTACAGACCAGAGTCATCCTTTACAACATGTAACCAGCTGAGACTAGTGGCTCAGACCTGCAACTTCAGCCTTCTGTGATGCCGAGGCAGAAAGACCACGAGGTCAAACCCAGCCTGGGCAACTCGGTGACTTAGCAACACACTGTCTGAAAATCAAAAGCAAGACACAGGCTGGGGACAGAGTTCAGAGTGAAGGCCTTGGGTTCCATCTCTAGAAACACACACACACACGCACACTCATACACTCAGGTGACCAATATGGCTTATAAAAATATCTTGGTATACACTGCAATCTGGATATTCTTGTTAACCAAAGGCTAGGTTAGTATCTAAACAAGACCTGAAAGTACAATCATTGCCCAATAGAAATGCAGATTTCATATATTCACTCTACTAAAATATCTAGTGCCTGCTTTACATAGAGTTTTCCATATTATGTTTACTCAATTAACTTTTGTAATCTATTACTGATGACTGAAGCTAAATAAATAGAAATAATCAGAAGTCTAGCAGAAACCCCCCAAATTGGAAATTTTTGAACTTTATGAGTTTGAAGAAAGAAGCGATATAAAACAGAATAGTTTTAAAAACCGAGTTACTCACATTTCTTTTAAAAATGCAAAGAATATTGAATGCCTGGTATATTGATCTCAGTTGTATATAATAACTTAATAATATCAGTCATATAACTTTAATTGAATAACATTTTAAGATTTCAGAACTTTAATAAGTGTTTTGACTAAACTACTAAATTTTTTAATACTTTAAACAGAACAACTACATTAAGAGATGAACATTAATTAAATACCTGTGATAAAAATGTATCTAACAAAAAAATCATGAGTTGTAGTATATAGGCTTCCATCTACTCTGAATACTCATATTTTCAATAGTCACTGAGAATAAAATTTTCACCTTAAAGTCAGGGTACCATCGGGTGATATATAAAACATATGATTCTAAAAGGGAAGTATGTACTACTATATTCTATCTAAATAATGATCACATATAGATACATTAAAATATTTATGTGAACAACTAAAATGTATCATTTTCAGGCTATAATATTTAAAGGTGTACTACTTTGATACAAATATTATGTGGATATGATTTCTAATATATTTTAGGGAGATCTGTTCTTTTGGAAAGTATATTTATAAATGTTATGATTTTGAAGCCAATAACACCAGGAATAGAATAGTTGAGCTGTTACTTTCTATACTAGAGATCTCATATCAAAATCAAAGGCTAAAAATCTTAAAGTATATTTATAACTTTCCTTAGTGCAAAATACATATATATGATTAATTTAGTTAGCATACCTAAAAAGTGAAATAAACATACTTCAAAACCTTACACTGGGAACATAGACCCTACTCTATGTCAACAGGCTAGATTTCACAGTGTGCCTGCCTCCCGCCCCATGAGAATTAAATGTCCCACGTTTGGGCAGACATATGCTGAAGAACACCATCTGTCCATCTCTTAATCTTTGTGGTCCTTGCAAGGAAGAGCAGTTTTCTTTTTTAAGAAGAGACATTTGAACACAGTTGAGAAAAGAATGACTCTGTTTCTTGTCACTGACTCTGTGGCTGTGACTGCGGCTTCCACCGCATCTTTAGGAACACTCGAGTTCACACAGCCTTCTTCCATACAAGCAGGTGCAGAGAACAGATAAAGGGGAGGCAGGTGCCCAGATCAATGAGATGCTCACCCTGGGCAGACACACAGGCGTGATCGAAATATGCAGTGGACCTTTGTATTTTAAAAAACTTACTACAATAATAGACACGTGGCCTTTAATCTCTCTCAAAACACAGCCCCTCACCTCTAATACATTTTTCATCATTCTTGTCACTGTCTGAAGCAGTTCTGAAAGTCCTCCATCCTAAGTGTCCTTGTGTGTGGTGGGGTGGTGCTAGGATTGAACCCTGAGCTGCATTCCCAGTCTATTTTTTTTTTTTTAAGTTTAGTTTTTGAGACAGGGTCTTATTAAGTTGTTAAAACGTTTAGGCTGGGCTTGAATTCACAATCCTCCTTCCTTAGCCTCCCCAAGTGCTAGGGTTACAGGTCTGTGCCACCATGCCCGGCTTCCTAAGGATCCTTAAAATGTGTGATCAAAAATCCAGTGACAGGTGCAGCCAAGTGCCTTTCAGCAGAAATACAGGCTGATGGGAGCATGGTGGCAGGTCTTCCTCCACCTCGTTCACCGAGTCTGGTGCCATGGGACTGCTGGCTCTTCCTCAAGATCAAGATGACCTTGAAAGATAGATGTTTTGAATCAATTCAGGCGACGAAGACAGCCGCAAGGGTGCAACTGAGGACATTCGTGAAAGAGGACTTCCAGGTCGCCTTCAGAAAGCGGCGAGGAGAGGGTCGGTGTGCTGAAGGTGAGGCAGAGGAGTTTCAGCATGATTCGGGGAAATGTGTCTATTGTGATAATAAATTATTCTAAAAATTGGAGCACTCACAGCGGTTGTCAATCATCCTCCTGTACTATGTCCCTGCTGTGGGACCTGAGAAATGGTTGGAGATGTCTCCCTGGACTATAGTGCTTTGTGTGCGGGAAGTGATGGGCCAGCCATGACATGACTAAGGCACGGGAGCTGACTTCTTCCTGGCAAACTGGATGGAAGGATTCTCCTGTGGGTCTTGAAGGCCTGGCTAGGCTGCCCTGCCCTGACAGCACCTGCACCAAGCTTCCTCCAGCTTTGGGAATCGGACAGTCACCGTGAAAACAGAGACCTGGGGCTACAAGGGAAGAATGGAAACAGATTCTGCCAACAGCAGCGACCTAGTAGATGACATGAGCTCAGGGAGGCTGGTGTTGCCCAGCGGGTCACTGTGTCCTAAGAGAAGCAGGCTAAGTAATGAAACCCACTGCAAGTTCCTAGTAATCCTAAGGCCTGTGTCAGTTCGATAAAAATTTATGTTTCATACCTGAATCTCTGCTTTTGACCATCTGAGCCTCTACATTTACCATATAATTTCCATTTTCTTTGAGAGGAATAAAATTGAGGTGACATGTAAACTTGTACTTCATGTAATATGTTATATTTATACTGTATTTAACTATTTTAAAGTTACATTATGACCTTTTGAGAGAACAGGATTAGGGGCATTTTATTTCCTCTATTATTTCCTCTCCCAGCCCATAAAAATGGCGGGATGGACTAGAAAGGCAAAACCCCATTTCCTTAGCACCACCTCCTGCAAAGGTGGCTCTCAGGATTCTCTATTAGCTCCAGATGTGGATGCGTGGGGATGAAATTCTCACTGTTGGGGAACCACACAAGGTACCAGGGTTTCGTAAGAAAGCAGAAGGAAGCAGCACGTGTTGTGAAACCTGAGGAGAAAAGGCTCCCTCCTCAAGCGCTTCCAGGTGGGGAAGCACTGCTTCAGAGCAGGAGCTGATAAAAACACTGGGAAATTTTGCTGATTCAATTTTTCAGGTGATTGCAGGGAGTTTGTGGGAAAGACAGAGCTCTTGGAATACTCTGACTGAGGAGGTCCACACCCCTTTCAAGAAGGCCACAAATTAGCTCAGGAAGCTGGTAAGAGGGTCAGGGCAAAAGCAGTATCCAAATAACAAGGGGACAGGATGGTCACAACCAAGAGAGTCTCCACACGACTCAGTGATTTTGGACATGTGACAACACAAAGCAGAAAGGAACACTCAAGAGTGTAAAGCTAGACATCCATTGTGACCCCCACTTCCCTCCCAGAAGTTTAGAAAAATGAATTCTACATAAGCATGACTAATAATAAAAAAATAGCCCGTTTGGATCAGTATGATGTTACATGATGAACGAATAAAGAAAATAAGAATAATATCACAAACAATGAAGCTCATTGCGAGAGCTGCCAGGAAACGTATGAGAAGTAATCCTAAGTATTTCAAGAGAAGCTGAAAATTCAAGAAAATGATAGCAAGGTGAAAACAAAAAGCCCAATATAGATCAAAGTTAATGAAACTCAAAGGCATAATGACAGAAGTCGTGAAAGACATTGAGATAGAAAAATAATATTCTGGAATGGAAGACTAAGCTGGAAGAGCTATACATGCAAACAGTCAATATTTTATAACTTCAGAAGAGAAAACTTGAAAATAAAAACAAAAATGTAGAAGAAATGATTGGGTCTGGGTGCTCGTTACCAAGGATATTCTACTTGTAAACACGAGACAGCAATATGTTTCCATTCTGTGTACTTCTGTGTACTTAGAGTATATACTGGTAAACATGCAAACATAATGAATCGAGGAAGGAGATGAGAGCAACTAATTCAGAACAAAGTTGGCTTCAGTCCTCTTCCTAGAACCCCGTGATCTGCATCCACACTCCTGTTAAAATTCTCTTCAAAATACTCCCGAAGGCATCCTCGGTCTCCTGGCCACTGGCCCTCTGAGGCTTGGAACTTTCCCTTTGTGCTACCTCACTCTTCCGTTTCCCTCTCAGTCTCTACTAATGTTTGCCTTTGTTGTTTCCTGCTCTGTCAGCCACTGGGATATCTGTGTTCCTGAGTTTTGTATTTAACTATTTTCTCTTTTTCTACAAATTCTCCTTTTGGCAATGATATTGTACCTGAACAGCTGAGCTTTTATACAAACACACACACACACACACACACACATGCACATCGCAGATTATCAGATCTGCACTCCTAGCTCAGGTCTCTGTCACCTGAGACACAGGCCCTCCCCTCTTCCCGGGTCCAAGGACATCCTCTCTGAATACCCAGTGGCCCAGTTCTTCTCACTGAGCTCTTGGTTCCACCCAACCCTTCCTATCTCTGAGAAGGTAACACACAACAGTCTTCTCTTTTCACTGGATAAATATTTTTTTCTGTAGTAATTTCGCTAGCAAGAATCTTTCAGTGCTCCTACACCGTCTCACATTTCTTTCCCTGAACCATTGATTTCTTGTTTAAACAGACAATATCCCCGCTGCTGCCTCGTCACCATCTGCTTACTGTCCTACCTAACACCTCCTCCCCCCACTCGCACTGCCCCTTAGCGGTCAAGGTATTGCGGGCCCAGGTAAACTTCTGCTTCCCTTCTGCCGTTGTCACTCTGAGCTCGTGCTAACCTGACCATACCTGTCTGCATACACTCTTACTCCCTAGATGTGGAGCTGGCACCTACACAATGCCATTTGCCAAGTTCTTTTGAGAAGGTGAAAGGGAGAGAAGAAAAGTGAGAGTAGAAATATGAGGAGACAGAAAGGAGAAAGTCCTCCAACGGAGGCCACCCTGTCCCACAATTCAATGATTCACACTATTCTGAATGGCACCTCTCTTGCTGAAGACCCAAGCTTGCACATGGCTGTAAGAAGACATCTAGCTGGGGAACTCGGAGCGCTTCTGTGCTCCCACAGGAACCTGCTCTGTGTGCGTGGCTCCCTCTCACTGTCCCCACCAAGGCGCAGCACTAGAATTGCCTCTTCTTCCCCTTCGCCAGGACTCCTGCCAGTGCCCATGCTGAGCAGCATCTACTTCTGCCCACACTTCCTCTCCTTTGCTACGGCAGCAGCTGCCCATACCCCCGTGATGTCACCTGAGGTCTCTGAAGCACCATGGGACTTCTCTGCTTTTCATCTCTCTCTGTTTCCATTGGTTGCAAGCAAGATTGAGTCTTTCAGTCAGCCACATGGCTTGAGATTTTCTCAGGTCCTCCATGCCATCTTTAGAACTAATCTCCAAATACCAATCTACCATCCACCCACTCCATCAACCTCACTTTCTGCTGCCCCCCAACCAACTAGACAAACATTTGCAAACCACCCCAAACATTAGCACCTCCAAGCTTTTTGATCAGAGGATCTTCCTTGCGTCTGATGAATTGTAGCCTTTAATTCTCCCCAATTCAAGGGGAAAGGGCTAGGATTCAAGTAGGAAGCTAAAGATTAGCTTCAAAAGTCATACAGTAAAGATTTAAAGGACCAGATCAGCTGAAAATTGTGAAGTGATACTGAGAAACTGATGCAGGCACCTGAAATTTGTGTGTGAATCACATGCCAAACCTCTAGCTGAAGCTCAGACCCACCAGCAAGTGTAGTGCGACGTGGCTGGAGAGATGCTATCCCCACCAAGGTGGAGAAGCCTGTCAGGTAATATTTACCATCCAGAACAACATCAACCTTCTTCTGGAGACAGCGTACTTCAGAGTCTTGAAAAGACAGAATCTAGAATATCTACTAGACTATAAGGATATTACTGAGGCTGAGAAGCAAACGCAGAAATCTGTAGCTAAGGAAAAGAAACATTAAGGCAAAGTGACCTTTAGAAGACCCTATAGTGAGAATTAGCTCATGGTGCTTTAAGGCAGTGGTTAAAAGTCCATTTGAGGCCTTAAAGGAAAGCCTGATCACAACGAATCAAACCATGGGGGACTGCTTGGAATAGAAATAGACACTATGAAAAAGAAAGTCTGTAGAACCCAAAGTTCCATCCGATATCAGACTGGAGCACCTAGGGCCTCAGCTTCCTACAGGAGATTCAGAGGGAAGTGTCAGTGTCTTTTGGAATAAGTTTATAGAATGGATGCAACCCGAGTAGCAGAGAAATAAAGGGTAAGCCAAAATGAACGGAATCTTATTGGTCTGTGGGAAAACGCTTGGAGAACTAGCTATATATGAATATGCATAATTTTTATTTCCTAAAGAAAAGGAAAGCATGACTGAATAAAGCAAAAATATTAATCAAAGAAACAGAATTAAAAAAATTAATCAAAGCAAACATTTTACAAAAACAGAACCTTAGGCATTGAAAATATTAATAGTCAAGAAATACCAATACAATTTCCCCCACCAGCTCTAAGCCACGCTGTAAGGAGATCTGCTGAAAAGCAACGATCAGGATGAGAGGAGAAACCATTACAGACAGGGGAGCTTCAGTATGAATGGGGGATTAGTCCACATTTGAAGGAGGTTAGAAGACAATATGGTTTTCTATTTCTGAAATGATAAACGGACAAAAGGGAAAAAAATCTATTAATCCTGAATTCTGGGCCCTCCCAAAAAAGTCTTTAAAAATGAAGGAGAAATACATTCATTTTCAAATATGCGAGAATGGAGAGAATTTGTTACTAGCAGATCTGCACCACCAGCTTATGCCTATTCTGAGTTTGTGCATATGTCTACATGTGTGTACAAAACACAGTTGCATGGTTGCAACACTGTACATGACTATATTCTCTCCTGCCCTGGCCTGACTTGCCTTCTACATATTCTGTTTAGAGTTTTCCTGTTATATCATCTGCACAGTTTCTTTAAAATAGTTCAATTAACACACACCAAGATATTAGTATATAATACTTAACTTTCATTTACAGCAACGGGAGAAAATCTATCAATTCAAAATCCTAATCCTCCCTACCGGGTGGTCAGCGATGCAGCGACTACCTCTGCCCTCTGGATAGCTACTAAGTGTGATGGTGTTGCTCACTGTAGTTGCACCTGAACGCTAACTTGGGTGAGAATACCAGAAGTCAAGTGTTAGCGGCAGAATGAATGGGGTTCTGTTTTCTAGGTACCCTTTCCAAGCACGGCGCCCCTTTCCTACATAGGGTGTGAGCATCAAGGGTCTGACTTCTCAATGACAGGTATCTTGGCCTCTGTTTTTCCTCTGCCGTATCTTAATGTAAGCTTGTGTGTTGTGGTGACAGTGAAGGGAACAGTTTCTGACATCAGAATGTTACATTATATACTCCTATACTCCAGGTGAAACTGGGTTGGAAAGTCCTTCGGCATGCAGGCAAAGGAAGTGACAAGTGTCTGTTCACACAGCTGGGCTGATGTGTACTGGCACGTCCTGGTCAGTAAGCAATGAGCCCACCGGTTAGTAAACAGTGCCTGGGTGGAGAACGTATTTGGGAATTGTTTTCACAGAGAAAAAGATGCACAGGATTCCCCCACCAAGTTGTGTGTGTGTGTGGGGGGGGGGGGGGGGTGTTGTGGTGTTGGTGATTGAATCCAGGGCCTTCACACTGAGCTCTATCCCCAGGTTTTTGTTTATTTATTTCTATTTTGAGACAGGGACTCGCTAAGTTGCTAAGTTCCTCAGGTCACCTCCTGCCTCTGCCTCCCAGACCACTAGCTATGCATCTGGCTATTTATCTTAAGTCACTTCTCAGCTCTTACCTGCCTGGCCACACAGTGTTAAATGTGTTTCTTCAGGACAGAATCTTCATTTTCTACTTTGTTGCATTCCCCAGTTAACCAAATACACTATCTAATACATATGCCACACACGTGACAAGGATTTTGATATAGTAGTCAGTAAATGAGTTGCATGATCAAGTTTCTGAATGAAAGAAAAGGTTTAAAATGGAGGGGGCAAATGAAGCCTGGGGAAAAGTGATTGTGAAAATCTTTCTATGTTCTGTGTAAAATACTACATGTAGCATTTATTTACATGAATTATATATGCATATCTTTTCTGTATCTCTCTATAGACACATATTACATTTGGCTGGATAAATTAATAAAAAATATAAGCAAGAACAAAATAAAAACACGGTTGGATATAAATAAAAGATTGTTAGGTGGACAACTTAATCTGTTTGGTGAATAAACACCTAGCAAATCAACAGGTTCACAGGTTTATAATTGACAAGGATCTTAGAGGCCCAGGGATCATTTCCCTGCATTAGACAGAAATCAATATTTCCCAAATACTTTTATTTTTTAGGGGAAAAACATGTCACAAACACTCTTTCAAAACAAAGGTTTTTTTATTTGTGTGTGTGTGTGTGTGTGTGTGTGTGTGTGTGTGTGTGTGTATGAATTCTATAACATATTAGAAACATAGGTTTGAGGGTATCAATAACACCTACGCCCACCCCTTTCTCAGAGGTTTACCCCTTTCCTAGCTGACCATTGCCCTCTTTCTACCTTGCCACTCATGTTGGGCCCTTTTTGTCATTATTTTTGTAGATTTCACAAAAGGGACACCGGTCTATAGTCATTCTTTTGTGCTGGTACAACTATTATGGGAAGCAGTCTGGAGATTCCTGAGAAAGCTGAAAATAGACATTTCCTTTGGTTCAGCTACTGCTCTACTGGGCATATTCCCAAAAGAAATAAAGTCAACATATCCCCTACCAAAAAGAAATAAAATAAAATAATAAAATAAAATGCATATCCATGTTTATAGCAGCAAAATTCATAATATCCCAATCCTGGAAACAACCTGTCTGCCCATCAGTTCAATAGAGGAATGGTTAAAGAAGATGTGATACCTATGCACAATGGAATACTATGCAGCCATAAAGAAAGACAGAAAGGAAGCTTCTGGATGAAATTGGGGTCCCCTTGAGTCAATAATGCTCAGTGAAATGGACGAAATAAAGTCGTTTTAAGAATCACTTTTACGGACAACAGGGAATGAAACCACCTTACCTCAGGATGGTGCCCAACTCGGATGAACGTGCACAGTGGATCAAAGGCTCCGGTGCCACAGGCCAGAAGGTGGGTCCTGTTATAGTGATGCAAAAGCCGGACGAAATTGGCACATTCGTTCTAAATGAGATCCGAAGGAAAGACACGGGTCAGGGTAGCGCAAGTGTGTAGCCTTTTCTTGGTTTTTGTTTTCTCTACTACTAGAAATCTTGTGTCTAACCATCCGTCTGCCTTGGGGCAAGTGAAAGACAGACCAGGACCAGGGAGGAGGAAACAGGGGGAGGGCAGACACGTATTAGCTAGCTTTGATGTGTTGACTGCATTTTGCAATGGGAATGAATCATTTTTCATAATTTCTACTTTTTAATTAAAATAATTTATTTTGCTGTTGTTGTTTGAGACAGAGTCTTCATCTGTAATCCAGTCTAGTCCTGAGCTCACTCAAAGATCCCAGGCTGGTCTTGAACACACGGCAATCCTCCTGCCTCAGCCTCCGGAAAGCTTCAAGCATACGGATCTCCCCTGAAGTATGTTCCTCTATGGATGGGTTTTCCCTCACTATATTACATTTTAATACAACTGAACAATGAACAGCATAAAGACAGACAATCAACAATTAGAAACAGCTTCCTTGTCCATGAGGAAACGTGTATAGACTGTGGAATGTTACAGAAGTTTGACATTTGGAAAATCAAGACATTCTCAAATCAGCAAGTGTACATGAGGCACGTACAGAGAGAAATGTCCAATAAACAGAGAGAGTAACCAGCACAAATACCATTTTACTCCAAGAACGCTAGTGCTGGAAGAAGGGATGCAGTTCTAGGATCAGCAGCACATCGTTTCTATCGCGGGTCGGGATGGGCGTCTATTTCCTGTGGTGGCCATGTGCCTCTCTGTTGCAATTACTCACTGCTGACACTGCAGTAGGAATTCTATCAGAGGCTGTACAAAAATGTGTGTGGGAGGCTGGGTTCCAAAAAATCTATTTACAAAGTAGATCACAAGCCAGAGGCACCAATTCACATGAATTGCTAACATGGCTGAGGTAAGGAGTTCCTGGAGGAGTGAATGGATCAGAAAGCGCTAAGCTCACAGGAGGATTAACCCACCGATGGACTAGATCAATGTGCTGTGAGAATGTGGGTACTGTTGGAAGAGGGTCCCTGGGGCTGTGCCTTTAGAGGGTCCATCTCCAGCTCTTTCCCACCTGCTGCACTTCTGAGTCAGTCCAATGGAGCAGGTTTCTCTGCCAGTCCCTCCTGCCATGCCATGTCTACCTTGCAGTGGTCCAGGCATGGGTTGAGCCCTCTGAGACGACAGCCGAATCAAGCTCTCTTGCTGAAGTTGCGGGTGTCAAATATCTTGTTCCAGCTACTGGAAAGCTGACTGATACCACTTAGCCTAGAGGTTTTGTCTGACCACACCATTGAATGTGTCTCTTGAGGATAGAATCTTCATTTTCTACTTTGTTGCATTCCCCAGTTAACCAAATACACCATCTAATACATATGCCATGTGCACACATGGCAGGATTTTAATGTAATAACCAGTAAGTGAGTTGCATGATCAAGTTTCTGAATGAAAGAAAAAGTTTAAAATGGCTTCAAAATCAACTTGGCTAAATTAATTCTACCAACTACCTTCTTGAACTATTAGGTATTTTTATGGCATTAAAATTATTAAAGAAATAAGACAGTCTTGTCATGCCAATCATTGCTTTGAAATCATTACATGCAGTCATCAGCAGAGGCAATATTCCATGAGAACAAGTTGTGATTTCAACACTTTAAGGTCTCTCACGTCAGGGTTATTAGAATAGAAAGACCAGCAGATCCCATCTATCAGAAGCGACTGGTGTGACCCCATGGCCTGGGAAGAACAAGGACTACATTACCCAAGGGACAGTGTGGGACACACACATGTATTTGTTCAACTTCCCCTCCGGTAACACGCGAGTGTGTGAGTGACCTACGTGGCCAGTAGAACTTAACCACTCAGGCATGGTGAAAATGTTCAGTCTTCATATTGTCGTGAGTGTTTTCTCTGCTGACACACTGCCACTGCTTAGGGCGAGCCAACCAAACCACGTTCTGGCTTCAGTTGGGCTTGGATTGGCGTGGCCTCAACACATTCTCGATTAGTCAATGCATCGCAGTGACTAGGGCAGGGATCATGGGCTACCATCCAGCTACTACAGAGAATTCCGAGTTGGTACAACGTGTGGTAGTCACTTTCATGCTGCAGTCTTTCTGAGTAGCGAAAGGATAGATTCACTCTCAAGAGGAGGTAGGTAGGTCTGTGCAGGTGGGTGTTCCATGAGCTCAGGCCCACTCCTGGTGGGCACAGCCCTCTCACGCTTGTGTTCCAGAGTGCCAGGGCAGTGCGATTCTATACACTTTACCGAAGCTATAGGAAATGGAATCTTGAGTCTTGAAGTAGGAAAGTCTTGGAAACATTTTGAAATCAGCAAAGCACGTTTATTGCCTTGGCTCTTAAAGGTTGGGCTCGCTCTCCTTTTATCTCATTTCTTTCTAACATACCAACCAAAGTGAGGTGAAATCTCAGACTGTGTCTAGCTCTTTCTGAACTAAAAACAGAACATTACTATTGTGTCTCTCCCAAGGACATGAAAAACAAGAATTAGTATAAGAAAATTTAAAAATTCCATTTTATTAAAACCAATTAAGAACCCAAATCTCTATGGCACTTGGCTCCCTGCAATTCTACTCCGAAATTAACTTTTGTATGATATCTTTGTGATATGTATGTGTTTATATTTTCCTTCATGAACTAAACTGCATCTACCCTTTTAACAGCAAACAAAAGTTTAGTGATTAAGTCCTCTGTGGCTGACCAGGAATAGAACTGATGATTTGTTTAACTTACAATGAATAGTACTTACGGCATCTTTCCCCTTCATTATGCATTCTTCTACTTTTAGTGCAGTGGTAGGCCAGTGTATCTGAAACAGGAGACAATGTGTTGTTATGGCAAGAGCATACGGAGAGGAACCACACTGCAGCACTATTCCATCTCCTTCTATGATCCAATGCATTTCCATTTTGTGCTATTTTCTGAGAAGATAAAATAAGACTTTATCAGGCTGGCATAATTATTTGCATAATTGAGAGGCTTATCTGTGAATTTTTATTTCACGCTAAATCTCGTCTTCCTTTTCTTAATCTTTTAGCAAGCTTACTTTGAGTTCCAGCCCTTCAGAACTGACACACTATATCAACCCTGCCAGTGCAGAATCTGCAGTACCCTCTGCCTCCCAGGATTTCTCCTCAACGCCCTACTCCTTTCGCTCCAGGGCAGCCACCCCTCTGGGTTTCCTCTGGGACAGGCAGGGGTGGGTCTCTGTGATACCTCTGTGTGGAAGGATTAAAGAATGAGTGGCTCTGAGTACAGGTTTGTACTGCATCGTCCAAAACACACCACACACCACATCTTGGTTAGTAACTACACCTTCGCGTAACTCCACCAGCTCCCAGCTGGATTTCACGGTGTGCACAGGCGTCTCTCACTTATGCCAGTGGCGTTGCCTTGCAGAGCTCTTATCATTTTAATGAGGAACTGGGTTTGTCAGCCCTTCCCGTCATCCACGTGCCCACGCAGTCTGTCATTCTATTTGCTCTGTGATGCCCAACACCGGAATCCCTCCCACTTCTTATTTTACTCCTGGAGGATGGAAGCCCAGTATTTCTCCAGATCTCCCCCACCTCATTCCCATCACCTCCTTGTGCACACTCCTCTGGGACTCTGCATGAGAACAACATCGCTATGCACCTGCAGGAGCAGAGTCACTGGGCCTTAGGGTGAGCCCATACTAGTTCTGCAGGGCGGTGATGTAGTGATGGAACAGACTACCCTACCGCAGGCAGCAGTGAAGATCACCTCCTGGCATGACTCCGTGCCTATACCAGCAGCTCTATATTCCCACAGCCCTGCTGGGCAGTATCAGCTGTCCAATTTTTGTGCTGACACTTTAAAATCAATATGTAACATAATTCCTACCACGACTTTGTCAAAGAGGTGTTATTATCTAGAAAGCATCTTTTGGTTGAAAAACAAAAGCATATTTCTCTGTGGAAATCTACAGACAGATCCGCAATGCAATGCATCTATCAGTAGAAAGAAAAGACTGTGATCCCTGTGGTCCCTTTGAGTAGCTAGCAGCCATTGAGTTCCCGAAGGTTTCCTGCGTCACAAAAGCTGAAACTACACAGGTAACAGTTTGTCCCCACGTTTACTGGGTCAATCACCCACTAAAACGAGAAAGCTCAGCCCTGCTCTTCATGGATTTTCCTCCACAACTAGGAGCCTCCACCCATAATAACATGGACTGTCGCCCTGAGCTCTACTGCTCAGATCGCAGTGGATTCCATCTTTGAGATGCGCTGGCTCTCCCCAGAGCACCACACAATACAGACATTCATTGCTTCCCATAAAGTAAATTGGCCTCCCAAACATTTGGGTTCTCTTCTTTTTGCAAGCAACCATTTTCCTCTGTCAAGTAAACATTCTGGTGAAGGAATAGAAATCTCCCCGTGAGTACCATGGACCTCTCACAATATGGCTACTAGTTTTACACATATTCTCTTCCTCACAAGGGTGCATTGGAGTCCTCGGGACTTCAGGGACAAGGGTCTGGGCTGGGCCTTCTCCAGCTCGTGACAATGTTCCTTCTCCACAAACTCTGTCACTAGGTGTGGAGACCGAGCCAGCTTCTGCCTCTGACTGTGGTAGTTTGTTCCCTGCAGGTTTCTGGTCTTATGTGTCCTCACCTCTCACCCCCCATCACCATCTTGTTCTGTGTTCGGTTAGTATAGAAGAAGGTCAAGAGGGTTGTAGTGAACCGCCACGAATGTTAGGCATTGCTGACTAGATATCTTTCTTATTTAGTGAGTAAGCTGCTTAATTAGAGGACAATATTAAAATTTTTGTATAAAAGTCTAGATTCTGGCCTTCTCAATCCTTCTCCTCCCCTTCCTCCCCAAGCTCCTAAAAACAAGCATCACTCATGTGGCAATGTGCCCCAGGAGGTAGCATCTGACTTTCTCTTTTAACTTTCTTGTGGGCTTCAAGTTTTTTTTTTTTCTGTCCTGAGTAGACCATGTAGAAATTTCAGTTTCTGAGATCTGACATTTATCTTTGAATTCCAAGTATGTTCAAGACTTAAGCACCCCGGGGTAATGACGTTCCAGCATGAAAGGTCTGTCGCTTGCTTCATATATTATCCAGCCCCAAAACCTGAGAAGTAGCACCGACTCACAACAGAGAGGCACTGGCATGTTGTCGTGGTAACTGCAGTGTGATGAGGCTTGCTGTGAGGATGAGTGCGCTGTGACAGGAACTGCTCACTTAAGATGCTGCACCGAGCCCCAGAGGGTCACGCTAACAAGGCTCAGCATCAGGATGAGCTCCTTAGCTCATCACACAGAATACACATTTTAACTGAAAATCTTCCTTTTATAATGAAAAAGACAGAGAAGAAAACCAAGGGTGTATAGAAAACTTGCGTGACATAAAATAAAACCCAGATATAAGGTCTTGAAGTGGATGATCTTGGTAACAGGCAATGCACAAGGGGCTCAGGAAAGACAGTGAACACGTGCACTTCAGGTCAGGTGGCTGTCACCGGTGCTACTGTACCATTGGGGCCATCCTGGGAGTGAAACCACAGAGATTATATAATTTACCTGATTTATTGTTTTGAGGGGAAAGGGGGAGAATGGTTGCTCTGATCAAAAGATTTCCTCAGCTGATTTCGGAGAGTCATCGGGCCTTGATATTTACATTGGTGTGGGAGTTTTGGGTTTATTGTGGATGCATAAATTATTCAAGTCGATTTGTTAGAATACATACACACACATGTGACTTCATATACATATGCATGCATAAAGACAAAAATACAAATGTGGTGTAGGGTTTTCTATTACTGGAAAGATTTTCATAAGTAATTCATTTATTAATACAAATAAAGTAAAGGATACTTCATCCATAATTCAGAATGATGAATTGTATTCTCAACATGAGATGCAGATATCTTTTTAAAATATCAACATCTCTTCCTTTTCACTTTTGTCTTCACTATTTAAAGTGAGGGTTTCTTTAAGCCTTATTTCCAGAATATATCATCTATCTTTGTTTTTTTTTTTTTTTCTTTCTATTTTGAGACGGGTCTCACTGTGTAGCCCAGGTTGGTCCCAAGGTCAAGGCAATGCTCCTGCCTCACTCAGCCTCCTGAGTGCTGGGAGTCCAAGTATGCCCCACCATGCCCAGGCTTATGTGGCCCTGACATCAATACCCTAGGGCCTAGGCGAGTGCTCCATATCACTGAGCTATATCCCCTGTCCGTCCCCTTTTTCTTTCTTTTTCTTTCTCTTTGTTTTTCTATAGCAAAAAAGTCTCTGGTAAGAAAAAATTCATTAAGATACTCTAGCGTGAGGCACTAAAAAGGATAAGGCTAGCCATTAGCAGAGTCAGAAAAATAGGAAAGGCCCAGACTGCCCCCAGTATCCCAGACTTCTGTAAGTTGTTGCCTTATATGAGATTTCCCAGAATATGAAAAGCACTGTTTGCAGGTATCTCTCTATACATCGTTTAATGACTTGTGCTCCAATAGCTGGGAAGACAGAGCCTCTCAGAAGACTCATTTTTTGACCATTTTTTTGACAATAGAGACAATGGCCCCCTCAGGTCAAGGGCTGGGCATGTACGCTGGCAGTCCCCTCCAAGCCTGCATTCCTTGGAGGTGACACTGCCCTCAGAGCGCGCAGGGTCTACCTGCATTGCTGGGTGGCACACCCTGTGGGACCAGAGGCAGTGAAGCAGATGGGAACACAAGGTCCTTGCTACCTGCTGAGCTTGCCTAATGGGTCTCCCACCCAGGAGTCCCATGCCTGCCCACAGCGACTAGGAAACCATGACAGTCCAGCTGATCCTGAATGAGACAAAATCTGAAACCCTTCACAGTTTTTGACACAGTGGAAGATTTTGTCAGCGTATCATGGGACATTGAAGACAGCAAATGGCGCTTCCAGGATTGTCAGAACGTGCATTGTTCTTAGCAGGAAACCTCATGTCAGCAACTGCTGGAAAAGGACAGGCTATTCCTGCTGAGGCATGTCATAAGGTGTTCGCAATAAAAATTTTTCTGGTATATTTTCAGTAGATAGCGTTTCTCCCTCCTCTGATTCCCACATCATATTCTTAGTTCTAGGACTGTAGAAATCTGTGCAGTTCATTTTACCTCGTATTAGAGTATGACTTCTGGAGCGCAAGGCAGGGGCGGGTTTCCACTCCCAGCGATGCCCCCCTGACCTACACTTCACCCTCAGCTTATTCCGTGTCTGCTGACAGTCTCTGTTCTTCAGCAAACCTTCACCACACTCTGGGTCATCAGTCACTCCAGGAGCTCATGAGAGCAATGGTTAGATTCGAGTCCTGTAGCAAAGATGCTACAAGAAATGCCAAGTGAATCAATAAAATCCTCCAGCTGAATGGAGAAGGGGATACTACAGGATGTTGGCAGACACTGGGAGCATCACTGTGGAAGGATGAATGGTGCTGACCAGATTGCTGGACCAATGGCACATGGCCAGGTTTACGGTAAAAGTAGGTCCGCTCATCACAGCAAGCCCAGTAGAAGGCGAAATCCTACTGAAATGTTATTATTGTTACTCCGATTTAGTCTGGGATTTTTTAATAGTCGCTTTTTTCTTTAAACAAGTTTAGGACTACAGCCAAATGTTAACTCAGGTGGCAAAATGTGACAGAGAAAGAACTCCCTGGAAACGGAGCACTGTTGGTTCAAAGCCACTGTGGGCGAGCGTCCTGCCAAGCCAAAGAGGGAAATGACTTTCTTCGTTTGTGCTGGCAGTCCGAGTGTCTTTTGGTTCTGCTCCAGGGTTTAGCATCCACAAAATCCCATAAAATTAAGCAATTTGTTCTGCGTAAAACCTTTTTTTAAAGGCAATTAAACAACAGGGTGTAATGTTATTTCTAAATTCTCTGTCCCCAAAAAAGGCACAAAGAGGAAAAGGTTAAATACACATCATTTCATCGAGATACCCCTACAATATAATTTGATTGTCTGAGTGTACATTAGCAGGCATTTCCTATTCTTACGTATCTCGATGGGGAAAAGAAAGATAAAACAAAAATTAGATTACAAAGTCATTTTTCCTGGGCTCCCTATTGAGTTTCATAATTGTACCAGAATTAAGGATTTAACGACTTATTGCTACAAGACATTTCAACACCAAGGGTTGTAGACAGCAAAAACAAATTAGTGAGAAAGGAATAATTTAACTGTCTAAAAATGTTTCCCTTTTATTTAAAATATTGAATAAAACTGCCGGTTAAAATAATCGCTCTTCATAGAATATATTTAAATGACTATGAAGCTCTTACAATTTCACCTAATTTTTTTCTTCCTACTTCTATCAATTTCATGAAAATACTTGTTTATGCTTTAACTTTTCTTTCTATATTTAATGTTAATGTATAGTACTGAGGCCCATCAGTGTGAATTTTAATTATATATTCACTATTGTTAAAAGCAATATAACATATTTTGATTATAGCACATTAAAGTAACCCTAGCAACTTAAAAATGGTAGTCTTTAACTTCATACACATTGTCAATATTAGCTCTTATGCCTTTACACATAATTATAACGACTGTCATTACTTTAGTAGTTTGTATGTCAGAAGTATAATGTTTTGAACCATAGTTATAATTGGTACTTGAAAAGTTTATTCTCCAAAGCACTTGAACTAGAGCTATGCAAACATTAATGGCTTGATACATGCCCTTTGAATAGATTAAGTTTACTCAACTGCTATCTTTATGTGAAATAGCATCTCACATTCATATGCAAATTATATTTAATGTGTTTCACTCAACACAAAATTAAATTCAATATTTGCTCACCTTGACATGTATAAACTTGAATGAATGAGTAAACTACACATTTTTATAAGCAGAGTCATCTGCAATATCTAGAGATACCCAAACTAAGCAGCATAACTTCTAGCTTGAAATTATAGCAGTGAGAACAATTTCAGAGAAACAAGCGGAACTTTAGAAACCCAGAGAAAAATCACGAATGGAAATTTCCAAAACTGAAAGTCCATTAATAAATATGGAATGCTCTAAATTCTCATAAATTGTAGCCTAAAGGATTCAACATGTCCATTTTTGATGCCTTCATGGAATAGAAAACTAAAATCTTACACCTTAAATTAGCATTAGTGTCTTCCAGAGAGCAATCTTGCTTTTAGGAAGTCACAGTCACTCTCCTGGATGTACAGATGATAGCAGGATGCAAAGAAAAGCCACAGACGAGCTGCGCTGGCCCCCGAGGGCTCCCCTCTCCCGCCAGAAAGAAAAAGGGGTGCAGGACTAGTAAGAGGGTTTTCACTGCTGTCACCTGTGACCAGCTTTCCCACTGGTGCGTAAGCACCTCTAGGGTAGAGTGCAGTCCCGCAGCGGGAAGAGGTACCCAAGGGAAAGAAACACCTCGTTACTCAGGCCTGGCTGGCAGAAGTGATGGCACTCTGAAGACCGATTTCAGAGACAAGAGCTTCGCCCTGAGCAGTAACAGGTTCCCAGTGACCCGGCGTCGTGGCAAGAGCGCAGGCTTCGGAGCCAGGCGGCCCTGTGTGTAAAGTCTGAAGGCCGCAAGCAGCTCCACAGCTCCCTTCTTTTCCCATCATCCAACACGCGGCTGCCACAGTAATCACATTACACTGGGATTGTAATTGTGTTAGCCCGTCCTCAGCGTCCTCCAGCGACTCCCTCGGAGCCGTAAAGGCTCAGCTTTAACATCACAGGAGTCAGTTTTCTCCATCAGCTGTTCTTGGCCCGGATCCACCCGGCCTTCCCCTGGGGACCCTGTTCCAGTGCTCACACTCCCACCCCGCCTAGCAACCTCAGTCCAGGACGCAGTTTTCATTCCAAACTGCCCTGAAATCTCTGTCCTTCCCTCTCCACCCTTTTCTTAGTGCCAATTCCTGCCAACCAAATTCTTTCTTCAAAGCCCAGTGTAAATTATCTGACCTCCAGGAGCCACGCCCGAGCAATTCTGTATATCATTATTATTTTATTTGAACCTTTGCTACAGTACATCCAAATTGTGCTGTCTATGCACGTGTGTCTCTAGGAATGTTCCCAATGCAAATGTTTTAGACTGTGGACTAATATGTTTATCTCTGCGGAATTCATACCCCAACATAGTCAAGCAGTCCCTAAAAATCCTCGATCCCCATTTGGAAATGACAATATGTTGGAATGCTCTAGCTTAGTATGGACTTGGTAGGAAGCATTTGGACACTGTTTATTATGCTTGAAGCTTGGTTCAGGCATGTGATGGGTCCTTTACGCTTCCTGAAAAGGCTAAGGGAAAGGTACTATGGGTACCTCTCCCTGTGCTTGAGAAAAGCAAGAAATGGGAATGTAGACTAAGTTCCCCTGCCTCACTCAGCTCCTAAGTGGCCGACATAAGCTGGGGTATAGGGGCCAGAGGTGGAGGGTTGGTAGGGGCGGGGCAAGGAAAAGGTACAGAAAATTAACCTGGAAGAAGTTAGAGTATCTATGTTGAAAGTGATTCTGACAAGGCATAGAGAAGGATTTACAAGATGGCAGAAGAGAAAAGAACAGATCTGTTGGACGATGCTAGGGTTGGCGACAGACACACAAATCCACCCTGAGAATGCTGACATTCTTCAAGTTCCCACCTCTTCAAAGATGATGTTTCTAAATTAAATGAACCCTATTACTTCAGAAGGCCTACCACAGTGTACAAGCTGTGGGTTCCACAAGTGGAAATTCACCTTGGGTGCAGGAAATTTATCCATCCTGATAGTTGTAATGGCTGTTCTATTCTTTCTGGAAGCACTCTGAAGCTCAGTGACCCTTATGCTGCCCTATTTAGGTCCCCAAGGGCCACTCATACAGCTTCTTTTTTCCCCAGTTCTCCTGCTCAGCTGTAATTTTCACAGGTCACTTTTCCCATTAAAGCCATGTTCTGGCATTAAGGGCCTGTGAGCTCAATTGGGCTGAAACAATCAGTGGGCAGTTCCATTTACCCACTCTGAAGGGGAGTCCCATGAGGGTGGGAAGGGGCAGTTCTTTGGACTCATGGTCCACACGGGAAACAACAGTGCAGAAAAACTGTCATGAGGTTTTGTGTACTCGAGATCTCCTGCCAAGAAGGTTATACATGGGGATTCCACGAAAGTCTCCTGAACCTGGCCCAAGTGTGATCATTCCTGAATCATTTCCTTAGTACAAAGACTCTTATTCTGAGAGAGAGAGAGAGAGAGAGAGAGAGAGAGAGAGAGAGAGAGAGAGAGAGAGGAACACAGACAGATAACCACTGATTAGAAAGGGTTGGAGTGAAAAGAGATCATGAAAATCCACTGAATTTGACTAGAAAGAGCTTGCTTGTGTGTGTGTGTGTGTGTGTGTGTGTGTGTGTGTGTGTGTGTGTGTGTATTCGTGCATGTGCATCACAACTGTGCAAAGAGAAAGAAATCAATTGCCTATGTTTGGGGTAAAAAATTTATAGACAAAATAAAATTAAAGGTGTGATAAAGAAGGAAATGCTGCGGTGTGAAATGCAAGCGTGTCTCTGTTCTGTCCTAGAACACATGATGACCGAAAAAGGGTTATAGAAAGGCACAGGCTGTTTCACTATATTGAAACAAGAGCAAAAATTCTGGGAAAGAGGCTAGTGAAATATTATTGAGACTAGTACAAAATTCAAGAAGTTAAAGAGAGCTGATTTTGGATTTCATAAAAGTCAAAAAAGTTCAAAAAGTAAGAAAAAGAGACAGGGAGACTTGCAGGAAAGCAGAAACGTGATAAACTTATGCCCCATGATTCTGCAAAGAATGTTATTTTCCTAACTGCGATAATATAAAGTGTGATTATTCCTTAGCCCAAAATTGTGGTGCGACTCTATTTTGAAGACAGAGGGTGGGGACAGAAGGTTGCTGGTGAGGCATGGTGCACAGATTTGGATTGTGCTGCTGCAGAAGAAAAAATCCCCATCTTCTCTGCAGTCAGTGAGTTTGTCTAAGACAAAACACATGAACGAAGAACGGTACACAAAGTTGGCTTTTTCTGCCATTTTTTGATCCAGGGAAGGGTGCTGCGCTGGCACTCAAAGCCCTGTGTGTGCTGCTGACCTCCATCTGCAGTCCTAGGGCATGCATGTTCCATCTAAGAACCAGAAGAAACTGTAAAACGTTCAACATGATGTCCCCTCGGGACTAGGAATTAGCAATTACCAAGGGTTGCTACTTCATGTCATGACTGTCTTTTCTTCTTAAAAGAAAAAAAAGAAAAAGCCTAGCAGCAAAAATATGGACAAAGGGACGAAGTCTATTTTGATGCACACAAAACTCCGTTATACAGAAAGTGGGTTCTATTGCACACACAGCTATGCCAAGAATACCGTGCTCTGAGTGTTTCTGTATGTTTCATGTAAAATTGACAAGAGCCCAAAAAGTTAATCCAATAGTGTTAAGAACTGTGTTTCTCCTTTCTACTAGTAACCTTTTCTAAAACACTGTGCTTTTATTTCCTTTAATATAGACTAACCACAAGACTCAAGGAACCTCCATCTGAATTAACAGAATGATGTGAGCAGTTATATGAGGTGATATGGTCACTTAGCCATATGTCAGGCCTGGAAGTTAGAGCAACAGAGCCCACAGGGGAGTGCTGATGACTCAGTAAGGGCCAACCCAGGTCCCAGGAGGAATGTCAAATAGCCAGGTGAGAGTATGGGAATCCAGACACCAGGGGCGTGCTACACAAGCTCACTTGCCTTGGGATAGATTCCTTCCTTCCTTCCTTCCTTTCTTCCTTCCTTCCTTCCTTCCTCCCTCCCTCCCTCCCTCCTTCCCTTTCTTCCTTCTTCCATTCCTATTCATCTTCCTCTCTCTCTCTTTCTTTCTCTCTCTCCCTCCCCCTCGCTCTCTCTTCTTTTTTATACAGGGTCTCACTCTGCAGTCTAGGCTGGTTCTAATCTCATTATATAAGGTAGGCTGGCCTCAAATACAAGGCAATCCTGCCTCATCCTCTCCAGAGATGAGCTTATAGTCACACACCACTCTGCCCATTTTACATGGTGCTGGGGAACCAAATTTAGGGCATTGTGCTTGATAGGCAAGCATCCTAACTGCCGTGCTATTCCTCCAGCCCTAGGATGACTTCCTTTTCTAATGGATATTTTATTTCAATGAAGTAATCGCTCAAAAATTTAAAGTGGTGAGCACAATGAGGAAACAGAGTTGAGCAACACCCTGGGATTCCCTCCCTTCCCTCCCGAAGGACAGCTTATGTCTCAGCACCTCTCTGTAGCCATCACTGATGCGGTCCAAGCCGAGGGAGTACACGAGGTCCCTGCCTCCCACGAAGAGCCGCTCCTGGTACTCGTCCAGCAGCATCGCACGGAGGTCAAGAGCCCCAAGGGGGCTCTGGAATATGGACGTCCGGTTCAAATCCATGAGTTCTGAAATGCAAAGGGGATATATGCACTGAACACGAGAGCACGCCAACACATTTAGGATGCTTTACTTGTGGCTCTGTTTCCATCCCCATGGGAGCTTGCCTTGTGTCATAACTCCGAAGTCTTTGAGTCACATAATTCAAGAAAGATTAGAATTATATTGTCATCCCTCAGGATCCATTAGGGACAAGTTCTGGCCACCAACTCCTGCCCCCAGGAAAATCCAGGGATGCTCACATCTCCTGCAGGAGATGGCATTGTTCGGACATGTAATCCGTGCACACTTTCTTCCGTGTATTCATATCTTTAGATTGCTTCTAATACCAAATATGAAGCAAGTGCTATATAAATACTTGCCATATTTTTTTCGTTTAGGGGACAATGACAAGAGAGAAATCTTTCCATGTTCAGTACAGATGCAATTATTAAAATATTTTTTCAGTTAATGATTGATTTAACTTGTGTATCTGAAACCATAAAAAATTTAAAAAAGAACTGTACGACTAGCAGTATGTCTTAAGGTGAGCAACTTAAAATATTTTATAAACTCATGCTTTTAAAAACTTAAATCCAACTGGAAGTATGAGGTATACATTATATGTCTAAACACACACACACAAAATCAGTCTTGACAATCATTAATGTCCAGTTGGAAAATTCATTGAACAGCTGTTCTGCACAAAAGAGAATTCCAAATCTTCATTAAGTACTCCCAAACTGAGCCCATTTAATTGCAAATAATCACCAACACAGAAAAATAATGCTCCTACTTGAAACTGGTACTGGGAGTCACATGTATCCCAAATCAAATCCTATGACTCTGGAAACTATCAAAGTTTTATGTATGGTGAGCAACTGATGTTAACGCTCAGCACAGTGGGGATCTCTGATAGAATTAGTGGGACTCCGCTTTCTACCAGGGAGAGTGTGGCTTCTCTTCCTTCATGTCAGGAATTGTGAACTATGTGTTTTAGCCATAAATTCAATTTGAAGAAGAAGTCAGCATCCAATGGACTTCGCATGTGTGTACACTTATTTATTGAAGGTATTAATATTTAACTGCATATGACAGTTCAGTTCCTAATGTTGGTACATGGGAGCTTGTAGGGCTAGACCCTGCATGTGGAGGCTTCCCAAAGAAGCCCCACAGGGACAGTGAGTTACAGGATAGCATCCTTTTCCAAAGTCATGCCTTTCGTATCATGCCTCTAGTAGAGGATGCAGAGTCAGACCTACCAGGATGCTAAAATCCAGGGAAATAAGAGGATGCATGATGGATTCAGAATGTTTTGCCCATTCTCTTGTGTCTTCTATTTCTAAAAGAAGATGAAGTTTTCTCCGACTCTACTAGGAAGGTATTCTATATTGTTATCTATGTCTCTACTCTCCAACTGTTGATAAGCCAAATTGTGTAAACTGGGATTCACTTCAAATCTTCAGTTTAAAATAGGCAATACTCTAAAACTAAAGTATGTCTCGTAGAGCTAAGAACTTGCCATATTCCACGTCTGACTGTTCACTTAAGTGAAGAGCCTAAGAACGAGCTCTGAAGGTGAGAGGAGAGGGATGTTAGCTGCTTTCAGTTACAAGAGGACATCACCCAAATTACCCAGAAACCACAAAAATCAAAGCACGGCAGGGGTATATATCACAATCAAGAGCCCTCTAGACTACGAGGGTGGAGAGGCACGCCTGGTCTCGGCTTTCATCCTAACTGCCTACAGAGCCTTAGACATCTCTCTGGCATGTAGAAAGACTGAATCCCTCATGTTTCTCATTCCTCTCCCAGTTTCAAAATTCTTAATTCTTTGACTGTTCAGAGGGAGCAGCTTGACAGCCATGGATGGCCATGCGATGACAAAATAATATGAAATAAATGCAAAGGTAACCTGTAGATGGTTTTAGAGTGTTTCTAAGTCCCATGCTGAGAGTGTAACTTTGGCAGACCCTAACCATGGGGGGAAAGGGCCGAGGAGCAAGTCTTAGGACCCCATTCTCGATATTCAAGATTGCCTAAGCAAGAGTATTTAAACAATTTATCTACACCTCTCCATGCATTTAAATAATTACAGGCCCAGGTAACCTTTTTTGTTGCTTTTGCTGCTATAAGCAATCTGGGAGATGATTTGGCCTGCCTTGCGTATTGCCTCAGAGAAGACTGCTGCCAAAACATGTTAAGACACATAACGCTGCGCATCATCGCAAGCCTTAGGCGACACGTCGGGGAAATTCATTCCATTTAGGAAAATATTTCCTAGAATAATTCCTAATGTCATGTTTTAAACTTAAAAGATTTAATGAAGGGCTGTGGGTTTATCTTGGCAGTCGAATGTCTGCCTTGCAGGCATGAAGCCCTGGGTTCAGTTCAATCCCAGTAGTGAAACAAAACAAAACAAAATCCAAAAACAATAAAAACAACTCCCTCCAAAACTCAAATCAACAGAGTATAGTATACTTCAAACCCCTTTTCCACAATGTAAAAGAACTGAGTGGCTTGAACACCCTGACTACTATTCATCCTCAGCAGCACCACACAACAACATCCTGCAGCCCACTCACTTTCTACAGGCTTTTATGTTTTCTAAGACCTAACTTATCCTTCCTAGCAGGCTACAATCCTCTCTAACCCTTGACTCTCTGGAAAAGTCACAAGTATTCATTACGAGTAAGTGTTGATATTTGTGCCTTAGAAGAATATCTGGAGTAACAGACATAGATCTACTTTATAATAGTTTTTTTAAAAAGGATATTCATATTATTATTATTTGGTACTAACTTCATTCACTTTGTTTTCTTATTCCCAAAAGTGATCTGAGATAACTTATTCAAATGTATTCAATTGAATAAACAAATGAACTTCTGAGGTAGTGGGTGTAAGAAAAAATCAGTATAGGATGAGAAGGCTAGGATAAATGTGACTGTTAAGTTATCCTCTAGTACTTGATAGACTGTTAAAAGTCATCCACAAATTGACCTCAGGCTTCCTCAAATCCACAGCAAAAACCAGGATAATAGAAGCAAAACAAAACTCGATTCGTTGCTTAGGAGGATTACCTGGTCACAAGGCCTAAGAGGGATGCTTCCTGAGGCTGTCACTAGGAGAATGCTGTAAAGCACACAGTGGTACCCAGGAATTACGTGTCATGTTCCCAG